>OY728161.1:1471034687-1472234687 GCA_963277665.1 Viscum album
AATGACCGTGTTTCGTACTATATATGGAAATTATGAATTTGTAGTTATGCCTTTTGGGTTAACAAATACATCTGCTGTATTCATGGATATTATGATTAGAATTTCAAGTGAGTTCTTAGATATGTTTGTAGTTGTGTTCATTGATGATATTTTGGTTTATTCCAAATGTAAGGAGGAACATGAAAGTCATTTAAGGGTTGTCTTGCAAACCTTAGAAGAAAAGAAACTATTTGGGAAATTTTGCAAGCGTGAGTTTTGGTTACAAAAAAATTCTTTCCTTGGTCACATTGTTTCAAAAAATGGCATAACTGTTGATCCTGCCAAAATGAAAGTTGTTGATGAATGTCCAAGACCCAGAAATATAACCGAGATTCATTGTTTTCTTGGTTTGGATGGTTATTACCAGAGGTTTTTTGAATATTTTTCACGGTTATCTAGTCCAATGTCTAAGTTAACTCAAAAAGGTGTTATGTTCATCTGGAAAAAAGAATGTGATGATTGTTTTCAGGAATTGAAAAGAAGATTGGTGAATGCTATAGTTTTGGGAATGACTTAATGAAATAGTGAGTTAGTTATCTATAGTGTTTCTTCATTGAAAGGGATTTGTTGTGTCCTAATGCAGAATGATCAGGTAACTGCTTTTGCTTTACATTAGTTGAAACCAAATGAGTTAAATTACCCTAAACATGATTTGGAATTAGCTGCTGTTGTTTCTACATTAAAAATTTGGAGGAATCATTTTTATGGAGTAAAGTGTGAAATATATACTAATCACAAAAGTTTTAAGTATATATTCACTCAAAAATAATTGAACATGAGATAGAGGAGATGGTAGGAATTAATCAAGGTTTATGATTGCATGATCCTTTGTCCTCTGGGGAAATCAAATAAAGTGGCTAATTCATTGAGTCCAAAAAGTAATATTTCATTAACCATGTTACGTTTGGAACGAGATCCTTTGGTTTTTTGATTTGATGAATTATGGTTTAGAAGTTGTTGGTGTAGAAAATTATTCTATTTTTTTCAGGTGTCAGTGAAATCATCTCTATCAAACAGAATTAATCAAGTGCAGAAGGAAGATAGTGAGTTGCAGAAAAAGGTTGTGTGGGTTTATAAGGGTATGTTTCTTGACTTTAACGTTGATAATTATTGTGTTTCGAGATTTGGAAAGAGATTATATGTGCCTTGTGATTCACTATTGATGAATTATTTGTTATGTGAAGCTCATAGATCTCCATTTTCAGTTCATCCTTGCAGTACTAAGATGTACAGAGTTCTTCTAGAGTATTACTGGTGTGGCAGAATGAAAAGAGATATTGTCGATTGTACTGTGAAGTTTTTGACTTGTCAACAGGTTAAAGCAGAGAGGCAGTTACCAAAAGGGATGCTTTAGCCTCTATCGGTTCCAGAGTGGAAATGGGAAAATATATCCATGGACTTTGTTGTGGGATAACCAAAGACATCTTGAGGTAATAATGAAATCTGGGTTATAGTTGACCAATTGACTAAATCTACTCATTTCCTTCCTATTAGAGATAAATTTTCCCTAGTTCAACTTCCTTGGTTGTGTGTTAAAGGGATAGTTAGGTTGCATGGAGTTTCTTTTGTTGAATTTTCATATAATAACATCTTTCATTTCAGTATACAAATGGATCCATTTGAGGAATTATAGGGATTGCGTTCTCAAACTCCAGCTTTTTGGGATAATGTAAGTGAGAAGAAGCTGATGGGACAAGAATTGGTAGAAGATATGGAAAAGAATGTTCAGTTGATTTTGAAGCACCTAAGAACAGATCAAAGCAGATAGAAAAGTTATGCAGATAACCGTTGGAAGGATATTTCCTTTGAGGTAGTTGATCATGTCTTTCTAAAATTTTCACCATGGAAAAGTGTGATGCGTTTTGGTAAGAAGGGAAAGTTGAGTCCGAGGTTCATTGGACCTTATGAAATTCTGGAGAAAGTTGGATCAGTTGTGTATAGAGTGGATTTAGCCCCATGTTTATCTCAGATACACAATGTTTTTCACATTTTTATGTTGAGAAAGTATATACCAGATGCATCTGAGGTTTTGAGCCTAGAGGTAGTTCAATTGGAAGAAAATCACTCTTATGAAGAACAACTAGTTCATATTAATTATCGTACAGAGAAAGTGTTTTGGAATAAGGTAATTCACCAGGTAATGGTTATGTGGAAAGCCCATATGGTTGAAGAGGCATCATGGGAATCTGAAAATTCTATGAGGGATAAATACCCCCACTTATTTTGATAAGTGAATTAAAATTGCGAGAACACAATTACCAAAAGGGGGGAAGGATGTAACATCCCAGGTAAATGAAGAATAATAAATGTTTAATATTTATTAATATTTGTGAATTAAATATGAATTTTACTTTAACAGGGTTTCTATACTCGATAGCATACCCAATACGCAACAACGAGTTTCATTGGAATCTTACGTTGCACAATAATAATATAATATTATTATTTTAAAAGTTTGTTAACTCTTAGCCATTGTATTGGTAGAAATTAACGGAACTAACTACAATATGATTATACATGTTTGTTAAATGTATTTACATTTATCCAAGAACAGTTAGAGGCTTAAAATGTGAATGAATCTAATTTTAAGCATAATTTACATTAAAAAACCAGTTTATCACTTTTTAATGAAGAACCCTCTTTAAATATAGTTTTTGTTACTTTAATACATTTTATATGAACAAATAAATTCATTCATATAATGGGGACATCAATATTTAATTTGTGTATGTTTTTTGAATTATTCCGATAAAGTTCATTTTTTAATGAATAGTGAAAATATTGTATTCAAAATTATGTTTTAATCTAATTTTTTATGGGGTTATATTATCTCATTAATTGGTTTTAAAGTGTAATTAGAATATATATTTACTATTTAATCCAATTTTGGTCATTTGAATTAATTTCACTTTGTAATTGGACATAAACAATATCAATCTTTTGATAGTTATTGTTTCTTAAAAACACGCTATTTTCTGATAACAGGAATTAATTTTAAAATTAATTAATGCCACTTCTATGTTGTGAATTTATCAGAATATACATAATTTTTTAATTTGTAATATCAAATAATAATTAGTCAGAATTTTTTGTGTTTTTCTGAAAAACATCAATTTTAGATGAATAGTTAAACCACATAATGGTAGTTAAAAAACTGACTTTTTCATTTAAATGAAATCTTGTCACCTCTATGAATTGAATTTTGAAAATCCAAAATACATGTTTGTTATCAAGTAGAAAAATGTGTTTCAATAATATGAAAATAATTTTTGGTGAATTGTACCTTTTGACATTTATTTACCGCGGTTAAAGTTAAATAGGGTAATTCAAAGATAAAATAATATTATAATAAATCAAAATTACCATAACACTTTTCCCAACAGTATTGGTTGAGTCATTTACGACCATGGGAATATTTGGGTCGATTTTGGGACCCCATTGAGCCACGTGGGAGTGATAATTAAAATTTAGATTAATTAATTTAATGAGAAGAACAAATTGACATTAACAAAAATATTTTAGTAATTAATTTTTATATTGTGGTATATAAGTTCTATTTTCAACTATAAATATCCATTGGAAAGAAAAAAATAATTACCACATGATAGTATTTTTTTTGATAATTTTTAGCAGCCTAATAAATTAAATAATTTATGACACACTAATGATACAATATTTATGTCCTTAATAAATGATTTAAATAAGTAAGATTATAATGATTAAAATATTATCCAAAACATGTAAAATTCTAATTTTATGATTTTATTTCGACCATGAATCATCTTATCTTCGACCTTAATTATTTTTAGACCTTTAGAAACCGAATATCATTATATAATAAAATAATGTTTTCACACATTCCTAAATATCCCTTCCTCTCCCTTATAAAAGGAGACCACTTCTAAAAAATTCCTCACAACTCTCAAGTCATTTGGATAGTCCAAAATCTTCCAAATTAAGCTCCCTACATCCCTATCCTCCTTTTATAATCCTTACCTTAGGCAGAAGGCAGTTCAAAAGTCATTTTGGTTCAAACCAAAGAGAGTTACCCAAATTAAAGGTAATAGTTTCTATTAAATTGTTTTATATTATTTTACTTCTCCAACCCCTAAAATCTTTTTATTCATTTATTTTGTAACAACAAAATTATCCTAAATATACTAGGATTTTTTTATGAGAATTATTTGAACTAAACTTATACACACCTTCGTCTAATGGATAAAGAACATAATGTTTCTATGGATAGAGAACTAAGGCCTCACGAAACGATGACTGCCCAATTACATCTTACCACCTCTCATGGTGGACATTATGATGGAACTGTATTTATATATGAAATATATTATGTTTTTTATTTCCTTATGCCTCTGTACTTCTCATTTATATAACACCTTTATGGTTTCCATAGTGGGTAAATACAATAATATCATTTGAGAAAGTGCGAACTACCGCCCCCTCAAAGTGATTTGATTCATTAATTCCTTATGTGGGATGTACAAAGGATGGAGATAACTAATTTATATATGATATTATAATAAAATTATAATATACCTATGCATCATTATGTTTTATTTCCATTAAAATAAGAAATAGAAATGAAAGTATCCTTCATGCGTACGTATGGCTTACCATCTCCATGAACGGTGCATTTCATTTCTTACCTATAAATGTTATGTACTATTATAAAAACATGTATTTGCTGGATATATTTGATATATATGATATCCAAATCCAAAATATAATTCTGGATATAATTAACTTTTTACCATATGGACAACTTTTAAATATAAGGTGTTCCTTTTTTCCTCAAGTACCAAATATCGACAAAATGAACGTTATTAACTTAAATGATTGCATAATGTTTATAACTTGGTAATAATTGATATAAAAGGAATAATATACATAAAAAAGGTTCTTAAGAAAGTAAAAACTAACTTTAGTTTATTATTCAGGAGATTAAAGAACGATTGAGTCATGTCAGACACAAGGTAAGGGACTTTGTATCAATCTCCATTCATTGAGTCATTTTTTGTTTTGTACAAGACATTATTTTATACGGTGTATAAACCCCATTGAAATTTCATTTTATTCAAAGGGAATATTTTCTATATGAATCATTTTACTAAACAACAAAAAGGAATGTTTTTTATGTAAGCGGTGACAACGTCCTTTCCACCGCCATGAGTATTATTTGATCTTTGGATTCCTTAACAAGCCAGAATGTTTTTAAATGAAATAATAAATACCATATACTCTTTTTACGTATTTTGGTATTGAAAATGATTTTTATAATGGATTTATTATTTCAATATCTTGAAATGATATTTTATTATTACAATGTTGAAATGTTATCTTTCCATTATGCTTATGTTATGTGTTATGATCATGTTATGGTTCTTTGGAATTATTTAGGTATACGGTGGTTCGATGATAAACCTAAGGTGGGTGAGCCCGAGATATCTCTCCAATTCATTGGGTACTGTGATGGTATTCCAATGTAACTCCCTATATAGTTGTGATAGCTACAATGTAAGTATGATATGGATGCCACAAGTTAACTTCATGATTAATTATTTATATGTGTAATTCATAAATCTTATGATTTCATGAGGTATGTAAATGATTTCGTGTTTTCTATGTATTTATATACACATGTTTTCGTTCTTTGTTTTATAACCCTTACTAAGATTTTTATGCTCATCCCAAGCTTTGAAATGTTTTTACAGGACTTAAATATGAATAAGGTCAAGGATGGGATCAACGAAAAGTCATGATGTCTAAAACATAGAAATATACATGACTCTTTTTTTCAAAATTTTTTATTTTATGAAAAAAATGTAAACTGTGTAGTTATTTCTACCTTGTAATCTTTTGAGATGTAATAGTTATGTCCTAATTCTCTAAATCTCTAACCCTTAAAAGATCGTCATTGTGAATTTTTCATTTAATTCAATATTATGTAATGTTTAAGGCTGGGTCCTTATATGAGTGATCAGATTCACCCTTCTCATAAAAATTCCATTATGTGTTGAAAAGATTCTGTTCAAGTTGGAGAATGGAAACCCAATGCCATCCACACGAACACACCACACATTGCACCTAAAAAGTCAATCTGATCATGGAATGTGGATAAGAATTCTATACATAAGATGACATCATAATGTATCGACGCTGCTACTAGGATGTACCAGTAGAAAATCCCACCTCCTAATGTAAGCACATACTACATGAAATAATGTGTAATCCTCAAATCCCCTCTTGTAGGTCTCTTTAATCACAAGGATGGAGACCATGCCTCCACCAGTATCTCTCAGACTCAAACTAGGACTATTGTAATGAATAAGGGACGAGCACATGTGACTATGAGAACATCATATTTGGTGGAGTAGACATAGATAGTGAAAATAATCATATATAAAGCACCGTGGTCATAGACCTCCATCGCCTAAAGCTTGTGCATCCCCTTCCCACCTACTCTCGAAGATCTTGGTGGACCTCTTGGGGGTGGTGGTAGTAGTACCTCAAATTTTCATCCACTGGCTACCACTCGGCCAGCTCCTCTTCCATGTTCACTACCCAACAGATGTCCCCAATCGAAACATTGTCACTGTCTCGGAAGTCCCTCTACCGCCTAATGGTAATATGTGTGTGGAGTGAGTATGTCATGGTCCATGTGCCTTTATCCTCCAAATGTGTAACAAACAGTAGTCCTCATATGGCCACCTATACCGCGTGAAGTCCGAACCTCTAACCCTGTGTCCTGGGGTCGTCCTTTGAATGGTATATCCCTTTTGAGCCTCTGCATTGTCTACCTACTACCTATTGTAGATGACTCGACCACCTATCATCTGGTGGTGGTTCGTTCCATTGGTTCCTGCTCGCCTAGAAAAACCTGCCACCATTAGGGCTCACTCAAGCACCCCATCTTACATATGTATGCAGAGTGAAATCATCGACTGCCTGAACACCCATTGGAGTCCTTGATCAAAGGTTCCAGCCCAAAGAAAAGGGTCCCACACCATTTCTGTTGGGTAGTGGGAGAGGTCGGTGAACCTCACATAGTACATGGCCGCTGCCAGGATACCCTAATGTAGGTGTATTAACTACTGAATACGCATTGTTCGTAGTGTCGCTCGTTTGAACTCCACCTTGATGTGACTTTAAAAATCCATCTAAAAAGGGTCTCCTCCTTGTGTGTCTAGAGCATCAGGCTCCACAATCATCCTAATGTTCCCTGAAAAAGGCTAATATCTAGAACTACCATCTGGTCTATCAGTGTCTGTACTAGTAGAAAAACTTGAGTAACTACCTCCAGGAATTCCTCAGCTGTAGGTGGATATGTCTCTCCTCAAAACCATAGATGCCTAGGTCTCTAGAACTCATGAAGCATGCTCAGCCACTGTGCACTATCCGTTGGTGGGGATGGTCGCAAGTGCTGCACTCCGGGTGGTGGTTCTGCTGGTACACCACTTGAAGGTTTTATCGCTGTAAGTGGTCTCGGTACCGACACCTCATTTCTCAGTAGTACTTTTTCATTATCTATCACAAAAATTCTGGCTGTCTTTCTTTGTGGATTCATCCATTAAGAAAACATATACTGCATGGTCCAGAACATATTGAAGGTTAGATAAATCAAATGATATATTGAGAAATTTTTTTCTAAAACCCATGAAACTAGTGTTTTCGTGTACCGAGTTGGAAAACAGAATTCATGGTCTTGGTGTGTCGATACATCGGTTGCCGCACCAACACTATTCTCTCTAGATTGAAATAAAAACTCAACATACAAAACCCAATTGCCTCCACTGAAAATGTAGACTCATTATTCTTCTGGTAGGACTTATATACCACTGATGACATGTTTTTAGGACTCGTCCCTCAACGCTCGTGCCGTGAGTAGCCATATCCTGCCATCCATAGGCCAGGAGCTCGGGACTAGTACTAAATATTCCTTACCCAAAAGGGATGGAATTTACGTTAAATGTGTACACATATGGGTATGGAATACCGAACAAATGGAAATACAATGGAATGTAAATAGTACAACCCCACAATGTATCACTATTGATATTAATGTTTGTAAACTAAATGTAAAGGTGCTAGAATACAAGCCCAACATAAATGAATGTACATAAAAAATGTACAAGATCTAGAGATTTTCCACCAAGGATCCTACCTGATGAGTATGTAAAACTATATATTAGATTTTAATATGGCATAACATGTCAATCGATCAACATATAAGAACCATCTAGTCCTGGCTCCCTGAAGTCATAGTTAAGGATATCTGTCATCTACACAAGACAAAACAGGTTTCGGAAAATCCAGGGTATGGTTCATTATAACAATACTATGTTGGGACCCATAGACCCCCAAAGGACTCTCATTAATCCACAATGGAAAAATCTACAATGGAAGATAATTAATAGGTAATACAACTAGGAATAATCTCAAACACATGAAAAAAATTAAAACATGTGGCTCAAACTTGGAATAAAATAATTAGAATAGTAAATATTATTAGTTTTATTGATAGATCATTATATTCAGTCAAGAGGCTCTATTTCTTACCCACATCGAGATGCTAGGGGATAACCCACAATGGATTTCTAGGTGCTAACCCAAAGAGGATCACTATGTGCTGACCCAAAAAGGATCACTAGATCCCAACACACTTAGTATATCTAGGTTCTGACCCACATAGAATCCTTATGTTCTTAAACAATCATTATTTCAATGTGTGAACACACACATGATCACTATTGTTTCTTCATGTCACATCCAACAACTGGATTATTGTGCGAAACATGATTGATTTCAAGAAGATCTGCTCCCTAAAACAACAGTCATATCTCAACTAAAAATAAGTCCAACATAGAGTAACCTAAATTAACATCTCATCATATGGGTCCCAATGAAACAGACAGTGCGTTGTTCAAACGCCTAGTCTGTATGTTATACGATTTTTAGTAAAGAGGGCTCAGTTAGAATCTAGTATGATTCAATCCAGCCATACAACAACATACACCAAAAATCAATAAGAGGATATTAGATGGAATATTCCATCATAAGGGTCCCAACGCCACTGACGACGCGTCAATCGATTTCTCGGTCTGAGAGATACATGTGTTTTAGTAAAAAGTGGGTGGTTGTGTCTGTGCCCTTCCCTTGCCATCCAAAGTTACATAATTTCATAGAGAAAACTTGCATTCTATGTTAGATAGTTCCCTCATATTATTTATCTGAGCACTAGTTAAAATATTATCATACTCCTCTTGTATGTTAGGTGATCTATCCTTATAAAAAGTTCAAAATTCCATTCTGGGCTCTTCGTGATTGGGAGTCATGTGACTTCTGAGCATGTGGTCTTAGAATAATTCTGTATAATTGTAAAAAAATATTACACCAAATTTCTGATACATTACTTAATCATTAAATGTAAATATCATTTGTAAAAATAGTATACAACATACATAAAAAACTGCAAAGAATGAGAACAAAATATGAATATTAAATATGAATATATTTTAAAATTGAAAATGATATCATAGGGGTAGTAGACATACCCCATAAAAATGATTAGTTTCATAATACAATGAAGGTAATAATGAAATGGAAGCTGAGATGAAGTATCATAACATATATCTGAATGTGTTATGAACAAGATCTTAATTCCCTAGATAATTAGTTTAAATCCATTAATAAATTTATTCAAAACCTATGTAAATTGTATTTTGTTTAGAATTATTTTATTATGTCTATTTATTCCATTTTTTTACTAAAAAGGTACAATTTTATCATTCAGGAGAATTCATTTTTGTGCTCTTCATTATCAGTTTGACATGTATATTTGTGTTAAAAATCATGTAAAATGATAATTGATGTCCAGAATCAAAATTATATGTTATTAATGAACTTCCATAATATAAAATGGTCATATATTTCATTTGGAGATATATATATGGATGAATCATTTGATTAAATGTTAATAATAATTGTTTAGATTACTATAATGGTTCGGCAGAGCCCTATTTTTTAAAATAAAGAAAATTAGATGAAACATGTGAGATAGATGTGGTCATACAAGAATTCATTCCATCATTCTAAGAAGAACCAAATAAATGAATACTCAAAAATTAGAGTCACACCTGTAGTAATCATCACAGTCACCATACTAGTTAGAATCATTTAATAATGGTCTATGAGACCTAGTAACCATAGTTTTATTCATATATGAGTATTCTTTCGTATGTATTTCTTTCATTGGATGATAATTTGAAATCCTTCATCATCCACAAAAAAAATTTCTTTTGGACATAGCCTGACTATATGTTTTTTTTGGAGATTCATCCTCTACATCACCCCAACTACCATAGGTTTCATGCGTTTCCTTTAATTTAATAGTTTCATCTTGTGTTCTTGAAATATTTTCACCATGAAATGATGTTTTTTCTCATCAGTTGAAGGACCAAAAAAATCCTGATCCTTTTCCAAAATCACTCCAGGATTCATGTCAACCATTGTTCGAGAATTCACACCATGCCCAGGCACCAAATAGAAATGCAACCCTATCTTGAAAATCAAAATAATAATTAGGTCATTGTAAATAGACATATAAGTTTTATCAAAATACCAGCATATAATTTATCATCTTTTGAATATTTATTTACTTGTCAAATTATATAATTATATAATAATTTCATTTAAAAGATGCCTAAATTTTATTTATACATTCCTAGGAGAAGTTTTTATTCTATTGGCTGGTTTTTTATTCCTAACGTTCACATCACTATTTTGATGTTAATGTAATTATTTAATTGGTATGTGTTCTTTAATTTCAAGTAAAAGCCTCTTATTTCATTACTTTTTCATTATAGTGTTTACTATGGTTTCTTTATGTAATTTTATATTATTTATACTATATATAATATTTTTCTAAAATCTAATTTATTGAATGAATTGAATTTATTTAATAGGATACATATTGAAAAATCATAGGGTGTCATATTATTATCTCATTCAAAAAGCATATCCTTGAAATTTTTAATGAATATTTCCCACTTAAATTGTTTTTTTGTTCTTCATTATAACATCCTATTATTCCAAGGTTTCTTCTTCCATTTTATGGTTTTTATAATGAATCTATAACAGGCGGGTCATCCGATGTATCAATAGTTTTTCTCTTGCGTCAATAATATCAATAGGATCTCGATAGTAAGTTAAATCATTTTCAATTTTAATTTCATCATCATTGTGTACTTATGTTGGGTCTGGCATGTACATCATTAACAATGATATATGGAACACATTGTGATAATTGGAGAGACGTGGTGGCATTTCTAATAGTTAAACTATATCTCAAATTAATTCACGAATTTCAAATGGTTCGATGTACCTTGGGATCTGTTTCCCTTTCGGGATGATAATTATGACACCCTTCCAAGGAGATATTTTTTGAAATACATGATCTCCATTTTGGAATTCCAAACCCATTATCTAGTTTTCATCATTACTCTTTTTCCTACATTGATATGACTTAATGTGATACAGAATTATCTTTAACCTTTTAATTGTCTCTTCAATAAGTTATTGCACTATAAATTTCATATCACAATCTTGATCACAAAAAAGTTGGAGTTATACATCACCTTTTATATAATACTTTATATGGTGTCATTTGAATACTAGAAATGATACTATTTTTGTAGTAAAATACCATCATAGGAAAATATTTATCCCACATAACATGAAAGTCATGTGAACACGATCTCAACATTATGTCTAATGTTTGAATATTATTTTCAAATCATTGTCCAGTTTGGGAGTGATAAGTAGTACTGTAATAAAGTTTAGTAATCCAAGCCTTCTGAAGAATCTTCCCAAATTTTAACACAAATCATTGATCATGATCAAACAGAATTGAATTTAGAGGATAATTCTGTCGTAAAATTCGTTAATTTAGTGTATTTCTTGGCACTATAGGAGAAAATCCACCCATATTGCAATGAAATGTGTAGATTTGGTAAGTGGATCAATAATTACCTAAATTTTATTTTTACATCTATGTGTACATGTAAGTCCTATGAAAATTTCCATTGTGATGTCATAAAACGTCAACATATGAAAATGTATAGGTTTCATGACTCTTATAAGATGTTACCTCTCGGCCTTCACTTATTAAAAAACTAGTCTTCTTGGCCCACATAAAAAAAATATCCCGCATCATATTATCCCACCAAAAGTTTTCCACCATATCCCTATACATCTTAGTTCTAAAAAGGTATTGAGAGAAGTTTTAGCTATGAGAAACATAGAATAGTTCACTTTTTATATTTGTTATTGATGAAACACAGAAAAATCATTCCAAATTTTGTAACTCCATCCTCATATATGATTTATTTCTATCTTCCATCCATAAAGGAATAAAATTTATTTTGAATAATTTCATAATCATATTGATAGATTTTTATCATCTCTAGTAAATATGGTTTATAGATCAATTTAAAAAGGAGTGATTTTTTGTATTCCATAACAATTCTGTTATAAATCATTACTAGATCCATGAACATAGGATATTTTTCAATCATCATTAGGATAGATTATAATGATCATTCCTACATATTGAATCTGCTACAATATATTTTTCCTTGGTGTTATTCCATTGATAATTCATAATCATTGATTCACTCACGAAATCCACATTACCTAATATTGAGTTATTTCAATTTAAATATGTATTTAAAACATTTTTGATCCATAAATATGTCCCATATTTCACTATAGAGATAGTTCCCCCATATATTTAGCAAAAAGATAATGGATTATAACTCCACATCATTAGTTGGATACTTTTGTCTATTAGACTTTGACTAACTTAATTCTTAACAAATAACATTATTGTTTTGAAAAATGAAAAAATTCATGTCCACTATTTGATGCGTCATTACATCTCAAAAACCCATTATTTTCTTGTTGGAAGACTCAATATTAAAGAAGTGAACTATCTTCTTCTAAATTCGTAAAAACATTATTTTTTTATATATGAAGAAAAACCCTTTATATTTGATTTTGGTTTCGTGGTAATACAATGAAGAAAAATTCAAAAATAACGTGGATAGTAACCTATATTCTAACAAAAATATAGACCTTGGATATGTTCATTTGAATAAGGTATTCTTTGATTTCCATTCTCATCATAGTATCAAATGATATTCCATCATCTGAGACAATATATCTATAAAAAGAAACAATTTGAATCCAAAGTTAACAACTGATAAACTTTCTATATAACTATTTTCATCTATGAGTTTTTAGAACAATGGACAAGTGATTTTGATGGTTCTCATTGATATGTAATATATAATGATATTATCAAAATATACATTTAAAAACTCTTTAATATATTCTTTGATCACTCTCTTCATTTGATCCAAAAAACCAAAGGGTGAATTACTCAATCCAAATTTCATTAATGAAAACAAAAAATGACCATAACTTTTTTGGAATGTTTTCTTATGAATATCATCCTCCCTCAAATACAATTAATGATATCTAGAATGAACGAAAATCTTTGAAAAATAATGATCTTCATGTATTAGATTTAATAAATCATCAATTTGAGGTATATGGTACTCGTTATTTATTGTAATATTATTGTGTTCTCTATGGTTAATGCACAATAACAAAGATCCACATTTCTTCCAAAAAAAAGAACATGGGATCTCCGTTGAGAAACACTATGGAGAATAAATATCTTTTTACTCAGATCCTATAGTTTTTTGCAAATACAATAATTCTATAACTTCCATTTTATAGGGATAATTTTATACTTTTCATGAATTTCAGATTTGGTCAATGGGAAATTCAACTTCACACTCAGGGGGTGTTCTAGGTAATTCATTATGAAATGAATCAATGTATTCCTACACAATTTGAACATTATGAATTTAAAGATTAATTTCACCATCCAAAAATGTTTGTCAGGAATCCTCAAAAATAATTTTTTTAGTTATATCTTCTAGATATGGATTTAGATAAGAATATTATGATTAGTTTTATTCCCAAAAGATAAGGGATTCTGCATCATCCTCATATATAGTAATTTTATTCTTCTAGGAATAAATTTTCACATCGTATTTGAAAATTCAATATGTTCTAAGGATTATGTCAGTATCATTCATGGAAATGATTAAAAGGTTTGAAACTAAAGTACATTTATGTGTCTTAAAATAGACCAAAGCACATATTTCTCTTAGACTAAGGCTTCCCTTAGGATATTGGATTGATAACTCCTTTGTTAAATCCAAAAGAGAATGTAAAATTTTCATGGAGATCCTAGTATATATAAAAGTGTTTGATGGTCTATAATCAAATAAATCATAGGATATATTTGAAGATAGCATCAACGTTACTTCCACTACATCATTCTGTACATCTACGTCAGCTGAGGTGAGCACATAAGCATGGTAATCTCCCATTTTCCTCTTCTTTTGTATATTACCCTAATTCATGGGATTTTGTTTTGAATAAAGTAGCAATTCCTTTTAGTTGATGCATTTATCATATTTTATATCTTCATTTCCCTTGAATTCATTATCCTGATGACGATTTTCTCTACACATATAAAAAACTACCATGGCATTAAAACATTAACCATTATGTTTCATTCGATAATTATTTGATTATGGGAATTCATAAAATCTCCTATACTCATTTGATTCTTAGTCTTTCTAAGGATTATTAAAAGGCTTATTTTTCTCTTGATATCCCTTGAAAACATAGAATATATAAAATTCCATCTCTGATTTAGATGGAACTTAAAACAATTTCATTGTATGAGAAAATTGATTGAGAAGGCAGTTCCATTAAGCGATTTGGTTTAAGACCATAATAAAAATGATCAATATTGTATTGTAATTCATTTATATAATATATATAATTCCTGGATTGACTTCCTAAGGAAGCCTCATAGTCCATAAAACACTCATATTACCATTCCATTAATCTATATAATTGTTTTTCATTTCAGTTCATTGTTCAAGAGAGAAGTATTTGTTAAATAATATTTCCTTAAATGTTATATATTCAATGTATTATATTTCATCTCCACCTTTAGTATTCTAGATCAAATACACCCAATGATCAAAATTACTATTGAGACAATATATTACACGTACTACATTTTCGGTTTCATTTCTTCTCAATCCCTAAAATATCTTTTCAAGGGACTTGACCCACTACTCAGCTACCAATGGATTTAAAGTCCCACTAAATTATAGGATATTATACAATATAAAAAGAACAATCACAGATGTAGTATGGTTATTATTTTTAACCTAGGTAAGATGTCCAAATATGGTCTGGAAATGTTGAGATCCAAATATAATTGTGTTTACATGATAAATGGGGAAATACCTATATTTTACGAGGGTATTGATTTATTTTCTTCTATAAGGCATCATTTCTAAAAAAGGCATACAATAAATTATGTTATGAATTGTAATTCATAATTTCAAACAAGGAAAACAGTTAACATAAATCGCATAACTAATATCAAAATCATTAACATGTTTTCTTTGGAAAATATTTAATATTAAATACATCATAATGGTTTATAAAGAGAATGTGTATAATCATAATCATATCCCCTAGGAGTTTCAAACATGAATTACAGAAAGTCTCATTTTCGTTTACCCGGTTACACTAGTTTAGGTGTGAAAAAACCTATTAGAGTTTTTTCCCCTAAGTAAATTTTTTCTAGAATCACAATCAATTATAGTATCAAAAAAATGATGAATTTATAGAAACAACCACATACTCTATACCTCAAGAAAATTCTTGGAAGATATTATATTCATATTCTCGATGTATATCATCTGTTTATGTTCCCTAAACTATGTTTTCTAAATATATATCATAATCTTTCTTCTAAAAATACACTCATTCCAACTACTTCAACCTTGACCTAATTACCCCAAAGTTGGTGGTCATTTTATTATGGTATAATAGATACCTAATATCACAACACAATGGATCGATTAGTTACATAATCATTAATAAAATAGCTCCATACATGGTTCCCTTACTACACTGGTAAAATAAACATAGAACATAACCAAGGGAAACATACTTTTTCTTCGTTAATTATTCAAATATATAATCTTCAAAACCTAGAGAAGGAAAAAAATATAAGGGTGATATAAAATTATTAGTAGAGGTTACATAAATCAAAAACCTAAATCAATTATAAATGAATCATAACCTATTAGGCATCATCAACATGGTTTGGTGAATAACTGAAAAACACACTCCATCAATACACTAAGAATGAATATTAATCAATAGATTTGGACATAGTGAAAGTCCTCTAGATAATGATAACTAAATGTAGAATGAAGAAAAATATTTATTATTTGATGTCATGTATAAGGAACTTGAACCATCATGCCATCAAAATAGTTTATGGATATGGGTATATACATGCCTGATTATATTTTTGAAACAAACACCAAGGGTACAATGCCAATTGTTTTTTCACATGAGATATGTTGATGCATCAAGGGGTTATAAATTTGGGGCCCACCCATATCGTAAAGTCCAAAATAATTCTTCATACATATATTTATATCATGAACTATATGAATAAGAAAAATATATGTATTGATTTGGAAATTATAACTTCTTAACATTTCAACATTCAAACAAAACAACATGTATAAAATATTTATACAGATTAGGAAATAATCATATACATGATAAAAGAAAATATGGATATTTAAGTGGAATATTATTTAAATTTAAAAATGATCTCAAAGGGGTAATATATAAATACATAAAAATTATTAGTTTCACAATACTATGAATGTCTTAATGATATTGAAATTGAGATGAATTCTCTTTCATTATGTATGAATATATTCTACATGTGATATTAATGTCAAAGATAACATGATTAAATCCATTAATTAATTTATTCAGACGACTTGTACTAGTATTTTATTCATTAAAATTTTATTAGGTTCATTCAAGTCCTTTTTTTTGAGTTATAATGTACAATTTTATCATTTAGAAGCGTTCATTTCATGGGCTTTAAAGATCTATTTACTTGAATATTTGTATGGAAAATCATCTAAAATGGGAAAAATAACCAAGATTTGATATTAAGTGTTTTTATTGAAAATATTAAAATATTAAATGGTTAAATATTTCATTTGTTTATATGTTTTAAGGATGAATAATTAGACAAAACATTAGTGATAATAATTTATATTATTTTAAAATTTTCCAATCATCACTAACTTGCTTTGATTTATTAATTAATATTATATATATTTAATGGTAATAAAAAATAAAATAATCTATGATTAATATATTATAAACTATTTTAACCATAAAATGGTTGTACAACTATCTGTGAAGTTGTATTTAAAAAATGAAAACACATCCTCGATGTAGGCCATAAAATGGTATCTCACAGACGATGTTTTCATTTTTAGAATAAAGGGATTATGGGAATGAATTTATTTATGGATTTTATATTTACATAATTATATTTTATAATATATAAGACACTGTATTTATAAATTGTGTTTTGATTCAGGAGGTAAGGTATTTATAATAAAATAAATTAAAATAAAAGAAAATGAAAGGGAATGATTGGAGGTTTTAACTCTTGAATTCTTCTCCTTGGGAACCTCTTTATGGGAATTGAGTTTGGTTTTTTATTGAGACTAAAGGTACCTGGAAATAGGTTAGAGACTTTTGATTATTACTGGGCACAAATAAGACAATCTTGAATGATTTGGTGTATTTATGATAAGAGGTGGTGAAAGGTGGTATTTATTGTGGGGGAGTGGGGTGTTTTCTGATTACTTTAGTCATTATTTTAATATTTCTGATAAATACAAGAAATAGTGATTATTTATGTGACATAATACTGTAATTACTACATGTTATTTAGAACCAATATTTCTTATATCAACTATAAATCATCTATGAATTAATAATTCTTCAATTTATCATATACCATTAATTATCATATTTCACTATTCTAAAAAAATTCTACTATTTTAGAAAAATCCCAAAAATTTTCTCTCACCACTTTATGACATATAGAATTAAAAAATGATATAAATTTTATGAAACTAACTTATTAAAGATAAGAGAATTAATTTTTAATTGGAATCATCATTTATAAAAAAAAATACCAATTTTATAATTATAACTGATATTATAACACTTTTAAAAATTAATTATGGTCTCGTAAATTACATTTTAATCATATAAAAATAATTTTATCTTATAATTATAATTTATGAAAATAAATTTTATTTTGAATCATTATATTAATTATAACATTGTAAATAAACATTTATGTTTTATCAAAATACCGACACTTAAATTATCATTTTCAAAATAATTATTTACTAATACTATGATATAATTATATCTTATTTTAGTTTATAAGATGTATAAATTTTGTTTATAATTTCATAGGAGAGGTTAATATTATATTGGTATGAGTACTATTCATAAGGGTCAAACTATTATTCCAAACACCATCTT
Organism: Viscum album; assembly: GCA_963277665.1. Taxonomy (NCBI): domain Eukaryota; kingdom Viridiplantae; phylum Streptophyta; class Magnoliopsida; order Santalales; family Viscaceae; genus Viscum; species Viscum album. The sequence goes on from OY728161.1 coordinate 1,471,053,291, forward strand.
ACAATTTCATTGGTATACATTTCACAATTTCATTAACAAGCCTATAATTTTATTCATTATTCATTACAGTGTTTATTTTTTGTACGTGATGTAATTTTTTATAATTTATTAGATATGAAATACGTTTTTCTATAATGTAAGATATTTAATGAATAGAATTAATTTATGAGGTTATATACCGTAAAATCATGAGGTGTTATAAGAAGTGAATTTATTATATGGCTATATTTTATTTACGAAAAGTCATACATTAATTATTATGTTTTTGTAGATATAGTTAATATCAGTGTTTGATTATTATAATATTATATATTAATATTTTATTGGTTTAGTAAAATTTTGGTGTTTTTAAGTCATCAATGTTTGATTAGTTAATTTATTGTCTTCATAATTTCAAAGGTGTAGGTAACCCCTTTAGGATAAATGAGTTAATATCAAATAATTTTAGGATTGGGATATAATAACATTATTGAATCCCTTGTGGGAATATTCTAAGGTATGTGACTATGTATTTTCTAATTACTAAAATTATGGAAAAGAAGAGGTTGTGTGGTTTTATTAAAAAAATTCATCCCTATATGGATACTAGAATGTGGATGTAGGGTCATGAATAGTTATAACAAAGGGTAATAATCTAAAATATGGCATACTTGGTATTAATTTATATGTTAACTGGTGCATGGGAAGGATTCACACTGCACACCTGGCTAGACACTCCCAAAGGATATGCATTGGTTTGCCATATTATTTTTACTAATCACAATAATGGTTTAATATTCATGTTACATTTATGGATTATTTTAAGAGTTATAATATAAAAAAACTAAAACTATGTTAGGTAAACAAAATGATTTATATTATTAAGAATGTATGAAATATTTTAAATGAAATTATACTATATTAAAATAAATTTTTCAATACAATCTTAATCTTATGATTGAGTAGTATTTTTCATATACTCTGATTCTTATTGGATATTATCATTACTATTGTTGTTTTTGAATTTGGTTGAAACAGGATCCCGACGATGAAGATGAAAATAGTTTTAATATAAAAACCCATATGTTCTATAACTAAATAACAGAGAATACAAAGATAGTGTATATTCATAATATAGTCAAGATATGATAGAAAAGGTGAGTTTGTTATTCCTATTTAAGGTACTGTTGTTGATAATATAATTTAAATAAATTTTTGATAATCATATATAATTTGGAAAGTGAGTTATATTTATCAATGGTATTGTGGTAAATTTAAAATATTCTTATGGTTAAGTGAATTATATATGCATTTATCTTCATTGTTTATACTTTACGGTTTTTGAATCATATATTTAAATAAATTTAGAACATATAAAAAAATTCATGAAAAGGTTAAATAATAGGGGGTAACTAATGAAGAACACCTGATGAGTAATAATAACACCAATGAATAATATATGACAGATTTATAAGTAATAATGTTTTAATACATTTAGATTCACGTAGTTATGCATGTTTTTATGACCATGGGAATAATAGTGGGTTGATGATATTTTTATGATAATGGTATATGTAGTTTAATATTTTATTTTATGAACTAGTGGTTAATTCAACTTTAGGATTGATGAAATAATTTATTTATGGATGAATATATGACTTATAATATGGTTAGGCTCCAAAATGGTGTTGGTTATTTTGGAATATAATTATATAAAAAATATATGATTGCGATAGGTACATTATTTGGAATATTATTTATAATGTTGTTTGAAGAAAATATAAGAATAATCATACAACATATGATATAAATAAAGATATTTAATTAGATTTTACATGATGATTTATAATGTCCCTATCTATATTCATTAGTAATAAATAATTGTAATTTAGAGGACATAATAAATATAAGTGGGTGTAATGTAATGACACAAAAAAATATACATAATAACAATAATGTTGTTATTTATAACTTAATGTACACATTACACATAATGTTAGAAAATATTAAAATAATATTATCATAAAATATTTAATGAAAAATAGTATGGTAACTCATTAAATGTTATAACTTCTGAAGGTAAATAATTAATATGATTTATTTTTGAAAATTGGTATTTTTAACAATAGTTGTTTTTTATTGTGTATTTTATTTTAAAAATTAATTTCTTAAATTAGATAATTAATTTTTTTAATTATATTCATTTTTTATTTAGAATATTGAAATTTATGTATAATAGAATTTTGGTCTTTTTGTAAATGATCATTTTAGTCGATAATTATGGTTATAGGAATATTATGTTTTATATTATTTTAACATTATGCAATCCTAGCCAATAAGACTAAAAAATGTTAAGTAATAATATATTAATCAATTGAAAACAATTAATTATTTTAATAAATTATTTTATCTTATAAATTCTGTATAAATAATTTAATTTTAAATTAAAGTATTTTTTTTCTAAAACTAATTTTTGGTCATTGCATTGAATGAAGTATTTTACATGTATGATTTAGTAGTTTCATGTAACTTAATTACTAATAAAATTTAGTTTTTATATAGTATGTCAAAATAAGTAAATAAAATTAGATAAAATGTCAATTTTTTATAATATATAAATTTAATGATAGAAAACATTATTTATTAAAAAAAATCTCTACGATTGTTTATGTTAAAATAAAATTTTTCCAAAATTAGAAATTTTATATAATCAAATTATAAAACAATTTTATATTATAATGTTCAAATTATGAAATAAATTTAATTATAATTTTATCTATTGAAATTATTTACTAAATATTAACAATAGATACCCGGATAAAAGGTAAAAATAGTAAAAATAATTTTACTAAGAGTAAAATGAAAAAAAATTAAAAACAAGTTATCAAATTATTTATTGAGGATATTTAAATCGGGAAAATAATTATTACCCATATTTTTTCCATTTTGGGTTCAATGACTATTGAATAGTAACTTTATATTAATGAAAATGTAAGGGTTACATCCAAAACTATCCTTCAAATCATATATAAAAACCCAAACAGAGACCACACTTGGAAACACCTCACGTTTTAATTTCAACTTGATAATATATAAAACACATCCTCCCAAAAAACAAATCCATCTTCCAAAACCCTCCTGTAACTTTTGGTACGTATAATGCCTTTTTTCAAAGGATGATTAAAAGTGAAGATTCATGTCCCACACATAAGTACCAACATACTATTATAGTTTCCATATTAATTTTCCCAATCACAACATTATCTAACATTATTTCTATAATTAAATCAGCATAATTATCATATATAAATTTCAATAAATTAATTTTAAAAAAATATATTCAATCCTCTTGATCTATAATGAAAATTAGATAACATTTGTCATGTGTAAAAATTGATTGGCACATGCACGATGTGATATTGTTAATTATTCCATCGTCACATCTAAATAATGGTATGAAAGATAGATTTTATTAATATTCATGAATTATATAGAAAAATAAAATTCTAAAAATATTATTTTTCATATTCCATCGTTTCATTAATTCATTATCAAATGTTATCGTTAATCATTTTTATAGCCGACTACCACCACCATGATGGAAAATATATATTTTTTAATCACCATCAATATTGGTTGGTTATAGAAGTGGATTTACTTGGAATAAATTATATCTATTAAAATTTTATTATTATTAAAATTTTACACAATCTTTTTTTTTGTTCATTCAATTAATTATTAAATCATTATAAAATGTTATTATTTGTGTTGGTGTTACATCAAATGTGGATCATTTTGTAATGTTTATATCATGAATGATTATGTAATATTTCGAAAGGATAATATCAGGTGATGATAATGAATTTAATATGAATAAATTATCCATTAATGGTATTAATAATATGATAAATTTTTATTAAAAAGTAACCATTCAATTTTTAAACATGCTTAAACTAAATTATCCAATTTTATATTTAACATAAACCATATTTATTTATTGAACATATTTTTAAAAATAAATAGTTACTATTGGATGAAATTTATTTTCATGTTCGGAAAAATTATGAGACGAATAAATTGTATCCTCTTTCTATAAATTAACTCAGTTACCACAATATTTAAATTATATAATAAAAACATATAGATTTATTAAGTGAAAATAACTATAATTAATATATTTTTAATGAATTATTATAAATTATTTAGATATATGATGATAAATATTAATATGGACATGAATTATAAATTATGTAATTTATGTTAATTTTATAGTATTTCATAGAAATTATGTGTTTGTAGAATCTCAAGGTAATTGCTTTGTCTAGAATATTCTTTCCTTGAGGTACCATTTATTTTATTCACATAATAACATTTAAATGGTGTATATAATCCAAATTAAATATATAATAATATGAATTATATTTTTTCATGGTATTTTATCTTCATATTAAAAATAAATTAACCTCTTTTATGGGTTTTTATTAAAATATATGTTATGTCCTAAGGGTATCTCTGCATAGATTCTCATTATTGAGTGATGTTTTAATTATATGCACCAATTTATTATTTATTTGGTGCATATGATTCCAATGAATGTAGTTTAGAAAAATAAATTATTAAATTATTGGTATTTATATACCCACATGAGTTTCATGTAATGCCCAGAACCCAAAATCCTATAGCAGGTGCATTATCTTATTACAAAGGCACAATTACACAGAATAAAATCATGAACGACCAATCAATTTATCATTAATTTAATTTCATATTACATTAATGATTACCCTAATACATTGTGCAATATAAATTACTAACATGATACATAAATAAAGTAAATAAACTACATCCTTGAATACTTATTAAATTATTTATTCTTCAATACATGGGGAAATGAAACAAAATAAGGGTAAGATCAAATAATCTGTAAGGTTATGTAAAGTAGAAGAAATAATGAGTCATTTAAAATCAATAAACATGGAAAGTAAACTAAATTAAAACACTTTCAATTAAATAATTAGATAATTAAAAATTAATATGGAAAGGTATGAAAATAAAACACCTGACATTTAATCAATGGACTGAAAATGAAATGCATCAATAGAAATGTCGATTCAAAATCACATGGATGAAAAATGCATCGAACTAAATAGTAAAATTTATTTTCTTAATGGGTTTCATGTATATGGAACATGAAAACTTATTCCATCAATACCTTTCAAAATATAGCTAAAAACAATATATATAAATCCATTTGAATTGGTTATCTTTTTTGTCTCATGAAATCATGTCACGACATCGATGAGTTATATAAAGTTATATATCCTAACCTAATTTCCAATCTAAATAATTCCTCATAACGAATAGTCAAATAAATAATATTCCACATTAGGTGTCTATATTTAATAAATAATACATAATTTTAAATATCTCCCTCAAATAATCAAATAAATATAAAAGTAGACATTGTTTGTAAAATTATATACGATTTAGGAAATATTAATATCCATTTTATGATAATATGGATACTAAATTAAATTTATGGTAAAAAATGTCAACAATAAAGTTATTTTATTAATAGAGGGTTAACAATAGGTAATGTAAGTGAGATTTCAAAGATAATCATTGAGAAAAATCTTGAGGATTATAATCATTAATCGTTCTAAATGGTCCCATACCACTTTCAATCATTTGAATTATAGTCTCTAGAAAAGTATGATGTTAAATGAAATTATAATATCATTATAATAAGGAGATTCTAGATATTAAATTATAAACACACTATATACTAGAAATAAAAGTTAATTTGTGCATAATAACAAATAATTTTCAATGAAATGTAAATTTAGACAAAGTTCCCTTACATTATCCTCATATTTTGTTATATGGTATTTATCCTCCTATATTAGGGTTTAAAAAAGTTTAATAAATAATACTATTTCTATAAAAAAAATTATGATATAATATATACTGTTAATATAATATATCATTACTTGTTTGTTAACAATGTTTCATTATGATAACTATTTTGGGTTTTAATTTCGTAGCTTTTGGAGTATGTTTTAATTTTATTTTTTTCATATTAAATATAACTAGGTTATAACATATTTAAAAATTTAAAAAAAATTTAAATATCATATATACTTTGTATATATGTATCTATAATAAATCAAAATATGTTGAGATAAGAAATGGAATGAAATGTTCATGTAGACGGTAGGCCGTACCTACGCATGGACACTACATTCATTTCATTATTTCATTTAATAGAATGTAATTAAATGATAAATATTTATATTATAATTATTTTACCATATTTTTTTTCATATATTGATCATATTTTATATTTATCTTATCCTTAATATGTTCCAGGTATATTTTTAATGAATCATGTCTCTTGGGGGGGGGGGGTTGATAACACTTTCTGAAACAATATTATTATATGAACTCAAAATAGAATATATTAATGATATATGTAATAAAATAATTAATGAATTATAAATAAATTATAAATATCAAAAATATATCATATATGAACAAATTTCATATCCTAATGGCTACATGATGGGTGGTAAGGGAAAATTAGAAAGCATCATTCTATGAGGTAATATTTCACCATACATAGAAATATCATGTTAGTTACCCATTAGACGGAGGTGTGTGTAATTGAATGTAGATTAAATTACATAAAAAATTTGATTATATTTTTTTATATAAAAATGGAATGTGGGTAATTAACGGGGAAGATAATGGAAATAAAAGTATAACGCTTAAGGGTAGATGTTGCCTCTTAATCTGGTAACACTATTAGATTGTACCAAAAGGCGTCCATGTAATTCATTCATTAGAAATGAAGGATTAAAGGTATAGGGGAAGGATATTGGGAAGATATATGGACAGGAAGTGGCCAAATATATGTGGTTCAAGAGGTTTGGGGAATGTAGAGAGGTGGTGGACTTTTATAAAGGAGGAAATGAATTTACTTGGTATTTTTTAAATCAAGTTAGGTGTATGAAATTTTTACCATAAAAAGTCTTAAAAACACAATAAAACTAAATAATGGATAGTTAATAATTTAATCCTTTATTAAGCTTAATTTTACCATAATAGTTGAAATTAATTTAAATTACATTGACTAAAAAAAATTCGAATTTTTTTTTCATATTATAAATAATATGTTATGATGATTCCAAATATGGAAACAATTTTTCCAAATTTATATCAATGTTGTGTTAGAAACTCATTTAACATTAATCACACAAGCGGGATGATAATACAGGTTTTGAAATAAAATTATTTAAAATATTTACATTCTTTTATAATCATTTTAAAAGTGAAATTGATTCCAATAAAATAAATTTTATTAATTGATAAAAATATTATCAACATATACATTCATGAAAATAAAAAATATAATTTATCCTTTAAAATAAATTATACAAAAATCAAATTTCAATTAAAATTTAATATTTTTAACTATTCATTATAAAATGAAATATTTCAGAAAAATATTAAAAATTCACCCTAACCGAATTATTATGTTTATTTTAAAAATATAATGTTTATTTTAACATATTAAAAAATAAAGTAGTGAAATTCATATTTAATATTTGTTGTCTATTAAAATGTGGTAAAATTTCCTTTATAAAAATATAGGTTTCCGTTTGTCAATTTGAGTTTGTTCTTATCTTAGTCCAACAAAAATGTTTGGATTAATATCAAAAATATTTGATGGAAAATATAAAATATAATGTTTATTCAAATAATTAACTAATTTTATTTAATTATTTTTATTAATTCAAAACTACTTTGGAGGCATAAAAATAAAAATATTTACTTTTTATATCACATATGTTCTTATTTTGATATATCATTAATTAGTAACCAGTGATTTAATTTTCTGGATTATATAAACCCTAAAATTTTATAATATAGTTAACAAATTCTAATACATTAACATCATTAAGAGGTTGTATCATATCATATTAAATAATAACTTTTTATAATATATTATTGTTAAGTAAAACTCAGTCTTGTGTGCAACGCAAGCCATCAAATAAGGTTTATATTGATTATGAAACAAGCTATCTTGTTTATTCAAGCATTGAAATATATATAATATATTATAATTATTTAATTTAGTAAATATATTTTAATGTATTAGGTTAATATATTCTCGTTTTACACTAGTGGCTACAACTCATAAACCCTATTGATTATAATGTTGTATATTAGAAACTAAGAGTGTTACATTATCCCCACCATAATTATATTGTGTCCCCATAAATTAGAATTTATCATGTTAAAAAAAGAATTTATATTTTAAAATAAATATTGTTGAAAATATACACCATGAATACTTTTAATAACACTTCATTAGAAGAGAGAACAAAAAGTACAACGGTCACGTAACTGTGTTACATAATAAGATAACATCAGTGGGATATGAAAACAGGTATATGGTTTGAAAGTACAACAATAAGGTTATGATGGAGAGTTCAAGATAACATATTCTGATGAATGCTATTGGCCAAAAAATCAGAAAGCATAGTTCTGAATAACAGTTATTGATATCAATGAAAATGATGATTATTGGGAATTTTTCTGTTTCAAGCCCATATTTTTTGTTTTTTTTAAGTAGTTCTTTCATTGTATAATAATATTTGTAAATATAGGATTATATAAACATAATATTTTCCTGTTATTATACCTTGAACTATTTCTACTTCATATCATAGCACATGATGCATCATATGGTGATGAAATGAAGTAGTCCCTAAAATCTCATCCAATGATCAACATAAACAATATTATAAGTGGTTAATTATTCATACTGATTATTATCCTATAAATTTTGATGTAATGTCACTTAATTTATAGTAATGAACATATCATTATCCTTTAATCAATATGAACTATTATATACTGAATATTGAACACCATCAACATTTATCCTTTTAAAATATGGTCATAACTTGAACTACCATAAAACATTATTTGAAAAATACATTATTCATTAATCCATAAGTATGAAACAAGTTATAATATTTATCCCCTAAATAAAACACTATTTTAAAATCAATCAATGATAGAATATACCAATTGTCGAGAATTAATTATTTACTTCCATGGTACTCGACAATTAGTAAAAGAAACCGTTTCTACATCATTATTCCAACATCAATAACAAACAAAATAAACTTATTTCCCTCAATATTGTGTTTTATGAAATTTTTTACTTTGTACATAATATCTATTATTGGTATCATTCGTCATATTATTTTAAAATATTTAAGAAAAAATTACTACAGTGAAATCATCATATATTTCATAATTCTTAAAACTAATACATTTGGGATAATATATTGAAATGGCATAATTCATGAATAGGAATATTTATCATTCCACTTCATCTTATGTAAAGTCACAACATGATCATTATCAAATACAATCATCTAGGTTTTATTCCTTTGATGCTTGATAAAATGATTCACATGTTTTCCCATCTCTATATAATTGAATAATTGTATATTGGAATCTTTTTTCATAACATTATAATCCTGAAATTGGTATCCATTTTCTCCACACATACAAAAATCTCTCAATCCCTTCAAGAAACTACTCGAGTTTTCTTGCCACAATTGTCACATGTTGAAAAATATTCTTTCCCTTTTTCTTCTTTGAAAAAGTAAATTTTTCATGGTGCTTAGATGGCCTCTTATTGTCTTGGTTTCCTTCAAATACATAGGACCTGGATAATTTTTTACCCATATCAGTGTCACATCATACTATGTCCTCATATGACAAGATTATTGGGGAGACTGTTTACCTATGAAATATTTTCTTATGACCATTAATGATTTGATCCTTCTTACTCTTAGGATCTTCTGAGAATGTGAGGATCACATTACATCTACTAGGATCTATTTCTAAATAATAGATTATATTAAATTAAATTATAAAAAATTTATAACTACAAATATGTTATAGCACATAAATGTATTCATCGTGAATCCGTGAATTATAAAATTTGGATAATTTTTTTATATAATTACTTTAAATCTTTCATAATGGTTTGAAAATAAATTTCGCTCTATCCAAAGTGTATCACCAAAAATTGTCAAACCAGGTGCACAGAAATGCATGTTTTTGAGTACCAAGTTACCTAGAGTCATACCTGAAAGACCTTATCAGATTTGTTACTCCTAGGTATATATTTTTTAGAACCATGTACACGTTAGTATCCTAAGAACAATTTATTGGTAGTTATAGCCACATAATCTCTACAATAAAAAAATTATATGATGTCCTTGTATACTTATCCTTAATGTGTGTCAAAGGGTTTTTCTACATAATCGTTGTCTTCAAAATCTATATGAAATAGTTTTTTATAAACATCCTCCAATACAATATATAACACAATGACCCCAGAACCCCAGATCCAGTGCATTATATTATTATATTGGTATAATTATATGGAATTAAATCACAATGGACCGATCAATTTATCAGTCATGGAATGCCACATTACATACATGATAACCATATTATATATCACAATATGTATTTAAAGAAATTAATATTTAATCAATGAAAACACTGAGTCTTAAAAAACACATTGTTATAACCAATGAAATAATCAATATTTTTCCACTTCTATGATTTCAAATTTGAAAAACTAACATAAATGGTTGTAATCAAAAAGATATTTGGAGTCTGATAGGATCATCATACATTTTTGGTGAATAGTAACTAAACCTTATTAATAGTAACATAACCTTAGGTATAGTAATTTAACCTTTTTAATACTAATATAACCATTATTAATAGATACCTCACCCAATAATGTCTACATAAATTCTAGACACCTTATAAATAAGAGTAAATGTTATATAAATTAATAATTAAGTATCAGTATTTCTGTGAGAAATAAATATTTAATAAAAATTATTAAATTTTTCTAAAATAAAAATCATTTAGACAAAATTTATTCCTAAATAATTTTTTCCTATGATATGAGTATTATTTTATGAGACCATAGATAATTTTTTGAAAGTATTATAATATCTGTTTTAAATTAAATCTGTATCTTTCCTGAAAATAATAAATTTATTTAAAAATAAATTTAAAATATTTAGAAAATAATTTTTATAATATGGAGTAAATAGTTAAATTCTATATTTAAAAAATAATAAAATGGTTAATTATTTGGATTTTTCAAAAACACTTGAATTTTTAGTGAATGGTAAAATATGATAACTAATGATAAATGACAAATACATAATTTATTGAGTTATAGGTGATGTAATGATGATATAAGAACACTTGGTAATAAAAAATATGTACGTATTACTAGAATTGGTTACATTAATAAAAACATTGTCTTTTCTTAAGTAAAATAATAAAATAATGAATAATATATTCTGAAATAACTCATCTCCTCCACTATAAAAAACCACCCACCACCCACTCTTACTCCCACACCACTGATGAGTTGAGCCTTGCCTATTATCTTCTAAATACTCTACCCAAGACCCTTCTCAATTTTTAAGACCATATGGTATCAAAACAAGTTCAAATCCAAAGGCTTTAAGTAGGTTCTAATTGAGGAGTACTCAAGAGGTAAACCTCTCTTACTTTTTTTTAAAATTTATATTACATGTTCTATTATTTTTTTCTATATCCTCACCTCCCCACATACAAATACAATTATAATTATATTACCATATATTTAATGTAATTTTGTTATGCTAATATAATATTTCATCATCATATCTCTTTCCCCATCCTCTTATATTAAAAAATTGAAACACTATCTTAGATGTGTTAATTTATAACATTCAAGGAAGAAGAGTTCTTTATTTCTATTAAAAAAATAAATTCTAGTCAATAAACCATATTTATGGATGAAAAGGATCAAAATATATGAAATATATCCAACTTAATGTTCTAGAATCATTTTTAACAAATTTTGTAAAACTATAAAACAAAATTAGTTCATGGTGCTAAAAAACCTCCAAATTAATCGATGCGTTTATCATTAAAAAAATTTATATTCATGCATCCTATACAAAAAAGGTATTTAGATGATCATTCAACCATATTTATGATCACTAATAACACATAAAATAAATTATATATTTTCATTTTCATTTTACACAAACTATAATACTCTTATACAAGTAGACTTATCATGAAAACAATGAAAACATGCACACCCAAATGATGAAATTGAATCTTTTAACCCATCTAAAAAGTCATAAATGAAAATAATATATATATAATAAATTAATTACATCTATATAATTTTATATAATTATTAATTACTGAATATAATATTATTATTCATTACATTATGTTCATGTGTAGAATACATTCGGACATATAGAAATGTATTCCTCATCTCACTTCAATTTTTTTAAGATATTCTCTATTAACTACCAAGAGTTGAGTTTTGTATATGTATTCATCCATCTTATTTAAATATCATGATTATATTTATTTACATGTAATTAAATGTATCATTTTATTATTATTTATTTCGGGTCATATGATTCACATGATTATAATTTTGTAATGATTTTCTACCCGAATCTCCATTGTAATTAATGTGACCATTACTCTTAAATAACTCAATGAAATTATCATTTATTAATTTTTAATCCTAATTACTTTTATTTTTATGTTATATATATTTGTTATAACCATTTTCCTTTTTTCTATTATGGTTTGTTACATGTTTTAAATGTATCTTTCAAAAATTCTTCCTGATTAACAAACCTGTTTCAGGGGAACTTCTAAAATTCTTACGTATGATCTAGACCCTATATAATCTATTTTTATCCACCATTATTTTTAAAAAATAAATACATTGTTTTGAAAAAAAACTATATTATTTCATTTCTGGTTCTATATAATTATCTTTCTAAATTAACTATTCTTTTCATGGAATAAGGTATTTATTTCAAGAATTACTTTTTGATTTTATTAGAGTATTTTCATTTTTTCAACAATAATATTGATTATTATAAATAATTTGGAAAATTAGGTTCTGATATAATCTGACATATTTTATTGAATGATTTTTTATTAGTTTAACTATCTATGTGCTATCTTGAAACAATTGACCATATTACTCATAATGGTTAGTGTTGGGGGAAAATTATTTACATTTCATATGAAAGATTTGATATGGATGAATATTTGTTTTATGATTATCAAATTTCATATGAGGAATTAATTGGAATTAGTAACTAATTGTGTGGGACCACTATATCCCCTCAATTCCTCGGTCGGCCTCGTGAGAAAAAATATATTTGGATTTCGATGATGCCTTACCATTTTAAGATATAGTTTTGTCCAAGGATGTAACCATTTTCAAATGGCATGGCCAACGCCTTGATGGTAAATTTCAAAATAGTTGGATTTATTCATTTCACTCATTTTTAAAATTAATTGTCCATGATTTTATTCATCCCATATAATACCAATGTTTTTACTTTATTATGGCATTATTTATTTATCCCTTCTTCCTGCCATATTATGGTCAATGTAATTTTTAAAGGCATGTGTTTTTAGCTCTTAATCATGCCTATGTTTATGTTTTTGATATCTTAAACTATATTTCTTACCCTTAATGATCATCTAATCTCACCCCTTTCATTTTATTCTTTTTTCAGGATATGAAATAATAAATTCCGAATGACCTATAGGGGTAACCTAGGAGATATAGATGATTTCAAAAGATTTTCCATATTTTATCATTTTATGTTGTCATATCGAACATATTTATGTATATGGTTTTCCAAAACAATTAAACTAATTCCTTACTTCGGGATAGTAAAATATTATAATCATTTCAATGTAATGAAAAAAGTCACTCACTCTAGGCAACTGGAGTCATGTCATTATAGTTTTTAACTAAGGAAGTTTATTAGATATATTTGAAACTATATTTAGAAAAAATAGATTACGGAACAAGACACTAAGATAGTCTTTGAGGATAAACATAAAATAACATCCATGAATTTTTGTAAGGTATATATTATGTTGTTCTTCTTATAAAATATATACCTATAATGTTACTACAAGTGGATGTGGTTCTGGCACAGATGTACCTAGGAGTAGCAACTCTGACAATGAGTTTTGTCCCTATCCCTTGGTATCTTTGTACAAGACAAAAATATTTTATGTCTTCCTAGATTGACAAGCCTAAGTTATATGATTGAGATAATTCACATTTTCATTAAAATTATTTATAATGTAATTAAATGTAAATTTTTCCTCAATGAAACCTTATTTATGATTATCATATTAGATATGGATTAGATTTCATGTTATGAAAAATATTTTTAAATGGTGATATTATACATTTTGATTATTAACCTAATCAATTGTGTGCCAAAATTTAGAATGGTGCATAATATTTGGAATGGAAACCACATTAACATGTGTATCCCATATAAATATTTCTATCAGATGAAATATAATTATCTTGGATCTTGTGTTGGGACTGGGGCTAAGCAACTTATAACAGTACATGGACAATTGACTGAAGTTATAAACAGTATTCTTACCCATATAGATCATCTAGATCCAAAATTATGAAGAGCTATGTTATATTACTTTATAAAATAACAACCTCCATCATTTAATGGGACTAAAAACCCATTCATACTGGAGTAGTGGATAACTTCATTGAGAAGATATATATTTATTTTTGATGTAACAAAACACAAAAGGGTTTCATAGTATTTTATCATCTATTTGGAGATTCAGATTAGTGGTGGCCGTTAATTAAAAACACAACAGAGAGTGATTGAATTGATTAAATGAAATGGAAGGATTTTAAGGAAATCATCATAGAAAAATAATTTCCTCATGAACAATGAGCATAAATTGAAAGTTAGTTTTTCAATCTTTGGAAAAAAGTGGTTGAGAATGTTTCAATGTATGAAGCTCACTTCATAAGGTTATCAAGACATGTCACAGACAATATAGTTAATCCATCATAAACTATTGAATGATTCTTAGATTTATTAAAATCATTCCACTGAAGGGAACTAGTCTCCCAATGTTTCTCATCATGTGAAGAAATTGTCTCATGTGATATCAAGATAGAGAAATAATTACCTATGTCTTATGACTGTAAGGGAAGAAAGAGAATAAGAGGGGTGGATGATATAATAGATAAAGGGAATAATAAATAGGGGAACCTTCCAATATGCAATAATTTTTGAAGTTAAACCCATGCTGACTGTTTTAAATAAAAACGAGTCTACTACAAGTTTGAATATAAATTCCATCCTTAGTGTCATTGAAAAGGTAAAAAAGATGCAATGAGTTTCTAATACTATAATTATAGTTAGATGGGACATAATTCTAATGATTTTCAACATCATAAACGAAATACGTCATAGAGAAGGACATGGGAGAAATGCTATGATTATGTGATCACAACTGTTGAAGTTGATGTTAATAATGATATGGTGGCAGGTAGTATAATTATTTCCCTAAAACATGGCCAATTCTTTATTTTATTATGAATCATCACATTCCCTCTATATCATCCTAGTTTTCTTTAATATTTTCATATTTCCAATTCTCCTCAACAAGGTATTTTTCTATCATAACCCATATGGGATGTCTCATTGCCACAAAGATGTGTCAGGAAGTCACCATTATGGAATATAAATATGCTTTATCTATTTATTTTATCATCACTCCAATGATAAAATTTGACATAATTATTTTCATGTATTGGTTTGAAAAATATGAAGTGAAAATCTATTACAAGAAGAATGAAATAAAAACTAGTGAGGAAGGTTTAGAATCCATTACAAATAGAGCAGAAACATTAACTATACGATTATTATATAGAACCACCCCCATTTTCTACACTTAATGTAATTATTGTTGATGATGATAACCCAATATTAATGGTTTTGTAAAAAAATATTCAAATTGATAATGAACCTATTGTGAAAAAATATATTGATTTTTTTCCAGAGTATTTACCTGGACATCCTCAAGTGTGGGAAATTGAGTTATATATTTAACTAATTTCCGGTTCAATTCCAATATAAAATACTCATTATAGAATTTTCACTCTGTAATTAGTATTACTAAATAAACAACTAGATATATTGAGTGATAATTTATTTATTCGCCCTAGTGTTTCTCCATTGGGAGCCCGTGTTCTTTTAATTAATAATAAAGATGGAACTATGAAGTTGTTCATTGACTTTAGGGAGATAAATGATATTACAATAATGAAAAATTATCCCCCAACTAACATTGGATATTTATTTGATCATCATCATGAAGCCCAATATATTTCATAGATTTAACTTCATTCTGTATATCATAAGTTGCGTGTGAGGAAGGATGATATTCCAAAGATAGAATTTTCATCCAGGTATGGGCATTACGATTTTATTGTAATGAATTTTGGACATAATGATGCACCCATTGTCTTCATGGATCTAATGAATAGGGTTCTCAAGGAATACCTTGATAGCGTTTTATGGTATTTATTGATTATATATTGATATTATATAAATACTATAAGGATCAGTAAAGTAAATTTCAAATTATTCAAAAGAATCATAGAATAAATGAATTATGTGGAAAGGTTATCAAGAGTGAATTTTGGATTTAATTAGTGACTTTTCAGGTCTATGATTTCTCTATGTATGGAAATCCTTTTGATCATGTGCAGACAGAGGCTACTGAAGAACCACATACACCAAAAAACATAACTATTGTAGAGAGTTTTATTGGTTTAAATCACTATTATCAACATTTCATTCATAACATTACCTTATTTTCCAACCCGTTATCCATGTTTACTCATAAAGGGGTTATGATCATATGGACAAAAGAATGAGAGAAATGTTTCGAAAAATTAATGAAGAGATTAGTAAATGTTCTGATCCTAACTATACCATAGTGGAATGATGGGTTTTGGATATATAGTGATGCATAAATGAACCTAAATTGTTGTGCCATTATGAATAATGATAGAGTAATTGCATATGCATTAAGGCAGTTGTATATTCATGAAAAAACTATCATAATCATGATCTTGAGATAAATTCTATGATATTTTCCCTAAAAATATGGATACATTATCTCTGTGGTGAATTATGTGAGATATATATTGATTAGAACAGTCTGAAATACATCTTCATACAAAAATAACTCAACATGAGGAAAAGGGAATCTCTCAAACTACTCGAGAATTATGATTATTCCATAAGCTACCACCTAGGAAATGAAAAAAGGAAGTTGTTGCATTAATAAGAAAGGATCAAGGAACCTAAAAAAATTGAGGATTGAAAAGGATCCTATTTAAATTGGTCTAGTGAGGAAGGATATGAAAATTAATAATAAATTTGAAATATCATTAGCTTTTCAATTGGTTTCCCAACCATCTTTATTAGAAACGATTAAAACATATCAGTTTGAGGGTGAAAATATGGAAATGAAAATTAATTGAGTAAACGATAGGATGTTGACTGACTTCATGTGTGGGGATGAAATATTGAAAATTTGGATGTTGTTATATGTAATCTCTATACCTGAGTTGAAAAAGTGTTTTTGGATGATGAACATTGTTCAAATTTATCTATACCCAATGGTAACTATATAATTTGTAGGGATTTGAGGGAACATTTCTGGTGGGAAAACAGGATGTGGGAAACTAATTCCCTAGTATCAATATGTATAGTCTTTCCACAAGTGAAGGTCAAAAGGAAAAATCATAGAGGTTTCTTGCTACCTCCATCAATTCTTACATGGAAATAGGATGAAATCACAGTGAATTTTTTCACTGTATTACACAAAAATTTTAGGTGGAATGATGTAATAAGGTTAATTGTTGTTCGACTTACTAAATATGCACATTTAATAGCTATAAGGGATAATTTTCCACTATATTTTCATGCAATAATATATATATAAAATGTTGAAATAATTCATGGATCCCATCTTTCAATAGTTTCTGATTGTGATAGTAAATTTACAACAAAATTCTGCAAAAGAATTTAGAAAACATTTGACACTGAGCACTGTTTGATTAATGGTTATCACCCCTAAACCAATGGTAAATCTGAAAGTGTGATTCAAACATTTGATGACATATTGAGATCATGATAATTTTATTTTCAGTTTATATGGGCTCAATATTTTCCTTTAGATTAGTTTTTAAACAATTATAGTTTCATTTTAGCATTCAAATAGTACTATATGAAACATTTTATAAAAAAAGATGTCGTACACAAAAATGTTGGGATAATGTTGGTGAAAGGAAGATTCTGGGCCTAAATCTTGTGTAGGAAACAACAATGAAGGTAAAAACTATTCAAAACCGTATTAAATAAAATCAATGAATTAAAAAGATATGTAATGATAATAGAAGGATGGATTTGGAATTTCAAGTGTGATATCATCTTTTCATAAAATTATCTAAATGTAAGGGAGTTATATTTTTTGGAATGAAAGGTAAATTTAACCCAAGGTACATTGGACCTTTTAAAATTATAGAGAGAATTGGATTTTTATCATGTCATTTGGAAGTTTCACAAATCTTGTCTAATTTACATAATGAGTTGTATGTATCATTGTTGAGAAAGTACTGGCTAGACCAAATGCGTGTACTCACTTCTAAAGGTATAGAATTGAAACCTAAATTATCTTAATATAATGAGCCTATCAAGATTCAAGAAACTATAGAACAAGTATTTAGGATTGAGATGACATGATTGGTAAAGTTATATTGTAAAACGCATAAAATTCAAGAAGCAACATGGGAGATTGTGAAGCTTATAATGGAGAACTACCCAAATCATTTTATTAGGTTATATTTTCGAATATTGATGAAGAATGTTTTTAAAGAGGGGAGACTGTAACAGCCCATGAATTTAAAAATTAAATTAATATTAAATTCATGAAATCAATTAGTCTCTACAAAACAACAATTTATTATAACCTATCCAATGAATATTATTTTTCCACTTCAGAGATTAGAATTTAAAAAAACTAACACACATAGTTTGGATTTGTAAGATATTTAGAGTTTGATAGGATCATCTTACATTATTTATGAATAATGATATACACTTATAAATAGTAACTTACCTTTATTAATAGTAATGTAATCTCAATAATAGTAATATTACCATTATGAATATTAACTGCACCCATGAATGTATAAATAATATATAGTCCCCTTATAAATGATAGTGAATGTTTTTAAAATTAATAATTAAGTATTGGTTTTTTGTGAGTAATAGTTATTTAATTACAATTACAAAATTCATTTAATATATAATTAATATTCATAAAATTTATTCCAAAATAAATATTTTTTCCCTATGTTCTTAGGATAATATTATGATACCTCCATTAATTTTTTAATGTATTATAAAATATTTTTTATATTTAATCTTTATTTCTCAATTAAATTATGAATTTGTTTAAAAATTAAATTTCATATATTTATCAAATTATTTTGATAAAATAGAGTCTTTTTTTAACTCTCTATGTTGAGAAACAGTTATTCTGAATTTTTTTTATTTTTCTAAAACATATGATTTTTTTAGTGAATGTTAAAAAAACGATAATTACCTATAAATGATTTATTGTGTCATTGGTGATGTATAGATGATGTAAGAACACTTGGAAATAAATCACATGAAATTTTTACTATGTTTCATCATAATAAAAACACTATTTATTTTATTGAGAAAAATAATAAAATAATGAATATGATATTCAAAAACCACTAATCTTGTCAAATATAAAAGCCACCCCACACCTCTTCTTCCTCTCACTCCACTCTGTATTTTAGTATTTCGTAATTTCTGGAAAATATTCTTCCCATTCCCCTTACCCACGTCTATGTATTTCTAGTCTATCCAAAAGGCCAAAACCAAGGTCCATACTGAGGTTCTTAAGGAGGAATACTCAAGAGGTAAACATCTCTTCCTTTATCTTTAAATTCCATTGACATGTTCCATTATTTTTTCTCTCTCATAACCTACCCTAATCGAAATTACATGATAATTATATTACCATAAATGTAGTATAATTTAATTATGATAATGGAATATTTCATCATCATCTCCCTTTCCCCCTCCTCTTATATTAAAAAACGTAAACATCATATGAGATGTGTTAATTTTTCACTTTCAAGGATGAAGAGCTTTCAATTTATATTAGCCTATTCAATTGTCGTCATGAAACCATTTTTATGGAATAACCACATCATTATATATGTAATATATTCTACTAAATTTTCTGAAATCTCTTCGTACACATGGTATTAAATTATAAATCCAAATGAGTTTGTGGTGATCAAAAAACCTGAAATTAATTAAAGAATTTACCTTTAACAATTTATTAATTCAGTCGACCTCTCCAAAAATTAACAATTATTTATTTGATATTTTAAACTTCTATATTATAATTCATAACTTCTAACTTCAGTTTTGTATTTCAATTTCCATTTTATACAAACTTCCATACTCTTATACATGCTAACCGATCATGAAAACTATGAAAACATGCACTCCCAAATAATGAAATTAAATATTTTAACCCATATAAAAGGAAATAAATGAACATGATAAATATATGATAAAAAAATACATATAGATAAGGTTATGGAATTATTCAATAATTAATATAACATGATTATTCAATATACTAAGATCAAGTGCACAATACATTTGGATATATGGTAAGGGTTGCCTCATTTCACTTCCATTTTTGTGAGATATTCCTTATTCATTAAAATTAGTTGAGTTTGGTTTATGTATAATTCCCATGTTTTTAATATTGAATGAATAATTTTTTTAATTAATTTTATCATTATCTGATTATTAATTTTGGGTCATATCATGCGAATGATTTGAATGTTGAAAGGATTTCAAAACTGAGCCTCCATTTCCGTTCAGGTTACTATTAATATCTACTTACCTCAATTAAATTATTATTTATTATTGTTTATTTCTCATAAATTTTATGTGAATTCACTATATATATGTACCTACTAGAATCATTCCTTCTATAATGGGGTGTTTTATTTTTTAAAAGGAACCTTAAAACATTTTCCCTGATAAACAAGCTCGTTTCAAGGGTTCATCTCGAATTTATAAATATGATAAACTAAAATCTATAAAAAAATTACCCAACATTATTTTTTATAAATAAATTATTTTATTATTAATGAACTATATTATTTCACTTACAGTTTTATAAAATAATTCAAAAAACAAATTTTTTCAGGTAATGGAGTCTTTAATTCAATAATTATTTAATGATTTTATAAGAGGATGTTAATTTGATTCAAAAACATTGTTGATTATTATTTATAATAGGGAATAATATATTCTAATATCATCTATCATATTTTATTTAACAATTTATTGTTAGCGTGACTAGGGAATTTCTATCCAAAATAGTTTACCATCTTACTCTGAATGGTTATTGTGTGGGAAAGTTTTTTACATTTCATATGTTATTTTCAGTATGAATGTACAAGTTGTTTATGTTTAACCACATTCATATAAGTAATTAATTTGACATTGTATGAGATTTGTGGGGCCTACTAGAGACCCTCTATGTACCAGTAGGTCTCATTAGACAAAACATATATTGACATGGCTGAGGCCTTACCCATTTTCAGATTTGGTCTTGGGTGAGGCCTTAATCACATTAAAATGTCTTTGCCGAGGTCCTGACTATATATTTCTGAATTTTTGACATTTTTAATTTTCATCACTATAAAAAATTATAGTCCATGAGGTTATTCGACTAGTAGAATACACATGTTTATGCTTAATTTTGTCATTATTTATTCATCCCATTTTCCTACCATATTATTTTGAAGTTCATTTTTAAAAGGCACGTAGATTTAATTATTCTACATGCCTATTGCTTATGTTTTTGATGTCATTAATTTTATTTCATATCCTTACTGAGAATCTATGAAATCTTCTATATTATGGTTTATTCTCCCAGGATGTGATGAAAAAAATTATGAATTACATTCATAGGAAAAATATATGTTTTGGATGTTTTCAATGGATTTTCCATATTGTATATCATTTCATTTTATAATTTTGAAACTATGTTTGTGTTTTTTAATAATAATAAACTAAATTGTTCCTTCATGATAAAAATTTGCTGTATTAATGAAAATGTAATGAAATAAGACAATAGTTCAGAGAAACTAGGTTCAGGTATTTACATAATTCGTTGAGAAATATAAATTATAGACATGGTGCATAAATAAATGAAATAATATACATTCTATAATGATAATTAAATTGTTTATTCTTTATTACCTAGAGAAATTCAACATAATAAGGTTGAGCTCTAATTCACAATAAGTTAATGTAAATCATAATAAATAATGAATTTATGAGATTAAATGAACATGTAATGGTTATTAACTGAAAGAACATTCTAATCATTATCTTTATAATGAAAAATCAATATCGAATGGTAAGAAACTAAAACACATTCCATTTAATAAATGTAGATAAAATAAAATGAATCCATAGATATGTCAATGTAAAATCTCATGGATGATTACTTACTAGAAATAAATGAGGGAAATTCTTTCTTACATGAAGTATTGTCTATGCAACATAAAAATTTATACAGTCAGGACTTTCACAAGATGGTTTCAAACTAAAGATTTATACTCATTTAATTTTTCCAAATTCCTTTCCATATGAGAATATGTTAAAGCATAGAGGTGCTATATAATTTCCAGGATCCTCCTTTCATTTCTAGTCCCAATAATTCCTCATAACTAATAGATGAAATAAATAATTGTCCTTATTAATTTTTTTATTTAATAAAAAAAGTCTGATTTATCAATATTTCCCAAAAATAATCAAATAACTCTTAAAATAGACACCATATATAAAATCATATATGGTTTAGGAAACAAAAATATACATTGTATGATAATATGATTATTAAATTATATTTCTAATGAGAAATGATTACAACAAATTTATAGTTTCAATGTAAGGACAAAAATCACAAAATTATGTGAGTTTTCAGTGATTATCATTATGAACATGTTTTCATAGAATAATCTTTAAAATTTCAATGTGTCCCATATGACATTGAATACATTGAATAATAATATACAGGAAGGTTTGAAATTAAATTAAACATTTAAAATAAAATAAACAAGGATATTCACAATATAACATGAAAAATATAGTATATACACAGATTAAAAGTGAAATGGCACATAATAATAAATAATCCTCCATGAAAGTAAATTAAGGGGAAATTCCAATACCTCATAGTTCCTTTTCATTGTGTTGTCTTTATCCTCATCCACAGTGGTTCAAAATTTGTTACTAATTTATAAAAGAATCGTAATATTTTTAATTATGTCATATATTCTCGTATTTTACTATCTTGCTACCTATTTGTTAACAACATTCCATTATTTTATCTTTTTTGTTTCTTAATTACATAGTTTGTTGCATATGTTTTAACATGTTTTGTGTTATTATTATTAAATATGTAAAGGTTACATCATATATAGAATGTAAAACATTAATTAAATATCATATATATCTAGTATATATGTATCTATAATAAACCATAATGTTTGGAGATACGAAATAGAATGCAGCGTTCGTGGATATGGTTGGCAATACGTACGCATGAACGCTGGTTTCATTCCATTTTCATATTTAAAAGAATTAAAGTAAAAAAATATTTATATTATCATTCTAGTAACATATTTCTATAAAATATTTCAAAAGTTTTTATTAAAATATTCCTTATAAAGTTCCGTATATAATGTGAATGAATCACATCGCTTCGAGGGGGTGCAATTAAATACTTCCTCAAATGATGTAATCATATTAACTCAAAATGAATGTTTTCAATGCTTGTTTAAGGATTAAAAAAGAATAAATACAAACTAAATATCATAAATATCGTATATATAAATATATTTTCCATCATAATGGCCACAATGAGAGGTGGTAATGTAAAAAAAGACAATCATAGATTCGTGAGGTAGCAGTTCAATGTAAACTGAAATAGTATGTTTGTTACCCATTAGATAGAGGTGGGTATAAGTGTATATTGACAAAATGAAATAAAAACATCCTAGTATGTTTAGGATACCATTTTTTTAATAAAATCATGTAATAAGGATATCTTAGGTAGTTGAGAATGGAAATAAAATTACAAATCTTGAGAGAAGACATTATCTCTTAATCAGGAAACTAATTTTGGTTTGTACAAAATGAATTTAATTTAAGGCTTTATTTATAAATTAAGGCTTCATGTTAGATTTTGGTGATCTTATAATTTAATATGGGTTTATATTAGGTTAATTGAAGTGGTTTTAGGGGTTTGAGAAATTGGGAAAGGTTGTGGCCTTTTATAAAGGGGAAAAAGGACTCACTTGGTATCTTTGAAATGAATTTAGGTGTATGCACGTTTTTAACATAAAAAAGTATTAAAAACAAACTAATCTAAATTATTGAAGGTTAATTGAAAAATTACTGTGTGTTTTTGACAAGTTTATATGTCATTTGGACCCATAAGATAAATGTTCAATCATTTATTAATCTTAATTTTACCTTATCAATTGCAATTAATTTTTATTAAATAACTAATATTTTGGAAAAAATTTTTTTTTTTCTTATTGAATATTATAAATTATTTTTACTAAAAATATAGGATCCAATTTTCAAAAATAAAACCATATATTTGACATAAATTGATGTAAATTTATTCTAGATGGCGAGAAGACAATGCAGCTTTTTAATGAAAAAAATCTAAATGTTTGATATCTTTTTATAATCAATCTAAATTTAAAAATTATTTAAATAGAATTTATTATATTAATCAATATTAATACTATATAATTAAACTTTAAAAAAATTATAATTATTATTTTATTAAATAAATTATAAGAAAAAGTAGTTTTGAACTAATATTCAATATTTTTAACTATTCATTAAAAATGTAAATGTTTCAGAAAATAATAAAAAATTATGATAATCTAATTATTATTATTTTTATTAAAATATGATTTTTATTTGGAAACATTTGTACAATTAATGAGTCAAAATTAATACATAAAATGGGTTATCCATTAAAAGGTGGTAAAGTAGCCATTATAAATTATAGGCTTTTATGTGTGAATTTGGGTTTGTTCTTATATTTTTTCTTTCAAACCTAGTGGATGAATATAAATTATATTTTATTTACTATATATCATATATATTACATTTAAATCATTAAAATTTTTTAATAATTTATCATTATTAAGACAAAAATGATTTAGAAGCATAAAAATAATAATATTTCATTTTTTATATCTAATTGGTTCTTATTTTTATTTCTCATAAATTGGAAACCAATGAATTCATTTTATATTAATATAAATCATATTTTTTCAAATATTAGTTTATAGTATTCCTAATCTTTAACATAATTACTAGGTTATATCATATTATATTAAATAATAATATTTTAATAGTATATTATTTTTCAGAAAAACTAGGTATTACCAGTAACACAAGCCATAATAGATAGTTACACTTTTGGGTAACACAAGATTAATCAATTTGTATTTAAATATAATCTATAGAATATATTATATTCATTTAATATAACATATATTTTTAAATTTATCAGGTTATTATATTCCATTTTATAACTTGGTGTTTAGTGTCACAAACACTATTGAATATAAATTTGTTCTTTATAATTTATGGGTTTTACATTTCATGAATAAAATGAATTTTTATTCGAGTGTTAATAAATATTTATGGTTTTAAAAAGCATAATTTCATTTAATTGATTTATACACTTCTTTATTAAACATTATCATTAAATATTGTTTTTAAACATCACTATGATGATATTATTTTATAAAAACCTCTTCATTTTTTGGTAATTATGTTTTATATCCATTTATTTTTCCATGAAGACTTAATTTATATGTTGTGATATGTCAATGAATAATTACCATATTTTTCAATGATCCATTATATCCATGTCTAAATTTTTCCTTTTTCCCAAAGTGTTCATTATAATTTATGAATATATTATATTTTATAATATATTAACCTAATATTTCACATAAAAATTTAAATGTATATTTAATAAACTCCTAAAATTATATGGGTTTCCATTGGAATACATATATATATATATATATATATATATTAATGTCCACAAATTTTAATTCCATGCATAGATATTTAATTTTCAAACTCTCATTTAATTTTACAAACAAAATATTCACTAAAAATATTTATTTTCAAAAAAATTAATTTAAATTTCTCATTGAAACATTAATAATATGATTTTGGAAATGATTTTGAGCATCATTTTATAATTATTTTATAAGAGTTTTTAAGAAATATGGTTAAAATGTTTTTCCTCTCATTTTTTCTTGGTTTAGGAAATTTTTTCCTTGAATAGGGTTGGGTTTCATGATTAAACATCTATGTTATAATATAATGAATTTTATTTCTAATAAAATGTCTTTTATTTTTTAATTTTATTTTATGGAATAAATTTTGATAATTCATTGAAGCCAATTATTATTTATTGTGGTTTTTTTTCAATGAGAATATTATTTCTCATGCGGTACAAAAATTAAAATATTTTGAAAAGGTGGGACCTATATGTCACTCCAAATCATAGGGAAAAGGATTATATCTTATGGAATAGATATTTTATGGGGATATCTTAGCGAGTAGATAAGATCATAAAGGG
Source organism: Viscum album (assembly GCA_963277665.1). Taxonomy (NCBI): domain Eukaryota; kingdom Viridiplantae; phylum Streptophyta; class Magnoliopsida; order Santalales; family Viscaceae; genus Viscum; species Viscum album. The sequence goes on from OY728161.1 coordinate 1,471,080,054, forward strand.
TTAGTGTGAAGAAGTTTAGCTCTACTCAGAGCATTACATGTGATTTAGTTTGCATGTAGCTATGTTCAAAATGATTTAGTGTGATGAAATTTTTATGTACTCCTTTTCTCCATGTTAATATGTTGGTAGGTATTATGGTTCACAAATAAAATAAATTATATGATTATTATTGTTCCACATTCATTAATATATTCCATGGATCATGACACATGATTTATATTTTATTTTCCAATTCAATTCTAATGGGTTATTCATTTGATTTTGTATTTCTATATTTTTATTCTTACTGAAACCTATTTTATTATCTGTTGTTTATCTGGTTATTATTTTGTTATGAATCCTCATTATAAATATATTCTCGTGTTATAGAATGTATTGAAATTTAATTTTTATCATTAATGTTTTACCTTACAATGAATCTATGCTCAACCATTTCATATTTTTTATATTCCTTAGGTTATGAAGAAGGGTAATACGTATTGTGTGTTTTGAAGGGATCATATTAGAAAAATTTATGGGATATGTTTATGAATTTTTTTTGATGAACATGACTCTATCATAGATGGATGAAAAGGATAAATTATTTGAAAATGAAATTTGTTTTTTTAATTAATGTTATATCCAAATTCTAAAAAACTACAAACCAAAATGGTCATGAGAATTTTTTTAATTAAATATATTATTTATAAAATTTTATTATGGGATGGGTAGTTTTGAGAAACTGTTTTTGAAATTTACAAAAAATACCAATAAAATTGAATTGAGAAAATTAAGAAGTTTTAAATAAGGAAATGATGTAATATTCTATGGAGGTATGAAGTTGAATATGTCCATACACATTTAAAATATGATTATGTGGTTCCAAAAAAGGTCAAAATTTTGATGGAATATGTATTGGATCATGAGTATTCTTATAGTAGTGAATGAAATGAATATGAAATGACCTGCATGGAACATATATTGAAATATAAAATGGAATCTTGTCATCAGCAAAATACTTAGATAAGTAAAAAAAATTAATAAGTTTAAGAATTGGTATGGAAGGAGAGATAAATATCATGATGATTTTACTAAAAGGGAATATAATAATATTTAGGAAATTAATAAAATCACCTTAGTGGTTTCTAAATATATCATGATTATGATAGATATTGAGGAGAAACTCAATTTAAGAAAGTAAGTTATTAATAAGAATCAATATAAAAATCTATATGATTAATAGGAATTCATGATGATGGTACATGAATATAATCAATATGTGGATATTAATTTTGATTCATTAATGTAGATGAAAACTGAAAAATCAAGGAATCCAATTGAATTCTCAACTGATTGTCCTATTATAAATCTATTTGTCTCACACTATTGGATTGAAATCAAAGTTAAATGATTTATAATCATAGAAAAATGTTGAGAGTTCTTATCCTTTATCTAAATAAGTGAATACAAAAACATGAGATACATCCTTCACATTATAGAATCAAGTTGAATAATATTTATTCCAATCCAATTGAAGTTGAAAGCAGTACTAATTTTTTCAGAGAAGGCATTATCGCTTTCAGAACTACTTGTCAAATCATATTTCTATCCATAAGGACTTTTAATTACAAAATATATATATATAATTATAATTAATAAGGTATGATGGAATATGAATATGTTCTAAGTATGAGAGAAGATATACACCCTAAAGGAATGTTGATTTCATATACATCTTTCATATTCCAAGAAACTATTGATTTGAGTTTTTGAATAATATTTATGGAATATGTAATTTACAAGGTCATAAAGATGAAGATCATATGACCAAATTTCCTAGAATAGAACTCTGAAATTTAAAATTTTATGTAAAATATAAGTAAAACCATGAAGAAAAAAATAATTTTCTATTGAAGTTTTTTTGTATAAATGAAGGATTGGAAATACATAAAATTTGACTATGTATATTCATCAAATGTGTTAGATGAATGTAAAATTATGATTAATAATAATGATCATAATAGATTATCAGGGATTTCCATATGTTAAATGTCATTTGAAATAAATCAATTGTTTTAATAAATATAGAATAAAATTACATAAATTTGAATTATGCTTTTAGGTGGAAGGGAATATGAACAATATTTTATGTGTAAAGTAACTCTATCATGGTGTTAATAAATAACTGTTAATGAAATAATTTTATGTTACTAATAATTCCTATGTTGGAGGTATCAAAAAAATTGGAGAAAGAATTAATGGTAAACTATTCCAAATTATTGATCCATATAACAAATGATGTGTTAATGATAAATAATGGAATGATATTTGGTACTGGGGAATTAACCATAATAGACAAATGTTTCTAAATAAAGTATATAGTGTAACATAGAAATGATCTATCCTAACATAAATGAAAATGAATAGGGATTTGTGAAACATGCCTAAACGTGTATATGATACATTCTACACATATACTAGTGTAGATACAGTCTTAAAGACCATTTAATGTTATTACTTTATTTATATGTTGTCCCATGAGTAATCAAACTACTAGAGGAGACTTATAATTCATTAATTTAATTTATAAATTCACTAATATGACATAAATAATGATTATGAATACAATTTATAAAGCTAATAAAATATTCCAAATAATTATGATAAATCTAGAGAAATATTCTTGAGTGAATTTCTGAATCTACCTACAAATAAGTGTAGGGAATTTATATAAGATTCATTTTATAATTATATAGAAAATATTGGAATTAAAATTCAATGTAATACTCCCTATAATCCCTAAAAGATTTTAATTTATGTGAAATGAAATCCAAAGCATAGTTGAGATGGATAAAGATATTGTAGTTGATCATAATATATTTAATTTTTTTTGGGAATCTCAAGACTTATAGGTTTCCGTATTTAAAATAGATTCTTTTTGAGATATTAGAAAAAAATATTTATGAGATATGGTTCCAATGAAATTTATTTTTTATTTACTTTAAAGCCTTTTTATTTATGTGATTCATAATGATAAAAGGTTCAAATTTAGGAAAATTTGATAAACTTGTACATGAAGGCATCTTTAATGGTGGACCATAATATATAAAAAGATCCATGTGCTAGAAAAAAGGGAAGATAAGAACATTGAATACTATAAAGTTATAAATATATAATATTATGCAATCATTTGTGTATCATCTAATGTACCATATAGTTTGACAAAGGATAATAGTGAGAATAAATTAAAAACCCATCATTCCGAACATGGAGATAATTTTTAGAATTATGAAAAAACATTATATGAATCCAGATGACGATGATGTTCATATTAATAAAAAAGGAAACAAAGGGCTCAAAATGCATGCTAATATTGAAAATATTATAATTAATGATAATTTAGTAGTCTATAATTGAAAAATATGATGGTTGAAAACCATAGATCTCACATTTCATATATTTTTAAAAAATATATTTCAAATCTATTGAAACATTGATACTGGATTTGATCCACTAATGATGAATTTGAAAAAATAAATATGAATTATACTTGGGATATCTTTCAATTGAAATAAAAAATGTTATTGAAAATAATAGGGTTTTTATAAAAAAAACAATGTAAAGGAAGATGTGTTAAGGAATGAATCATTAAATTTTTTCATATGATACTCAAAATATAAGGAATATAATTTAAAGAAATATTTTCTCTATTTGTTGGCTAAAATCCGTCAGGATTATATTAGTTGTGGCAGCTCATCGAAAATAATTAATTTTCAAAATATATTTGATGTATTCATTCATCAATGAGGAACCATATGATGCAGTTTTTATAAAGTTATCTAAGTGATTTAATCATCAATAATTGGTAGAATTATTTTCAAATAAATGAAGTAATTGTACATAAAAAAACATGATCCTTGTACTTTGTACCCTACGATGTATGTTTTTATAAAAATTAATAAAATTTATAAATTAATGGTTGATATTAAATTATATATCAATGAGAATCCCATGGGTATTCTCATTATTAGGATATATGATCATGAAATATTATATATATGATATCATGAGAATATAAGAGATGAAATATGAAACCAAATAAATTACATATATAGATAAATTTACTATGAGAGATAATGTAAATTTTTTGATTACAAATTTTAAAGGTAGATACATTTATATTTCTATCTAAAGTTAAAATTGATAAATATCCATAGTCAATGCTTGGAAAATTATATTACAAGGTGGTACTGAAATCTAATTCCATTTGAATATAATTACAATGAGATGATAATGTAAAATAAATAAATCAAAATAATGATAAATATTTAATGGTATACTATTTTATCTCACCACATCACAGTAAGTCATTTTATTTAAAGTGAAACACTCTGCTTTATTTCAGAATGATCCAAAATAATGAAATTTCCTAGAATTTTTAATGATTTTTAGATATATATAGGGAACACATAAGGTGGTCCTTATGTAAAAAATAAGATCATTCCTAAAACTATATTTCCATAAATATATGGTCTCGGTTAGAAATTACATAGATAATAAGTCAACATCCGTAGGATACATCTTTCATAGTGAGATTTCTGTAATCGAGAACACAAATAAGCAATAGTCGGCGACTCTATGTATATATGAGTCCCATTCCATCCATAAAGAATAAGCTGTAAAAAATAAATGGGATTGAAAATCAGTAAGATGAATTTCATGTGGGTTTTGTGATATAACAATATTTTCCATTTAAGTATATAATTTCTATCATTCAATCATAAATTCTAATGTAGAACTCAAGATCAAAAAAATACTAGAATGATTTATTGTTTCATAAAAGAAAAAGAGACATATGATGAGTAAAAGAATGATTATATTTACACCTCAAATAGTATTTGAAAAATTCTTACAAAGCCATTGTCAAGTGGGATATTTTTATAGCTCTAGATGAAACACAATATCCAGCCTTCCCCTCATTTAGGAGATGTTCTAAGAAGAATCAAATCACGGAGGGATAAAATTATCTCTAAAATAATACCTTACACTGTGGTGGGGGGACCAAACATATTCATAATGGAAAATACATGAATTTATTTTCACATTAAAAAATAGTTGACTTTTCATAAAATAATTATTATCTTAGAACTATTTGAATGGACGTTCCAAAAAAATCAAAAAGGGGGATATTTTTGTTCCCCTATACTAGTTGATGATGTTTTATAGTTGTTAAAATTTATTATTAACCCTAATTTAATATAAATGGAAGTGTTTGAGATTGTTTTCAGATGATTAAAAACGGATATAGGTGGCATGGATAATATTTTAATTCCTTCAAGTAATTTTTACACACTAAGAAAAATAAAAAAGTACAATGTACAAAACATATAAATAGAGAATAAGGAAATGATAGAAGAGTCATTATCATTAAAATTATGTGTCATGATTTGGTTATTATCCTTGTAATTTTATTCCCTAATCATATGAATTTGGTGATGATAACATCGATTCATGTCTTTGAATGTATGCCATTGAATCAGTGAATGTATTTATTTGGGACAATATATGTAACACATCAAAATAAATTGGGGTAAATAAGACTTCTAATTCCCAATGTAAATCATCAAGATATAACTAGATGAATATTTTATACTGGGTGTAAAATCATGTTTCTAGAAAATAACTCTTTTGATGTATTAAAACATGATGTCACAATAAAAAATATTTAATGGATTAAAAAATCACCTATGATATATGAGTCAATTTTATCCATTTGATATTTCTATATATTTTTTTAGTAGATATTGTATTTTATGAATATTAATATCTAAAAGAAATGTGACATGATATATTAATTCTATTTTAGAACAAGCGATGAATTCTATACAAGGAATGAAAATGTGGTGATATTGTGCTATTATTAATATCCTAAATACAATGGAACCAGCTCTTGGATGTATGATAAATATATAAAATGAGTTTTCTTAGGAAAAATTTAGTAATCTAGTCTATTTAATGAACTTCACAAAAAAAATGTTAACATTCTAACTAAACATGTTGGTTCAAGAAGTGATATGTGAATGAGATGAGATTGTTAACTAGTTATGTTGTATCTCAAGAAATATAGTGAAGTTCATTCACTCAATATCAAAATTAAATGGATATTCATTCAATTTATTTAAAGAAAAATGAATGGTTTATCCATGTAGATTTCATTATTGGGTAGTAAAAAATCATATATATAAAAACAGGAATTCAATAATGGTTACATATGGAGGAAACCGTAATTGTTTTCCTAGTTATCCATTTGTAGATACTATGTTGAGTGGAAGAAAATTATTTCTATTACATTTAATTCCTTTTTAGATGATCAAGTTTATTAAAATTTTACTATGATATAATAATAAAATGATTTCTATAAAATAATTTACTTTTAGATTGAAAATTATTTTTTTGTGGTGAATAGAGTGTCATGTGTGAAGATTAGAAAAAATATACATCTTCTTGAGTATGAATATATAACCTCACATTTCATACATAGACATCAAATAACTTTTTTAGAATACAAAAAAATTTATCCAAATAGATGCCTAGATACCGTATTAGTCTGGTGAATTTCGAATGAAGGAAACATAATCACTAGTACAAAAGTGAGGATTATTATCTCTCAATGAGTTCTTCATGAATAGAAACCTTCTTATAGAAATAAAAAATAACAAATATCTTCATAACCTGGAGAAGGAAACATAAAAATGGGTGAGATAAAATACACATTAATGGTAATCAGGGTTGACATGTACGAATAATCCTGAACATAATGTAATGAGAACATGGGCATGAAAATTGATAATCATACCCTACATATCAAAGATCATATACTTGAATCATAATATAAATCATGGTTGTTCATATGAAATTAATCATACAGAAATAAAACATATAATCAATTAAATCATAAAAAATTAATGAAACATTGAATTATAGAATACACAAAACCATTTAATGTGATTTTCATAGTATTAAAGGCATCTCTTCCAGGACCATATTAGTAGTATTGGTTCATGACTCATACCATCATTGTATCAGGAGTTCACTCCTTATACCATCTTAGTAGTCATGGTTCACTCACAGGGCTATCTATGTAATCAAGGATCATTTCAAGACAATATTAGTTTATCTCATGAGATATAAATATTTACCCAATGCATTGGAAGGAGATATAGGTCCCACCCATCTCATAATGAAATCATACATACATATTCCACAAAATCATAAACAATAATATCATTACCCATGAAATTAAATAAGTATCAAAAACATGTAAACGTATGACAACCTATGGAACAAAAATATCAACTCCATAATAATTTTAGTTGAAGAATAACTCATGTAAGGGAAATGATTTCATAGAAAAATTACTAATTAAATAGAAACATGTTTCATAATGACCATAAAATTATGTCTAAGAACCGGGTTCCTCTATTTAGGTAAAAATACTTTTTACCATTCTATAAATAATTAATAGGAGGAAAATAGTCCATGTGTTGGTAGAAAACATGTTACACAATATGAAATGGTGTTACATGCCGTGTAATCCAAGTACACGCCATGTGTGGATGTTAGTATGGACATTTTAGGACGTGTGAGGCTGGTCCACAAATGTAGAGAAAAAAATAATATGCATGGTGAGTATATTCTAGTATATGTTGGATAATATGTTTTTTTAATTGTTATTAGCCTCGTTTTGTAATCTATATGTAGAAGATCTCATGGGTATCACGAACTTGTAGAGTCGGATAATGTTTTGTCTCCTAATTTTCTTTTTTAACATTGATTCAAACACTGTAAAATTTGTTGGAATCTCCATGGTGTGTTCTCAATTCATCATGACATGTTATTCATGATTTATTATTGTTACCTTTTTATCAACGGTTGATTATTTGAAGTATTTTTTAGATCTACCTCGTTATACGTAAATTTATAGGCCGACTCTAGATGAGGTGATTCATATGAGTATGAGGTAAGTGGTTGTGTTCCTTTATATATTTTTTAAGTTGATTATATGTGTCAGAGTGATGTGCTCAAATTTTATGCGTGTCACCGTGAATTAATATTTCCTATTTTCATTACATATTATTGTTTATGAAATTTGTTTTGTGTTTTTAAGAATTTTCAGGGTTGTTTTCCTTTATTAAGGGTCACCCCATTGGTTCCTTACCATTGGATGATTGTTTATGGTTCTTTGGCCTAGGATGACTATGAGGAATTCCTTTGTTTCAATTCTTGGGTTGTTAAAAATTAAATTTATTAAAGGAATTATTTTCCCATTTTAAAAAATTAATTTTTATGCCTTGTTATAGTTTAAATTACTTAATAGGTTTATTATATGATATGTTACCACTTGAGTTGTTTAATGTTGGACCATGTAATAGTTTTTCATTACATTTCCTTCTTGATATTTTATATGTTCCCATGATAGTTAATAAATTCTAAAGCAAGGTAATAGTTTAATTTACATGTATTTCGTTTCATGTGAATTTTTATGATGTGAGTAATTTAAAGGCCAAGACTTGCTTGGAATGTCCTTTCTTGAGATTATATTGGATGCTTCTGTTTTTACCATTTCATGCCTAATAAAATGTTTAATTGAATCATAAATGAAATAATGTTAAATATCAATGGATGAATCATGGATTTATATTTTAATTCCATGAATGAGTTATTCTGGATATTATACATAATTCCTTGGGGGAATCATGGATCAATTGAGGGATGCCACATATAGACTCAATGTGGGTATTGTTATTTTACGTCGTGAGCGAGCCACGAATGTATTGGTCAGGCTCACAGTGGCATTATTGAATGTTTGAACTATTCATGGAATGAGGGATACCATGGATGTGTTCTATTTGAAATGAGAATATGTATTGGGAGATATGTGGGTTGTATTTATAGGATCCACGGATGACCTAATTGAAATATACTCACACCACAATTAGTGTGAGACCGGGTTTTGGAGAGGATTGTTTGGATGAGATTGTAGGAAGTAGGTTGTTTCACACAAGGGGTAATACATGAATTCCAAATTAGTAATTTCAAAGATAGACTTAGATTATAATCAACATATTGAAAAGGAATGACTTATGACATATATACCAATCTAAATTACATGTTTGGATTTGTTCTTATCTTTAACTTGTTTAGATGGTCTGTTGAGATATCTGTTGTGATCACATTTATATAGGGATCGTTGGGATTATGTTGGATCATGAGACTTTTATAATTCCTTGTAATTTTACTAATAATGAATATGAAATAATTGATAAGGTAAAAAGTGCTTCTAGGACTATTTAATTTTGATTTGTTTCTTGCTTACTGCATTCACTATTGTACATTGCCAGATATATACATTAACCGATAGATTGGCACAGATCATGGGTGGTTTCCTACAGATATATAGTATGTCATACTATTTGGTACATACATTGGTTCCCAAACAGATTATATTGTTGCATGTTTTGATAAGGGAAATTTCTCTTCTATCAGTAGTTGATATGCTTCTTAGGAGTAAGAGAGTGTTGGACCAATATGAAATTGTCTTGTTTATGAGATTCTATTGATGGTTTTTTACTTTTGATAAATGTATCATATATTACTATAGTTTGTCATGATTGGCTATTTTCTAATAACATGTGACATATAGCATCATCAATTGTATGTTATGTCATCTAGTTGTTATGTTTCTTGTATTCTGTTGGTTACATCTGTTTCCTTGTATTGCAACATCTTCTATGATATTATTATATTTTCCACTATGTAACACTCATCCAATAAGGGCATAGATTCCCCAATGTCACACTTAGGCCCTCTCTTCTAGTCGTCAGCCTCTCACATTTGGGGAAATGTGCTTGAGGCCATGTGTCTAACACTATATGAGGACCCTTAAAGTGGAAACCATATTTGGGACGTTACAAATTTGTATGATATGAGTTTTTAATGGTTTTATTACTATTTTGGACATTTTATATAGATATTTGAAGGAAGCAAAGGATGGTAATAAACTATTCTTAGGTGTAGCTACCCTATGTGCATGGGAAAGCAATATTACCTAAAACGGAATTGTATTATTTTGATTTTGAGCTATAAAAATTACTCTATTTTTCTATTGGGTGACTCACATGTATTGTATTGTTATTATTCATATTATTTTAGTTATATTATTTTTGAAACACATGTAAATGAGGGTATGAAATTTCATGAATCACATATACACATTCTAGAAATCTCATTCCATGCATTCCTTCCATTCCATTTAGGGAGCCTTACTGATTGCATGCTGTTGTGATAGAATTGTCACTAGATATGAATAATATTTTGATATGTACCTTTATAGATATGTTTATAGTTGTTATGGGTGTATTGGTATGTGTTGTGGTTAGAGTTTGATGGATTCCATGTTTTGATCCGGAAGGTGTATAGTCCCTCTTGGATTGGAATTTGGTGGATCATGTTTCTGCCTTAAAGGTAATTGTGTTATGATATACTACATGTGGATGCCAATAGTTGATTCATGTGATGTATGTTCCCCTAAAAATCAAAATTTGGAATCCCATTGGTTTATTTTTCAAAAAAGGGGGGTTAAGAAACTATTTAGGGACCTTTTATTCATAAACTCAATCAACACAGCGTGTGGTGTAATGAACACACAGGATGTATTAAACTATTCAAGAATACATAAGATTCATATGTACATGTCTTGTACTCTATGTACATGCAATTAGTTAACTGATTGTGTATCCGACCTTGTGAGAGAGAACATAGAATGTTTATTTTTGAACAATTCATATCATGTACTTTATATACACACTATGTAGTTTTACACTAGAAGAATCCATGTGGCTCTTTCCATGTAAAAGTACATGGCCAGGTGGGGAGACTTGAGTACATGCCATGTATGACACTTACGCGTCATGTACCTAGGGTATTTAAACACTCATGATGGTGGAAGTACACACCTGGGTAGTAGAATATGGGTATATGTCATGTATGGTTTCGATATTCCATGTAATCTTGTTTTAGTGCCTCTTAAGGGTTTTCTTATCCTATTTAAATCATTAACTATTGAACTACAAACCTTGTTAATGAACTAGGAATAAGGTGTGTTCTTGACCAAGTAGATGCATGCCTCCACAACGACCTCTAGTAGTACACCTAGAGAGTGGAGATGATCCTACCCTATAGGTGGAAGTCAATGGGCTACATGTGGATCCTTCAGTTGTGATGGTTGTGGAACAAGATATTATAACAGATTTACGTGTTGCTGAAAAGTTCTGTAAATTCATTATGAGGTTCTAGCTATATGGCCCATGCCTTAAAAATTACATAATCTAGAGTTATGTCAATAATTCACATTGAGGATATTTTATAGTTTAGGGATTCATAGTATTAGGTCATAATAATTACATAAAAAACTTTTAAATTCAATTTGGAAACTTCCAACAGAATCTATTCCTACTATCTGATTAAAATTTTAAAATGAAACATTGTTTATGTTCATGTTTAATCATCAAAAAAATTTCATGGGTCCATCATTGACTCTATTATCCTGTAAATCATGTGAAAACATTTAATCACACGGGATGTGAACAAAAATCTATGTATGAGATATAAAAATAAATTAAAATCATTTTTTATCTTAAAACCTAATATCCCATTCAATGTTTTTTGTGCATATGGAACAAAAAATTTTAACATAAATAACACCCATACCTTTTTCTCAATAAAAACACAAAAAATAATAGCTAGAAATTAAAACTTCTTTAGGTGAGGTAGATAATTAGATACATAAGACCACTTCAAAAATATTCCATTTGGAATAATAATATGGTTGAATTCAAATTTGGATATGTATAATGGGGATCATCCTTCATAAAAGCTATATCAAGTTCACATGTGAGCTATAATGGAGCTCAACCATTCATATAAGATGTGTTTTGCTCACCCATGTGCTATAATGGCGGTAAATCTTTCTTATAAGTTGTGATATGAAAACTTGTGTGCTTAATAAGTCTCCAAAAATTGTAAAAGCTATATCGGGCTCACTCATTTCATATAATTCTCATGTATCATTTCATGAATAAAACCCATTCATCCCAAAACTGCTTTTTGGAAACCTTCTTCAAATAAAATAAGAAACTCATTTTCATATAAAAGTACTACATTCATTTTTGAACCCATTTTAAATACCTTGATACCCAAATAAGGTAATATGGGATTTATTTTCTTTTTAAAAGTCATCAAGTCTTATAAAGGAATCCAAATATCAAATAACAGTTGCGGCGGTGGACAAGTGATTACCAACATATATGTTAAAAAAATTCCATTTTTAATTTTAAAAATAATATAAAATGATCATTATAAAAAGATACCTTTTGAAAAAATTCAATTATATTTATCATTAAGAAAAAACATGTATATTATTTTTATACACATATAAAAAATATTCAATTTAATATATGAAGAAAAAGATATGATAATTACATTTTTAAAAGTTAGAGGTATCTCAAACCACTTTGAAAATTAAAATATTAATCTCTATTGTTTAATAAATATCATTAGTATAGATAAAATATGGATATTAAATTTCAAAGTGAATTTATATATAAGCTATAATATAATAAACATACATATTATCAAGAAATTCCTCAATGAAAGGAGATTGAGACAATGTCCCAGAACTTGAGTCTGACCTGTCTCATTCATTCATTAATTTACATAATAATAAACATAGGTTAATTTTTAGATACATTAAAACTTTTTTAAAGTTTATTATTCAGTTTATATAACTTATTATTAAGTCATTTCAATTATTTAATTATTTGAGTTCATATAAGATGATTTATCGATGTTTGGTATTTCAGTCCAAAATGAACGTGTTTTGATGAAAAATATCCTTGCGGTTATAAGTAAATTATCTCTATAACATTATTCATGAGATAATTATCATATATATCAAGTATATTTTTATTTATAATATTCCATAACATTTTTTGATAACAAATGAAAAGCACCGTTCCTGAAGACGGTATGATGTATGTACGCATGAACGCTATATTCTTTTCATTGTCATATTAATGATATGAAAAATAAATGATACATAGGTATATTATAATTAATAAATAATAACTATGTTATATATGATAAATAATATCATTAAATCCATCATTTATATATTCCATATATGGTAATAAGGATTAATATCACTTTTAGGGTGCGGAAGTCCACATTTTCTCAAATTACATTATCATATTTACACATAATGAAAAGTATAAAAGTATGTTGTAAATTAAATTACTGAATCATATAGATAATTTAAAGATAATATATATCATATATAAACACAGTTTTGTCATAATGGTCACCATCATAGGTGGTACTAGAAAATTAAACAATCATCATTTCTTGAGGTAGTTGTTCGTCATACACAAAAACAATATGTTCGATATCCACTAGTTGCAGGTGTGTGTAAGTGTAGGTGGGAACCATAATATAAAAACATAATATTATATTTAGGATACGGATGTTTTTATAAACTAATAGAATATAAATATACTAGGGTTGTAGAAGGAAAATAAATTAAAGGAGCTTGAGAGAAGATATTACCTCTAAATCGGGTAACTCATATTGATTTTAGCTTAAATGCATCATTGAATTACTTTATTCCCATAGTAAGGCTTCTAGTAAGAATTTAGTGATCATGGGAGATTATTCATGATCATTATGGATGAGGCCCAAGTCTAGAGTGGTTTGAGTAAATAGGTATTTGTTGTATCTTTTTATAAGAGAGTGAATGGGCTCTTGCGGATAATATTGAAATATTATTTTATTATAAATTGATTTTAGAGTTATTATAGTTAACATGTGGAAAATTCTAGGATAATATGATTAAGGGTATAAATTATCTAAACTAATAGGTTTTAGAAAAGTTTAGGTCACAAATTTAACCGTATCTTTTAGCTTTAACGCTTAGTTAAACACGTTAAATCTTACCATGTCTTCATGCATTTTCATAATATACGATTTCTATAGTTACTATAAATTTCTAATTGAACCAAAGTAGGATAATTATTGATATTTTAAACATTATATAAGTCATTTAGTCGAATATTATATTTTTTTTTGACTATTATATAATTTAGTAAATATTATTATTTTAATTCATTTCTGTAAATTTTGACACTACTTAGTAATTTATTTTTGTTAAAGTCCTAAAAAAACAATTCCTTGAAAATAAAAAAAACAAAATCATCCCTAAAATATCAATTTCATCCAAATAATTAGTTTGAGTCATAATAATGTTCAAATTACAATTATTTTAATATTTGTAATATCATTTAGTTTAATCTTTTATTGATAAAGTAAACATTGCATCATCATTGGGTCATAAAAAATTTATTTATTCAATTTATAAAATTATAAATAAAACGACATGATGTATTAAATATTTTTATCCATATAGTTACCATTTATTATAAAATATATAATTTATATAAATCAAATTAAAAAAAATTAATTAGAAGATATATGTTTATTTTATATTTCCATTTTCATTTAAATATATATTATAAAACGTCAATATCACAACCAAGTGGCTCTATGGGATCCTGTACTCTACCCAATGATCGAAATGTTTGAAAATATCTCATCTAATAGTATTTGGACACGTGTTAGGGTAGTTTTATATTATTATAATATTATTTTTTACCATTATTTACTTAATTTACCCATTAACCTTGGTAAATAAAAAGAATTACCGAAGTTACTAATAATATTATCTACAAATAAAAGGTATATATTTAAAAAATATGGACCTTGTGATTAAAAATATGGAATACATTTTTCTATATTCAAAAAAAAATAGAAATTAATTTAAAATTAATTCTCATTGTCAAAACTCGAACGTGGGGTTTTAAGAAATAAAACATTCAAATGAGTGACATGTATTTACACAAAATTTAAATCTCAAATTACATAAAATGACCATAATTGGATTAAATAATAAAATAAATAATATAATTACATATTAAAAGCAATTAAATGGGCTATCAATATATATAAATAAATTGTATGAAATGGCGGTTTTGATTTAAAATGTAGAATATTTTACTATTCATTAAAATATGGTTTTCATTAGAAAAATACCAAAATTTCAGCCAAAGTAAATTTTGAAGTACTTATTTTGAATAATATGATTATTTTATCAAATAGGGCATTTAAAAGTTACAAAGAGTAATTTTAAAAAGGGTTCTCCATCAAAATACGGTAAAATTAAATTTTAATAATATTAGAGTAATTTATGATTAAAATTGCATTCATCATCATTTTAATCCCCTAAAATTCGTTGGATAAGTGTAAAATCATTAAAAAAATATGTAAAATAATAATATATTTATTTCTTTTCATTCCAACCAATACAATATCAATGTTAACTACCATTTAAACTAATAATATTATTGTTGTATTATTTTTATGTATTACTCAATGTTGTGTGCAATGTAATATTTTTGATAAACCTGTTATTGTGATTCAGGTATGATATCATACATGGTGTCCCCTTTAAAATAAAATTATTATTTAGTTAAATATTATTAACAGATAAGAATATTAATTTTCCTATAAATACCTGTGATGTTACATCATTCCTCCCTTTTGGAAATTGCGTCCTCACAATTCTGAAATTATTCTCATAAAATTCATTGAAAATCCCACATCAGAAAAAGTTTGAATAAATTTATCACTTTAGAAGAATGAAAGATAAGTAAGAAAGATATCCCAAGATAATTCATAAAATTATTACAAGTAGGAAACCATGGATATGGATGAAAAAATAACCATCTTATTCTGATGTTGGGTGATAGAAAACATGATCCGGATAAAGAAAACTACCCAAAAACCACAAACATATGATGGGTGAAACGGTCATTGATTTCCCAGTAGGAAAAGTAAATGTAAATTTCTTTTTCATATCATTTTCACTAGGTCTAGGAATTTATTTATTATATTGACTATGAATTTAAGGAATCATACTTACTTGTCAAGTAGATTTTCATCCTTTAATAAATATCAACCAAAAACTCATATTTTCTTCAAATAATGAGAAATAAAATTGAATTAGTCACACCTGAAGTACTAGAATCAAAATCTAGAGAATAACATAATCCAAAAAAAAAAAATTGAACCATATTTTTCCCATGTCTTATAAATTAATGAAAACCAAAATTGGTAGTACATGACAAGATAAATTCCCAAAAACAATAATCCTTTATAATTGATGGCCTTTTATTATTTTTCAAAATAATAACCATGTAAATAATAAGACATTAAACAATGAAATGTCCTTAAAATTCCTCAAAATAATCCTAACTAATATTCAAAACCAAAATATAGAAGGATTTGATATCATTTTCTACCACACTAAATCATAACATTTAGCTCCAACTAACATCAAAAACTCGTAAAACTTCACATACAAAATTGATTAACCTAATCACATATTCTTCATGATAGGTTAATCATTTCCATTAATAAAAAATATCCAAATTACCACAATAATAATATAGATTCTTTAAAAATAAAACTCATTTGTTACTCCTCAAATGAAATCCCATAGTATTCTGTTTTCCATATCCATAGAGTGTGCCTAAAAGAGAAAAAGTCTTCCAAAATAACATTAATCCATTAATCACCAAATAATCTTACTATACTAAGGATAACCATTTGATAAAACATATGATCCAAAAAGAACTTATTATTATAAATAAAACTAAAAATTATAAGTCATAATAACCAGGGACATAACATAGGCTAGTTTTAGGTGATAAATCTCAGCAGAACTTTAGTTGGGGGTTCAAATAACACATATTTTTCTAACGTGACAGTTTATCACACGGTCTTCATGTTGCCCAATTTTTAAAAAGTATATAATTTTATAAAACTCAAAAAAATTAGAGAAACTCTTAAAAAATAACCATAACATGTGTCATACTCAATGGTTATTCTATAACATTCATTTTTCATCTCCATAAATACAATCCCATATCTACCTAAAAATTAAATATCTCAAAAAATACTGTTATTTAACTATAAATTTCATATCATAAGCCTCAAATGGGGTTTATAATTCATTGTAAATACCATTAATCATAAAATTATAAACCATGATGATATACCTAAACATTAATAAAACATTATAATATCCAAATTTTTATAAACCATCCTCTTAAACCAACTTTAATTCACCTTCCTTAAATGTTACATAATATTGAGTTAAGTTAATAATTAAAATTTAGTATCATTAAAGGTTTAGAGCTTCAGAGTATTAGGCCATAACTTCTACATAACGAAAACATAGAAATACAAAATGGAAACATCAAATACTATCTGTTTCTTCCATAACATAAAATGATGTAAATAGAAACATATTTTTTCATATTTAATCATCATAACTTTTCATTGACTACATCCTTGAATCTATTCTCCCATTAATCATGTGAAAATTTTTATAAACATTGGATGGGACAAAAAATAATAGTAAGGACATAAAAATAAATATAATATATTTGTCTAGTTAAAACATGAAAACCCATTCAATATTCATTGAGTGGTTGAAACAAACAAATTTCAAATGAATGACACTTATAATTTTTTCTTAGTAAAGAACACCAAAAACAATATACTTAAATTAAAACACTTTTTCGTCACTTAGGGAAACATATACATAGAACCCTTTTAAAAATATTCTAATTTAAATAACCATATGGTTGACATCCAAATTAGAGACATATAGTGGGTATCAACCTTCGTATAAGCAATATAGGGCTCGCCAGTGAGCTATAATGGGTCCCAACCCTTTGTATAAGCTGTGTTCACCTCATCTGTGAGCTATATTGGGGCTCCAAATCTCGTATATGTTGTGTAAGGATCATCTTTGAGCTATAATGGTGCTCAATCAATCATATATGCTATATTGGGCTCACATATTTCATAAAATTATCACGTACAATTTAATGAATAAAACACATTCATCACAAAACCCATTTTTAAAATCTTCTATAATCCCATATGAAAATAAATTCCATAAGAAATAGAATTTTCATTTAGAAAACCCTTTTCAATACCATGATACCCAAATAAAGGAATGGTGGAATAATTTTCATTTTAAAATACTGTATGACATATAGAAAAATCCAAATATCAAATAACATTTACGAGAACAGAGATGTCATTGTCATTGTATACCTTAAAAACATTCCTTTTGTCATTTTGAAAAGAAAGTAAAACACCTCATATTAAAAATATTCAATTTTAAAACATTGAATGTATTTCAATATTGACCTAAATTTTCATTTATATTCCTTCTATACCAATACAAATAAATTTTTTATTTATTATCCTGATGAATAAGATTTTATAGTTAAATATTTAAATGTTCAAGGTGTCCTATACCAATTTAATAATTTAAATATTAATCTATTTGATTTAATAAATAACATTAGTATAGATAAATTATGTGTATGAACTGTTATACTAGCTGTATATCCTCCTTATAAAGTAATAATGGTGCATATTATCAAGAAATGCCTCAATAAAAGAAGATAGGGATGAAGTCTCTTACATTGAGTATTACTTATCGTGTTCATTCATTAATTTTCATAATAATAAACATAGGTTAATTTAAAATTTATTTTCAAACTTTTTAATTTATACTATTGAATTAATATCACATTTTACAATTTTGTAGCAACTATTTAATTAATTGATTGTATATCAAATGTTTTGTCGATGTTCGGTGTTTGAGTAAAAAATGAACATGTTTTGACAAAAATTATACAAGTGGTCATAATTTAATTATCTTGAAAATATTTTTCATGACGTAAAAAACATATATATCCAATATATATGTATTTATAATAGTCCATAACATTTAGAGGTTAGAAATGAAATGAAATGTTCATGGAGATGATAGGTTGTATGTACACATGAACGCTAAATTCATTTCTTTGTCATATTAATTTAATGAGAAATAAATAATAAATAAGTATATTATACTTATATTATAGTACATATGTTATATATTTTACATAACTCCAATAACTACATCATTCATACTTTCGTTGTATGGAATGAACGAGTCATATCACTTTGAGGGGGCGGTAGTCCACACTTCCCAAAATGAAATTATCATTATTTACACATTATTGAATGTATTAAGATTTGTTATAAATAAAAATTTCATATGAATATAGATAGTATAAACATAATATATATAATATATAAAAATATTGTTGTCATAATTTCCACCGTGATTGATGGTAGGATAAAATTGAACAATCATTATTTCTTGAGGCAATAGTTTGCAGTACACATAAACAATATGTTCTATATCCATTAGTTGGGGGTGTTTATAAGTGTAGGTACAACCCTTGATATATAAACATAATATTATATTTTGGAAAATGGTTTTTTATAATATATTGGAATAGAAATAGCCTAGAGGTGTAGAATGAAAATAAATTAATGTATATTGATAGAATTTGTTACCTCTAAATCGAGTGACACCTTTTGATTTCTGCCAAAAGGCATCCTTTAATTTCCTTCATCCCATTTTAATGCTATTAAGAGGAAGGTATTGATTTTTGGAGATTATTTTAGCATTATAATGATGATTTAATGGGCCTATGATGTGTGAGTAAATGGGTAGAGGTGGTTTCCATTTATAAGAGGGAGGAAAGGAACATTAGGAATGTATTGAAATATTATTTTATTATAAAATTATTTTCAAACTATAACAGTTAAAAAGTAATAAATTTTAGGGATAATATGATTATGGGTCGAAATCATCTAAAAAAATTGATTTTAAAAAAGTATAGTTCACAAAATTAACCTTAACTTTATGCATTAACCCTTAGTTAAAAACATTAACTCATACCATATCTTCTTGAATTTCAAAATATATGGTTACTTTAGTTAATATAAAATGAAAATAGATCCACAAGTTGATAATTATTGAAAATTTTAAAATTATATAAATCATTTGGAATAAATTTATATTTTTAGGACTATTATATCATTTAATAAAATATTAGTTTTTTAAACAACTCATTTATGCCTATTTTGACACTATTTTGTAATTGATGTATCTTAGTCATAAAAATTTTATTCCTTAAAATCAAAGTCATTAACTCATCCCTAATATGTTAGTTTCATCCAAAACAATTTATAAAATATTAAATCTGAAGTTACATTTATTTTAATATTTATAATATCATTTATTTGAATCTCTAATAAATAATGCCATCTCTAAATCGTCATTGTGTCATAAATATATTTTTTTATTTGATGTCTAAAAATTATAAATAAAATTCCATGCTGTAGGAATAAAATATTTATCTCTAATGAATATTTATATTCTATGATATAATTTATATAAACTAAATTAAAATTATTTTCATTAGTAGAAACATGTTTTTGTTATATTTCCATTATCATTAAAATAAATATTTTAAAAGATCAGTATCACACTGAAGTGGTTCCATGGGGTCCAAAAATCGACTGAAGGATGCCCTGGGTTATCCATTTCTCATTCAATTGTATTAGGACAAATGTTATGGTAGTATTATATTATTATATAGTTATTTTATAACCTTATTTAACTTAGCGGATTTATTTTTGAACAATTATAAATAAATATAATTACTGAATTTACTCTTCATAATGTCCAAAATTTTCAGGTACCAATTTATACATTTAAAAAAATTTCATTCCAAATATTGAATCAATTTTTCCAAATTCAATATACATTAGTTGTATTAATTAATTAATTATTTTTTCCCATTGTAAAAACTAGAAATAATGTTTTTATGAAGTTAAAAATATAAAAATATAGACATGTGTTTATGTCTAATTTATATGTGAAATAAAGAACCAATGACCATAATTGAATTAAACTATAAAAAATTAATCCAATTACAGTTCAAACCCAATTTAAAATAGAATCTATCTCCGTAAATAATTTATATGAAAAGGATATTTTGAATTAAAATGCATTATTTTTCACTATTAATAAAAATAATGAATTTTATCAGAAAAAACAAAAAAATTTCAACAAATGTAAATATTGGTATCCTGATTCTAAAAATGAATTTTATTTTATCAAATAGAACTTATAATAGTTACAAAAACAATTTAAAAAATGGTTCACCATCATTAGGTGGTAAAATTCCCTTTTTAATTATTAGAGATTATTATGATTAAAATTAGATTCATTCTCATTTTATGCTTCAAAAATTCATTCTGATTATTGTAAAAACATTTAAAAAATATGAAAAATCATAATATAGTTATGTTTGTTCATTCCCATCAATACAACAGATATGAATTAACAACCATTTAAAACAATAAAAATATTGTTGTGTTATTTTTTGATATAACTAATTTTTTTGTGTATCATAAGATTTTGAAGAAATTCATTTTTGCATGTTGGGTAAGCTATCATACATAATGTCCCCTTTAAACTGATTTTAATATTAAATTAAAAAATATTAATATATATGAAAATAAATTATTTTATAAATATCTCAGATGTAACACATGAAAACCTTTTGGGGAGCAGCACACTCTGCCACATCAATACCAGAGATGACATGACTATTCCACCAGCAGTATCCACCCTTATTTTCAATTGGTGATTGACTATAAGTTGCGGAGTCATATATAGAGTCATTGATTTTGATCTTTCATAACATTGAGTCACCTCATTAGAAGAGGTTAATTTCCAGGACATATATGTTGTGTGATTCCACCAAGTGATGGTGGGATGATATAACTCACTTGGATGATCATTGGGATATGCCATGGGGATATTTACATATAGTCTTCTATGATTACTATTTTCAAGAGATGATGAGGAAAAATTGAGCCCTGGATTTCTTGCATCTGTAGTAATGAACACTGTCAATTATGTACTATTCAACCTTTTTTATTGGGATCCATCAATTCATGCCTATTTTGAAGGGTGACGATGTAGATAAGGCTAGGATATTCAAGGATGATCTCAGATATGACATCTGATTGTAGGTAAATGTCTTAGAGTTTACTATTGCATGTGCTATAGTGAATCATGAACTAATTAGAAAGCATAATCAGATGGAATTAGGAGGTGATAGCCAAGGAGGTTCAACACCATGATCTGGCACAGTCTTGACTTATAGTATGAATTGTTGTTCGGAGATTTATTGTAATGATAGTAAAATTAGGAATGTATTTTCAGGTAGCCATGTGAGGTTCTACCAATGTGGTAGGTTGGGGCATATGAGGTCGTAGTGTCTAAAGGGATCATTTTAGTGCTAATCGTGCTACCATATGGTCCACCTTCAACACTTCAACATGACTTTTTCACCAGGTTCTATTGACAAAGGGTATGCACCGACTCAATGTTCATGAGCATGGTCAGTTGCTTCTCACCAGTCAAGGAACTTGAATTAAATGGGTCTTTCCGGTAAAGGTGGTGGTCATGGTCGGGGTACCAACCCCCTGGATCTTAGAGACAACTGGGAGGATCATTTCAGGTTAGCCAGGGAGTGTCATATGGCCTCAGTACTACAAAACTTTTGTAGTGAAATAGACCCTCTAAGAGAAGGATCCAGGATCCTCTACTATTGTGGTATTATTCTAGTTTCCTCATTTTTAGCTTCTACAATTTTTCATATAGAGGATTCATATTGTTTCATATTTTTCCCATTATGGAGAGCCTTGGGATCTGTGTATTTACTTATTATGATGTTATAAATCTAGAAAAACAATTATGAATTATAATTTTTGGTGTGGATCAGTCCATGGAGTTCGCCAATGAGGTCGGTCAATGTCTCTTCGAATGGGACCCTTGTGTCCCTATGATGACAAGGATTGATGTCATCATCAGAATGGAATGGTTGGTATACTTTGAATCCTTTATCTGTTACTATCACCATAGGGTGAATTTTACTTCACAAGAGAGAGAATCATTTCTACACAAGGGTAAATGGAATATCTAGGTGGGTCTTTCTGGACCCAAGCATCGTGGGATAAGTGGGATGACAACCCGTATTACAATTCTATACCGGGATGTCTAGGGTACATATCAGAAATATTTCCTTCTAGTAGTTGATCCTTTCATAGTTGTATTCATGGGTGACTTTTCAGTTTTATCTCTAGTGATATAGGTATAGTTCTATATTGAGCAAGTGTCGGGGGATGCACTAATATCCACATATCCATACAAGATGGTTACGACATAGTTGCAAGAGCTCAAGAGGTAACTTGGGGATTTGGAAGCTAAGGGTTTCTTCCAATCCAGTAATTCTTTGTGGGGTTCACTGGTCCTTTTTGAAAAAAGGTGGATGGTACCCTCATGTTATCCATCGATTATCAGATATTTTACAACATAACATTTAATAACTAGTAACATTCTCAAAGGACAGATGATCTCTTCAACCAGCTTCGAGGAGATAGATTCATCTAAAAACATTATTTGACATATGGTTATCATATGTCGTGTTTTCGATAATCAGGCATACCTCACACAACTTTTCAAAGTACGAATTGTCTGTATGAGTATTTGGTAATTTCATTCGGTCAGACAGAAGCACCAATGGTTCTCATGGAATTGATGAACCTTGTGTGATATCCATATCATGACTCTATTTTTATGGTTTAAATCGATGATATATTGTGGTATTCTCATAATTTACACAATCATGTCACACATCATGAGATCCCTTTATGTAAATTGAGAGAGTGTGATTTATATGTTAATCTCACAAAGGTCCACTTTGGAAAGGATCATGTTCGCTTCATGGGTCATATCATAACAGAGACTTGAGTATCAATAGAACTAGAGATTGTGAGAGTGGTAGTTTCATGGGATCATCCAAATAACATCTTCAAGGTGTGATGTTTTCTAGTTCTATTGGGTAACTATGGCCATTTCATATAGGAATTCTCATGTTTAGTAGCACTATTTAAGAACCTGACATAAAAGGGTGTTAAAATTTGTGTGGAATGATTTCTGTGAGACGACCTTTCTCGAGCTGAATGGGAGATTGAATTCAGGGTAGATAATGATTTTTCTAGAGCCAGGAAATACTTACACCATGTACTGTGATGAATTAATTATCGAGTTGGGATCATTTCTCAGGATAATATGATACATTATTTGCATAGAGGTCTCGCTAGTTGAGTAAAAATGAGAGGAATTACCTAACACGTGATCTCTATATGTTTCTGCTATTCATTCTTTATGTTGTTGGATGCACTACATTATGAGAGAACATTTTTTAGAGTAAAAAAATCTAAAAAATCCTCATTTAGAGCATGGGACCAAATAGTTTATATTGTTATTGGTGTGGGTATTGGAAATTTCCCTTCTACAGGTACATGATATTAATCTTAGGAAGAGTAGATCATGGGACCAAGATGAGGATCGTGATGCTTCTATGTTACTTTTTTTGGTTTTGTTCTTTTGGTACATATATTTTATATTACTATAATTTGATATGTTTGGGGTTTAAGATTGAATTAATTTTTCCTATTTTCGTTACTTATTTTTATGGTAATTTATTATGTGTCTGGAAGAATGGTTTGGTTTGTTATCCTTGATTAAGGGCCTTCCCATGGGTGTGTTTCACTTGGATGACCACTTACAGTCGTTTGGCCTAGGATGCCAATGAGGCATGATTTTTTTCCCTTCATGTGTTTTTAATATGAAATTGGTTATATGAATGTGTATCCCACATGAGATAATTTATGGTTAAGCCTTATGATTGTTTAAATTTTATAATAGGGTTGTTATGTTATATTTCCCCATATCAGTTGTTTAATGTTTAACCATGTAATAGTTTAATTTACATGTGTTTCTTAATATAAAATAAGTTCCCATGAGAGTTTATTATTCATAAAACCAGGTATTAGTTTAATTTACCTGTGTTTATTATTAAGTAAATTATACACTTGTGTGTGATTAAAAGGACAATGATTATGAGGGTGGTCCCTTCTTGAGATTATTTTTGATTCATTTGGTTTTGACCCCTGTGCGCCTAATGAAATGTTTATTAAATCTTAAATGGTGAATGGATAAATAGAAATGGGTGAAGCGTTGATTTATATTAGAATGACCAGAATGGGTTCATGTGACTATTGCACATTATGCATTGGGTGAATTATGGAACCATCTAGGGATTCCACAGATAGAATCAATGATGGTATTTTTATATTAAGTCATGAGCGAGCCATAGATGTAGTGGTTGGGAATATACAAGCATTATTTAAATTCCCAAAAATTAATGGACTGAGGTATTAAATTGATGAGTTATATTTGAAATGTTTAAAAGTATTAGGTGATACTTCAGTCTTATTTACAGGATCAAATGATTGCCCGGTTGACATATACTCGCACCATACCTAGAGTGAGATCGGATTCCTAAGGGGAGAATATGAATGAGCATGTAGGTTGTAGGTTGTTTTACACTAGGAGTAATACATTAATTCAAACTTAGGAATATCACTGAAAAACTCATATAATCCTTTGATTGTTGAAATGGATTGACTTATGCGGCATCGGCCAATCCAAAGAACATGCTTGAATTAGATCTTCTCTAATACTTCTCTATATTGTCAAATGACACATCTTCTGTGCTCAGTTTTATACGAGGATCTTCAGGCTTAGGGAGGATATCTAGATTTATATAATTCTATGTATCATAAGTGTTAAAGAAAATGAAATTATTTTAAATGGAAATGTGTTCAGGTAAGACTATTTACTTTTGATTACTTCCTATGTTACAACTTTCACTATTATAAACTTCCTATTATATATATTCACTAACAGATTAGAACATATATTTGGTTTTTTACTATTACAATCTGGTCTTAAACACTATTTCTATCATTCTTTTGGGAACAAAGAGATTATATTTTTTCATGTTTCAATAATGGAATGTTTACTTACACAAGTACATGATAAGCATTTTAAAAGTTGTAGAGCATGTGACCATTCTAAGGCTTTCACTGATTTTGAGTTTCTTTTTTTCATTTTTATTCATTTGATAATTGTATTATATATTAATGTACTGTGACATATTTGGATATTTTTCTAGAACATATGACATATATCATCCTCATTTGTATGATATTACATATAGTTGTTATGTTGTGTGTCTCCCACTATTTACATATTGTACCTGGTATAATGGATTACTCTATTATATTGTTATTGTTTTCGATCTGTTACTCTCT
The DNA here is from genome assembly GCA_963277665.1 of Viscum album. Classification (NCBI taxonomy): domain Eukaryota; kingdom Viridiplantae; phylum Streptophyta; class Magnoliopsida; order Santalales; family Viscaceae; genus Viscum; species Viscum album. The sequence goes on from OY728161.1 coordinate 1,471,106,361, forward strand.
TCTAATGAGGGACTATTTTTTCCAATATCATACCTAGTCCATCACTGCTAGCCTCCAGCCTCTGGCATTGGGTGAAAAATTCTAGATTTCATGTGACCAACTAGGTAAGTGGAAACATTGAGTGGCACCCCTATTTGGAATGTTTTTTCTGGTATAACCTATTCAGAGGTAGTATATGAATAACATTTAGGTAATTTTCTATAAATGCATGAGTACCATCAAAAGAAGTCATATGAGATGAAAGAAAATTTTTAAATGCCTTTGAAGAACATTTCGTGAGGAAAATGGAAATTATTCTTCAAAAAAGGATTTTTAATACATAAATTCATTTGAAAATATTTTTCATAGAAAATAAATGGAAACATATAAAGAATGCCTAAAATAAGTTTGAAATTATTCCCCTTGAAGACTTAAAAAATAAGATTCAAAATTTTTTAATAAATTTTTCAATTTTTTTAAAACATATAATGAAATCCTGAAAGCCATTAGAAAAATAATTATTTGAAAATAACATTGTAATCATATAATTAATTCTTTAAAATGTTTTTGAAATCATTGGATTAATAACTTATGGAATAAGCATGAATTTTTTTAAAACAATTTCTTTAAAAATAATTTAAAAAATATTCATAAAAAATAATTTTTTAAAACATTAAAGGAATCTTTAATGAAATAATGATGGTTAAATCCTTACATGTATTAATAGGTAAAAAGAACATTATTTTTTCATTCTTAAATGAGGAATAAAATGTCTTGTTTAGAAAGTGACAAGAATATTCTTTGAAAAAATTACTAAAATAAAAAATGGAAAATTAATAATTTAAGGATTATAGGATATTATAATAATATTCATGGATACCCTTTTTAGAAAACATGTTTTTTATGGAAATATATTTTAGACTGAAGAGAATGTATAGTCGAGCATTCATAAAAAATATTTTTAAATATATTATGTACCAAAGAGTTGAAAAATGGTACCAATAAATAATTATATCATGAAATAACATATGATAAAGAAAATCATTTGTTTTCTATAGGTATTAATCATAATATTTCATAAAATGAATCATAATCATTAATAATCTCAAAAAATTAAAATTGATTTAGTAAACTCTATAAATTTTATATCATGGGATAACACTCTCTATGTAAGAAAAATAAATTAAATGAGTCATAAAATATCTTAAAAATAATTATATTCATGACCTAATAGCTAAAATTTCATTATATACACATCAAAATAAAATTTAGGTGTATAATAAACCATGAGTCTCAAAGAAGGCAATTTGAGACCAAACTGACTTACTGATTTGGTTGATTTTACCACATAAACCCCGTAAAAAAAGTTCATAAAATTGATTTTTAAATACAATGAAATAAAATTATATGATACATATAATACATTAATGGGCTGTATATACACCACATATAATAAGTTAGTGGTGATGAAGGCATGCACCTCACAAAAATAATAGTTAGATGAAATTTCCTATACCTTGTGTCTTAAATCATGTTCTACTCATACAAATCACAGGAATAATCAATATCAATTAATTAAGAATATTTTATAGTACCATTTTATTATATCTAATTACATATAAGTTTTTATTATGACCTTATATTACTCTCTTATAAAAAATCATCTGGCAATGTTTCACATCGGGTAATATTGGCTTTGATCTTTTCATGTGTCTTAATTTTTGATATATTTGGTCCTTAAAAATATATCATAATACAAGGATGTAAAACATGATATTAATATACTTTATAATTTATATATTTATATTATAATAATATATAGACATTAGATGTATAAAATTGAGGACACCGTTCATATAAATGTAAAGCCTTACGTACGTATGAACGTTGTTTCCGTTTTGTTGTCATATTGAATAAAAGAAAAAAATTGGAATATATATATATATAATATAAATATAATTACATTTTCATTTTATATATATATCGTATAATTTCACTGAAACCATCCTTAATAAATTCAATGTAGTGTGTGAATGAATAACATCACTTTGAGGGGCAGTAGTCAACACTTCCTCAAAAAAATTATTGTATTTACACCAAAAGGAATGTAAAAATGATATATTTTGTAAAAATAATAAATAATATTAAATTAATAATAATTATAACATATGAAATATATAAATATATTTTGCATCATAATGTTTATCTTGAGAGGTGGTAATGGAAAAAATGACCAATCATGTTTAGTGTGTTTGTAGTTCTCCCTAAACGTAAACAATATGTTTGTTACCAAATAGATGGAGGTGAGGGTATGTGTAGGTATATCCCTTATTATAAAATAAAACTAAATATTAGGGTAACTGTGTTATTATACATTTGTGTAATAAAGAGAGTGGAAGGTGTGGAGAAGGAAACAAAAGAAATGATTTTGATAAAAGATGTTAACTCTTAACAAGGTAACTCCATTAGTTTATTCCAAAATAATTTCTTTAATTGCTTTATGTCCATGAGTGTTATAGGAGGAATATAGGTATGTTTTTAGATTATTTTAATAGTGTTTAAATGTATCCCAGTGGATTTATATGTGTGAGTATGTGGGAGGAGAGGAGGCCCTTTCATAGTGGAGGATGAGTGGCACTCTTGTAAATATTTGAAGAGAGAATTCCGCCAAAGTTTTCATTGTTGAAATGGGTACTATAATAGAATAAATTCTAAAATGTTATGATAGGGTATAAATATGAGTATAGAATGTCACTTTGAAATGTTTTTTTTTCGTATTTTTTAATCTAAACAATAAGGTTTATTCCTTAGTTAATCTTAATTTATCCTTAAGCGGTGTAATTAATTTTAATTTCTTTCACTAATATTTTTTTCAAAAAATATATTGAGTTTATTGAAAATTATAAATTATGATGAATCCAAATATGGGATAAATTATTCCAAATTCTAATAATACTTGTTAAATAAATTACTTTAAATTTAATCCTGCTGACGGGATGACACTATGGGTTTTTATTGTAAAAATGTGCAAACATTTGATATTTTTTATACCGAATTTTAAACTGAAATTTATTCAAATAAACTAAATTTGATTAATTTATAAAATAATTTTATAATTAGTCTTTACAACAAATATAAATTATAATTTTTCATATAATGGAAACATAGGAAAACGAAATTTTGAAATAAAATTTAGTATTTTTAATAATCTTTTAAATAATGAAACCTTGTAGAAAAATTTCAAATATTTATCATAACCTATGTTTTATGTTTCTTATATTATGATGTCTATTTTGAAATATATAAAAAATAATAGTTCCAATAAATTAGATTTAAAATGGTTTCTCCATTAAAAGGTGGTAAAAATACATTTATAACAATATAGGTTTTAAAAAATAAAACTATATTTCCTCTTATATGATATCTATAAAATCTCTTGAATGAATATAAAATATATTCTATTTAATATATAATATATAAATTTATTTATGTGAATTCCCTATTAGTAATTAATTTAACAAATTAAAATAATTTTTTTTTCATTGAAAAAAAGACTTTTCAAAAATCATTCCCTTTTTATTCATTTGGTATCTATATTATTTTATAATAATTTGGTATATAATGAATTAAAATATATATATTAATAATTTATTTAATCCAATAATATCAAATTTAATGTCCATGTTATATCCTTTTGAAGAGTAATATTTTAATAATTAATTATTGTTTGATAGTACTTTTTATTGTGTATAATGTATGTAATCAAGGAATGTATGTCTTTTGTGTAATGTAAGCTAAAATTAGTATTCCATTTAGAGAAACTTAATTTTTATCTTTCTTATTGTGGACGATTGACTTTCTGTTGCATATAATGAGAGATAGATATGGTTATTTAATATAAAATAAACTATTTTTAGTGTGGCGTTCAATGAAAAATATTGATGATATTAAATTAATTGGATGAAAAATATTTTGAAAAATCTCATCATGTTACATTATACCCCCTTTAAAGTGGATTCCTACCTCGAAAATCAGCTAAGATATCAATGGATTAATACAGGAAAATTACATTCATAGAAACCCAGATCGTAAAAATAAAAACTATAACATCCCGTAAAATGGAATGTGGGGACCATAACGGTTACCCAATGTAACTCATAATGATATTACTACGTAGGAGAACATAATTGAAAAGTGACATCATGGATATTTAAGTGAAAGATTAACGTCATGTTATGATTATGAGTGATTGAGAACATGGACAAGAGAAAGCTAACAATCATAATACCATTAAACTATGATGATCTAAGGGACCTGCAGATTCATCGTAACTAAATGAAATTGGACAATTTTTTCATTTAAATTTCTTTTTCCAAAAGTTTTAAATTTTTTTGTAATGATTGATTTTCATGATTTTAGGATAACATCACAATTTTATTGATCTACTTCAACTATTTCTTGAAAAAGGAAGGTGAAATTTTCATTCTGGAAGTACTAATATATCATGATATTATAGATATGTCATTCCATTTTTCATCTTTTATAATCAACACCATGTATTTCGAACATTCTATCCAATCAGCATAAATCTTCATACATAGAAATACTAATTTACACTTCCCAAATTCATGTGAAGTTTCAGTTAAACATTCCATAAATGGTTAACCTTATAAACCTCCTGAAATATTGAATTTCAAAAAATTGCCATAAATTTCATGATATAGGCTTAACATTGATCCCCCATATGTCACAATGTACTACATGGTTGTCACATTCCAAACATGTGAATACCATTATCATATATTCCCTTGAAATATGTTGACAACCTTAATTAACACAAATAAATTCAGAAAACAAGCATTATTCCTTATTCTATATAATACTGGATATATTTTTTAAATCCATTAATTTGTAAACATAATCATTGATGACGTATAAATTTTTTTCAATAATCAGTTCCAGGGTAATCCATACCATACAATTCACTTATACATATCCATAATATCTATATCCAATCTTCATTATCTCAATATCATGAATTAATTAAGGGTTACCATCCCCTAGTCAAAATATAACCTTTCTATAAAATCACATTTATATATATTCATCACTATTTTACATGTCAATTTCCTACCATAATGAAAAATTATAATAAAAATACTTTTATATTTCTTGATTCATATAACATAATATTCTTATTCCAAAACATAAATACCTTATAATTCCAAACTTATTCATAAACCATTACCCGTTCATCATCAACATCTTCATTAATAACACTTTCCTAAAATATTGAATATGAATCATTCTTAGGATTCGTAAACATGAATATAATCATTCTTAAAATTCTTAATGTAAACAATATTGGAAGATAATAACATACATTTAACATGTCATTTTCTATCTCATTACAATTAGAATTATATCCTATAATCTTAATACTGTTCTAATTCCCTTAATAAGATTTCACCTTGGGAAATCGATTCTGATAATTTCCGTAATTTCCACCTCATAAATAATAAATTTTATATATGATTCTTATAGTCATCATCATTGAATAAAACCAGAAAGCATAATGTGGGAATCATTTATCATATTGGGATACCATATAATCATGAAAAAGTATTTATAAGGTGCCTAAATCATGGATCAAAATTCGTTAAAATATAAATCCATAAGTTCATCCTAGGTTATTGATTAAAAAATTATATTGAAATCTTTCATGATAGTTTGTGAGATTTTGTGAATTTGTAAAGCATATCCCCTAGGAGTGTCAAATTTAGTGTGCAGTAAGGCACGTTGTTGTGTACAATATTACCCTGAGTTAGGACTGGGAAAACTTGTCATAGTTGTTACCCCTAAGTACATCAATCCATGAGCTGTATCTATTTATTGTATCCAAATAGGGATTTTTTTCTAGGAAACCACACTCTCTATCGTTTATCAAAATTCCATGAAAATTTTCCTAAATTTTGGTTCATCCCAGTACTTATCCTTATAGACATTCCAAGAAAATATCCATAAAAATATACCTAACGATCATACTAATGTTTTCTAATCCTAGTTTATGAAGGTTAAATAAATTTCTTCTCTGATACCAGCTATAAATACTATTTATATGAATACATATATATTACACATATTATTTGGAATAATTAAAAAATTATACAAACGAATTCCCAAAAACCATGATTGTGTGATGCATTTGTAAACATGGAAAAATAAATACTAGTACATAAGTGAGATACATTTTCATCCACTAAGATTTTTTACTGGAACCCCTATTAAGAACATCAATCATAGTAAATATATTTACAACCTGTGGAAGGAATAATCATATGGGGTGAGAAAAAATTATTATTAAGGCTAATCAAAGGAGATATGTATCCATAATCATGAGAATATAGGTATGATAAATGTATTTCAAAATAGAATATCATACCCTTTATATCAAATATCATAACATGAATCATGGAATAAAGCATGGCAGTTCATAAGACATTAATATTATGTAAATAAAGCACATAAGATGTGAGAGTGTAACATAAAGGTAAAACATTGAATTGTGGCAGACACATGCGTATATAATATGATTTCCATAGTATCTAACAAATTACATCCAAGACCATATTATTAGTATGGTATCACTCCCCATACAATCATGTTTGCATGAGTTTACACCTCATACCATTTTGGTAGTCATGGTTCAATCCCATGTGCATCTTATTAGACATGGTTCATTTTCATTACACTCTCAATCTACCTCATGGGAAATATATCTTTACCAAATATGTTAGAGGTAGATATAGGTCTTAACCATATCAATATGAAATTATACATACCTGTTCTAAGAAATCATAATCAATCAAATCATAATTGATGAAATTCAATAGGTATCACAGACATGTAAACATACAATAACCCATATAAAAAAATGTAGGTTTCATAATCATTTAATCAGAATAATAAATCATGAAAGGTAAACATGATTTATAAACATATAAATAGTCAATGATTAATGGGTTTCATAAATAAAATGATATTTAACATAACCAATTCAGAGAAATAATATGAATCGAATTGTTAGATCATATTCTAGAAAGTGATGAGTAATATATTTGAATGTAATCTTAGATGGATAATAATTTTGAAAAATATTTCTAAAAAAATTCTTGAGGAAAATATCCATTAATATTCAAAAAAATAATAATACATAAACCCATTTTAAAATAATTTTCATAGGAAATACTTTGAAATTTTATAAAGAAGAGTAGAAATAATTCTGAAAAAATTATTCTAGGAATACATATAAAAGACGATTGAAAACATTTTGAAATAGTTTTGAAATGATAAATAATAAAATAAGATTCAAAAAATATTAAAAACCTATTTCATTGAAAACATTTTAAAAACATATAATGAATGCTTGAATAAATTTTCAAACCCTTTTCTCTAAAATACTATGAAAACATTAAAAATCCTTGAAAATGGTTTGAAACCCGTTTTAATTGAAAACATATGAATGAATATTAAAATATAGTCATAACAATTTATTTTAAAATACATCTAAAAACACTTTTATAAATATTAAATTTTTTAAAAAATAATCTGATTTTTCATATAAATGTTAGAAAGAAAATCCATACATGTAGTAAGTGGTAAAATGAACATTCTATTTTCATCATAAAATAGTAGGAAAATTCCTTGTTCATAATGAGATATGAATATTATTTTTAATAAATAATTAAAAAAAAATTGGGAAATATATTTTAATTATTATTGTATAATTGCAGAATATTATGAGAGACCCTTTTTTGAAAACATGGCACTGATGAAACAGATATATCCAACCACAGAGTGGATAAAGATGGTCTTCTATGAAAACATATTCTAAAAAATATTATGTACTAAAGAGTGGAATAATAGAACAAATAAATGATTATATCATGAAAAAATAGATGATAAGATGACAAATGAATGTTAGTGACACATTGTTTATTTGAATTCATCAATGTAAGCCCAATGAATAACAACCACAAAAAATGATTTGATTGTTTCTGTAAACTCTTACGACATAATAACATGTATCACCCATAACATGTAACAAAATAAAATTGAATGAAGAAAAAAATAATTAAATGTTTTATATTCCTAAAATAACATAAAAAATAGATGTATGTACACTGCCCAAAAGTAACTAATTTCATAATAAAACATGACTCTCAATGAAGGCTAACTGAGACAAAACTATCTTACCGATTTCGTATATTTTAAAATACAGACCCCATAAAAGAATTTTCATGTAATGGATATGTAAATACCCTAAAATTTAATTTAATAATTCATACGATAAATTCATGGACATTAAATACACCATACAAAATAAGTTACTGGTGAATAGGGCATGTATCAAACAAGAATAAAATTGAAATGAAATTTCCCTTCACATGTGTCTTGACTATACTCATTATTATTTCAAAAAAATATATAATAAATATAAGTTTATTGTAAATATTTTAACTAAAAATAATATATTATATAATAAAATATATTTTTTTATTTTTACATTATATTACCCTCTGGTTAATAATCAAATGTTAAGGTTTCACATTTGGCAATATCTGCTTTGATCTTTTCATGTGTCTTAATTATATATATATTGTTCCTCAAAATTATAACATGATTAAATAATGTAAAAAATGATGTAAATATCATATATCCTCAGTATATGTGTATTATAATAATCTATATAATATAAATGTATGAAATTTTATAAACCATTAATAGAGATTGAAAGACGTACGCACACATACACATTATTTCCATTTTTTTCTTATTGAATAAAAGAGTGAATATTAAATATATGTGTATATATTTATATAATATCATTAAATTGTAATTACAATGTTATATATATTATATAATATTATTAAACCAATAATTAATTCATTCCATATAGTTTGTGAATGAATCACATCACTTTTTAGGGGGTAGATGTCCACATTTCCTCAAACGAAATTATCGTATTTACACCAAATGGAATGAAGGAAAGATATTTGTTGTAAAATGAAAAATAATATTAAATACACAGTAAAAATAATATATTTCATATAGAATTAGGGTTTTTGTTATAACATCTACCATGATAGGTGATAAATGGGAAATGAGAAATCATCATTTAGTTAGGCGATAGTTCGTCGTGCACGTAAACAGTATGTTTGTTACCCATTAGATGATGGTTTGAGTATTTTTAAATCAAGCCATTAGAATAAAAAAATACTATTATATTTATGATATTTTTTATACAATAATGGAATTATGTTTTTTAGGTGGTGGAGAAAGAAAATAAATTAAAGGGTCTTTAGAGAATATGTTACCTCTTAATCGGGTATCTACCTTTGGTTTGTGCCAAAAGGATTATGTGGGATCCATTCCGCCAACGTGGAGGATTATATGGAGAAGTGAGGGAAGTTGGGAGATTTTTTTATCATAGATTATGTTATACAAGGGGAATGATATGTGTGATGAAGTGGGAGGCTAAGGAGGCTTTTTATAGTGGAGGTGGAGTGAAATTCTTATAAATATTTGAAAAGAGAATTAAAAAAATGCATTTCATACTTAATGTGGATCCAATACCAAAATAAAAAATTATATAATTGGGGGTATAGGGTAGAAATATGTTTATAAAATGGATCATGGATAAAATTATTGGTCGTTCAGAGTGTTAAATTTAATGATTAGTCCTTAGATAATCATAATTTTATCATTAACATTGTAAATAATTTTAATTATAGTCAATAGTATTTTTTGTCAAAAACCAAGTTGACCATATTAGATATTAAAAAAAATTATTTATCAAAAATGGAATCCATTTTTCAAAATTCATATAGAAGAAATAGAAATAATTAAATTCAATCCAATCCAATTGGTGGGATGACGCTGCTTGTCTTTAAAGTTTACACGTCCATACAATTTCTATGTTTTTATAAGAAATTACAAAAATGAATTTTTAGAAAATGATCAAAAAGTCATTAATTAATAACATAATTATATAATTACAATTTCTACCTATTTTAATATAAAATTTATCAATATAAAATAACTAGATAAAAAAGATGTTTTGAATTAAAATTCACCATTTTTAAATATTCATTATAAAATGAACCATACAAAAAATTCAAAAAATTATCTTATCCCAATATTTATGTTAATATTTGTATGATGAAGTTTATTTTGAAATATAAAACCTATAAATGTTCTAAAATTAGATTTAAAATGTGTTTTCCAATAAATGACAGAAAAACTACCTTTATGAAAATATATGTTTTTACGAATAAAATGTAGTTTATTCTAATCATAAATATATCAAATCTATTGGATGATTATCAAAAATATTTATGAGAATATATAAAATTTAAATTTAAGAAATATAATTAACTATTAGTAAGTAATTTATCTTATTAAAATAATTAATCTATACGTATGAAAATAGACATTTAGAAAATAAGACCCATTATATTCATTTGGTTTCTATTATCTTTTTTAATTATTAGGTAAATAATTAATTAATATATATATATTGATATGTTAGTTAATACTATAATCATTATTTTAATGGCAATGTTTTATTATATTAAACAATAGTATTTTAATAATGAATTAGTGTCCGGTAACACAAGCCTTACATGGAATGTTAGCTATTGATGAAATTCAATCTTGCGTGTAATGTAAACTAACCTCTTTTTTCTTTAAAGATAATGCTAAAATATTTGTATCCTGTAGTGTAAGATTATCTTTTTGTTGTGTATAAAATTATATATACCTTATTATTTGAAATAATATAACCTATATTAAGTGTGGCATGCAATGACAAATATTTAATAGAATAAATAAACCCGAAAAAAAAATGATTGAAAAAATATCGGGGTGTTACAATATGTTACATTGTGGAATTTGTTTTTAGATTGAGATTTTGGTATAAAAATTATATCATATACCCACACTAGGTATGATCCCTTTTAAATGGTTGATACTTGACTCTGTCAAATCTCAACTAATGATATGTGAAGAAATGGAGAGTTCAAAACAAATTATGAATCTATTTCTTGATGTTGTCTTTGAGCTTTTCCATGTGATTTGGTATGATAGAAATGATTTCATTCATATAAATTACTCATTTAATCAAAATGTGGGTTTGTTTCAAATCCCCATTTCCATACAGAAAGCTGCTTCACATCAAAAAGGACACTACCACAAAATTGTTCATGACTTTGGAATCCTATGACATTTGAGAATTAATGGATATTTCCCCCATCCTCAACTCACAATATAAGTTTTCTAAAGAATTTTGTTTCATGTATGGATTAAAGTGAATATTTATGGTGCCTCCAAAGGCAATCCAGACACTTCTACATGTAGTAATATATTTGGGAATCACATTGGATAGATTCTTGGATTCGTTCATGGTATATGTAGTGTTTCCTATTATCTGGATTCTAAAATGATGAGTTTTATTCATGACATTACTTCTTCCAAGATCATTGGATGTAAATACATGTAGAAAGAAAGTGCATGGACCAAAATTGTGAAATAAATTTGGAGTGGTGAGGATCATCTTGTATGGCTGATTATTACCCGTTTGAGAGATTGCATCTGCTTACTGCTCGAAATTAATAACTTCATAACACATGTTTTTTGTGAAGAAAATATCGTTGCAAATGTCCTCTCTAAAAATTGTTTAAATAAATTCATTACCTATCTCGTTGAGCTCCCCACTTATTTTCTCCCTTTTTATAAAAAATATTATAATATGATCTTGTATTATAGATTCCTGTAACATATTTATTTTATAGTATTTGTGCTTTGGACCTTTTATCCAATGCAGAATCCTTTATAAAATGTATTACATAGGTATCTATTTCCAAATAAAAAGAAATCTTTGATATAACTTTCTAATTTGTTACAAATCATTATGACCAGTGGGATGATGATTATAAGTATAGAGATTCTATCAAAAACATTATTAAAATGATTACGAATTATACTATAAGATTATACCTACCCTAACGATTAATATAATGAATAACAATATAGTTTAGTATTTGTGTTATTATAAATTTTAAACACCTCGAAGAGATAAAACCCACACAAAGTATGAATAGTGTGAAAAATTCTTCTACATCCTCTTGGTTACATATTCATTCCATATGTGTAAGTATGTTTAAAATAATTTATTAAATTACGTCTTAAATGGATGTATAGGTTTATTTATAATGGAGAGAACTTTTTAAAGATAACAATCATGGAATTACCCCCACAAAATTAGTGGTACATCAGTTCTGGGAACCATTGTTAATATTTTATCCCTTACCGTAGTGGGAGAATCATGACATTATATTGACCACATGCTGTGAAATATTTCCAAATGGTAGTCATTAATGACCTCGTATTAACACTGGTGTAGTAAAAAAATAAATGTTCGACATTTTACATCATTTGAAATATTATATTAAGTATTTTAATATGCACATGTTATTAATGTTGTATTTGTCCTAAATATATTTAACATCAGTTTTTTGAAAATTAGACCGAAGAAATATATTGATCCGGATGCTAAATGGAATATTGAAAGGTGAAAAATATCTTTCTAAAGATTAATTTATACCATACATAATACCCCCATTGATAAAATTGATGTCTTGTTGGCATTATCAAAGGATTATTGACGAGTAGGAACTTTGTGTTTATCAAACCAAGGATGAGGATATAACAAAATAAATAAAAAATACCAGTGTCCCACAATGAATAATTTATATAACAAGTAGTGGGATTAGTTTGTAAACACCACCAATTGATTAAATTCAATATGAGGTTGACAGGATAGTACAGTAATAACTATGATGAATAAATGTATTTATATATTTTATGGGCATGAAATTTTTTCTCAAACCTTATTTAGCTCATATTCTATCAGTAGGGCTATAACTATGCTTTAGAGAGATTACCCTTGGGAGATGATCTACATAAAACTCCAGAAATTCCATTCACCTCAAATAAAGGATCATTTGACCTCTTAATATTATAAAATTAATTATTCATATAAAATAAGTGATTGTTATTCATCATGTAGAGTATAAACTTCCTTAAAATTACTCATCCCCATATTCAAAATTGGTTTTTTCATTAATGGAGATCTATATCTAGAGGATTGTGGGTGATGAAAAAACGCGCTAGACGGAAATATTTTTATATGATTTCAGAATTGGAAATTGAGTTTTTAGAACAAATAAATATATAGATATACTACATGATACTAGATAATTGAAAAGAGTTCCTACAATAAAACATGTATTTACATGGTGAAATGGGAATATAGGTAATCATTAACTCAGTTCAGTGTCACCCATAAATTGGTAGATGTGGGTAAATGATGATACATTAAGAATGGTGTTTGTATATTTTTTTCACATTGTAAAATTTAATGAAGAATTGTTGAAATTTCTATAAAACTAATGATGAAAAAGATATTATTTAGTTTAAGGAATGAATAAATTCATAGAATATTTACTGGAAAAAATTTTTCCAATGAAAAGTTTTCTCCATATTCAATTTTCACACATGTCAAGGAACCAAAGTGTTTTCAAAAATCCATCAACAATCAAAATAATCAAACTCAAATCATTGACCCTAGTATGGTGTTCCTAAATGATCACACCCACGTTGATTCATAAGAATAGTTCCACAAAGGTAACAAAAGAAACTGATGTAGAGGAATATAAATTATGGGGACTGTATTGGAATAAATACAGGATTTACAAATATATAAAACTATATAGGACTGACCTAGGTGAGAATATAATTCAATTCACTATGGAGACATTCTGTATTTGTAGAGGATGGACCACATCGACTAATTCTCACATAAGTACATATATCATTAATAGTGTGTGACATAAGAACTAGAGAATAAAATAGTTCATAAACCTATCATATTATTTTTGAATACCCTCCCTCCATAACAAACAAACATGTTTCAATATTTTAACCATGGGTGTTATTTAGTCCATGTTTCCTTAAAATTCAGTCCTATTTTCCAAAACTTGAACAAATTATATGGGGTAAAATTGTTGGATCTAAATAGTTTTCAAATAATATCACCATATATAGTTTGAAACATTTTTAAATAGGTAGAAAATTATATAAAGGACATACAATAACTTATTTCAACCCCAAAAATGATCATTTTTTACTTTCCAAATTCATTTCTTCCCACTAGGATACCTCTTGATCTACAATGTGACTAGAATACATCATGCATGACATTCCACAATCCATATTGTATGTCTAAACTATCTTATATCTAACTTGAAGCACACTTACTTAATTTGGGTTCCTTAAGTATTTATTGATAAAAATGATACCATATAAGGTTACCATATTTTTTTCCCTATAAAATACCCTCATAAAACCCATTTTTTGTTTCAAATCAAGAGAACCAAAAGGTGATACCACTATTCACTTCTGTGATCCCAATCCCTAATTTCTTCTCAAGGTGACTATATATGTCAAAAAAGGATGATAATGTGAATTATTGGTATATGTGTAATAACATGGTGCTTAAACAAATAATTTAAGACCCAATTTTTTATTCCCCCAATAAACATATGTTGAAGGATTTTTTTGGTGTCTAATTAGGAACTAATTAGACTAGGCCACCCTAAGAATCTATCTAGGGTTCCAATTTCCATAGGATATTTAAAGAGGATTACTAAGAGATAAATTTAGTTACATTATATAGACAGGGTCAATAGGATACTATATTACCAAAGGTATATATACATGCTCTTTATGATTAAAATTCACCTTAGAAATCCACATATGTTCATTAGGGATCCAATTCCACTACACTAATTTGAAAGACTTATAAGGTCGATAATTCACCAAGTTTGTCACTATAGCCTCACTAAAGAGATAATTATATAGGTTTTATAAAGAGTCATACTACTGTTACAAATTTATAGAATCAACTCCTTTTTTCATTTATAGTGTCTCCAATCAGAACTACCAATCCACCTTAAAAAGTAAACATACATAATATCGAAGACCAAATAGGGGGCCCTTATCTACTTAGCTTTCAAACCTGGAATCCCAAGCTCCTTCATTCTATACTCAATATAAATCCAATTCATTAGACATTAAGTACCATGAGACATATTGAACATCCTTTAACCTAATATAAATCTAACAAAGGATATATAATCATACCCCATACGTGGCCTATCAACAATAATAATAGCGTTATTACTGGCATTATGTCCCTCCTAGTCATGTATAAATTTGATAATGGGAATAAATAATCATATAATATATATCAAAAAATTTTCATTCATCACTGATAATATCCTCATGATATAATTAATCATTCATACCCTTGATATTGAGGGCTCTCACTTTTAGAGGGATGGGGCATGCTTCTTTGGATCACCCCTCCTTACTCACCTGAATTGGCTATTCAAAATTTTCACCATAAGACTGAAGATTATAGTTATTTATTTATTCAAAAATACATATTTGAACATAATGATATAGATATATAAATGGTATATCAATCTTTTGTATGGACCATCATACCTTCTCCTTTCACCAATGTCTTGTTGAACTAGAAAGGGATGCCCATGCATGAGTCCCAAGAAAAATATTCCATGGTCCATTAACCTTGTTGTTACTCAGGAATTATTTAAAACTTTTCATAATAGGTTGTAGTAATATATATATATGATTTAATATGAAATAGTCTGACACACATGATCATAAATTGAAATTTCATGGCTATGGATACATGACTCTAAAAGGACCTTCATTATCCCTACCCAAAGGACCATAAAAAAAGTTCATTGTTCATGGATTGATAACAATTAAACGATCTATATTGGATATCTTAATATATCCATAAATAGTAAATTTTGACTCATGTAATGTAACCAAACAACATGGGTTTCAATTCCATTCATATGTACATTTATGAAGAACTTATCAGGGGTGGAATCGAAACTGCAAAACACCAATTACTTCACTTTACGAAAACAATTAATGGATTGCCCAATTTAAATCTTTTAAACTAGTTCATAATTAATAAATTAGGGGGCTGATAGGTAACATAACCTGCATGTATATGTTCACATCTATTCATGTTGTTAATTGATTGATTTTATGATTTGTTTAACTAGTTTTATTAAAAAGTATTATTTCATTAATATGTATTAAATATATAAAATAGTCTCATATTAAGTAATAATTCCATTAAATGGTTGGAAATTCATCTCCACATCATGATTAGGACTTCCAATTCAAACTATAATTATTCCAAACACATCATTTTCCACTGTTGTAATGCAGATCCAAATTCGAAAAAACATGGAAATGAAAAAATTGTAAAAATAATAATAATAATAAATAAATTGAAAAAACTATCTCAAAATGATATAGTTGTAGATAAAATTGTTATAGTACACGTGGGAGTGGGGTTGTAGTTAACAGTGTACATTCTAACGTATAACATGTTCAATTATGTTCATAAACATGCCTATCTCATTTCTCTTAACTCGGATGTTCTCATCCATTGGTTGGGAATTCATATGATATATGATTAAAAAGTAGTAGATATTGGAATTATAACATTTTAGTTTATAAAATCAGTATATACAAGAATATTATGGTTGTATGGTAGTATCTAGGCCTCATTAATTTTAAGAACCACCATAATGATAGTATTTTATAGGACCATATTTGCTATTATAGTATTGAAAAATTATCAGACCACCTATATACTGTTATTTGTAGGACGAATAGTTGAGGAATGTTCAACTTCTTCATAGACCACATGAAAAGTGGGATTAAGGTAGTGGTAGATATCATGGTTTATGAGGTGGAGGAGTTGGACATAGATACCTTCACATGATGGAGTTAACCACCAATGAGATATTAGATATTATATGAGCCCATAACTTCCAATATTATATATTGGTTATATATTAATCACCATAAAAATATCTCATTCATTCATTAATTTTTCACTTGTTTTTGAGTTTGGGATTAAGGTGTATTGGTGTCATAAACCATTAGTTTTATCTACCCCTATTAGAGTAAAACAATAATGATGAACGTTTTTCAAGGGTGTGAACTAGATGTTGAATCCTAAGCTTTCAATAAATATTTTAATGAAATTAATAAATTAAATTATTTATGTAACATTAATGTATATATTACTATTTTTTAAAATTATAACTCTATACTTTATTATTTAATTACTAAATAATTAGTATTTATAATGTTTTATGAAATGATAACTATTTAATTATTTCTCATTATAAAAACAAGATAAAACAAATTTTAATTTTCATACATATTTTTAATAATATATTTATTATAAATATATTATTTAATATCAATAAAAAATTGTTTTTAATTATTGTATAATAATGGGAATTTATATAGCTTAATTATTTAATTTAATTGTTTTATAAATTCACATATTATAAATTCATGATTCATTTTACACTTATTTTTTTTACATGTATTCTACTCACACTAAATGTTTTATTTTCATGTAATAATTGGAAAATAATTGAAAACATATTATTCTATATGTTTTATTTTTTATAGAATTATAGTACATAATCATTCAAATAAATATTATAATACTTAATGATACCAGTAATTTTTTATGAATCATAGGGTAAAATATGCAGGTAAATTAAATTTTATAGTTGGGAGAATATATTTTTAGTCATTTATAGTCATTCAAAATATATAATTTAACGTTTAAATTATTTTTATCATATCCTTTTTGAATCCACCAAATTTATAAAATATATTCCAATAATTAATGAAATGATTTCAAAAAAATATTTGATGATTGATCACCAGTAACGAGATATTATCTCCATCCATAATAATTCATATAAAGAAGTAATGTTTTATCCTTTTCATGAACGTAAACATCTAGAAAATCAATCAATATCATAATATTATGAGCCGAGATTTTATGAATATATAAATGTAAAAATCATGGAGATATGTTAATATAACTAATTGATATTGATATAGTTATGAATGAGAATATATGACTCCATATATTAGTTTACAGATGATGATTTATTATTAAAAGGTACAGATTAGTAGAAAAATGAATTCTGAATACTTTTGATACTAATGAAAATTCTTTTAAAAACATTATGTATTATAGTTTACACTGAAATAATAATTTGATGTATTTAATATTTTCATTTGAATATTTATTGTTCATATAAGTATATTCATATTTATTAACAAAAAATGGACATTATATATTGATAATTTATTTATTGGAATATTAAAATGGACACTGGAAAAATTATATAATAAAAGTATAGAAATGTATTACAACCAAATAATAATTCATAATAATTTTTCTAGTACATAAATTCCTCAATTTTCTAAGATGATTTTTATAGATTAATTTCATATTCTAAGTCATCACATTGAAATAATCAAGTTGTGAATAATTAATAATTTTTTGAAAATGATTATTTTTATGATCATTGTGATACATTTAGTTTTTATAAATATAATATGTTTTAAGACACCATCATGATGTAAAAGTGACTCAAATTATTATGAAAAAATTATTGTTCAAAATTTATTTCATTTGTTACATAACATATTTAAAAATACGAAATAAAATTTCCCAATCTATAAATCAATTTTAAAATATTTTGTTATATTTTATATGTATAAAAAACAATTTATTATTCATTACCATTTATGAAATATTCATATAATAATATTCTATTTTGGTTGTTTATTTAAAGATTCATAATTTTCTATTTTTTTATAAATTGATTGGGAATATTCTAAGACCAGCCGCTGAGACGGTGTGTGATTCAAAAGCCGGTGTGCCCAAAACAATTTGTTGAAAATGTTATGTCGTTAATATATATTTCACACAATTTTCCCTAAAATGTATAATATATTTTAATATGTTGCCTAAATCAGAAATTAGAGGGAATCTTTGAGCACAGAATGACAGTTTTACCCTTCGAATAACATAACATTGGTTAGTTCAGGTCATCTAAAGTAAAAGTAACAAAGGATGTAACCATAAATAATATTATTAAATAATATTATTTTATTATAATACACTAATAACTCATGAATGGGGACAGAGATTGGAAATCTTAAACCATCATTGAGTTTTTAATGTGTTTTTTTGATAGATGAGTCCTAACATTGAATGGTGAGGGCTAGCATTGAAAAGTAAATTTTGGATGTTTTAAATAATTACATATATAAAAGTTTATTTAATATGAAATTATGTAGTGATGTATTGATGTTTTTTGTTTTATTAATACATTCAATAGAATTCATGGTTATCTCTATTATCATAGAATTCCTCTTCTAAAAGGATACACATGTATCTCAAATGAACGATGATAGATTAGATATCAGATTATGGATTGTCCTGCCAATGGAGTTGGAGGATCATGTAAAAAAAAGGCAATGAAACTAATCCTCATCAATAATCATTCCAATTAAGATGTAAGGAATTTCTTCATCATGATTATTTCCTTATGTTCAGAATTAATGAAAAACATGGATCCACAAACTAACATGATTACCAGTGGTTCGATCATTCTTGAGGGATGGGAATGATTGTAATGATTTAAGGGGATATAAATAATTCTGATTATTTGTTCTTCGTTAACTCGTCTAACATGAACTAAACAAGGATGACATGAACAAAGGGATAGATATGTTCTTCAGGCGGTCTTTTTCATTATTTCCTCTTCTAATTTCAGTCATTATTCATTCATCTTAGGATATGAACGGATGATAGTTGCCCCTTCAATTCATGGAACAATGATTTGAGATTAAATATCCTACCTCATGATGATGAAATGCAGGTGAGACGATAAAAAAGTAACTTGATTTGGATATTATAGTAGAGCAATCCAGCATTGGTAGCATCACATATTAGCGTACATAGTGGTGGATCATGTTGGTTTAAGAGACCAACCATGCGACCTAGGGGTGAGATCAAGGAGAACTGTGAGGTAGATGGTAAGCCATAGATGGGGAGACCATTAGAGGTTAATCACATGGGGAACAAAAATGTGGAAAAGTCAATAGGGGGATGTAGCAGGGACATGAGGAAAATAAATCAGGGAAACCACGTACATTGTAAGGCATCCACATTGAGCTCGCGGTGGGAGTGAGGCCATGGAGGCGGTGGAGATGGTGGGATGACCATGTAGGAAGTGGTGTGACACCACATAGAGAAGAGGGACACAATGTTAGGGTGGACCGCATGTGGTGGACCAGACCAGCCTACATTCATGTATACTATACTAGCGGAGCTGAGCCACTCTAGCATCCAGTGGGCTGGAACAAGCATCCCAATAGAATGGCCTGGATAATATCAAAATGTTTTACGGAAACATCCATAACATTCAAACTATGTGTTTATTTAATAATTCATTTGCAGAATTAGTACCCTTGAGAAAATAAATTAGTTTTTAGATTACCTTGGTGTGTTTTTTCTGGAATATTGAATATGACATAATGTCTTGAAGAGTAGGTTCCCCCGGAATGAGCAACCTCATAGAAGAATCATGTGTCTAGTTTTGATTTTGATACTATGTGAATTACTGAAACTACACATCTTAACGATACTAAGTGTATTTCTGAGACTATATGTCTTACCAATAATATCTGTCTTAGTTAAACTACATGCCTTATTGGAACTAAGTTTCTCATTGGGATGATGTGTCTTATCGATATTGGGCTATTTTTTATTACGTCTGATGATCCTATTTTGGTAACTATATAATTATTTGTGTGAGAAAGATGACTTTAATATTTTATTTTGGTATACCTTGTGTATTTCATTATGGTATACCATTGTGGTCTTCGTTTGTACTACTAAGTACTGTTTAACTTACCCCTTCATGGAATTTTCCACCACGTGTCCAATCTTGTGTAGATTATTACAATATGACGCAGTCATGGGTGGAGCAGAAGTAGGTGGTTCTTAGAAAGACCATACAATCAAGGTTTGATATTACAACATCTGATAGTTATATAGTACCATTCCCTTCAAGTAGTTTTTTCAATGGATGAGTTTCAAAAATGTTATCATTAAATTTTAAAGACACTTTATTCTAATATTATTGAATTCTCTCTCGGTATAATTTTTAGTTTTCTACTCTCACTCCCTGTTGTTGGTATCTTAGTTTATAAATGAATTGATTACTAAGTGTTTTAACATTTCATCATTTTGGGAATGGCGAATGGTGTTTGTACACGTACAGAGGAAAATGTCTACCATTTGTGGGATATTCCAAATTGGTGCTAGTCAACGGACCGAAGCAATTGGAGGTTGTCCTGGGGTAGTCACGACATGAGCCACTCTGAGACGAGTTCTGAAAGAGTGATATTAGAGGGTGTCATATATACTGAAGGACAAGAAGTCCATGATGTCGGTTTGGGATACTAGTGTTTAGTGATTCGAGTTTTCCTTTTAGGACATGAATTCCAGTGTTGGTAAGGCGGCTGACATATTCATACACCAAGACTCTGGACACCAATTTATCGACATGGTATGTGGAAATAATAGTAGTAGGGGAAAAAATGGGTCATGCATCCTATAGTATTTTTGGGGTATTCTTGTTCCCTTCTAGACTCAACTCTCTTGGTAAGATCTATTGACCGTGGTATAACTTATTTTATTATATGATGCTTATGCATAGACTGAAATCCCAGATTATGATGCGTGATCAATAGGGTGATTCAATTAGTGAAGACACATCAGTACAAGGATTGGTACTAGAGATACCAATTTTAAGGTTGCAATATCCATACCAATACATATAGTGAATCGCATGGAACCCATAGTACCATAGAGTGAGGAGTGAATTCTATGAGAACATCATGAGAATCAGCAGTAGAGACCCCTTATGTTCTATGGGTATCCCCACACATAGGTGGATGATGAATTTTTGAGGTCGGGATATGAGTTTTCCATCTAGTCAGGATGATAAAAGATCACATGGCGGTCCTTGCAGTGATCATTGTATAAGGATTAGTAGGGAAATGGTAGGGTATAGTTATACAATCTTACAATGAGGTGAATCATCCATGGGTAGTGTTATAGAACATTTTCAAAGAGTTGATCTCACAATTTGAGCTCTGGGCTAGGAACATATAGGATATTCTATAGATCTGTTATGATGATCTATTGGTATCTTAGTATTCATTGAGGCATACCAACCATTCCAGGTACTTTATGGATATGATACTCGGTGAGTACATCAAGGATCATTCACTCGAGCGAGGGATGTGTAGGGACATACAATCCAGCAATACTGATTTGTGTATTCCTACATATTATGGGTTGAAAGAGAGATCCTTGGTGGCTGACTGTTCCTTGAATGGAAAGATATATATATAGTGGTAGTTAGTAATGGGAATGTCGGTGTAGAGACTAGGAAAAAAAGTTGTAAACACTTGTCGTAGGGATCTAAGAGAGTATGTTGATTCAAGAAGAAATATGAGGGTGTCTAGTGACATATGTGGGATATATAGTGTTACTCATTCCACACTCTAGGACATATGGCATGTGATTTTCTGACGCATCATATAGTTGATCAGGATACAGTCAAGGTATCGTAGAGGCATAGATAATGTCAGAAGCAGGAAGATCCATAGGGCATCGGGAATAGAAGAGGATGTTGGAGAGTATAAAGAGGTGGTCCACATGTCAATATGTTACCACCACCACCCACAAATAATCCACAATAGGTTTAAAAATATGATGGATGAGGACTAGGACAGATGCAGATGATGGAGGCTTATGACCTTGAGGTTATATGGATGCTAAAAGGTTTGATCGATGTCTTTACCACCTTAGAAACAGTTATCGTAGAGACAATTACTAGTCATTAATTTCGTGGCTTGAATCTTGATCAAATCTCTAAGATAATGTAATAATAAATGAATCACCCATTATGTTTATGGACTCTTATGGAAGGGCATGTGATGATCACACACTTGTGCTGAAAATGTGACCATACTCTGGGAGGCTATAGTTTTTGGTTGGGATTGCGTGGTAGTGGAGACAGGTCCTTACAACATCATTCTTGGTATAGACTACTTATATACAATATATTCTTAGATCAACTATTTTGGTGCAGTGTGTGGTGTGTCCAAAGTGATGGGATAGGGTTTTTATTTTTCTAAGTATAAGTAAATGCATGTTGTACAGGATGGAATCACACATAGTAGGGTGAAACTGATCACACATTAGTTAGATACCTGACCCTCAATGCAGAAGATGATTTGAGTTCTTAGTTTCTAATATTGGTGGAGGATTATGAGGTCATCTTTCTTGGATATACGCTTGGTTTTCCTCCTCATATGGGGGTATACTTCTACATTGATCAATATCTCAATACAACACTGATATATAAACATGCATATTAGATGGATCCCATAGATCATTGTGAGTTGATGGTACTGTTATAGGACATATAGAGGAAGGGATTTGTGATACCCAGTGTCTCACAATCGGATGCCCCATTTTTGTTTTCCAAGAAGGAAAAGTAGATATTGAGACCTTGTGTGGAATTCTGACCCAAAACCAAGTGACCATAAAGAATAAGTATTCACAACTGAGTATTGATGAGCTATTAGACCGGCTAAAAGTAGTGGGGTGGTTCTCAAAAATTGACCACAGATCTAGTTATCTATATCTTTGAGTTCAGGAAAAGGATATACCGAAAATGACATTGAAGTGTTGACATAGACACTAAGATTGCTTGGTACTTCTGTTGGGAATCACTAACCACATAACAGTGTTCATGGGACTAGTGAACATGATTCTACATCCTTACACATAATTGTTCAAGGACTTATATGATTAAATCCTATTGTACATTACAAAAGAGGAAGAGACTGTGATTCACATGATGATGGTCATGGATACACTTCAATAGAATCAACATTATGGGAACCACCCAACAGTGTTACAATGGTGCATAGTTTTTTGAGGTTTTTTTGCGTATGATCAAATGTTTGTACCCAACATTTCTAAGTTAGAAGCATCTATGATATATTCCACAAGAAAGGGACATCCTCTATTATGGACGGATAAGTTTCATGTAATTTTTTGCATAGAATACACAAAGATTTATTACTTCCACTATATTGAGATTTCCATAGCGAGAGTTGAACACATTGTTTTTTGAGAAGCATCGGGAATCAGACATTTTTGTTTCATGATGCAGAGGAAAGTGATGATTTCATATGGTTCATTAGAGTAGAGACCACATAAGAAGAACTACCTAACCTATGATCTTGATTTAGAATTTGTATTATTCACATTTATTAGTTAGAGAAAATACCTTATGGGTGATGATTTTATCACCTACTTTATCCCCAATGGTATCAAATATATAATCTCTTAGAAGGATATGAAATTTGGATAGATGGAATAGATAGAGATATTCTAGGACTTTGTATTTGATTTTTCCTATATTCTTAGGAAGGGTAATGTGGTGGATGATTCTCTTATCTCTAGATTGAGTTTGTAGCTATTGAACGATGCATTAGGGAAGTTTTCCTCATTCATATTTCCTATGTGGATTGAGATGGAGAATCTTACCTCCAATCGATGGTTGTCACCACACTACTCTTATATTGAGTCAGGGAGGCAAAACATGCAGACACCGAATGTGAGATTATACATGCTCATATGTCCATAGGGCATTCCCCGGATAGATATTCAAAAGTTCGAGAGCACATAGATATTTTCAAGGGAAAGATAGTTGCACTAGTTGAATTACAGGAGGAGGATTTAAGGTAGTTTAATATGTCCCATTTAGAGGTACATATAGGTGTGGAGAATGTGCACCAAGACATGTGAAGTCAGTTCTAGTGGCCCCTAATGAGGAAAGTATTGTAGAGTTTATATCTTGATAACTCACTTGTCGACAAGTGAAGGTTGAGAACTAGGTTCCAATAGGTTTGACAAAACCCCTAGAGGTTCTAAAATGGATGTTTTATTGGATATATATGGACTTCATTATATTATTATCATGTATATCTTGGGGAAATGATACCATTTCGGTGATCTATGAATGACTCACCATGTTTTTCAACTTTCTAGAAATTTGGGATCACAGTTTAGTAGAGAGAATAGTAGGCCTCTATATGTAGGAGACAATTCGACTTCATGGAGTTCCTTAGATATTAGTCTCATAGCGTGATGCTTGTTTTACATCCTCGTTTTGGAAGGGATTATAAGAGGAGTTTGGAAATCAGTTTCACATTATATGAGTCTTTCACCCACATATGGATGATCATACTAAGCGGACCATTTAGGTTACATAGTATAAGCTACATTCTTGCATCCAAGATATTTGTGGTATTTAAGAGGATCACATATATCTATTTGAGTCTGCATACAACAATAGGTATCATTTCACGCTCAGTATTTCACAATTTGAGGCCCGGTATGGGAGAACCTGAATGTCACCACATTGCTAGACAGACCTAGTAGAGCTATCACTCATGGGCCCAAAGTGGGTGTAGATGACTACAGAGAAGGTGAACGACATCCAGGAGTGGATCAAGAATTCTTTGATCCATCAGAAGACTTATGCTGGTTGGGGAAGGATATATTTTATGTTTGAGGATGGAGACGAGATGTTTCTTCATCTCTTTCCTTGGGGAAGGATAAAGAGATTTGGAAGGGGTGACAAGATATCAATGAGGTTTATCGGCCCATTCCTGATACTATCTATAGTTGGCAAGGTGGTGTACTACTTGGATGTACATCCACATTTAGAGTTAGTGCACGACGTCTTCCATGTGTCACATATGAGGATATATGTGCATGATCCACTTAATTTCATTGAAAATGGGGAGAGCTGGACACCTGCGATGGGAAGACAATGGATGAGTACCTGGTGTAGTTTGAGGATAGACATGAGAGGAACTGATGTGGATGTTCAATCCCTCTTGTGTCGGTTCGGTGGCCACACGAGCATATACATAAGAGAAAATGGGAGGGGGAAGAACATATTCTTACTCAATACCCTCACTATGGGAAAAATCAATATTTGAGACGGGAATAAGTCCCAAAGCAAATAACCCGTCTAGGAATTTATTTGTGACGGGGAAATTCCCACGTCGAAATAACCAATTATTTGGGATGAGTTTTCATCTGCCGTAGAAAACAGTATCGCGCGACTTGCGCGCCAAACCGCGCGAATATTATTGACGATGAGGAGATGTTTCTCTTCGCAAATAGTCTGACGCGACATGCGCGCCAAACCGCGCGGCTTGCGTGCCAAACCACACGAGAGTATTTGCGAGGATACCTGTCGCTAATACCCAGCGGCGGTTAATAGCTTTTCGCAACGTCATGTCATCTCATCTCCAAAAGAGTGTCTGTATGAACTATTTGCAACGGGCCCCGTCGCAAATACCCTTTTAACCACATACTATAATTAATGCGCATGTGGGTATTTGCGATGGGCCCCATCACAAATACCACCATTTGCGACGGGAAGCCCGTCGCAAATAACCTCATCGTAACTAAGACTGTCATCATGAACTATTTGCGACGGGGCCCATCGCAAATACCTTTTTAACCACCGACTGTAATTAATGCGCTTGAGAGTATTTGTAACGGGCCCTATCACAAATCCCACCATTTTGGACGGGTCTCCCATCGCAAATAACCCCGTCGCAACTAATCTAACCTATATATACCGACATCCGTTTTTTCCAAATCACTCAAATCTTCTTCTCTGTCTCACTTCATTCTTCAGTATCAAGGAAAAAATTTCATTGAGTTACAATTTTTTGTACGATATCAATTGGAGGGCGCCAATATCTTCAAAATATCAAAGTTTAAATTATTTATTTTTTTTTAATATTTTTTATATTTTTTCTGTTATTTTTAATTGTTGTTTATTAGTTGAAATTAAATTAGATTTCAAATGATTTTTATTTATATTTATTATTTGTAAAAATTGATAATGTTAGTGAAAATTATAAATAATTAGTGTTAATTTGATATTATTAGTAACAATTAGTAAAAAATAGATAAAATTAGTAATAATTAGTAATAATTAGTAATAATAAGATATAATTAGTAATAATTAGATATAATTAGTAATAAATATATAAAATTAGTAATAATTACATATAGTTAGTAATAAATAGATATATTTAATAATAATTAGTAATAATTAGTAATAATTAGATACAATTAGTAATAATTAGATACAATTAGTAATAATTAGTAATAATTGGATATAATTAGTAATGATTAGATATAATTAGTAATAATTAGATATTATTAGTAATAATTAGATATTATTAGAAATAATTAGTAATAATTAGTAATAATTAGTAATAATTAGTAATAATTATTAATAATTAGTACTAATTAGTAGTAATTCGTAATAATTAGTAATAATTAGTAATAATTAGTAGTAATTAGTAATAATTAGTAATAATTAGTAATAATTATTAATAATTAGAAATAATTAGCGATAATTAGCTATAAATAGCTATAATTAGCTATAATTAGCTATAATTAGCTATAATTATATATAATTAGGTATAATTAGCTATAATTAGATATAATTAGCTATAATTAGATATAATTAGATATAATTAGATATAATTAGATATAATTAGATAAAATTAAATATAATTAGATAAAGTTAGATATAATTAGTAATAATTAGATATAATTAGTAATAATTATATATAATTAGTAACAATTAGTAATAATTAGTAACAATTAGTAATAATTAGTAATAATTAGTAATAATTATTAATAATTAGTAATAATTAGTAATAATTATTTATAATTAGTTATAATTAGTAATAATTAGTAATAATTAGTAATAATTAGTAATAATTAGTAATAATTAGTAATAATTAGTAATAATTAGTAATAAGTAGTATTAATTAGTCAAAAA
Source organism: Viscum album (assembly GCA_963277665.1). NCBI lineage: Eukaryota > Viridiplantae > Streptophyta > Magnoliopsida > Santalales > Viscaceae > Viscum > Viscum album. Next base: position 1,471,134,374 of record OY728161.1, read on the forward strand.
ATTATATTATCAATATCTATGAAAAAACAATATTAATATTATTAAAATAATAAAAAATTTATAAAATATTAAAATTATCAATATTCTCAATAGGCTTTTCTCTATTCTTAACATGTTCAAATCTCAAAGGCTCACCAATTGTCAGGTCATTTGCAATAAAAAAATTTTATCCGCCATGTCCAATATAAACTCTATAATTGTCCTTGCATGTTTGATCACATCACAAGTAGTGTTGCAATAGGACAACCAAAGTCATGCCCTTCTCATCTATAATAATTATCTCACATGACCCTTTACACAGACCATTCTTCCTTGAAAATTTAAGGGGAAGATACTAATATCCCCTCAAAATTTTATGGAAGAATGATCTATGTAAAGAGATCAAGATGATTCTTAGAGACGAGAACAAAATTACTTGGGTCGTCCTATTGCAACACTACTTGCGAGGTGATCAACCATGCAAGTACAACTATAGTGTTTACATAGGACATGCTCGACACATACTTTTTATTGCCCCCGACCTGACTATTGGAGACCCTTTGAGATTTCAACATGTTACGAATAGAGAAAAACCTGTTGTGAATATTGATAATTTTAATATTTTTTAATTTTTATTATTATTTTAATATACAAATATATTTTTCATAAATATTGTAATATAGTGTCATTAGTAATAATTACTAAACAAAAACTGCTTGGATAATGAAGGGAAATTTTTTAATCATCTCCACAACTATGATTACCAAATTTATTTTCATTATTCAAGCAGTTTACATATTGTTATGTATTGCTATGTATTACTATATTAGTAATAAATTGTAATATATTGTAATGATTAGTAATAATTAGTAATAAATTTTAATAATTAGTGATACATTGTAATAATTAGTAACAATTAGAAACAATTAGTAATAATTAGTAATAATTTTTAATAATTTTTAATAATTATGAATAATTAGAAATAATTAGCATTAATTAAAAATAATTAGGAATAATTAGGAATAATTATCGATAATTAGTAATAATTAGATATAATTAGTAATAATTCGGAATAATTAGAAATAATTAGCGATAATTAGAAATGATTAGTGTGAGAAAGATGCATTTAAATGAGCCGTCAGACAAAAGACTAGCCGTCAATCCACTGGAAATTGTGTCTCCTTTAATTTATGGTAATTTTTAAGTAGTTGTAATTATTTATCATCGTTTTTAAGATAGTATTTTTATTATTTAAAGTTAATCAAAAATAGTGATGATTTTACATTTTATGTAGAAAAATATGGAACAGAGAATTTGAAATCAATCATTATTAGATGATTGCGATTGGATAAATCAGCGCAGAAATCCAAATGGTTATGTTTTAAAATCCAGTATATATTGATGTTATTGAAGCTTTCTTAGCATTTTCATCATCAAAACCTGAATATGATTCAGAATGCATAATTAAGTGTCCTTGTTAAAAATGTTCTCTGAGAACGTTTGACATATTTGACAAGGCTGGGGGACATCCCTTGGGGTTTGGTTTTAAACCAGGTTATGTTTTTTGGTATAAACACGGTGAATGCAGTTCTAGAAAAGATATTAATAACATAATTTTGTATCCATAAAACTTTAAAAATATAGTACATGATGTTGCAGGTATATCTGTTCAACAAAATGAAACTTGCGATGATATTGATTAAACTCTTGAGTTGGAACCATCCGAATTTTATTAGTTGTTGAGGTCTACTGAGGATGCATTATATCCTGGTTACAAGATAAGGATATTAGAATCTGTTGATAAATTTATGGCTGTTAAATCAGATAATGAAATGTCTGACAACTATTTTGATCAGATATTTTCTTTGGTTAAAACACTGTAACCTGAAGGAAATGTGTTGCCTGTAAATTACTATGTGAGAAAGAGGGTGATTCATAATCTAGGCCTTAGTTATCGGAAGACTCATGCATGTCCAAATGATTTCATCTTATATTCTCGCGAAAATGAGTCATTGGATAGTTTTCCCACATGTGGACAATCGAGGTATAAAAAAGCTCAACCAGGGATGTTTGGATCGATTCTAGTAAAATAGTTGAGATATTTCCCCCATACACCCAGGTTGATGTGTTTATTTATGTCTCAGAACAGAGTTTCAATAATGTCATGGAACCAAACTAAGATTTCAACTGATAAAAGCTTGAATCATCAATCTGATGGTGCTTCAGGGAAACATTTTGACTGCCCGCATCCAGCTTTTTCTAAGAAGCCCAAAACGTGTGATTGGGTTTTTCTACTGATGGTTTATGTCTGTTTGGTTCTTATGGTAGTTAGTATTCATGTTGTTCAGTCATTATAAATCCATAAAATTTTCCTCCATGGATGTTGTTGTAGGAGCCTTATATCTTTTTGACTCTATTAATACTAGGACATCCGAAAAAGATTATTTTTGTTTGTTTGGAACAATTGTTTGATGAATTAAATGCATCGGGAGTGATGGTGTTAATACATATGATGTTACTGCGAAACAAAATTTCATATTAAAAGCTTCATTGAAGTGGATGATTAGTGACTTTCCGACATGTGGGATGTTATCTGGTGAGAGTAGACATAGTCCCAAATAATGTCTTTATTGTATGAAAGAAAACAAAGCCTTTATACTCGTCAAGGGAAAAAACCTTTCAAATTTGATTGTCACCATAGATTTTTTTCAACAGATCATCCTTGTCAGAGGAACAATTCTCATTTCATAAAAGGTACAATTGAAAGGGATGAACCTCCAAATATGATATCAGGTACAGGCTTATAATCAGTTGTATTTTCATTACCCACCATCACATTTGGACCAACAGTAAACCAACAAAAAAAATCATGGATTTGGGAAATAAGATAACTGGATAAAACGGGGAATTTTTTGGGATCTTCAATATTAGTCTGATTAGTTGGTCCACCACATGTTGGATGTTATGCATATTGAGAAGAACTGTTTTGATAATTTATTTCATACAGTTTTGGATACACCATGTAAGACTAAAGATACTATAAAGACACAATTATATCTTGCCAAAATTTGTAGGCGACCAGAACTTGAACTATTTGAAAATGTCAGATCGTAGAGGTTAATGAGGCCAAAAGCAACATATACACTGTCTAAAGATAGACTATTTTAATTTTGTCAGTGGATTGATGATTTGAGACATCAAGATGGCTATGCTTCCATTTTCGGTAGATGTGTTAAGAATGGTTATATTACTAGATTAAAAATTCATGATTGTCGTGTAATAATGGAAAGACATATGCCTATTGGATTTAATGTTTTTTTGAATTATATTATTTGGGATTCGATAATAGACATATCATATTTTTTTTCGAGACATTTGTGTAGTGACAAAAGACTACGATGTTCTATCAAACTGGAAGAAGATGTTGCTATAATTATATGTACGCTAGAAAAAATATTTCACGAGCTTTCTTTGACTCAATGAAACATCTGATATTACATTTTACAAATGATGCTAATTGTGGAGGTCCAGTACAGTTATGATGTATATACCCATTCGAGAGATACATGCAGAAATTGACGAAAAAGTACATAACAAAGAAATAGTGGAAGGCTCAATTGAGGAAGCTTATTTGCATGAGGAAATTTCTTTATTCTGCTCCCATTATTTTGAATCTCAATATCCCTCAAAACACAATCGCATGGGAAGAAACGACAAAAATGTTAATGACGAAATGGAAAATCAATCAACAGTTTTTAATCAGCCAAATCATGGTTCGGTGGAGTTCATGAATGATGGATTTCAGATGATGAACATCACAGAGCTCATACATACGTTCTTCTCAATTGTGATGAAATGACATCATTTTTCATGTGACTACTTCTATCACATTCTATAATTTATGTTACAATATTTAAACTTATTTTATTTGTAGGTTATATGATGATCATATCATGAATCAACTTCCACAAATTACAGTAGATGCTCTTGAGGAACAAAGACACAAAAAATTTTCTTAATGTTTTCAAAAACTGGTAAATTAAAAATTTTGATGGATTATTATCAATTCTGTTAGTTATTTATTAAATTAATAATTGATTTTCAAATTTTCAGGTATCTCAATATGCTGATAAAATTGATAAGCGATTGTGTATATTGAGTAACCCACAATCCAAAATGGTTAAAAATTATAATGCATATGTAGTGAATTGTTTTTGATTTAATACACATGCATATGGGGAATAAAAAAAATGAATTGTGGAGTTTTCTTGAGAGGATCACATCATAGAGAAACTGAAGTTGACTTTTATGGTATTTGGGATGAAATTATTGAGCTGTTTTATCTTGGAAATATTTACATAACATTGATTAAATGTTGGTGGTTGGATACTGAGAGAGGATTACATGTTCATCCGACTCATGTAATCATAAATATTAAATATAAAGGTCATCTTGCAGAAAATGAACCATTATTTATTTCTCAATAGGAACATAAAATTTATTATTTAAAGTAATGTGCTACTTCAAGAGACTTGAGCGATTTATGGAGCATAATAAAAATGAAATCCTGGGAAAGTCAGTTTACTCAAACTGAATGTGGATTCACTGAAGTGGAAGGAATTGAATTTTTTCAAGAGACATCTCAAAATCCATCTGAATCACAATAAGGCGTGAATATTAATGATGAAACCCCAAAATTAAGGATCGATGGAGATGAAGATGCTAATGATGTTACAAATGAATTTGAAATGACATGTGATGATGAAACTGAAACTCATATGGATATTGATGATGTTGTAGAGGAATATTAAGACATTTACATTGGATTCTATTGAGAAGAAGATGAAGATGAACATCAACACAGTTATTTACTGGTTATAATCATAACTAATATATATCTATATATAATAGTTATTTTCAACTATCTTCTAATAAAAATCATTTTTTGTTTCAGATGGAATCTTATCTATTGCTTGATTTAGAGGAGGCTGAGCTACCTTTGGATGATGGGGATGTGGGATCATTTATCCCTCAGCCTACTGGTGGTTCATGAGTTACGTTGAGGGGGCACAGTCTTGCGAGACTTGTGATTACTAACCCTATCCCCGAGCGACGTCAACATCTTGGTTTCGAACCATGCACCAGGAGGTATGGTAACCTATATATTTTCGTGAGATTTCATTAATTTATTTATATATATACTAATTATTTGATTATTTATTCCGTTTTCACAATTTTGAGCATGTTGGTATTGGACAGGGGAGCTCTATATTGCGAAATTATTTTTCTCAACAATGGATCACATGGGAACAGAACCCATTGGAGTGCAACATGACATGTCCCATCATTGGCTGGTACGTAAATAAATAATATTTACTTTGAAATTTATTTATGTAAACAACATGATATTATATATTATTTTTAGGTTTTATGGTATCCTATCGATGATAGAATGTGCAACGTTATACATAGGGCATGATAGGTTTCTATGCATGACTATTTCCGTCAGTTTTTGCACAATTTGAGAATGACAACCCTTAAGAAAGAAGGAGTGATAGAATTTGATGAGTCGTGTAGAGCCCACCGACCAAAGTTAATTTCATCTCACATTTGGGATGGATTATGTTTAAACTGGTTGGGAGGTGGATTTCAGAGGAGATCTTTAGTGGGATGACAGAACCGAGGGAGACATGAGGTGAGGCATCGAGCTGGTAGCGGTACATCCAGTTCGCATAGAGATCATCTGGTAAGTATATTTTTTAAATATTTTATATAACAGTAAATATAAATAGATTATTTTATATTTGTGTAGGCAGTCGAGCGTCCCGATATGACGAAGTTAAACATTTATCTGAGGATGAACATTGATCCAGCCACTGGAGAGATTAAAGGTTATCGCCAGCGTCAGATTGTGGTTAGTATTTTATTCAGTTTGAAAATTAACTGCATATAATATTTTCAATATTTTAATTTTAAATTGGAATTGAAGGAGTCCAATAAGGATGCGGCCTCTCAGACACAGGCCACGGTTTAGGATGAGATAACATAGGAGACCAGTGTGCACCATTTCGATGAGGCAGCATGGATGCAGGCGACTCAGTATGGCTTTGAGAAGGGTAGAGTAGTTTATATTATATCTCATTTGACTTCTCTTACTTATTATGGTTATAATTTGATGTCAGAGTCCAGCTCGAGAGGAGCTCATGGAGAGGCATCATCTTCTAGATCACAGTATCAGGAGCAGTTGTGAGCTTAGTCTGAGCTTATAGAAACTTTGCAGAAGCAGCAAGAAGAGATGTGACAGCGGCAACAGTAACATGAGCAGCTTTATGAGGAGCAAATGCGTCTATGGAAGCAGCAGCAGTAGAAGCATTAGGAAGAGATGCATCGATGGAAGTAGTAGCATCACGAGAAGATGGAACACACGCGCCGTCTGACTCGTAGTTTAGGGATGAAGTTTCCCCCACCATCTCCTTCTTCTCCTCCACCTCCTCCTGAAGACGACCTGCCCGAGTGATTTTTTATGTTAAAAACATGTGAATTTAACATTGTAATATTAATTATTTACATTTTCTATCTTTTATATCGGTGAAAATATTACATAATTAAATTTTTAATATTATATTATTTTTTAATATTTTTGGTAAATATTGATATTTTTAATATTTACTATGTTTTTATTATTTTAGTAATATTATTATTTTTTTATTAAATATATTTTTTTAGAATTATATTTAGTAATGTTTTTTGTTTACTAATAATATATAATAATAATAATAATTTATGTTTTTTATGTTTTTTTGTGAATATTGAGAATTTTAATATAATTTTTTATAATAATATTATTATTTTTTCAGTAATTGTAATTATATTAAATTTTTTTTTTAAAATTAATTTATTAATTGCGACGGTACCTTTTTCAATGAGTCCCCATCACAAATTTTCTAAATAAATATTTTTTAAAATCATATTTGCGATGGTACTACATACTAGTCACAAATACTTTTTTGCGACGGGTCCATCACAGAACGTTATATATTTGCGATTTGACGGTAGTCCCATTTCAAAAACTATTTGTGATGGTCCTGTCCTGAAAACGATTATGAATATATAATACATATAATTAGAGACGTATTTGTGATGACGTTTTCTATAATGGGCTATTTGCGATGTGGCCCCGTCGCTAAAGCCTATTTGCGATGGGATCCCGTCGCAAATACCAAGAATTCCAGTAGTTCCTTATTTATATATTATCTATTTATTTATCTTATGCGACATAAATCCCTAATGTAGGGAAAATGTAATCAATCAAAATTTTCAAATTTTACTTATATAAATTAATTGGGAAATTTATTAGACCAGGCGCTGAGACGACATTTGATTCAGAGTCTCAGTGTTCCCGAAACAATTATTTCAAATGTGTATTGTATTTAATTGTGATATTGTGTAAAATTATTTAAAAAGTGGAATATATTTTACGAGGGTTCCCGTATTAGAAATCTTATGTCACCGTTAAGATCAAAATGTGACATTTCCCTAGGTGAGACCAAACATTGTTCAGCATGGGTCATCTGAAGAAATGTCACCGAATAGGTAACAATAATTAAAATAATTATATAAAAGTGTTTTATTTTGAAATTATGATAACACATGAATTGTGACTGAAATTAAAATTATGAGACCAACATTGAGTTTTAAATTTTTTTATTACCATTAGTTATTCCTATCATTGACTGATGTGGGGTGGTTGTGAAAAGAAAATCATGGATGTTTAATAGAATAAAATAAATTAATGTCAGTTTTACTTAACGATACACAGTGAAGTATTTTATTTTATTAAACCTTGTCAGAGAATTCATGGCTATCTTCAAAATAATGTAATTCCTATGAGGGATGTTCAAATAGATATTTCAAATGATGGATGTTGTATAGGAGATCATAATATTGATCATCGCGTCAACCGATTAGTAGGATGTCATCAATGATGAAAAAAAAATTGTTCCCCATCAATGACCTATCAAAACTCAATGCAGGGATTTGTTTTGTTATTGATTAATCCCCTTTTCTTAGAATCAATGATGAACATTGATAAACCAAGGAATAATATGAACCATTATTCAGTTTTTATTGCATGAGGGGTATGATTGTGAGATTTAAGGGAGATAAATTTTGGTGATTATTTTATCATCATTAATTTTCCTAACTTGGATGAATTGACGTTGGAATGAATAATGTTATAGATCCATTATTTTGAAATTCTTGTTAAATATTTCCAACCTCCAATTTCTTGTGTTCTTAATTATTCATGATATATGGTTTGAGGATTTTTACACCTTCGATTTGTGGTGAAACGATCCAGGATCGAAGCTCCGACCTTGTAACAACCCATTGAAGGTGTGACAATGACAATGCGACATGATTTGTTAAAGAGGGTAGTGCACAACGGTGTGTGTGGTGGTTCATAATGGTGTAAAGGAAAGAGTCTCTTGTTAGTTCATGTGAGTAGTGGTGCGGTCTGAGATGATGACCCAAGAATACAGTGAGGCAAACAACAAGACAACTATGAGGTAGATGACATAGGAATAACACAAAAGGAACATGGATAAGTCAATGTAAGTAAATCACACAGACCAGATGTGGCAGACCAGACCGACCTGCATGTCAATGGGATGGAGCAGAAAATATGGGATGCTCTAGTTGCCTAATGGGATGAACCATCTGGCCCAGCATGCCATTCCAGATTGGATCAAGTCAGACGACGGGTCAGACCGGACACGAGTCAGACCTTTTTACGAAAGCATCCATAACATTCAATCTGTGTGTCTGTTTGATGATTCATTTGCAGTGTTGGGACCCTTGAAATGAGAAGGTCCATTCTTTATAATGTAGCTGAGTTTTTTAGGAATTCTGCAAACAAGATAATGGATTGAGAAGTACATTATCTCAGAACGATCATGCTATGAGTAGAATATTGTGGCCGGTTGTGATATTGAGCCTACATGACTTACTGAGACTAAATGTCTTACCAGGATTACATCTCTTATAAATACTATGTTTCTTATCGACAATTAGGGTCTTATTGAGACTACATGAGTTATCGGGAATTAGTTCCTCATCAGGACTACACGTCTTATGGATACTGGGTGTTGTGTGAATTATGTATTATGATATTGTTTTTAATAATATAACATTATACATTTGTGAGCTAAATGTACTATTATTTATTGTATACCTCATTTATTTCTTAGTGGTATTTTGTTGTTGTTTCGGGGTGTCCTACTGGGTATTGTTTTACTCACACCTAAATGGGCTTTTCCCACACATGTCATGTCTTGTGTAGACGATCGATGAATTGTTGGAGTCCTAGGTGGACCGGTACTAGGTGTTGATTAGAGAGAACAACCATTTAATGGGTGATATTACAACTTCAAAAATATTTCGAATAACATTCCCTTTAGGTAGTGTTTTTTAAGGATGAGTTTCATGAACTTGTGCATTTATTTTTATTGACTCTTTATTCTAGTGGGCTTGTATTCTGTCCCAATTTACATTCCTGTTTTCTACTATCATACATTGTGGTTTTTATATTTGTGTGTGCATGAATTATTTATATAATTTTATTACATTTCAACATTTTGGGATTGTAGATTGATTCATGTGTACATGTTCTTAGGAAAATGCCTCTCATTTGTAGGAGACACCTACTCGGTTCTTGTCACCAGCCCATGGCCAACTCGAGTCAATATTGGGTTAGTCATTCCCTCGAATCAAATAGAATGGGTTTTGAATGATTAAATGTACATGAATCATATTTTATTTAATTAAAAACTATTAAAATTATAATAAATATAAATATTCATTGTATGAATCCTATGTAGTAAAGTAGTCATTTTTTTCTAAAAACACCACTCCCTTGGATATATATTCAATACCGCGCACCTTTGATCTCACTTCATAATCCTTTTTAATTAATAATTTCTACACCAATACATCTCTGATATCCCCAACACATTTTTCAATGGTAATGTACTAGCCAGAATTCACTCCATTAGATGATTTAAATGCAATGAAAATATAGTAATTCAAAAAGAAATTGTCTCCCAAGTCTCACATTTCATTATTATTTAAAATTATTTTCTATAAAACTTATTTAATATAGATTTTATTTTATATTGTTTTTTATTTTTTTCTATAAACATATACTTAATACATTTGTAATGATATATTACACATTATTACTCACTAAACCCATTTCGCAATCCATTAATATATCCAACATGTGTTTAAAAACACATATCATTTCATTCTAATTATACTATAACCAATTATATAATATAAATATACAATAAAAATAACAATAAAATGTTATTATTATTATAAAATGATGTTATTAATAATAAAATAATTATTTTTACATAATTTAAAATCATTAAATGATCATTTTCCACTAATAGTGATTTTACATTATCGATTTAAATGATATTGTTTTATTTATAACTTATTTGATTCATTGAAATTCATAAAAATGATTTCATGATTTAATGTGAAATATTAAATTTAATTATTTAATTTTTATGATTTTTTAATGATAAAATATATTTATAATAATTATATTGAAATTATTCAACTGAAGTAATTTTAATTGTCTAAAATAATCATACCAAGGAAGATTCACTAGATTTTATCTAATAACTAAACTATTTAAATATTTTTATTATATAACTAATTAAAAATAATACATTTACACTTATTGATTTTACAGAAGAAATAAAAAATGATCCTTAATATTTACCATTATATTAATATAATTTTTCAATGATTAAACAGACTAAAAAATGATCATTGTAAGAAACATTAATCTATTAAATTACTAATGAAATATTATAAATCAATTAAAATTAATAATAATGGTAAAAAAAATTAATTAGGTTCTAATACACATAATTAATTTATATAATTTATCTATTTTTCATGTCAGAGGATATATAATGAGGATTTGAACTCTTAGTATGGCAGTTTTCATCAAAATCTTAGTTATTTCATTTGATATATTCATTATAATCCATATTCAATTCCATGTAATATATTCATCATATTGAAACTTGGAATTTGATTTGTGATTTCTTTGAGATAATATTTTTCTCCAAACAAATATTATACATATTCAGATTTTTTTGTCAACTTTTTTTAGTGGTTCCTTACTTAATGTTCATTCTTATGGTAATTTACTCTATCACATTCTATCAATATCTATTCCTATATTTAAATTTATCATTTTATTCATTTATAATTCCCATATAAGCATTTACTTATATTTTTACGGATATTTCGGCCTTTCATCTTCTATTCAATTTATTTTTATGAGTAAAAAACAATAAATTTTTGTAAGGGAAATTTTTCAAATATTTATATTCCCCAAAAAGTAAATTCAAATTTAACACTATTTATTTCCATGGTACCATTATATAGAATTTTTTTGGGGCTAAAATAAATATAATCACATTAAGAGGTGGGTTGAATTAGGGTGTACACCAAATAAAATGTTTCTTCTATGTATTCCCATTGACCATATATATCATTTTTCCTCATTTTATGGAATGAATTCAATTAAAAAAATTCATATTATCGATCACATAGAATAATCAAATATACACATGAATGAAAAAATTCAGAAAAAGAGTATTCTACTAGGTTAAATACTAAAGAACGATATAAGGATCATACACTAGGTGATGTGTTAGTGTGCCAAAATCCATTATCATGGGCTATTATATGGATACAACATATATGTTTATCATCAATCTATACCAATGAACAATGCTATAACATTGTTCGAGAATTAATAATTATTGATTCAACGGACACTCCCACTTCCACTATGTCATAGACTACATTGGTTATGGAAATGTATGTCTATATTTTTGTAGGTCTCTTTCACTATTTATAGACATGAATTCCTCTTCAATATTACCATTTATAGTAGAAACACCTTATATATTCAATTCCATATTTAATAATATGATGATCCATACTTTCAGGACGTTTAAATATTTCTAACATTATTTTAGTGACCCAGTAATATATGGTTTATTAATTTCTCTTAATTATTTCTCTAATATAACAACATATGGATGAATACAATAATAACATGTAAAAATACCATTTTACTACTTTTACAGCAAAAAATATGTCAAAAGAAATGTATCATATTGATAATGTATTATTACATCAAAATAAATGGATATGGTCAATGGAACACAATTGTTAATGTATATATCATCCGCAATGCCTTTTAAAACATTATATATATTTTTATGTTTAATATTCTTTTTTATTTTAATCTTTTTTGATATATTTTTATATTGTCTATATTTTTCCAATTATATATTCAATAATTGGGATAAATTTCATTCCACTAATTTCCCATATTTATGAAAGGTTACCAAAATTAATAAATGTGGTTATGATAATCTAATAAGGATTAATCCAATTCCAAAATTTGAAATCAATTATTTATCTTTTAAAATTATACAATAATGTATTGATAGTCAATAAAACATCACATTATGGTGTGATGAACTGTACCATATCTTAATCTAACTCGACACTAGCTATAATAAATATTTATCCCCTCCACTATGGAATTTTCAATATTTTAAACAAATTTTCAAAAAAGTCTTTCAATATATCATTTAAATATCCATGTTCATAGTCACTTGTTCTTTAAAAAAAATCACTGAACATCAATATTATTGCCTAATGATAGATTTTTCAAGCTGAAAATGTAGTTTTACATAGGTGATTATATTTATTAATTTATAAAAAAATAATAAATATCCATATCTCATCCACTATTTTTTTGGTTTATTTATTAACAATTTTTACCAATTTTGTTGTTATTTAGGAACATTGGTCAGATTCATCAAGTACATCACATTCCAAGACCATTGCTATTTTTTCCACAACTTGTATCATAATTATGGATCTATCTCTCAAAACATTCTTCAAACTATTTTTTAAACATTCATACCCTGTATTGAAGTGTTTTATATGGTTTTAAAATTGAAATCCTTATATAGTGGATAAAATTTTATTCCCCTCCGAACATATTTCTATTTAGATTCATATTTTTCTCTTATATAGAATCAATTGTACCACACATTGTTTAAACTATTTAATGATAGCATACTTTAGGACGTAATAATATTTCAAATACATGTTGAAATATTCATATACAATCACCACTTATATGTAGAATATATACAAATGGCATGGTCTTAATATCTTCTATTTATTTTTTTAATCAATTATGTAAGATCATTATTTCATAAAGCACAATATTGATTGATGTTATATATTGTTTTGTGACATTCATGAGTTTCAAAAATTATTCCATTATTTTCTAAATTAAATAATTCAGGGTCATACATGGTCTAAGACATCATTAGTCCACAATATAGATTTTATTCCCTCTAAATCATTTATCAATGTTAAATATTCAATCAAAATCCAATTATTGTGTTCCAGGTTTTTCAATTGTTTCGTTATCAATATATTAAATAATATTATCTACCTCTTCCAGTATAATATAAGATTATCAAAATATTAATCTTAAAAATTAATATATTTAGTTCATCCATTGGAAAATATAATTAACAAAAAATACAACTCAAAACCTTGGGTTAAACATACTCCACCTTTAGATATATTTTTATATTCTACCATAAATGTATCTCCACTCTGTATCCTCATTTACCACAAATACAATAATATATTTATGATGAACTGTTTCTCTCCATTTCATAGAAATCATCAAAGGTATTATTATCAAGACATTTCATTTTTAGTACATATAATCTGTTTCATTTTCATCCCCATTATAAAATTATTTCTTTGGTTCATAATAACAAAAATACACCCCCTTTTATGAATAAATTATTATTTTGAAAACTATAAATATTATCTTCTTTAATCTTGATGGAATATTCTAGTTGATTAAATTTCGGTATAAGTCATCAATTAGAAGAAAATCAAAATTTGTTAAATTAAATTCCATAAAAAACTAGAATAGATAATTCAAAATGATGGAAAATCATTTCTATGGTACTAATGGGATTTCATCATGGGTTAACCATTCCATTTCAGGTGAATTAGTTTTGAGGGAAGTGATGATAAACATTCATATATACATTGTTGCTTTGAATATATAATTATTTTATAATAAGAGGTGGTACTCCACAAAGGATGCATAATACGTTTTGAGAAATAATGGTCTGTGATAAGTGATGATACATCTTCATGGACAGATAGTTACTATATATCCAGATGTTTTTCATAACCTCCTTGCTATAAAAATTCATCATAATGATCAATTTGTGAGTAATTCGATTACTATGTTACTAGATATTGAAATAATTCATCACCAATAAATATAGGAATAAAAATACTCAAAAGGGTCTTCATTTATTACACTATCTATTTCATAAAAGACTTTATTAAGAAAATGAATTCACCTATGAGAATAATAATATAAATTTTCAATCAAATCATTTATAAATGTATCAAAATAAATCAGGATTCCAATTATTAGTTCATAACCTAAGAAGGTATAATGTGAAATTATTATTGTAGGTCTCCCCTGATGTGATTTTTGTATCAAAACGTAGGATTTTCAATATCCCAATGTAGTCCACATTTTTAATCTCATTATCAAGGTTTCATAATGGATAACATAGAAAAATAATAGAGGACCGCTATTATAAATTCCATTACTAGATACCTCTAAAATGATCTCTATGGGGGATATTACTCTTTTATATTATTATATTAATCATATGCAAAGTGGTGTCCTCTTACTTTTCATACATAGATATTCCAAATGGATTGATGCTTCCAAAAAATAGTTATATTGATATAAAATTTGTGATGTATCCCAAGAAGGGGTGACCTAGCCTCCCATGCAACCTTAAAATAACTGAAGTCATATTTATGGGTCCAATTGATCAAAACATATGTAATGTACAACCATCTCCAAGGTCCCAACCCAAAAAATCATGTTTCATTAAGAACTCCACCATGGTCATCAAAGATAAATGATTGGGCCTTGCACATAAGTGTACATGATAGTAATCACATATTGACCTGATAAATGGAAATTGTTTAAAAATATTTACCAACTGATAGTTCCCTCAAGGTAATAATGATATCATTTTCCATTAATAATGAGGGCCCCAAACACACAAATATTGGTGAAACCACCATTATCTCTTTCTTAATGTGTTCGTTAACCTTTGTTAAGAATTTGATCATTTGGGAACCCGGGGACCCATTTTGTTATCTCAATGAGTTAAAAGCATATGATTCGTATCCTAAGAGGTGTGTTCTTGAAAGAAAAGTCTCACCTATGTTATTTTCTAGGCTAGGACCCTCTATGAAACACATGTGTTAGATCAAAATATTCAATGTTAGAATAACATAAGTGGATTCCACAAATTTATCCTTGCTACTCCCATGTAAAACCTAGGACACCTACTTAGTGTAAGCCCCAAACATTCATCAATAGAATGTATTCCATCTTATCCATCCTTCCTCATTGGTTAAAATCCTTTTTGAGATAAATTCATTCAATGGGTTGCATCCCTTATGAGCAATTGTATAGTATCTTATTAATAATTACTAAAAAATAAGATGGAATATAAATCGTTATCAATTTTAAGGTACCTCTCAAATAATTTCTAAATGTTGTTAAATTTATAGAAAAGATTCATGGCCATAAATTTTATACCATATTATCCTTACTGCATGATGTTATCCTATATTCACTAATATACACACCCAACAATACACTATTCAAATCAAAATACATGGAATTGGATTCATATTAACAAATAATGTTAGATTTCCTCTCTATATTTCAATTCTAGATCATAGTTCCTAAATACATGAAATAAAAATGGTATATCATTTTTCCATGAGTGAACATAATTTAATGGATCCGCGATGGTTTTTATCACAGTATCATAAAATGTATGATTTGTTTGGTTATGTGGAACCATACAATGTATGTTATAATTTTAATTATAATGATACATAGGAAATCATTTTTCATGGTATCGATACCAACTACACAACACTGGCCCCATAATTATAAATAGGTAATTTCTAGAGGACATAGATGTATAGATTAAAACCCTAATATATTACTCATTTAAAATAAAGATAAATAACCAATAATATTTATTAATATGTTCACATCTATTCATGAGTTCAGTCATTAAATTTCATAGTAATAACAATTATTAATGATATTTTAAGGAGAAATACATATATTTTTAAATTTGTTTCTCTATACTAATCATTAATGATGCATTTGATTTCCATAACTTATATATAGTGATTTATGCATGATGTATTATGATAACTATAGTGTTAATACTTCTACATTTATTGTTTACATTGTAATTTCATTAAATTAATTTTTATTTCAATATGATAGTTCTCATATATAAGGATAAACTCCAGATAATATGAAATTAATCATAAACAAATGTCTTATAATATAGATAATGCATACCAATCATATAGAAATTATGTCTGAAAATAATGTTTTGGGGTCTCATAAGAATTGAGACTTCTTCTCACAAAATTCACACATGGGGATCTCTAGTAATGGAGATCATAAGGACTGACCCTCAAATTGGAACACCATTTGATTCAAGTGTTATTAATTATTCATAACTATGAAAATGATTATTTTTCTATAAATGTGATTTCATTTTCATTGTTTATTATTTTATGGAATATAATATTACATGAAAGAAAATAAATAAATATTATTTCACAGTAAGATAACTTGTGGTGGGTGCATCCACTGTGGTATGAATTTGATTGACTTATTACGATATGATTATTCAACTAAAAAATAAATAGATATATCATACCTTGTTTTATATGATGGTAGTAACTTTTCTAAATTCATATTAATGATATATTAATATATGTTCCATTGAAATTCTTATTAAATAATAAATTAATAAATGATGATTATGCAATGTCTGCATTCTACAATATGATATATCTAGACACAAAGATATAACATTACCTGGCGTGTGTCCATAAAAGGTTGTCATTGCAATAATTAAACCACATCTTCTTATGTTCAATGATTTGTTAGTCTATATAACTAATTTCTATGATTAAAAATCACTACTATCTGTAGAAGGTACATAAGTGTCAAGTAAAAATCAAAAATTGATTTTAGGTTAATTCAAGTAAATAATATTTTAAGACATGTTGCACCACACATTTAGGGTTGGTATATGGAATAGATTTAATGGTTGTGGAAAATAATTAAATTCTCTATAATTTGAGTTTTTCGAAATACGACTTGGATATATTTTCATTTTTTATTAACTAGTGATAAGTGATTATAATGAGTTATATTTTAGAAATGAATATTTTTTATTCAAGGTCTGTCAAATATAATTTGGAGGGCAGAGTTCAGTTAATGGATCATATTTTATAACATAGCACATCTTACCCTTTATAAGTATATGATAAAATATTTCTTATGTTTCATACATGTTCACTATGACATTTTCATGTAATATAATATAAATTTTAAGGATTCACTTATAACAGATTCAATGTTAAATTTCCATAAATGAAGACATATTATTTAACAAAATTAAAGACATTATTTAGTTATTTTATACCTCCCTTGATTTTAAAAGGATCTATCTCTCCTACCTCATGTTATAAATAGGGATCCATTGGTTTTTAAGCATTCAATACATGAATATACCCACGATCAAATCAAACGTACTATGAAAAATTTCATTTTAGGGAATTCATCATTGACTATATGTGTTAGAAACATAATAACAATTACTGAAACATATAGAAGCATCTGGTGTGTGTGGATGATCTAGATAGTTTCATTTTCAGTTTCCACATGCGAATATCACAAATAATAAGTGAAAATATATTTTTTAAAATTTTCGAAGTATAGTTTTCATTTTTTATTTTATCATTAATTAATTCAAACGATATCATTATTGTGAACCTAGTGTTCTAATACCGATGATGAAGTGTTATTATAAACCTAAGTGTAAAATTTTTAATTCCCCACACAATCATAATTTTGTAATTTACACATTAACAAAATGTTCTATTACAATGATTTTGTGTTTAAATAAGTATAATACAAATTTATTTTATATAAATTAATTTATAGTTACTCAATGTGATGCTAATCCAAAAGTATTTGTTTCATACATGGTCAAATGATAGTGTTATAGTGATCTGAAGCTCATAATCAAATTTTTTGAGCTTCCAAAATTTAGAGATATATAATATATATATATAACAGTGGAGGCATCTGGACGGTGAAACTAGACATCTGTAACTAATATATTAGTTTGATGAAACTATATCATGGTTCATAGGATGATTCAACAAACATGCGGAGGAAACAAAAAAACCATATATTACACTCCAGTATTGAGATATGTAAAATAGAAAAACATATTTTTCAATTTTCATGTCCAGTTAATCCACCAACATGGTTAGAAGATCCTCCCATGTGATTCATCAGTGGAGCACCCAATATATTTGGATAGGGGTTTAATTTTTTTAAATAACTCATAGTTTTTATATATCTAATGGAGGCGCCTTATGTGGTTATCCACACCCCCTGAATCAAACATCATGAATCTGTGCATGGTTATGTCCTAACCACCCACCATAATTTGTCTGGGTGGAAATATGTTTGGAAATCATATACATTCCTAGACTAGAACCCCTCAAGGGGGTTTTCAGTGCATTCTATTCATTATAAATTAAAAAAAATATCTTCAAATATAGGTAAAAATATATTGAATATAATAAAAAATGGACCAGATGACATGTATTTTGTGATTGTAAATTACGTTAATTTATTTGAGTTCATAATTTGATCTCTAGAAACAAATTAATTGAAAATTTATTTAAATTTTACAAATATATTTAATATAGATTGTTCATGAGCATAAATCAGCCAATGTCTGTCTTATATTAATAGTTATTTCTATTTATTTATTTAATGTGTGATGATTTCAATAATTATTTAAATTAACGATGATATTTGGGTCATACCTCCTCTAATTTTATGTATAAGTGTATTCTTGTATATTAGTGAAAATATTTATTTTCATATCAAATTCCTCAGAAAATTTCACTTTTCTGTCAATATATTTGATAAATGAAGACAATGAAAAAATGATGCAGTTTTTGTGGAGAGCTGGAAACATTCTAGGTGACAGTTAAATTCATTGGATGTGTTGAAAAAAAGATTTTGACTCATATGTTACACATTGAGTTACCCCTTGGGTCAAATTTTATCCAGCATTCACTTGACAGATATACAATTTGAAAATCCCCAGATCAACTCAATTATTTATATAGTAATTTATTCTTGGTTTATTATTATTATTATTATTATTATGCTATTTAAAAACACACATAAAATGAGAAACAATGA
Source organism: Viscum album (assembly GCA_963277665.1). Classification (NCBI taxonomy): domain Eukaryota; kingdom Viridiplantae; phylum Streptophyta; class Magnoliopsida; order Santalales; family Viscaceae; genus Viscum; species Viscum album. The sequence goes on from OY728161.1 coordinate 1,471,153,872, forward strand.
TTGATGGATAAAATGAACAAGTGTAGTGAATGTTTTTTATTTAATCAAGGATGTTTTTAGTTTCATCACATAAAGTGATCAGGACAAATAGAAAAATATTTTCTTAACTAAAAATATATAAAGTCAATAAATAAAAATATTGTGTCATTAATGCATCCAACACAAGAATTTGAAAAACATATACATATAAGTTTATATTCATCCCTATTTAAGAGTGCCTCTTTGTAATTTGTAATTTTGATGAATGTGGTGTGTCGAAATAACTAAATATTAATGAAAATAGTTGTAACATCCCAAGTAAAAAATGAATAATAGATATTTTTATCTATGACTATTAATGAATTAGATAGTGTTTTAGAGGCTTAAAATGAAAATAAGTCAAATCTTAAGCATGAAATACATTAACATTTTTTAAAAGATTGTTTTACTACCTTTTTATGGACAACCATTTTTAAATATGTCATTTGACAATTTTATAAGCTATCTTTATCAAAATAAACTTATTCATTATTATTGGGACATCAAAATTTACTTTGTGTGAATTTTTGGTATTTTTCCGATAATGTTCATTTTTTAATGAATAGTGAAAAAATGTTGTATTTTAATTCAAAACCTCTTTTTAATCTAATTTATTTATATGATTAGATTATCTTTTGAATTTTTTTAAATTGAAATTAGAAAATATTTTTACCATTTAATCCAATGGTGGTCATTAGAATCAATTTCACTTTGAAATCAGACTTAAACTAGTGTCAATCTTTTGATAATTATTGTTTTATAAAAACATGATATTTTCTCTGACAGTGGAAATTAATTTTTAAATTAATTAATATGACTTATATGATTTGAATTTTTTAAAACATACATCATTTTTGAATTCAGAATTTCAAATATAGCTTAGGGTGAAGTTTTGGTATTTTTTTGAAAAACTTCAATTTTTGATGAATAGTGAACCCACTATGTGGTAGTTAATGAAACTGAATTTTTGTTTAAATGAAACATTGTCACTTCTGTGATTTTATTTTCAAAAATCCGACATGCATGTTTTTCATTAAGAATTAAAATGTGGTTCAATGAGATTAAAATAATTTTTTGGTGAATAGTAACACTGAAGTTCTTAATCGTGATTAGAGGTAATTAGTGTAGTTTAAGGTAAGAATAATGTGTTAATAAAATGAAATGACCTAGACACATGTCCTACCCTCATTGGATGTTTCATGGCCGACCCATACATTCCATGGGTCAACTTGGGGACCCCATGGAGCCACTTTGGTTTGGAAATGACATAAATAACTTTTTATTTAATGTAAAAGTAAAAATGACACAAACATGAGATGTTTTACTAAAACAATTTTTACATGGGGTTATAAAGATATGATTTTTAATTATAAATATTGATTGGAAAAATAAAAATATTTCCTACATCATAGTATTTTTTTAATAATTTTTACACTTTAAATACATTAAATTATTTATGACATCATGATGATGTAGCGATGACCTCATTATTTAATGATTTAAATAAAATGGTATGATAATGTAAAATCTAAGACCTACACATGGCCCAAACCTATTGGATGGGAGGATTTATAACCCTTATCACCTTATCCTCGAATTATATCAATGTGGGACCTCTTAAATATGAATACCATTTTAAAATAATGTAAATTTTCTTTACTTTCCAAGAGTGCCCCTCCTCTCCTCTTATAAAAGGCCCCCACCTCTACCTCCGTACACACACTCCCAAAGCCTTTGTCTCGGCCATCCCCTGCCCATTTTGGCTCTCCACATCCCTCTCTTACATCTTGAAGACTCACTTTGGGCAGAAGTATTCCCATGGAAGCCTTTGAACTAAAATCTAAGAAAGTTACCTGATTTTAAGGTAATGTCTTCTTTTGAGTCCTTTTGTTTGATTTTGCTTCTCCAAACCCCTAAACTCTTTTTATTCTTTTCTTTTGTAACAACTCCAGTATAATCAATATACTAGGATTTTGTTATAAGAATAATTCGATCTACACTTACACACACCTACATCTAATGGTTAAAGGACATACTGTTTTCGTGGATGTGGAATTTATGCCTCCCGAAACGATGATTGTTAAACATTCTTTTAACACCTTCAAAGGTGGCCATTAATATGTCACTATATATATATATGATATATAATATGTTTATTTTTTCCTTAAGCATCTGTATTTTTCATTTTGGGCATACCATTATGGTTTCCATTATGGGTAAACGCGATATCTTCATTTAAGGAAGTGTGGACTACCGCCCCCTCAAAGTGATTTGATTCGTTAAATACCATATGTGGGACGTATAAAGGATGGAACTATGATATAATATATGATATTATACTAGAATTATAATATACCTTTATATAATTATGATTCCATTCTATAAAATAAGAAATAGAAATGAAAGTAGCGTTCATGCGTACGTACGGCTTACCGTCTCCATGAACGGTGCATTTCATTTCTTACCTCTAAATGATTATGTAATATTATAAATGCATTATATACTAGATATATATGATATATACATAATGATTATAATTCTGTATATAATGGATACATGAACAACATGTAATTATAAAGGGTTTATTTTTTACTCAAGTACCAATGATCGTTAAAACGACCGTTATTAACTTAAATAATTACATAGTGTTCATGACATGGCAATAAGTGATATAAAAGGAATAATGAAATTCAAAAGGTTATTAAGCAAGTAGAAATTAACTCAGGTTTATTCTTCAGGACATTAATGAACGATCGAGTCAAGTCGGACCCGAGGTATGGGACTTCGTCTCAATCTCCTTTCATTGAGGCATATTTTGTTTTATACTCAACCTTATTTATTTGAGTTTCGGCTTCCTCTACAAGACATACCTTTTTTTAAAAGAAAAATAAATTCCATGTTTTACTTTTCTTTTATTTTGGTATTGAAAATGGTTCTCATAATGTTTTTATATCAATGTGTTGTATTGATATCTTGTGATTGAAAGGTGGAAACGTTATGTTTCCTTTATGCATGTTTTATGTGATACGATTATGTTGAGGTTCTTGTGCATTATTATGAAGATGGGTGGTTCCGTGATAAACTAAGGGCGGGTGATCCCGATATAGCTCTCCAATGCATTGGGTAACGCGAAGGAGTGTAACGTTGAGGTTTCTTTGAAGATATTTAGGTAATATAATGTGATGGGTATTCCAAACATAACCAAGAGGGTTACTCCCTACGTAATAATGTTATGAATTCCTCAAGTTACCTTTATGTCTTATTATTTCTATGATTTATTCATGATTTGATGAGGTATGTTGAAGTTCTTATGTTGTATGGGTAAAGTATGATTTCATTCTTATGTATATATGTACCCATGTTTCCTTTCCATATTTTTATATCCCTTACTGAGCTTTTTATGCACATCCCATGTTTTTTTGAAATGTTTTTCACAGGTCAAGGGAAAGGTACATGATATGATGATAGTGTCAAAGATGTGTCAAAGAAGAATCCATGTTTTATTTTAAATATTTTTCAATTAATGGGAGAGAAGATTACTATCTTTATGTAACCACTTTGTTTATATGTCGAATGTAATGCAAGTTTTATGATCTAATTCTCTAAAAATCTAAACCCAAAAAGATCCTCAATGAGTAATCTTGTAATAACTCAAGATTAAGTATGGTTTAAGGCTGTGGCCTTATAGTTGGTATCATAGGTCAGTTTAGATAACTTTAGGAGTTTTAATTCTATTAAATGATTATCCAAAAATATTTTTTTAAATGATATAGAATTTAATGATTACCATGTTGCTTCATCTAAGACATGTTTGTTCAGAATGATTTTCCGAAGAGGAAACATGGAAGCTATGCTATGAAGGTATACAGATGGAAATGAACTTCAAAATTGGCATCTTGAGATGGTTAGAATCAGCACTAAACAGTTTTTTGTAGTGCTGGCTCAGTTGACTCAGGTGAAAAATGTTGGTTGTTTTCATTGATGCTATTTTGGTGTTTTCTAAAAGTAAATAGGAGCATGAAAGACATTTAAGGGTTATCTTTCAAACCTTAAAAGAAAATAAATAGTATGGAAAATTCAGCAAGTGCGAGTTTTGGTTGCAATAGATTTCTTTCCTTGGTCACATTGTTTCTAAATATGGGATAACCGTTGATCCTGCAAAAACAAAGGTTGTTGAAGAATGTCCAAGACCAGCAAATGTAACAGATATTCGTAGCATACATGATTTGGAAGGCTATTACCGAAGGTTTGTTATAAAATTTTCACGGTTATCTAGTCCAATGACTAAGCTAACTAGGAAGGGTGTTAAGTTTATCTGGACAAAAGAATGTGATGATTGTTTTCAGGAATTGAAAAGAAGATTGGTGAGTGCTCCAGTTTTGGCACTACCTTCCCGGAATGGTGAGTTTGTTATATATAGTGTTTCTTTATTGAAAGGACTTGGTTGAGTCCTAATGTAGAATGATCAGGTAATTTCTTATGCTTCACAACAATTGAAAACTCATGAGGTAAATTACCCTACACATGATTTGGAATTAGTTGTTGTTGTTTTCGCTTTAAAAATTTGGAGGCATCATTTGTATGGAGTAAAGTGTGAAATATATACTGATCACAAAAGTTTAAAGTATATATTCACTCAGAAAGAGTTAAACATGAGACAGAGGAGATGGCTGGAATTAGTCAAGGATTATGATTGTACAATTCATTACCATCCGGGAAAAGAAAATAAAGAGGTTGATGATTTGAGTCGAAAAAGTAATGCTTCATTAGAAATGTTGTGTTTGGAACGTGATCCTTTGGTTAAGGATTGGATGAACTTTGGCATAGAAGTTGTTGGTGCAGGAAGTTATTCTGTTTTGTTTCAGGTATCAGTGAGATCATCTCTATCAGATAGAATCAAGCAAGCACATAAGCAAGATAGTGAGTTGTAGAAAATGGTAGAGCTGGTTCAAAAAGGTAAGTTGCCTGAATTCAACATTGATAATGTTTGCGTTTTGATATTTGGGAAGAGATTGTGTGTGCCTTGTGATTCACAGTTGAAGAGAGAGTTGTTATGTGAAGCTCATAGTTCTCCGTTTTCATTTCATCCTGGCAGTACTAAGATGTACAGAGATATGCGGGTGTATTGCTGGTGGGATGGAATGAAAAGAGATATTGCTGATTTTACTGTGAAGTGTTGGACATGTCAACAGGTTAAAGCAGAGCGGTAGTTACTGAAAGAGATGCTTCGGCCTTTACCAGTGCCAGAGTGGAAATGGGAGAATATATCCATAGACTTTTTTGTGGGATTACAGAAGACATCTCGAGGTAATAATGCAATCTGGGTTATTGTTGATCGCTTGACTAAATCTGCTCATTTCCTTGCTATACGAGATACTTTTTCCCTAGATCAACATTCCCGTTTGTATCTTAAAGAGATAGTCAGGTTACATGGAGTTCCTCTTTGAATTGTATCTGACCGTGATCCCAGGTTCACTTCTATCTTTTGGAAAGGCCTTTAGAAGTCATTGGGTACTAAATTAGATTTTAGTACAGCATTTCATCCTCAATCAGATGGGAAGTCAGAACAAACAATTCCGACCTTGGAGGATATGCTACGAGCTTGTTCAATGAATTATCAAGGAAGTTGGGAACATCATCATTCATTGTTTGAATTTTCATATAGTAACAGTTTGCGTTCCATTATACAGATAGCACCATTTGAGGCATTATATGGGAAGCTGTGTCGAACTCCAGCTTTCTAGGATGAAGTGGGTGAAAGGAAGTTGATGGGACCAGAATTGGTAGAAGAGATGGCAGAAAAAGTTCACCTAATTTAGAAGCACATGAGAACAGCTCAGAGCAGGCATAAGAGTTATGCAGATAACCGGAGGAAGGATCTATCTTTTGAGGTAGGTGATCATGTTTTTCTCAAGGTTTCTCCTTGGAAAAGTGTGATGAGATTTGGTAAGAAAGGAAAGCTGAGTCCAAGGTTTATTGAACCATATGAAATTCTGGAGAGAGTTGGATCAGTTGCATACAGAGTGTCTTTACCTCCGAGTTTATCTAAGTTACACAATGTTTTTCATGTTTCGATGTGGAGAAAGTAAATGCTAGATCCATCTCATGTTTTGAGTCCAGAGGTAGTTCAGCTAGAAGAGAACCAATCTTAAGAGGAGAAACTGGTCCAGATTCGTGACCACAGGGAGAAAGTGTTACAGAATAAGGTGATTCATCATGTAAAGGTTTTGTGGAAAATCACATGATGGAAGAGGCAACATGGAAATCTGAAAAATGCAATGATGGATAAGTACCCCCACTTATTCGATAAGTAAATAAATTGCGAGGACGCAATTTTCTAAATGGGGGAAGGATGTAACATCCCAAGTAAGTAATGAATAATAGATATTTTATCTATGACTATTAATGAATTAGATAGTGTTTTAGAGGCTTAAAATGAAAATAAATCCAATCTTAAGCATAAAATACATTTATATTTTTTAAAAGATTGTTTTACTGCCTTTTTATGGAAAACCAATTTTAAATATGTTTTTTCACAATTTTATATGCTATTTTTTTCAAAATAATCTTCTTCTTTATTATTGGGACATCAAAATTTACTTTGTGTGAATTTTTGGTATTTTTTCGATAAAGTTCATTTTTTAATGAATAGTGAAAAAATGTTGTATATTAATTCAAAACCTCTTTTTAATTTAATTTATTTATATGATTAGATTATCTTTTGAATTGGTTTTAAAGTTAAATTAGAATATATTTTGACCATTTAATCCAATGGTGGTCATTGGAATCAATTTCACTTTGAAATCGGACTTAAACTAGTGTCAATCTTTTGATACTTATTATTTCATAAAAACACACTATTTTTTCTGACAGCAGGAATTAATTATTAAATTAATTAATGTGACTTATATGATTTGAATTATGTAAGATAGACATAATTTTTGAATTCAGAATTTTAAATATATCTTAGGGTGATGTTTTGGTATTTTTCTGAAAAACTTTAATTTTTGATGAATAGTGAAACCACTAAGTGGTAGTTAAAGAAACAGAATTTTCGTTTAAATGAAACTTTGTCACTTCTGTGATTTGATTTTCAAAAATCCGACTTACATGGTTTTCATTATGAAGTAAAATGTGGTTCAATGAAATTAAAATATTTTTTTTGGTGAATAGTAACACTTATGTTCTTAATCACGATTAGAGGTAATTAGTGTAGTTTAAGGTAAGAATAATGTTTTAATAAAATGAAAAGACCTAGACACATGTACTACCCTCATTGGGTGTGTCGTGGCCGACCAAGACAATTCATGGGTGAACGTGGGGACCCCAGGGAGCCACATTGGTTGGGAAATGACATAAATAACTTTTTATTTAATGTAAAATCAAAAATGACACAAACATGAAATGTTTTAGTAAAACAATTTTTACATGGGTTATAAAGATCATATTTTTAATTATAACTATTAATAGGAAAGAAAAAAATATTTCCTACATCATAGTATTTTTTTATAATTTTTAGACTTTAAATAAATTAAATTATTTATGACATCATGATGATGCAGCGATGACCTCATTATTTAACGATTTAAATAAAATGGAATGATAATGTAAAATCTAAGACCTACACATGTCCAAAACCTATTGGATGGGTGGATTTAGAACCCTTATCACCTTATCCTCGAATTATATCAATGTGGGACCTCTTAAATCCGAATACCATTTTAAAATAAAGTAACTTTTCATTACTTTCCAAGAGTGCCCCTCCTCTCCTCTTATAAAAGTCCTTCACCTCTACCTCCTTACCCACACTCCCAAAGCCTTTGGCTCGGACAAAACCTACCCATTTTGGCTCTCCATATCCCTCTATTACTCCTTGAAGCCTCAATTTGGGCAGAAGTCTTCCCAAGGAAGCCTTTGAGCGCAAATCTAATAAAGTTACCCGATTTTAAGGTAATGTCTTCTTTTGAGTCCTTTTGTTTGATTTTTCTTCTACAACCCCCTAAACTCTTTTTATTATTTTCTTTTGTAACAACTACAGTATCCTAAATATACTAGGATGTTTTTATAAGAAGTATTTGAGCCAAACTTACACACACCTACATCTAATGGTTAAAGGACATACTGTTTCCGTGGATGGTAAATTTATGCCTCCCGAAACGATGATTGATCAACATTCTTTGAACACCTTCAAAGGTGGCCATTAAGACGTCACTATATTTATATATGATATATAATTTGTTTATGTTTTCCTTTAGCTTCTGTATTTTTCATTTTGGGCATACCTTTATGGTTTCCATTATGGGTAAACGTGATATCTTCTTTAATGAAGTACGGACTACTGCCCCCTCAAAGTGATTTGATTCGTTAAATACCATATGTGGGACGTATAAAGGATGGAACTATGATATTATATATGATATTATACTGGAATTATAATATACCTTTATATCATTATGATTCCATTCTATAAAATACGAAACAGAAATGAAAGTAGTGTTAATGTGTACGTACGACTTACCGTCTCCATGAACGGTGCATTTCATTTCTTACCTCTAAATGATTAGGTAATATTATAAATTCATGTATATACTAGATATATATGATATATAAATAATGATTATAATTATAGATATAATGGATACATGAACAACATGTAATTATAAAGGGTTTATTTTTTACTCAAGTACCAATGATCATTAAAATGACCGTTATTAACATAAATAATTACATAGTGTTCATGACATGGCAATAAGTGATATAAAAGGAATAATGAATTTTAAAAGGTTCTTAAACAAGTATAAATTAACTCAGGTTTATTATTCAGGACATTAAAGAACGACCGAGTCAAGTCGGACCCGAGGTATGGGACTTCGTCTCAATCTCCTTTCATTGAGGCATATTTTGTTTTATACACAACCTTATTTATACGGTGTATAAAACCCTTTGACTATTAATTTTATTCAAAAGGAATATTTTTTATACGAAGAATTTACTAAACGAAAAAAGGGAATGTTTTTGTCGTACGTATGCGGCGACAACGACTTCTCCGACGCCGTGACCATTATTTGAGTTTCGGCTTCCTCTACAAGCCATACTTTTTTTAAAAGAAAAATAAATACCATGTTTTACTTTTCTTTTATTTTGGTATTGAAAATGGTTCTCATAATGTTTTTATATCAATGTGTTGTATTGATATCTTGTGATTGAAAGGTGGAAACGTTATGTTTCCTTTATGCATGTTTTATGTGATACGATTACGTTGAGGTTCTTGGGCATTATTATGAAGACGGGTGGTTCCATGATAAAATAAGGGCGGGTGAGCCCGATATAACTCTCCAATGCATTGGGTAAAGTGAAGGAGTGTAATGTTAAGGTTTCTCCGAAGAGATTTAGGGAATATACTGCGATGGGTATTCCAAACGTAACCAAGAGGGTTACTCCCTACGTAAGAATGTTATGAATGCCTCAAGTTACCTTTATGTCTTATGATTTCTATGATTTATTCATGATTTGATGAGGTATGTTGAAGTGCTTATGTTTTATGGGTAAAGTATGATTTCATTCTTATGTATATATGTACCCATGTTTCCTTTCCATATTTTTATATCCCGTACTGAGATTTTTATGCTCATCCCAAGTTTTTTTGAAATGTTTTTCACAGGTCAAGGGAAAGGTACATGATATGATGATAGTGTCATGGAAGTGTCAAGAAAGAATCCATGTTTTATTTTAAATTTGATTCCATTTATGGTAAAGAATAATATTATCTTTATGTAACCACTTTGTTTATATGTGTAATGTAATGCAAGTAGTATGATCTAATTCTCTACAACACTAAACCCGAAAAGATCCTCAATGTGTAATCTTGTAATAACTCAAGATTAAGTAAGGTTTAAGGCTGGGGCCTTATAATAGTTATCCATACCATGCCCATTATATCATTATAGGGAAATAATTTAGTAAATCCAAGTCATGATTTTTATCTGATGGGACTATACCAAAATCAGGGATTTATGGGTAAATGTGATTTCCAAACGATAAACTACCCTGAAAAATATTTTAGTAGTGGCTAATATAAAATTTGATCTATATTGAGTTTTTTAAGTATATTTTCAATAATAATACACATGTTATTGTTTAATTCAAATATAATTGTTGATGGATATTTTAATTAAATAAAATAATGAAACAAAATTTTGATTTATGAATATCTATTATTTAATAATAGGTAATAAATAAAAAATATCAAATATAAAACCCTTTTTATAAAATAAATATAAATACTAATGTTATAAATTTACCATGATAAACATTGGGAAATGAATATGTCTTAACTGACACTAATTTGAAGGAATTGAGCAGGTGAAAGCACATATTACTATGGTATAAAAGAAAACTATGTGAGTTAAAATCCCCATCAACAATTAATCCACCTTTGGAATAAATTCATGTTGAAATTAAAGCCCTTATTAGACTCATGGATAATTAATTTTATTTTTAAATAATAATTTTTCATCAATATCTATGGATTTTTTTATTGAAATATTAGAAAACTGATATTTTTACCATATCATCTCATCCATAAGAAATTGTAATAGTGAATGTAAATAATGATGTGAATAGGGTTTGGATTTAATGAAAAGGCATGAATTGATATATGAATTCATATTGAAACACACATTTATAAAAATTATTAATTTCTCTACATTATCATCCAATTTATTCAGTTTTATTATGAATTATAAAATTAATAGTGTGGAGATACCTCTTTAATATCATTTGGGTATAGTTCCACCACATGAAAATAATATAAATAAGTATATATCAATAGATTAATGGTTTACATGAAGAATGGATTGGTGAAAAATAAAATGGTATGTATATAACTAAATTAACCATTGATTTCAATTCTAAAAAAGACAAAAAAAATAAACAAGTAGATAAAAAATGGTTATGATATTTTCATTTCATTAGGAAATAATGGTCACAAGAAGAGTAAAAACAATTAATTAATGTATAATAAATAAGTGTAAGTAAAATCATGTGTATTGACCATTTCATGTGATATTACTATCACACATATTGTGTATTATTTAACAATATATGATTCCACGATACATTTCTTTTATAAAATAATTTTAACCGCTTATGGTGTACGTTAAACAAAGATAAGATGTATCTACAAACAACACGAGGTTAGCTTCCGGTATGTGCGTCACTATATTTGGCTTGTGATACAGAAAAATTAAAATAATATTGAGATAAATAATTTGAGAAAATCCAAAGATTATGATAACAACTAAATATTATTGTATTACCTAATAACCTATTCTTTATAGTGGTGGGAATGAACAATGTTATCTTTCTTCTGAAAAAATATTTAAATAAAAAAAGTGAGTTTATAAAATAATAAAATTACATGTGAGGGATATAATTATTGTAATATATATGTAATATATTTAATTTTATTTTTAAAATTTATCATATAGATTTTTTTAACATGATATAAGAACAAATTCAATTTTATCACATAAAACAATTATTTAAAAGAAAATGTAGTATGCCCTCCTTTTGACGGAGAAACCCAATATAGATGTAAATTTTGACCCTTTTATATATTATATTTTGAAAAATAAATTTAGTCATTGGAAGTGGGATATAAATTACTACATTGAAAGAATTTTAGATATTTTTCTGTTAAGTTTTAAATTATGATGAATAGTACAAATATAATCAATATTAATTGAAAACATCGTTTTTCAATGAAATAATTAATGTTGATAAATTATATTATTTTATGGTTATATGGTACTTATATAATACATTTTTATTAGTAATTATAATTTTGGCCCTTAGTATCAATTATACCATGTATTTTGATTTAAAAACATTTATATCTTTTACAAATTTTTACATTTTAAAACATGTTGTTCATTACGACAACATGATAAATTTTAAACTAATTTATACATATTCTATTTTTTGAATTTCAAAAAATGGATTCTGTATTTAGAATTTAAACATCCAAATTATGTAAATAAGCACCTTTTATAAATTTTATTACCAGGGTTATGTGTAAATCTAGTACTTAAAGGTAATAATTGTATTATAAAAATATAAAAATTACACTAACACTTATCCTAAATTAATTTGATGATTTTATTGTGACCTATATAATCCATGGGTTTAATTTAGGAACACTTAGAGGAATTTGGATGATATTAGTGCATTTATAATATTATATACAATGAAAATAAATTTTTGTTTCACTTTGGATTTTAACAGGTAATGTATTTTTAATATGTGGTTATAAATGGGGTCTTATTTTAAATAAATACTATTTAGAAATAATAAATAATAACCCAAATCATGTTAATTTATTTATACTTTTTACAAAAAATCTTATTAAATTAAATGGTGACACATAATAGAAGAAACAAATAAATGATATTAAAAATATTTAAATAAATATAATATGAAATAATCAGTGATGTACGTGAAATTTCTATAATAAATATAAATTATAGTGACATGAAGGAATAATTTATTCAAATTTATCTAATTGGTTTTATATTTCTGAAAATGAAAATATTTAATTTTATCAATATTAAAATATTTGATACTTTAAAATAAGTAATATTTTATTAAATGGTAAAAAATTAATAAAGATCTATAATTTAGCTAAAAATATTTTATAATTTCAAATATATTATAATGATAAATTTTGAAACATTTTTGAGACACTTTTTCATGAAAATGAATTTTATATGATTAAAATCAATGGATGTGACAAAATTCCACACTCTTAATTATTATAAGTACAAGAACATTAAAATAGGGATAACCTAGAAATGAATTAGAACACGAATAGTCTCTAGAAAAAGAAATGAATTATATATCTCATTGATTTTTTTATAATATTTTGATATTATTTAAATACCATAAATAATGACACAATAGTGAAGAATATTTTATTTTATTAATAGAAATATCAAATAATAGATTTTAAAAATATGAAAATAAATATAATTTTACATAATTGAGAAAATCCTAGAATTTTCTAGGTGAATATCACATGATATGAGTATAATAAATTTTTTTCAAAATTATTATTATATTTGTATTTTATTTAATGTCAAATAATTGAATAATGTGAATATTTACACTTCTCATATTTTATTGAAATAACATTTTATAAAATTATTTAAAAAAGAAAATTATTTAAAAACTACAAATTGATAATTATGTAAAATAATATTTCATAAATATTCTATTTATGGACAATTTACACCATATAAGTAAATATTTATAACTACATAATATTTAGAATATTATTTATAAAACTAAAACTAATTTGAATAAATAAAGATAAATCAAAATGATACAGTTTAAAATAAAATAAAAACATGAATAATTTCTATTGGATTAGATTATTTCGACCCATAATCATCTAATCCTAGAAATAAATCACATTCGATCCATTTGGATTTAAAAACTAATTTATATTAATTTAATATATTGATAGATTCTTAATGTACCTCTCACCTCACTTATAAAAGGGAACATCTCATTCTCTTCTAATCACATGTCTAAATCTATTTGGATGAGGAAAAACCATCAAATTATCCTCCCATATTCGTTCACTGTATCATAGAAGACATAAATTGGCCATAAATCCAACCTAAGGAGTCATCTTGTACAAATCAAATAGAGACACTCGAATGAGTGGTAATTTTTTTTCAATTCAATTTGAATTATTTTCTAATTCTACATTCTATCAGTATGTTTTTTTCTATAATAATTTATAAAATATATTATATTTTTATTATTTTATGTTTTTATTCTTATGGTAAAACCATATTACTAATTTTATCCATCTTACGAAAAACAATGTGATCATGTCTTCGTATATACAGCCTATAGTCTACATGCCATTGTGTAATTTGTTATTCAACATTAATTTAGTTGGTAGCATACAATGAAGATTATAATGGAAATAAATAATGAATATATCACAATATTTTTTTTATAATTATTATATCATCCAATTATACACCATCAAACCATCAAAGGAATGATATCATCACTCGTGCATACATACAACCTACTATCTCCACGATGTGGTGATATTTATTCTCATTGTTAACAATTCAAGAATGATTATAAAATGTACATAATGATTAAAAAAATAATTATGAATTGAATATAATTCCACATATTAATAAAATAAAACATATTCATTACCAATATGAATGACATGACAAAATAGTAATGGAAAAACAAAGCAGTTAACACCCAAAAAAATTGTCCTACTAAAATATTATTTACTAGACGATATAATAGGATCATATATGATTTCATAAATATATATTTGGTTATATTAAAATTTTAAAAAATACTTTAAAAATTATTCAGGAGGTTAACTCACCCTCGAATAAATGAAAGTACACAGTAAGGATTAATTTCACAATCTCATTATTAATTGGGTTAATTATACGTAAGTATCTAATGGGTCATATTTATCATACATGTCTATGTTTTCCTAAAATTGTATTTAAAAATATTATCAATAATTAATTATATTAATTTTCTCTAATTTTTTACTTCTTATTAATTTTTTTTTTGAATGAATCATTCCATCGTTTTCTAAACGATATACTTTTTGAACATTTTGACAAATTAAGGAAAGAATGTTTTTTAACTTTTGGAGCACATGATACTATTTTCCACTATTATAAAAACATAAAAAATATAATATTCCCATAAAATATTACTATGATATTTTAAATGAATTTTTTTTATAATAACATGTATTTTAAATTACTTCATAGAAATTTTTGGTATTTCTTTCAAAATGTTTTAATGATTTTATTACATTCTTTTCATTAAAATCAATATCATTTGATGGGTTTTATTCTTAATAGATTTTAATTTAGTATTATACAATGTTCCTCATTTTATTGCATATTTTATGATATATTTGACTGTAGATTTTAAATTTTCATTCAATTCATGGTTTATGGTTGATGTATTATCATTTATTATGATATTTATAATTTAAATGTTTTTTTTATGTATAACTATTTTCATAGGAGGAATGCATTGGATTTAGTAAGTGATAGGGGCAGTTCACTATATCCCCTTGATGCATCGGTAGGTATCACTTAACAAACTAGTCTATTTTCCCGAGGCCTTGAGGATATGGTTATGTATGGTCTTCACACGAGGCCATGAATGTATAGTTATTATGTATTGTATTACCCATTTCCTCATTATAGGATTAATTATTGATATTACATGTGATTATTCGGCTAGTATAATATCCATGTGAATGTTTATGTGGAATTAGTTGATTTATTCTTTCCATATTATGTTAAATATTAGGTTTAAAAGGCTTCTGTTTTATTTTTATATGTTTCCTTAAATGTTTATGTTAATTTATGAACTTTTTAGTTGTATTGTTTAACCTTAAAGATCATCTGACCCCATTCATTTCTTATGTTTTTTTCTAGGATTCCATGACTTGTTTTATGATTGATATATAGGGTAAAGCAGGGAGAATAATGGTTTTAAAAATGAATTAATATTGTTGGATATTTTTTTATGATTTTTAATGTAAAGATCATGTATGTAATATGTTTTCTAGGACTGTTAAATTGATATTTCCTTCGGGTTTGATTCCATGAAATCAAGCCAATGTATTGAAATAATGCAATGGCTCTAGGATTATGGGGTCGAGGAGTTACAATTTTTAGAAATGGTATTTTATCAAGAACCTTGTAAATTAGATTTTGAAATCATGGATTAGAAAACATAACTCTATGACTGAATTTGATGATAAGTTTATTATTAATATATCATCCATTATATTATTTAATGGATAACCAAAGTAAATCATATGGAATTATTGATTTAGAATAAAATGGAATCATTCAAATATCCTATAAATTATTCTTCATGACTACATAATCATGATTAGTGATTCTTACTTTGTGCTATGATTTTTTCAATGATTAGAATCAGTATGGTTATAAAATAAATGGTTATCCTGCTGAGAATGAAGAGGCAAAAAATAATATATACTATGAAGGTGGTATTATGGAATAATATGTTGAACCAATGATAATGGTTTAATAGTGAATTGTAATGAGTAAGGTTATTTTTTATGCAGATTATATAATAATTACATCAATAGTTATATGAATAGATGATTCATGAGATATATATAAAGATTATACTAATGTACATATTCATCAAGTATTTTGAATCATGCATTTTTTCATTAATGTTTTTGAGGTTATATATTTTGTAATTAATAATGGGATACATTATGTTGTAATATGAATCCGATTTCATGATTAATTTTTTAAATTTAGTGACCATTTTATACTGTGAATTTGAACGTGAGTATTTTTGAAATGTATTAAGGTTGAAATGGAGTAAGTTGAACATTGAAAATTATTTTTTAAATTTATATTAGGGTTTATTGGAATCATTAGGCTGATCTTCTTGGATTAAGTAAACATTTTGAGGATGACGTAAATACTTACAAGACATATGATTATTTTTAATTATGAAAATATCATTATGAACATTCATATAAAGGATTAAGGGTTGAAATGAAAATAGATATAAGAACAAAAAATGATGATATTTTGATTATGACATAGAATAAAATAAATTATGTTCTTATATGAGTATTAAATATTTCTAAATCATTATTGAAATGATATTAAACCAAAAAAATTATCCTAGTCCCTTTTCGGATTATTCATATGGTCCCTTAGATCATCACAGATTTATATCATTGTGATTGTTAAATTTACCCTAACCATGTTCTTTATCACTCTCTATGAAAACATGATGGTTATATTTATATTTCATGTCCATGTTTTTCATATATGGAACCATTTTATGTGTTATCTTTGATAACCTTATTACTTCCCTACCATTATTTTAATGTGTATGATTTATCGACCAATGTTCCATTGTGAGATTCTAATAAATGATTTTTTTTAAAAAAAATATAGTTACCAAACCCAAATATGAAAATTGTTAGGGGGATATTTATTTGAGGAGGGGGGATGTAACACCCCATGATTCTATAGTATATTTATAAAAAATAAATAAATCCAATATCTTGTGTTTTATTCTACACTTAGATTAGATTTTTCTACTCACAACACCGACATATCATTCTGTATACACAACACTATGATTGAATTGTGTTACAAAAAATTTCAGGTCATTTTGATATAATTAATTTTATATAACCCATGTGTACATGTAAAAAAATATTATTCTGTTACATAATAACCTAGTCGTTAAAACGACTGTTATGAACATTATTAACTTTCTACTGAATAAATATTAAGATGAAAATAATTGATCTTATAAAATAATAAAATTACTCAATGTAGATTTAAGTAATTTAATATATATTTAATATATTAATATAATTATAAAGTTTATCTTATATGTTTTATAGACATGATAGAAGAACTAACACAATTTTTTCAGATAAAATATGTTTTTAATAGAAAATGCTGTTTTTCACTCTTTTATTTCGTGAAAATTTTAAATGTTTATTTGAAACTTTTAAAAATTATATTTAATAAAAAAACATCTAATATATAATTAGGATATAAATAATTACTTTGGAGAAATTGATAATATTTTTATGATAATTTTAAAATTTTGATGAATAATAAAAATATACAAAACTTTAATTCAAAACAACATTTTTCATTGAAATATTTTTCATGGATAAATTATGTTATTTAATGTTCTTAATGTTAAAATAATTATATATTTTTATAAATTAATTTAATTTTTCTTATTGGAATTAATCTTATAATGAATTTTGATGTAAAAACATTAAAATCTTTTGCAATGTTTTAACTTTTAAAATCACATTATTTCATATCGAAAATAATATTAATATTAAATTTATTACTCAAACTCCTGTATCATGAATTATGAAAACTTGATTCTTTTTTTGGAATCATATGGTCCAAATTATGAAAATTGACCTCTTTTTTTGGACATTATGAATAGTAACATTAGTAATTGATTTTATCACAATGATTAAGTGTAAATCAGGTAAATAATGCTAAGTATTATATTGTTAAAATATCATTATTACCCTAAGAAATTCCATAATTTAATTGGATGAGTTTATTCTGACCAATAAGATCCATGGGTCGAATTTATGATCACATGGAGCCACATGGGTGACTTTAATTCATTTATAATTTTATATTCAATGAAAAGTCATTTTTTGATTCACTTTTGTTTTCTAAAAGTAATATATTTTAAATGTGTGTTTATATGGGGGATGTTTTTGACTATAAATATTACCAATAAAACTAAAATAATATCCTAAATCTGGGTAATTTATTTATTATTTTAGTTAATAAATATTTAAACTGAATGGGGACGCGATGATGATGCTGTAATTTCTTCATTAATGGATGAATCAAACAAATGATATTAAAAATATTAAAATCAATATAATATCAAATTATAAATTATTTAAATTTGTTTTATTGATTAAATATATATGTTAGATAGATATTGAATGTATTGTTTCAGAGTTATCATGTTTGTTTTGTATTTTTTGCAAATCTAATTATTGAATTGTATCAAAATTGAAATAAATGATAATTTAAAATCACATATTTTTTATTAAATGTTATAAACTTATTAAAAATTCATAGTTTTTTCAACTAACTATGATTATTTCAATGATATCATAATGATATAGTTTGAATCATTTATGGAATATTATTCATAAAAATGACCTATAAATTATTAATATCAAACACTATGACAAAATTTCAAACTCTCATTTTTTATAAGTTCAATTACATTCATATAAATATAAATTACTGATAAATTTGAAAATGAAAAGTATCTAGAAGTATAATAGAATTATGAATATCATACTAATTTATTTTTCATTTTTCTAGAATAAATAATAATAATAAATAATGACACAATATTGAAGATAATATTATTTTATTAATATAAATATCAAATAAATGATTTTAAAATTATTGAAATAAATATAATTTGACATAATTGAGGTTTTACAAGAATTTTATAGATGAATATGAAATTTTATTGGAATATTATATGATTTTTTTCTAATTAATCCCTCCATTTGGATTTTTTTAATCTCCAAGAAATGAATAGCGTCAAAGTTGAAATTATTGATTTTTTATAAAAACGAATTTATTAAATTATTTAAAAAGATTAAAAAGTTTAGAAAAATAATAATTCATAATTATAATACCTAAAATTTCAAAACAAATTCATTTATGGAAAATTAACATCATTTTGTCCAATATATATAACAATTTAATATTTATAATATTATGACCATAATTAAAATTAAATATATTAGTTATGGATAAATAAAAATGATAAAGTATAAAATAAAATCCAAATATGTATAAATTTTATAATATAAGATAATTCCTATCAATCCTCATATTATATTCTAAATAATTCACTTCATGGCTATTTATAATTGAGAAATAATTCATGTTAATTTAATACTATGAGAGTTTCCTAAAGGGTCCATCACATCTCTTAAAAAATGGTTATTCACCTTCTCTTTTAATCACACCTCTAAATCACTTCAGAATGGAAAAAACTTCCCAATTCTCCTCCATAAATAAATAAATTCATTCTTGGGGCCATAATTTGGGTATAATTCCAATATATGGAGTCCTTTTGTATAAATGAAAAAGATACCCTGGATGAAGAGGTAGTTACTTTACCAATTCAATTCAATTTCATTTCATCTTATACTCCATCATACAAATTTGATTCCATAATAATGAAATAAATAACGTATAAAATATATTATTATATTTTATTATGGTTATGAGACAATAATATTCATCATGTTATCCATACTACTAATAATAATATCACCATGCACGTGTACGTGCGACTTACCGTCTCCACGACAGGGTGTAATTTTTTATTCAACACTACATTTTTGGATTTTTATATTTATGAGTATAATGTATATAAATAATTAATATAAAATTATAAACTTCTTATATATATAATATAGCATCCAATTTCATATTTTTTAACCATCAAGGGAATGATATTGTCACTCATTTATATATACGACCTACCGTACCCAGAACATGGTGAGTTTCATTATTCATTTCAACAACTGAAGAATGTTTATAAAATTTATGTTATGTTTAGAAATAATTATTATAAACTTAATATAATTATTGATATTAATAAAATGAATCATTATCATAATAATCATGAATAACATGTCAAAACATGAATGGGAAATAAAGCAGTTAACACCCAAAACAATGGTAATACTAATGTATTATTAACATGATGATATAAGAGGATAATATATGATATAATAAATATTGATATGTTTGTGTTATAGTTTAATAAAATAATTTAACCACTATACATGAGGTTAACTCTCCCTTGAATAAAGTCAAGTTCAAGGTTATGGTTAATTTCACAATCTCTTAATTATTTGGAATTGTTTATATGTAAGTACCTACTAGGACATAATTATCATCCACGTCCATTTTAAAAAACAATGTATTTCATGATATTTTTAAAAAAAATTTAAATTCATTTTTTTCATTTCTTTTCATTTTATAATTTTATTTAGTGGAATCATTCCATCTTTTTCCAAATGAGGTGCATTATGACCTTTTTTGAAAAATTAATGAAACAATGTTTCTAGAAATATACGATGTGAGTTCCTATTTTCCTTCATTATTAAACCCTAAAATGTTTAACCTTTCATTTCAATATTTCATGATTATTTTTAGTAAAAATGTTTTCTTTTATAATTTCTCTTATTTTAAATGATTTCAAATTAAAAGGGATATTTCTCTAAAAGATTATTTATGATTTTATTAGATTATTTTCATCTACATAAACACCATTTATTTTATTTTATACATATTTGGGTTCTATTTAGTGCGATAAAATATTCAATATTTTATTTAAGGTTTCATGATATTTTGGACTGTGGATTTACTATTTTAATACCATTAATGGTTTGTAGTTAAATTCATATCATTTCATATGATTTTCTTTATAATAATTCTTTTTGATAGGTTTCATTGTTATATATGAGGAATGAATTGGATTCAGTAAGTAATGGTAGGGTCCCTCTGTGGAACCTAGAGGCATCGGTAGGTCTTATGAGACAAACTAGTGAATTTTAGTGAGGCTTTGATGTAATGTTTATGTATGGTCTTGGAAATAGGCCTTGATATTTTGGTTATGTTGATCATCATTATGTGTATCCTAATTATGAGATTATTTATTAATTTTAAATTTTATTATAAAACTAGAAGAATACCCCTGTGAATGGTTAAATGTCATTATTTGATTTATCGTATCAATTTTATGTTCATGATTTTGATCAAATGGATTTTGTGTTAGTTTTATACCATGCCTTAAAGGTTTATATTTTTTTTATAAATTATTACTCTTTGTCGGTTAACCATACTGAGCATTCGGGATATCCCCTTTCATATGTTTTATTTTTGCAAGATTTTAATTAGTTTTTTATGAATGATATGTTCAGTTAATCGGGGAGGTTAATATTGTTCACAAAGAATCATCTTTGCTTCATATTTTGTTTTGATTTGTAATGTAATGATCATGTATGTAATATATTTTCAGAAATAGATAAAATAATCAGTCCTTCATTATTTAATTCCTTGTAATCATGTCAATGTGTTAAAATAATGATCCATATATAAGAGTTTAGTGTCATGACCCATCCCTCAGGGCCCGTGTTGTGACTACCCTATACCTGCTTTCCATAGGCCTGGGGCTGGAGACTAGCCCCAAAGGCATAATTCCTTAAATCTAGGAGGGCATTGCCCTTATAATCTGTATTCTTAGACACAAGAATGATCACATCTAGATGAAACACAAAGTAAACTGTATAACAATAGAGTCCTGATATTAAAAGGGGCTAGAATACAAGCACAACAGTAATGGTACCGGTACAACTGAAATGCAATACAACTGAAGAAATAGAAGACAGTTACGGGATTTTCCTCTGAGGTTCCGAACTGAAGGGTAGGTACAAATCACCTCCTCAGTAGTCAACTTCTCCCCATCTCCTTTGGGTACCAACACGTCGTATGGTCCACCTCCAGGTACCATCCCGTCCAGGTACTCTCAGCCTCCGTCAGCACTGTCATTCGTCTGCATCCAACACAACATGGTGCATGCATAGCTTGTGTAGGGGTGAGTATAACGATACTCAGTAGGGACCCCGAGGCCCTCTAGGTGTCCCAAAATTCAGAAAGGATAAATTCAATGTATGAAATCCAAAGATAACCTTACTTAGGTAAATTCCCATACTTATACCGATGTTATCAAGTAATCCATCTAAATCATGAAGAAAGAACAGAGTAACTGACTCATCTCATACCATGATTTATTCTATTGTAGTATCATGTAAAATTCTGAACCCTCAGCTGCTGGATAAATTCTCCTCTATTGAGTAAAGTGGTCCTGCCATATCACAGAGAGACACTACCCAAAAACCATGGACTATTGAGGAACTTTTCCTGTTGAGTATCTAGGGTCTTCCGCATCACACAGAGGTGCTCCACACCATGTTTCTGCCGCGTCACACATAGTCGATCCCCTTCATGGCCTGTTGAGTTACTACTCCTATCGAGTATCTTGGGAATCCGTGTCACCAAGGCACTCCCCACCGTGGGTTTGTCGCGTCACCATGGAACTACCCACTGGGCCAGTCGAGTAACTCCGAGTCAAAACGGTCAGTAATCATCAGGTCTCAACCAGCTTCTAGGTTCCCGCACAATGCTCAAATTTCTATTGGATGATATGCACTTCAAGCTTCTAGTTGATACTCCTAATTCTACTAAGTACCATGAAGAATTATCTCAAAGGTCTTCCATGTCATAGGGATATCAACGTAATAGACGACACGTCAATCAGACGCCCAGAATGTGATTTATTAGCCTTTTAGTCATATGGTCGGGTTGGTTTTGTGCTCAATCTGACCTAACTATTCCCCTAGTCAATCCAAAACATAGGGAAATATACACAAAGGGACCATCTCACACCAAGACTTCCATCACCACTGATGGTTATTTAAATGGATGTCTAGTTCCAAATATATGGGAAAAAAGTAAAAGGGGTCGTAGTGGGCCTTGGTATGGTCGGACCGGCCTGGGCCGACTCAGCTCGAGTTGACCTGACCTGAACCTCTAGGTCTGGTCTGGAATACAGTACAGCCCGGCCCGCGGGGGCTGTGATTGTGGATTATTGGATGCGAGGGAATGGACCAGCCGTGGGTCAGAAATATGGCTATGGGTCGATGGACCGGCCCCTTTTCGGTGGCGGTTCAGTCAAGAGGA
Source organism: Viscum album (assembly GCA_963277665.1). NCBI lineage: Eukaryota > Viridiplantae > Streptophyta > Magnoliopsida > Santalales > Viscaceae > Viscum > Viscum album. The sequence goes on from OY728161.1 coordinate 1,471,177,310, forward strand.
CGGATCTGCTCGGCTCGGCGGTGGGGCTCATCTCGAACGATGGTATGGCTCAGCTCGAACGGAGGCGTGACTCGTCTCAGTGGCGCGACTCGGCTCAGATGGTGGAGCGGCTTGACAGATGGTGGTGTGTCATGGCTTGGATGGCGGCACTGCTTGACATATGGTGGCACGACTCGGCTCGGACGGCAGTGTGGCTCGGCTGACAGCGGGTTGGCGATGGCGGCGTGGAGAAGTCGTAGGTCGGTCAGGCTGGCTCGGCGAGTCCGTGGGCAGTGGTTCTGTTGCCTCCATCATCTTTATTGCCTTCCTTTATTTCAAATAATAAAAAATTGAAGAATAGTGGATGGTTCGGTCCGGGTTTGTTTGGCCTGCACCCTCATCATTTAGAGTGATAACAAGTGTTTGACAAAGAACAAAGCATGAACATGAAACCATAATCTTCAGCAATGTTTGCTTCCAACCAACACAAAAATAGAAGTTAGTTCATGGAAGAATTATCACGCAAAAAAACCCTTACATTGTTCTCTTGATGACGTTGTCACAATGAGGTAGTACAGTCATTGATTCGTCTTAGATGAAGACGTCCCACATAAGAAGATGTCCCATGGAAGAAACTCGAAGTCGAGGTCAGCATTCTTCATCAGCGGATCATTATTTGTTGGAGATATTTCTCCCAAGTTCTCCCAATCCTTCTTTTTCGGCAAATGAATCAGTAGCACAAAGTAATATATTTTATTATCTATTAAGATGTTGTCATTATATTCCCAAATTGATATTAATTAATGAAAGGAGAGTTGGCACAAAATATATATGTGCATTGACACAATTAATAAGGAGGAAGTCAAGAGGCTCCTCCACATTAATGAGGAGGGGGGGATGAGAGGTTTTTCTCCCCATAATGAGTTGAGTTAAATAGGTTTAGGTCTCATGTGGTCCCCACCACCATAACCTCCCATGGTAGGATAGGTTCAGGTGGTCCCCACAACTATAACCTCCCATGGGAGGTTAAGGAATGGTCGTCCCCAATTATCAACTTCCACATGGAGATTTAGTTCTTATTGACCCCACCATCCAAAACCCACATGGGTGTTGCAAATAAATATACAAAATGTTGCAAGCTTTTATTTTTATATTATTCATTCAAGATAAACCCAAAAAACTAACTTTCACCCTCGACCAACTGTCGTCGAGGTGAAAGTCTCCTTAAGTGAATACTGGTTCTATGAGTTCAACAGATCCCTCAGATTTTAATTTTGAGCACCGGTTCAAATGTTAGAAAAACTCGTTCAGATGATAAATGAATGTCCCCAAAAGTATGTTCAAAAATTCATTCCGGGCACTCCAGGCCTCGAAATCACACGACGTTAATTTTTGAAAACTCCTAAAATATCCATTTATTTAGAAATAATATACATGGAAATTCCGGGTCTTTATATTCTACCCACCTCAGGTTTTACGTCCCTGCAAGCCAAAACTGAAACTAAGGGAACAATTGGTGGTATTGAGCATGCATCTGATCCTCCAGCTCCCATGTGCTATCCTAGAGGTTCCCATGCTTCCAGAGAATGCGCACCAGAGGTATCGATCGTCCATGAAGGAAATGATATTGCCAATCTTCAATATCTACTAGAACCTCTATAAAATTCACCCCATCTCTGATTTCCAACTCACAATGGTCGATTATTTGTGAAGGGTCATGCACGTATCTCCTCAGCTTGGATACATGGAAGATGTCGTGCACCAGGTGAAGCTGAGGTTGAAGATATAAGCGGTATGCCACATCACCAACTTAGATGAGCACCTAAATAGGTCCGATGAACCTCATAGATAACTTTTCGCCTCAGCCAAGAGTCCATAGACCTCATCAGGGTGAGACCTATAGAAAGACTTGGTCTCCATCCTCAAACTCCATAGGACGCCGTCTTCTATCGGCATATGACTTCTGCCTATATTGTGTAGTCCTCATCCACTCCTCGATGTTCTTCACCTTCTATGTGGTTTCCCAAACCATCTCTGGTCCCATGAGTGCTGAATCCCCTGGGTCAGTCCTGCACAAGGGTGATCTACAAGGTCGCCCGTTCAATGCCTGAAATGTTTCCATCCCAATAGTGGAGTGATAGCTGATGTTGTATTCTTACTCCACCAAATTCATGTGATCCTCTTAGGTGCATCCAAATTCGAGGTCACATGCACACAACATGTATTCGATAGACTGAATGGTCCATTTAGTTTAGCATTACGTTTGATGATGAAAGGCAGTGGTCAAACGAAGATGCATCTCGAAAGCCTCCTGCAACCCCATCCATAGTTGGGAAGAAAAACATGCATCACGATCAGAGAAAATTATCAAGGTTAGTCTATATAACTGCACAAACCCATACACATAGAGACGTCCCATGACCCTACTCCCTAATTATTACGATGTGGGTCCACATGGTGAGTTGGCTGACAATCACCCAAATATAGTCATAGCCTATGGATGTACGAGGAAGTCCTATCATGATGTCCGTGGATATCTTATTTCACCTCCACTTTGGGACCTAAAAATGCTGAACCAAGCCTACTGGTACCTGATGATCCGCCTTCACTTGCTAAAAAATGAGGCACCGAGAAACAATCACTGCAACTGCTTCCCTCATTCCCGGCCTATATTGTTGTCATCAGAGATCCTGGTACATCTTTTCCAATCCTGGATGTACCACTAGAGGGGATGGTTGGAACTACTCAACACATCCTCTTGAAGTGACACTGGTACCATGGAACATCTGATGAATAGGATGACATTCTCCCCACCTCTAAAAAATCCATCAGGTTCATGATCAATCGTTATCTGAGCATGTTGTTCCTCGCAGTCAACGTCTACACGTTGTGCCTCCCTGACTCGTTGAAGAAGTGGGGGTGTGACTTTAAGAAATTGTAGAATGGTTTCTCAGTCTCTATCCACAAAGGATATCTATAAATTAGCTAGCTTCTCCATCGCCTCACCTAGAAGCAGTATACTAGACCTCCTACTGAGTGTATCCGCTATAATGTTACCCTTACATGGAATATAGACTATCTCAAAGTAATAGACCTAGAGGAACTCAAGAAATCATCATTGTCTCAGGTTTAGGTTCTTCTTAGAGAATAAATACCTGAGACCCTTTTGATCAGAGTACATGGCAGAACGCTTTCCCATCAGATAGTTTTGCCAAATATTAAAGAAGAAAACCATTATTGATAACTCCATGTCATGGGTAGCATAGTTCTTATCATGTTGTCTCAGCTATAGAGAGCCATAATAGATCACTAGTCTCTCCTACATTAGGTCACTTCTGAGTCCGGTAAATGATGTGTCGTAGTAGACTACGTACCCTATGCCTTCCTCTGGAAGCCTATAGATGGGCGCACTAGTCAGCCTCGGCTTTGGCTCCTGAAAACTCCACTAGCATTTCTTTGTCCTAACTAAGGGTTTCCCCTTCATTGTCAAGGCTGATAGTGGTTCTGGAACTCTGGGGAAATCTGGTACAAATATCTTGTAGTATAAATCCAAAATCAGGAAACTTTGTACCTCCGTCACACTCTTGGGTGGCATCCAACCAAGTGCCACCTCAATCTTCACTGTCTCTAATTCATCTTCAGCCTCCAATATGATATGTCCTTGAATGTGAATCTATCAAATCCAAAACTGGCACTTTGAGAGATTACCATAATGATAGTGCTCTCAGAGTGTGTCCAGTACTACCTTCAAATGATAGGCATACTCCTCCTTGGTAGTCAAGTATATCAGAATGTCGTCGACGAGGACTACAAAAAAGAGATCAAGGTATGGCCGAAAGATCATGTTCATGAGTACCATGAATACTACAGGAGCGTTGTTCATGCCGAATGGCATAACCAAGAACTCATAATGGCCATACTAACATCTGAATGTCATCTTCTGCACATCCTCGTCTCTCACTCTAAGCTAGAAGTAGCCTGATGATAGGTCTATCATCGAGAACCACCATGATCTCTTCATCTAATCAAAGAGGTTTATAATCCTCGGAAGTGGGTACTTGTTCTTCACGATCACCTTGTTTAGGTCCCGAGAGTTGACACAAAGCCTCAAGCTCCCATACGGCTTCTTGGAGAACAGAATAGGGGCTTTCCGTGGTCAAACACTGGGACAGATGAACCCCTTACCCTATAAGTTCTCTAGATATACCCACAAATTGCGAAGTTCTGTGGGAGCCATACAATATGTCAGTGTAGATATTTTTGCCGCCCTGGGGTAAAATTCAATGTTAAATTCCACATATCGATGAAGAGGTATACATTTGACATCATTGGGGAAAACATTCGCGTACTGGTCCACCACTACATGATTTCTCAGACTTTTCACATCAATAGCTCCAAGGGTAAGACTAGCCATCTAATATGTAATCAGTTGCACCCTCTTACAAGAAAGTCCATCCTGCACTGCAATGGCTCCCTTCTCCCTGGTGAACGTAATCCTTGTCCCATCCATGCAGACAAACCATACATTGTTCCTAAAACAGTCAATCTGAGCATAGACTGTAGAAAACTAGTCTATACCCAAGAGGTCATCATAAGGCCTTGATGCTGCTACTAGGAGATTCCATATGAAGATCATTCCTCTTAGAGTAAGATAGCACTATCAGAAATAGTGGTTAATAATCGAATCTTCTCCTGTTGGAATCTATAGCCATAAGGATCAATCCAACGTATACATTGGAATTGTCGAGCTCCGAACAAGGGCATTAGAAACAAAAGAATGGATGTCACCTTTATCTATATGTACTGAAGCTAAGGTGGAGTTGACACAGTCCATAACTCATATCTTCTCTGGATCACCATGGTCATTGGACACAGCTACCAAGTGCTAAGCTCTCCCCTGTCCACATTCTCCCTATGGTCGGGGGGGGGGGGGGCCCTAGTTTGTGTTGGTAGTAACATCTCAAAACCTTTCCCACCACCATTTTCACAACAAACTCCTCTACCATGTATGCATTCTCCTTGTGAACCTCCCCGGTAGAACCTCAATCTCTGTATGGACAGTCCATCGATCATCTTCTGATCGTCCATATGGCGGGTCAGAAAATTACTTTCCATGTGACCCTGCATACAACATGCATAACACTGCCAACTCTGGGCATGAATGGATCCTCTTTGGGTGCCTCGCACAACTGATCATGAGTCATGTTGTTGTCTACCCATGGGTCTGGATCCCTTAGACCTCTGTTATGTCTTTCTGGTGCCAGCTGCAGGAGACTCCACTACTTGATAAATGGTAGTGGGTCTCGATGCTGGTGACTGCTCAGTAAAGAACTCTCCACCAAGAGGGATATGTCTAACACCCCTGCCTACGTCAGGATGCTGAGTGAGATCATCGAAGCCTATATCTCCCGCCTCAACACATGATCGATGGTCCGGGCCCTGATTAATGGGTCTCACACTATATCAGTGGAGTAATGTGAGAGGTCTGTGAACCTCACTGTGTACTGAGCCACAGTCATGCTGCCCTTCTGCAGATGAAGTAGCTCATGTATGCTCACTGCTCGAAGAGTCACTGACATACTCTACCCAAAATAGGCTCTCGAAGTCTGCCCATGGATGCATCACCTCATCACGAACCTGGAGAACCAAGATCCACTATCTGCTGGCTACTGCCTATATAATGATGGAAAAAAAGTGTTCCCAAGAAATCAACTAGTCTCCCTAAAAATCAAAAAACACTCACCACACCCTCCTTCCAATCCTCAGCTGCCTATGGGTCTATATCTCCCATAAACTTGGGTGGCATCGGGAGTTGGAACTCATGCAATGCACTCAAGTTCCATGCACCATCTGCTATTGGGGATGGTGGCATCGATGGCCAAATATGGTATAGTACCGCTGGTGCCTCCCCAGGTTTTCTACTAGAAGAGGTCCCTACACCGAGGCCACGTCACTCAGTGGGTTATCTGTGCGAACAACTCTCATAACTCTAGATGTCTATTTGTTTGGAGGCATTCTGAAAAGAAAAAGGTGTGATACGGTCCTATTTTATACTTGGTAGAATTACCTGTTGAGCTGAATCAAACAGTTCATAATGAAGACTCTTGAAAACACACACACAATCAGTGTTTTCATGCACTGAGTCAGATATCAAAATTCACGGTCCTGGTGTATGGTTATGTCATTCGCTGCACTGATACATGATTCCCTAAATTGATAACCACACTCACTACACTTAACAGTATTTCCGTTAAAAATGAAAGATCAGAGTCCTATGTTTCGTAGTATAACTGACTCCTTTGTTCCCAATTTTTCACGACCCATCCCCCATGGCCCATTCGATCACTACCCCATGCCTTCCTTCCATAGGCCAGGGGCTGGCGACTAGCACGAAAGGCATAATTCTCTAGTTCTGTGAAGGCATTTCCTTTATAACCATTAAACACACAAACGGGAAAGCTCAAAGTTGGACAAAACACTAAGTAAACTGTATAAAAAGGTTGTTTGAAAGTAAAAGGGGCTATAATAAAAGCCTAGCTGTAAAGGTACAAGTACAACTGAAATGAAAAACAACTGAATAATGAGAGAATAAATCTACTGGATTCTCCTCCGATGTTCCTTCCTGAAGGGTTGGTATAGATTTCCTCCTCAGCACTCCACGTCTGTTCATCTCCTTCGTGTACCGACAAGCCGTATGGTCCACCTATGGGTACCATCCAGTCCTAGTACTCCTATCCTCTGTCATCATTGTCCATTGTCTTCATCCAACAAGACTTGGTGCGGGCATAGCCCGTGCAGGGGTGAGTATAACGATACTCAATAGGGACCGTGAGACCCTCTATGTCTCACAAAATCCATCAAGGACAAAGGGAAAGTATGAAATCCACAGATAACCATGCATAGGTATATGTACAAACAAATACTAAGTTATCGAGTAATCCATCTCAATCATGAGGAAAACACAAGGGAACTGACTCAACTAATACCAGGATTTATTCTAGAGTAGCATCATGTAACATTCTGAACCCTCGGCTACTGGAGAACTCCTCCTCTATCGAGTATAGTGGGCCTACCTCATCAAACAATTTCTCTTCCCAAAATCCTTCAAATGCTGAGGTACTCCTCTTATTGAGTACTGTGGGTCTCCTGCGTCACATAGAGGTGCTCACGACCGTGGTTCTACTGTGTCACATAGGGGTTCTCTCCCTTATGGCTTGCTGAGGTATGTACCATGTCGAGTGTTGTGGGTCTGACAAGTCACCGAGGATCTCCCCACCGTGTGTTAGCCACATCACCATGGGGTCCTCACTAGGTCGGTCAAGTGACTCCTAGTCGAAACGGTCAGTAGTCATCTAGTCTCAGCTAGCTACTAGGTTTCTGCAAAATTCTTGCTCGTCTCCCAGAAGATCCCCTCCACAAGATACTGGTTGATACACTAACTGGAACAAATTCCAATGAAAAGAAATCCCAATGGTTTTCCATGTCATATGGATATCAACATAATAGACGACGCCTTAATCGGAAATCCGGTCTTTGAGTTATTAGGCTTTTAGTCATGGGGCCCAGTTGGTTTCGTGCTCGACCCAACATGACTCTTCCCCATATCAATCCAAAACATTGTGGAATATAATCAAATAGACCGTCTCACTCCACGATTTCTAGTGCTTCTGACGGTTCATCAAATGGACGTCCTGTGCCAAAGATATGGACACAAAATGTAAAAGGCATCGTTTTGGGCCCCGGTCTGGTCCAACCCAGCCTTGGTCGACCCGGATTGGGTGGTCCCGACCTGGCCCACTGGGTCTAGCCCACACCACAGTGTGGCCCGGCCCGTTGGGTGTGGCCCAACATGTGAGGGTGGCGAACCGGCCACGAGGGCGTGAACCGACCACATGACGGCGGTCCGGCCGCAGGCTGGTGGACTGGCCGCAGTTCGGTGGCGGTTTGGTCTCGATGGCGGAGCGGATCAGCTCAGCGGTGCAGATCAGCTCAGACGGCAGTGCGGCTCAGCTAGGACGGCGGCTCGGCTCACCTTGGCAGTGCTACTTTCCATGGATGGCAGTGTGGCACGGCGAACAGCAGCGCAACTTATCTTGGACAGCAGCGCGGCTCGGCGGACGATGGCGGGGCATGACAGACGGCATAAGGGGGGGTCAGTCGGGGTGGTGCGACTAGGCCATCGGTGGCGGAGCCATTATCTCTGTCATCTTCATCACCTTCCTACATTTTGAAGAATACATCAAAGAAGAATGGCAGAGGGGTTAGGCCATGTTGGTTTTTTCCTCACCCTCCACCTTTAGAGTGGTAGAATGTTGTTCAAAAAGAACGAGGCATGAACATGAAAACATAATCTTCTGAAGTGTTTGTTCACAACCCAGACAAGAAAGGAATGGATTAAATGGAAAAAATTATCACTCAAATAAACCCATACCTTGTTCTCATGATGATGTTGGATCATCGGGGGTTGTACGGTTGTCGATTCATCGTAGATGAATACTTCCCATGTCAGAAGAATTACCGAGGAAGAAGCTCTAAGTCGAGGTCGGCATTCTTCGTCAGTGGAACGTTCTTCATTAGAAATATCTCTCCCAAGATATCTGAATCATCCTTTTCCAACAAAGTAATAGGTATCCCTAAGTAATAGATTGCAATATCTATTAATTCATTTGCATAATTTTTAAAAATTAATTTTAATTATTTAAAGGAGAGTTGGCAAAATAAATATATGTTCCTTGGCACAATTAATGTGGAGGAAGATAAGAGGCTCGTCCACATTAATGAGGGGGGGGGGTCAGAGGTTTCTCTCCATAATGAAGGGAGATCAAGAGGATTAGGCCTCGGGTGGTCCCCACCACTATAACCTCTCATGGGAGGTTGGGTTTCGGGTGGCTCCCACCACCATAACCATTCATGGGAGGTTATCATTTGGTGGTTCCCACTTCTCAACTTCCACATGGAGGTTATGTTCCGGTTGACCCCACCTTCCAAAACCCACATGGGTATTGATAATAAAAATAAAATATGTCACACACTTCTATTTTTATTTTATTTTCTCACGAGAAACCCAAAAACTAATTTTCACCCTCGATAAATTGTTGTCGAGGTGAAAGTCTCTTTAAGTGAAAACTGGCACTGTGAGTTCAATGGTGCCCTAAGATTTTAATTCCGAGCAGGGGTTTAAAAGTTAGAAAAACCCTCCCACAAGTTTTTTGATTGTACCCAAAAAATGTTCATAAATTCATTCCGGGCACTATGGGCCTCAGAATCACACAACGTCAGTTTTTGCGGACTCATAAAATTCAAATTTAATTAAAAAAAATTATATGGAATTTCCTTGCCTTTACATTTGGGGTTGGGGTGTTAGATATTATATATAATTTGTGTTTCCTATATTTTTTCCGGATAATTTAACCATGTATGATTGGACAAAATAATAGAATCAACATCATTTCACTATGTTGTTCATAAATTGTATTTTCTATATTAGTAGTGAGATGAAAAAAACATTAACTATTCTATGTTAATAGAATATATTTTAACTATTATTTATTTTATAGTGTTAATAAAACTTGAATCACATGTTTCCATGGGGCACAATTAGACATTATTCCATTTTGGAATGAATTATTTCAGTAGTGTATTTTAATCAACTAATAGTTTTGTAATACAAGAATCATTGGAAATAAATGATGAATATATAATATAAGAATAATTAATACACGTTTTGGAATGATAAAAATGATCAATAAAATTCAAAATAAACCGTAATTGTAATACCAAGATGTTTATTTAGACACTACATGATTTAAATATATTTGGTATCCTAAATATGTTTTTATGGAATATAGTTATCAAGAAACAATAATCATTAATGGTAATGAAGACACAATGATTCTATAACTACATTATCAATATATGTGTGAACTATTATATGTAGAATGTAGATGTAAATTCATTTTAATTAATATATTCTATTAATAAATATAAGGATAACAATATTGATGTATCAAATGTTCTTATTTAGAAGATATTAGATGATAAAGCCCAATGAAATGAAGAATATGTTAAACAAGATTTCATAAATTTTAAAAATATAGAGTGGATTTATTATTAACCCCTCATTTCTTTATACACATTGAAACCATGATTCTAGTTAAAGTTGGATCAATTATGATCCACGAAATCTCTTTTTTTATATTTAAATTTAGATTGGAGAAATTACTAAACTCACATTCGCTTATATACATCAATCTCCTGATTTTAGATAATGGAAGATAAAATATGAGTATTATACTTTTTTAAATTTCATTACATATCTTTTTGATACCTTCTTTACAAATAGAGCTTTTAATTGTATACTATATTCCAAAAAAAATTAACATATATCATATGAGTGATAACATGAATAAAATCCACTTTGTCATAATATATCTGTAATTTTTCAATAATATTTCTATGGTTACATCAATAAAACAAACATTTATCCTGAAAAAATCCATACTACAACACAATAACCTATCCATAATGATTTTAAAGATATTTTTAAAATCCTGAATTTAGAAATTGTATAGTCAAATTATAGATTTTATTTAAACAATATGGTGTAACAGATCTATTATTGATAGTGAAAAAATGGTTATTAACCTTATATGTAGTTAATACTATATTGAAATTAATTATCTAATGGTTATCTAAATATAGTAACAACTATTATATGTTAAAATATCTATATTTGTAGATATGATGTTTTATTATACCCACTCATAATAAATAAATTGTTAATGTATTGAAAAACTGAAATATAGAACAATTATATATATAATTTTTTATTTTGTCACATGGAATGTATTTTTTAAAATGACATATATAATATATAATATGTGTCATTAATGGTCACTAGATCTCCTTACTGTTTAGAGAAGGATCTATCATATATTCAATCTAATTTACAATATATGATATTTAAAATTTGAACTTATTTTTGAAAAATAACATGTAAATGTAATAGAAATGTGTTTGATGAGGCCAAAGCCATCAAATAGTAAATGAGAAAGTAAAAGTGATATGTAGATAGTACCGGGATAAGAAATAATACTAGAGATAACGGGACATAATGTTGTCTTATTATATACTAGTTAGATCTAATTTAGTTTTATGGAGATGTTAATAATCAAGAGTATCTCTTAAAATCCTATGGTTTTCATATCCAAGACAACTGATTATAATGTATCATCACGTGAAGATAATGAATTCGTATAAAACAATTTTTATAGTACATTTAATTACAAACCAAAATTAATTTGTTATCATATTATAAATTAAAAGGCGAATATGTAAATGGTACTAGCCATTATGTTAATATTATTGTTGATATAATATTGAATATACTCATGGTTATTGTATCATGGAGATTTTCAATAAAGGTGGTGAATTACAAGATTTATGATCCTCCCTAGAGGAAAACATAGAATCCCCAATGAATAAATCCATTAATCATATGAATAATGATCTAATAATATTATAGATTACAACTTAAAGGTTAGAATGTGTGATGTAGTGAATGTGTGATTGTTGTTAATGTGGGTTCACTCAGCCCATAATAAAAAATTATATTGTGATTATCATATCATATATATATATATATATATATATTGTGTAATGGTCAATTTATTCATTAATTATGTTATTGGAACACATGCATTGACTTTTTACAAAGTTATTTCCTTAGGTTATTTATAATATCAATATGTTATAGTAATTTCTATTTATAATAAGGACTCAGATATACTGTAATAGTAATTCGTAACAATTTAGGTAATCATAACTATTTAAAAAATATTAACAAAGAAGATTTTATAAATTGAAACAATCTTCTAAATTACTGAACTCATTTTCATTTAAAATTAACTAACAAAATTACCTCAACACATCTACAGATCAATGAACTTGTAATGTCCTTAATTTATCCAAGGTACATACTACATAATTTTTCGTAGTTTAATTTCTTAATGTGAACCAGGGTACAAGACCTTGCATCCTATTACATGTTCTGAGTAGAAAATAAATTTTTAATGGATTCATAGGATTTATGATAAAAAATACACCATTACATAGTGAAATTATTAGGTTAAAAAGTAATTAAAATAATTGAAAGTGGTGAGGTAAATATAGTGAAAAAAATAAAGTATTGTTTAATAATAATAAATGATAAAATTATTATCTATTTGAGGAAAAGTGAAAATAAATAAAATTGTCCTTATTCCATTATTAATATTATTATTAATATATTTTCTCCACGACCTTTATTTTTTTAATTTAATTTATTTTCTTCATTTGTTTATTTTCTTTTTTCCCTCCACTATTTCATTTCTTTTCTTTTTTATCCATTCTCTTCCTCTCATTACCTCCAATGTGTTATTCCCCCGCCTCTCTAGGTGGTGTAACCCCCATCTCTTCTATGATTTCATATTTCACCTATGATTCTTCTCATTTTTCAATGACGTTGGAAACAATGTGAACCTGTCAGCAAGGATAATATTCCTCTTTATGAATCATTAGGTTTCATCCACTTGTTGTTGTATGTTCTAATGTGGAAGGTATTTACATGAAATTACAGTTTCATTACACCTCCAATTTCATCATTTTTTGGTCAAATATAATGTTGTAAAATACACTGGGATATACTACAACTTTTAGTTAGTGTGTCTTTATTATTTCCCAATTTTTTGTAATTTCGTTGAATTTTCATTGGTGTATTTCTAGACAGTTCCTGTTAAATTTTCCTAAATATTACATATTATTAAAGTAAATTTGATTTCCTTGAACAATGTGATATTCTTTTAAGACGATCCATATCCTAGGTTATTTCCATGTCAATGGAAACCCCTTTGGGTGCACCGACATAATTGTACTTTTTTCTATGGCCTCAAGTATTTAAATTATCATTTATTTGTGCATGTGTGGTAGATTGACCTAATTATTTAAATTGAATAAATTTTGTTGGATTGATCATAACCCATGAATTTTTTTTCCTTTGATGTTGTTTGCCAATGTTATTGTATCTATAATACTTTATGTGTTATTTCAATTTTAGATTCCTCACATATGACTTCAATAATGACTTCCAATAATGTTTAATATTGTATAATTTTTACTAACTGTGACTCTTGGGCTGGAATAATTAGATTGTGTGGCATTAAATTTCTAACATGATGGATGAAATAATTAATATTTCCCTGATATATATATATATATTGACATTTTTTTCTTTTTAATAAAATTGTGTCATAGAGAGAACATGGTTCCCATATTTAGAACCAAATATTAGACTACCGATACTCAATAAGTGACCATAGAACATGATTGGAAGGAGATGTTTTAGGCTCCCCCCGAAATGGAGTTCCCCATGATATTTTTTCTATACTATTGGGTGACACTGGTTCCCTAAGTGGCAACCAAGGATGGACATGTTGGTAACATTGATATGCCATTACTTGGATGTTAAAGAGTCTCTCTTTTTCAATACATGAGATTTAGTCATACTTATCATACCACGAGTGAAACTTGGACATTATAAATGATCACCTTAGATGGGCTTGTGGTACAAGAAATAATTGAATGGATATACTGTAGTGATACCTTCGTGATGAGATTAGACTCCATCTTTGAAATTTTAAATTTTTAATATGTTTTACTTGGTTGTTTTTATTTAAACTACTAATTTTTTTTCATTATGCTTTATAATACAACTCTATTATTTTTAGTGTTCATGGTTTTGACATACAGATTAGATTCCAAGCCAATGCCCATGCTTGGGGGCTTTCCCTTTTCATTGGTCAATTATATTAATATGGAATTTCTATATATAAAAATATTTTTCATTACCAAGTATCTCATTCAGACTATTAGATTCAGCCAAAGAAGGTGGTATGAGATTGATTTCTTCCTAGGAACCTAAACCAAGTAGTAATTAATTTATTATTTATTTATGTTAATTCAATTTATTATACATAGCAAACTGATATTTTCCAACAACATGAAATGGAGTGGTCTAGACACTATGGGCATGAACTAGTGAGATTACATCACACACCCTACTCAAGAGAAATTTGTTAAACTAGTAGACTTTATGTTCGCAGGTATGGATATCGAGAACCATGTCGCTCTGGATGCAGGATTTATTTGCTGTATTGGATGGAGCTTAGACAGTATATGACTAAGCCTATACTCGAGATTTCATGTCACAGTTTTCGGTCATTTTGGTTGTTTTTATTAACATGAGGCTTATTCTTATACCTCTTATCCCTACACATTTATTTGATTACATTTGTCATAATTCATTTACATTGTCATGATATATGTTATGACTATTTAGCTTCAGTAATTATTATTTATTCTATTGAGTAATTTATATGCTTTTACTATTGTCTTCATTTTCTCTATGATTCTGCTACTTATTAAAAAATTTTCTCTACAATGTTATACTTTTTCAAATGAGAGAATAGTATTCCAAAGGAAATATCCAGGACCCTCACTTATAGTTTACAGCCTCTGGTATTAGGTGAAATGAGCTTGAGGCCGTGTGGCCTACCATCTCGGGGATTAGTTTAGTGGCACTCTAGGAGGGACACTACAATGTGATATAATATGGAGGTATCTTTCCATTTTTTCTTAATATTTGGAATAGAACAGAGAATAATACATATAGAATTTGAATTTACCATATGCTTGGATGATGCTAACCCAGTATAGGGGAAGAAAAATTTTCCTAGGTTGGGGATTTTTGTTATTGATTATAGTATGTATTGTTGATATGACTTCACCATTGGGTGATGAAGTGGTTTTATATTATTTTTTGTTTTTATGTTGTTGAGATGATTATTTTTACTACAACAGCTTTATGACATGAGGGAATTTCATTTTATATTCATCATATTAGGAACCATTGGGATTAAAATCGAATGTATATTTTCATTCAATATATACTTTCAGAGTAAATCTTCCTATTTTTTTGTGAGTGTTTTTGTGTTTAGTTGTAATATTATGCAGTACTTGTTATTTATAAAGATATAATTTGTATGTGTATTAGTTATTCATATAATACTTTACTCCATCTACCTATATGCGGTTCTTAGAGAGGGATATCTGTCATGGAAAAGGAAAAGGTAGGTAGTGTACATACCTTCTTTACCTATTTTCCTATCCAATTATGCCATGTTCAAATAGTAATTTCACCATACCTCTACCATAAATATCCTTTAATATTTTTCCACATCTAACATAGAATCTCTTCTATGATTTGAATTTGGAAATTGTAGATAAATACCCCAGCAACGTCTTCATATCATTTTCTAGTGACTATAGATGTTCACATTCTGGATTTGGTGGTTCAGGACCCATCTTAGTGTTTCTTATATTGAAACCAATACTACCTCATATGGAACCTCCTTTGGGTCTCCCTTTGGGTGATAATTCTCAGTTCATGGATAAACATATTAGGTTAATACAGTTAGTACAGAGTGTTCCCTAGCCAGCCTCGACAATACTAGTGCTTATTTGGGGCTATCTATTATATCATGCTCCCACTTTCTTAGGTGGAGGTGGATCCAATACTATAGAGTCGTGGTTAGAACCTATTAAATCAATAATTGATCATCTTGTGATTATTTTAGAGTAGAGGTTCAAAAATGATTTTTTTCTTCATTGTGGCTCTGCCATGAATTGGTGGGATGTCATTTCTCATGTAGAACAACCCTGAAACATGGGTTGGATAGACTTTCAAATAGAATTATATAATATTTTTTTCATTCTTAAACTAAGAGAAAGTTAATACCAGTGGTTTCTTAGATTATTGGTCTAGCTCAATGACTGTGATAGAGTATTCTAATCACTTCACTGAGCTGCATCATATTTCTCCATCTATAACTGGTGATTCACATATGAATTTGTGGTTCATTGAGGATGGACTTGGATATTACATCTTATAGTAGGGGAATTTTTCTCTTTTTTAGACCGTTATAGAGATCCTGATTCATGACCAAATTATAGAATGATATCTCAGGGAATCTGATCTAGTGAGCTAGGGTAATTCAATTATAAGGTAGCGTTATTATACCTCATCCAGTAAAAAGAACCATTTCGAGGTTTCATATGGGGGAAATTATTTCAAAATAACATGTATTAAAAGAACTATAATATTTCATCAGTAAGGAAGGATAATCCAAATAAATCCCATCTACATGAGAAAGAAGATGTACTATATATATTGCTGCAAGATGGGTCACCTTCATCATTTCATACATTATTTTTCATTATCATCCAGTGGTAGAGGATCCATGATATCACCTCTATCGAGAATGGGATTTACGACAATGTTAGGATGGGAGGTTATTTTCCAGCTGCCAATAAGGTCGAGGAAGGGGAGGATGTGGTCAAGACAACCATGTTCTAGAAAACCATCTTCAATAGTGTGGACCTCCTCAGGTTAGTCTGGTAGCATCTCAGGGTGGAGGTTCATGCCATATGTATGCAGTGAAACCCGAACTAGTGGAGCTGAGTCTAAGGATCTCCATATAGTGATGTATTATCCTTGTGGACTCTTCTTTAGTTTCTAACCGTTTTGAAACTGATTATTCACATTTTATCATATATTGTGTGACTATTGAGATTTTTTGTCTTTCCATTGATTACTTCTATAGTATTTTGTCTCTTCACACTCCTTTTGGGGGTCAGAATAGATGGAGTATACCAATGCCTGGATTTCACCATTGTGATAGGTAGGTACTATTTTTTCTCGAATTTCCTCATCCTCGAGATGACTTGCTTTGGTTTCATTCTCGGTATAGACCAGCCCTATTTTTTTCACCCATATGTGTATTTATATATTCTCTTAGTGTTTTTCACAACACGATAGGGAAACACATATATACGACATAAGGAAAGGGATATCCTGGGATATCGAGCTGGACATAAACTCTCTAGGCTGGGAAAAGTGACAACTCAGCTAGTAAGTCTATTTATGAGTGATCAGAGAATGTAGTTCATTGATTTCCCTTCGTTGGGGATCAAGGATTTATTCCCTAATTTTTTCTATGGATTAGCTCATGTGGGGTAATTTGAGTTCGTAATCGAGCGGGTGTCTAGTGAAACACTAGTGTCAATTTCTCCTTGTTGTATGGACACAATAGTGCTGTATAAAATTAAGAATAATCATGATGATCTTGATAATATGTCAATTATACGACGTAGAACATCATTGTGGGGTTAACTATTTTTTCGCCAAGAATGAATATGGTACCATTAGATTTATCATGGATTACCATCGAGTCAAATAGCTTTTTGTAATGAATTATTATTAGTTGCCTCGTATGGAAGACATCTTCGACCAACTCTGAGGAGAAATAATTTTCTCTAATATGTATTTGATGTCAGTTAATCATCATGTTCCTGTGAGAAAATCATATCTAATATATATAGATTTCTAAAGTAGATACAACTTGTATGTGATTTTTTGTTATACCATTCGGTCTCATAAACATGAAATAAGTTTTCATGGCATTAATCAATTAGGTTTCCCACCTATCCATAGATTTCATTTGTGGTAGTCTTCATAGATGACATCTTGGTGTATTCACGCTCTAGAAACTACCATTCAACCCATATAGAGATCATGTTCCGTACACTGAGTGATCACCCACTATACATAAGGATTAGTGAAGGACACTTTTGGATCAATACGTTTCACTTTTTAGGCCTTATCATATCCGAGGAAGGTGTATCAATTGGCCCAGAAAAAGTGAGCACTTTTGGTTCTTGGAAACACCCCATGAATGTGTTTGACATATTTATTTTCATGGGACTTGCGGGCTAATACATGTGTTTCATTCATGATGAATCCCACTTAGCAGTGCCTCTTAGGGCCAGGACTATGCTCGTCATGAAGTTCATTTGGTCAGATAATTTTGAGAAATATTTTCAAGAGTTAAATTCGAGACTCATGACAACTCTGATCCTAATTGTTACTGGGCCTGTAAGAAGTTGCAATATTTCCTATGATTGTTCATCAGTTAGACCACGTTCTGTTTTGATGAACGGTGATTCAGTCATGTCTTATGGATCCTGCCCGTTGAGGCCTCATGAGCAGAACCATCCAACACATAACCTTAAATTGCAATATGTTGTTCATTCTCTACACTATTGGAGACACTAATTATTGTCAGGGGATTCATTATTTACATGGATCTTAAAATAATGAATTATATATCCACCCATCGAGACTTATATTTGAGGCAGTTCATGTTGGTGGAATACATGTTGTCATTTGAAATTGATATTTCATATACCCCTACAAGGGTAAGGTTAGGGTTGAATCTTTGAGACAAACAATGTAGACACAATCCATCCTTGCAGCTAGCAGTGAGTGGTATATAATGTATTTTCTTTCTAATATTCATCTGGAGGTTCAAGTGAAGCATGGGAAACTAGTTCTAACAGCTCTTATAGTGAATTCCTATTTTCTAGATCTATCCATCATGTGACAGTTGTCACAGGAGAGAACCCACCACCTAATTGGGATATTGATGGTTGTTAAAATATGCTCTACCATGGTTGTGTATGTATTCCTTCTGATATTTTTGAAAACCTGATGGGGAAATCTCAAGCCTCTGTTTGGTAAGTCCATCATTGACATACCAATATGTATAGAGATATAAATTTTAGGTACTGGGGGACCAGTATGAAGAAGCAAATAGATTTATTCATTAAGTGATGATCCACCTATTAGTAGGTGAAGAATGTTCACCTATAACATGTTGGAATCCTATATAATCCTTCCATTCTTGTGTAGAAATGGAATGAATGCACCATGGATTACATTATATTCTTGTCAAGATCTTCTCGATGCAGTGATGTAGTATGGGTGATCATTGATTGGTAAACAAAATTTTCACACATTTTACCAATCTAAGGGATTATAACTATTGATGAGTTTGGGAGGCTTTATGTTGGAATGAAAGTTCAGTTTCCTGGAATGACATGTTATCTCGTGTCTAACCAATATGACCATCTAATATCGCAATTCTAGAAAAGATTGCAGAATTAATTAGGTTCATAGCTTCTTTTGTGTTCTGGATATCGCCCCCAGATTGATGGGCAGTCTAGTGGACAATTCAGGTGTTAGATGAAATTTTTCGGGAATGTATCATTAATTTTTGTGGTTCATGGGAGAAATATACTCTTGTACATGATTTTTCCTATTATAATATCTTCCACAAAAGGATTAAATTGGATATATACGAGGAAATATATGGTATACCATTCAGTCCACCACTATGATAAATCGAAGAAGGAAAAGTAGTTATTCTATGTCCTCTTCTCATTCCGGAGACTTTTGAGCATGTCTAGTAGATTCGTGAGCAGATGGGTACAACACAATCCAGAAAAAAGTCTAATAATTATCTTCATCTTAAACCCCTAGTGTTTTATATGGTACATCAGGTCTTCATGATTGTTTTGTTGAGGTTGGGTCACATATGAATCAGGATATTGGGGGACTTATCGCTGAGATATTTCAGTTCATTAAATACAGTGGAGAGAGTTGGTCTTGTAGCATATTGATTTCTATTACCTTAGAGGTATTGTACCATGAACTGTGTCATCCATGTATCTATACTTATACAATATCATCCATACTAGTCTCATTCGTTTAATTATTATGACATCGAGCTTGATGAGGATGCCTCTATTGAGTGTATTTGTTGGGCCAAAATCTCTCAAGGTATCATTGAAGCATTTTAGAGGTGATTGGGTTTTTTGAAAAAGTGGACATCTGTGTGGTGATTGTTGACAAAGAAAAAAAATGACATAAAATTTTGTTGACAATGGGGATTTCATGGTGGAATGTTGAGTTCAAGAGATGTGTTCCATGATACATGTTTGATTCAAGAACGTCAACAATGGAATGGATTATCTGGAGGCGGTACAAAAAACAGATACAAGCTGGCGCTGTTTTCTAGTTTTGGACAAATTATTAGGCCAGAAAAATGACAAATGATGAAATGTGGTTTTTGGAAAAGGGGATTTGACGCCATGTACATTAAGGAGAGGAAACATGTGAACCTAATATTTTTCAAGACCAGAAGGTCAAAATATGGAAATGGAAAGTGGGTCGTGCAGGTATTGGTGAGGTCGCACAGGTGACTTGCTAGCCGTGAAAGGACATGCATGTCAGTGCCTAGGAAGTTTGGAATGTTGCATGCAATATGTTTTTCAAGATCAGGTCATCAAAATATGGAAAAGGAAATATGGTCACACAGGTGTCTTTCATGGGAAGAAACCTGTGCGCCAGGACATGCGCACTGAGGGGAGACCTGCGCGCCGTCACGTAGGTTGACCAAATGCATATAAATACAAGACCACCCCTCTTCATTTATAATGGAGTTCACAACTTAGAAAAATCAAATCTCCCATCACGCAGATGTGGTTGTTGTGTAGGTGGTGTCTGGTCACGCAGGTGGACTTTTGGGCCAGTGGTTGATGTTGCGCACCGGTTGATAGCTGTGCCCCAATATTGGTTTGGGCCTAAAAGGGGTTGAGTCGCGCTGGTTTGGAGTTGTAGAATATTGTACCGTGCAAGTGTTTTAAGTGAATTGCATTCTAGTTGTGACCTGGGTGTCAATACTTTCTTGCCCGGTTAGTCCTGTGCACTATGTAAAGTTGATTCACGAAGGTTATTCAGGGCTACGTGAAGGCTGGAAGATTACCCGATAGCATCGGTGCAAAGTGAGTTTCATCCACTGGTGAATGTTGGACTTCAATAGAGAATCTACATAAAACTGAGGATGAATTCATTAGAGATTATGAAGATAACTCCAGGTCTATAAACAATGAGTGGATCCTTTCTAGAGCAGTCCTCAAAGGAAGAGGAAAAATGTGATCCTCTCCACGGGCAGTGAGCCAGAGAGAGGGAAATAGGGAGTGACCCTTGGGAAAGCAGTGAACTGACCCTAAACCTTGGGAAAGTAGTGAGCTGACCCTAATCCTTGTAAAGGCAGTAAGCCTGGTAAAGAGTGATAGTTCCTGAACCCCTGTATCCATATCTAGTGAATAATAGTGGAATTTGGTATGACCGGAAACATGTCGGTGTATGATCCTTCGACGTAGCACAATGAGGGTGAACTAAGTAAAAATCTATATGTCTTCTTGCTTACTTCCCTGAATTGCATTCATCTAATAATCATTTGATAAAGAAGGGAATAAGTGATCACAATAAACACACAAGTGCAAACAAAGTGACTCTTGTAATAAAGAGGTCAAGATTCAGTGGGGTAAGAAGAAGTTTGAAAAAGAATATCCATACCCTGATTCAACCCCCCTCTCTGGGTATATAGGACCCTATTGGTACTAATAGTATTTTTATTCTTATTGTTAATTATAGCATTATGGTTCTATGAGGAAGGCATATTACCATATTCAATGTGCTTTAGTATAATCGATATGTTCATGATGATATTAGGGAGTGGGAGATTGATGATCATGCGCACCGTCTAGAGCTCTTCTCAGATGAAGCACCACTACCATCAGAAGGGAATCTCAGGGATGAGTTGTCTTATGGAGGGGAGGTTATGATGTCTTTACATTAAAAAAGGTATGTACCATTAATTTTTTTTAGCCCAATTCCTTAAAGTGACCAAATAACACAACCATGTTGTCTATCATATGTCCCAAGAAAAAAATAAATTTTGTAATGGTTTCATGGGATTTATACAAAATAATATATCGTTCCCTAGTTCAATGTTTGGATTAAAAATCAATTTAAATGATTAAAATAAATAAAATAATGTTAATGAAGTAAATGGAAATAAAAATAAATTATAAAATAGTAATCTGTTTGAAGAAAAGTCAAAATAATTAAAATTGGTCTTAACCCAATAATATTTTTAATTTTATTCTTTTCTCCTACTCTTTTTTATACATTATTATTTCTTATTTCCATATTTCATTTTTTTCTCTCCTCTATTTCTTTTCTTTTCTTTTTTTCACTCTCGTCTCTCTATCTCCTCTCCTCCTGTGCATTGTGCCCCCTCCTCTCTATGTGGTGCGCCAAACCCCCTGTTTCCACTTTGTAAGACTATTGCACGTCTAATTATTCTTCATATTCAATTTCTTCAGAAGTGATATGTATTTAGTGGTAAGGATAATCATCCACACCAAGAGTACATGAGTTTAATACACTATTTGTCGCAAGAACTTTCAAGGATGGTTTTTAATCAGAATTGGTGTTTTTGATAAATCCTCTGATTTCATGAATTTTATATCAAATTAAATGATGTCACATGAACTAATATATACAATTACTAAAAGGAATAGAGTATTTAATCATTTTCTTCATTTCATACCATTGTTCAATTCTCACCATTGGGCCTCTTTTGGTGCCTACCAACGAATCCATAATAATACCTATTATATTATGTAATTTTATTTTCATTCATCATTATGACCATAGTTTATGGACAAACCCTTCCAAGACTGTTTACATGTTATTGTAAACCACTTTGGGTGCGCCAAAAAAATTGGCCTATTTACCTTTGTCCATGTGTCATTAAATTATCAATTACATGTTCATGTGTGATAAAATTGGTTCCAGTTTTATATTGAATTAATTATTTATGATGGATCATTAACCATGAATTTGAAATTACATTGATGTAATTTTCCTAAATTTTTTTTGACATTAATCTTTTTTTACTAGACAATTATGAGATTCCTTATATCTGATTTCCCTAATATGTTCCAGTTCTATTTAATATTGTATTATTATTATTATTCATGACTATTAAGATTGAATAATTAGTATGCATGGAATTAAATTGTTAATTATATGGAATAAATCGGGAATTATTCTCAGTGATATATATATATATATATGTGTGTGTGTGTGTTTGTTTGTGTGTGCCTCTATTTTTGTTTTAAATGAAATCAAGTAGAGGAGAGAACATGAGTCCCGTATTAAGAACCCACAATTGGACTATCTGTACTCGATAGGATACGAAAAAATGTGATGGGAATGAGATTTTTTATGATCACAAGGGAAGACCATTATGAGGGAATTTTAATATAATATTGTGTCAAATTTGTTCCCTAATGGGAAACTGAGGATGGAACTATTGGAATCATGGCTATGCCAAGCCTCAGATGATAATCAGTCCCTTATGTTCGATACTCCGAATGGACTTATAATTACTATACCATGAGAGATAATTGGACATTCGAAAGTATATCCATAGAAGGGCTTAGGGAATTGGATATAATTGAATGGATGTACTGTAGTGATAACTCCATGACGAGATCATACTCCACCTTTGAAGTTGTTAATTTTTTACTTAAATGCATTGGATGCTTTTATTTATACTGCATAGAGTTTATTTAGGTTTTCTATATATCTCTTGGGACTTTAGTGTGTCTGGTGTTGACATATGGATTAGACCCCAAGCCAATGCACAGGCTTGGGGGTATTGCATTTTGATTGTTCTATCATATTACTTAGGCCTTTCTATATTTATATATATTCTTCTTTACCAGGTATGTTATTCAGAATTATGAAATAGGGAGAACCAGCTGGTATTGGACAGGATTCCAATTATGAACCCCGACTATGTAAGAGTTAATATTATATTTATTTAAATTACATGCATTGATTATATATAGATCATGGCTATTTTTCTATAGATCCAAATGGGATGGTCTAGAATCCGTGGGTGTAATCTTACTGAGATTATAACTCACACCCTGTGTAGGCATAATTTTCTACTGGAGTAGACATTACGATTATAGTTATGGATATGGAGAAGTATGTCATTCCTAATACCTGATTTCATTGCTATTTTGGATGGATTCTGGGGGTTATAGGACTAAGCCTATGATAATGATTCCATTGCACAATTTCTAGTTTTTTTTTGGAATTTTTTGTTAGAATACATCCTATGCTTTTACATCATACCTCTACTTGTATATTTATTTACTTTTGAAATCATACACTAGCATCATCATGGTATATTTAATTCCTATTCCGATTCTAGAGTTACTAATTATTCAAATTTATCATTTATCTATGTATCATAATGTCTATTTTTTCTCATTTATTACATTTCTTATTAGATATAGTTTTTTATAATATGTTATACATTATCCTATGTGGGAAGAGTGTCCCCATAGATTTACCCAGGACCCTCACTTCAAGTCGGAAGAATCTAGTGTTTGGGGAGAGTTTCTTGAGGACTTGTGGACCACCAACCGCGTTCCTAGTTCAATGGAACACTGGGTGGGATTCTACAATACCATATGAAAATCGTCATAGATTTTTCTTACAAATTATTGTATTATTGGAATTACTAAACAAACCACATCCAATTCACCAATATAAGTAAAATTATTCTAATAAATAATTCATATAATATATAAAATTAATTTAAAGGAATAACAATGATGAAATAAACATTATTCAGGACATAAATTATGTAGTAAATAAATATAATTTAAATATTTCTGAAGTAAGAGGATATAGATGAGGATTGGAACTTGATTTAAGTGTATTTCAAGAAAATTTAAATACATTCTATGTATTTATTCTATATTTATCGCTATGGTATCAATTCATATCTCTTACATATTAAAATTATACAATTCAATTTTAATTTTTTATTTAATATTATTTTTTTATCATTCATATATATTCAAAAGTATTATCTTTCCTTTTATAGAAGGGTTTCTACCTCCCTTTTTACACTCATGGATATGTAATTTACCACACTATGTCTATCACATTCACCCCTTCTAAATATATAATTATATTAATTTATTATTATATATATAATTCTCTTTAAAAAAATTAAGGATATTTATTAAATTATAATTCCATTATTTTATTTCACAATGTAAAAAAAATTATGGTTATTAGTTAAAAATTCCAATACCAGTACTGATTTACACGATTATATTACATTAATTATATTTATTTTTAGGGTTCCATTGTAACGAAATTATTTGCGACTAAATAAAATGCTATCAACATAAAATGGTGGTGGTGAATTTGGGTGTTCAAAAAGTAAAACATTTCTTCTTTGAAGTCCCCTTTTTGATATATATATATATACATATATATATTGTTTTTTCATTGAAAGGGACACATTAAATCTCAATTTTTTATATTTCTAATAAAACTGCACATCAATATCAATTACAAAAAAGTAAAAAACAATAATAAAATTATTTTACATGGTTCTCCACTAAGGGATTATATAAGTAGCATATACATGGCCTTATACTACTATTCGAGAATCCATTATCATGCACTGTTTTTCATATACAAGGATTTTGGTCATGGTAATTACATTCTATAAAAAACATCCACTACAACGCTTAAGAAAGGGAAACTATTGATCCAAGGTCATTTCCATAATCTTCTCATTAACACACTATTTTATTGAAGTAAAAATATGTTTAAAATTTGAGGGTCTCTGCAACCATTTATATATTTTAATGTCTCTTCAAAATTAGTATAAGGGGTGAAACTCATTGAATCATCATTTTTAGATTTTAGGAAATTTATATATATACTTTTCTATTATTAAAATAATGTATGGAATAATGAAAGTGTTCCCTAAATATCAAGAATAAATAATTATTTTGAAAATTTATAGCATAAATTCAAGTATTTTGGATGATGAGTACTTTAAGCATGAAGAGAATTTTTTTGTTCTTTTCTTAATAGTTGAATTTGTAAATAGAAATATATAATCCTCTTTAGGTAATATTCCTTCAAATAACTAGATACGATTAATGGATATCTATTGATATTTGTAATATCCCCTCCTATTCCTTTTTGAAACCAGATGTAATATTATGTTCAAGATCCTTTTTCTTTAAAACTTCTTTGAAATTCATTTATAAACTCTTCAAATATCCATCCATTTATTCAATGGTTTGTATCAATTAAATTCCACTAATTTTACCTTATCATGCTAGAATTCGAACATTATTATATGTGTACTTATATAACCACTTAAATTGAATAAATTTACCAAATTTGGAGTCAAATATTTTTCTTTTAATGTTAATAATGAATCACTGTAATATTCAAAAAATCATATGGTTATGGTGTGATTCACTAAAAAACATCAAAATTTACACATAATTTATCTAGATTTCACTATGATCTTCTTCAGTAGGGCATGATTAGTAGTTAATAACTAAATCCAAAAAAATCATCACAATATCAAATTCAAAACAACTTGAGGATCTCAATGTGATCATTTTAAATTACATTTAATTTAAAATTTGTTGAATTATTATTGATTATTTACTATGAGAAGTCCTATAAAATTATATATCTAGACATAACCCTTTACTCACAATATAAAATCTCATTTTTCATCTATATTGTGACATTTTAATCTTTATTGGATTTCTTCAAATTCTTTTGTGATTCATTTGTTATATTCTAATTCATCCAATTAATCACATTCCAAGACCATTACTATTTTCCTAGCTTCTCAAAGTACATTAGTTTTATCCCACAATCATTTTCTCACATTATTTTTAATATTTTTCATATAATGCATTATTCTCTAGTCTTTAGTTTCATAGTAGAATTTATTATAAATTTTAACAACCTAATTAAATAGTCTATTTGAGTTACTATTTTATATATTTTATAATGTTTTATCATATTATTATGTTAAAACTATAATGGCGATGTTTTTGATTCACAATATGATATATTTTCAGTACTTCCCATATAAATTTGTCACAAATTATATTACAATTTTGAATTCTCCCGTTATGGAATAACACCTCATCCAGATTAACAATTTTATATTATTTAGAATTAATTTATCCTCACATCGAATGTATTTTATTGTGGTTACTTCATAGTATAAATATCTCTCTATTCAATGTTATCATATTCATTTTGAGACACGATTTAAATGGGGAACATTCAATAATGAATCTTTATCCCCAGATTCTCTTGGATGTATATTACCAGGAAACAAAATCATTTTTATATGAGGGACATTACAATTTTGGGTAAACCATTCAAGAATGATATGAATTAGTTATGAAAATAATTTCAATATTATTTTAAATAAATCATGTAAAGATATTCTTTTTCTAAAAACCTAATAGTAAAAATATTATCAACGTATTTATTAGTTATCACCTATCAATTCAATATTTTCTATCAAACTCCAATTCAATTTTGTCATGTTTTTCAATTAGTTTTATAACATTTGATAAATTATTATTATCAACCACTAGGTCTCTTTACTATGATTATCAAACACTTCATATAATATATTCAACTATTTATATAAATAATTTTAAAAAATATTTAATTAAAATGATAACTCAAAACTATGTATTTCAACATCTCCCGATTTTCATTTTTATATCAACTATTCCAAATATAGTTCTCCTCAAATTATATAATTTATAATTAATAGATGAATGTAATTATAATGTGTTTTCATATCCTCATTTTATAATAAACTTATTAAGTATTCCATTAATATTTTTTCCTAACATTCTCAAGACTTTGTTTTAAAATTATGTCATTATTTATCATATAATTACATTTTGGTGTCTTCCATACACTACTCACCCATTGAAAAAAATTATTAATATTAGTTATCTCAATTTTCTCCCATTAATTCGAGTTGGTATATACTTCATGATTCCATTGATGTTCAAGTAATCAATTAGAATGGTGTTAAATATTTTAAAGGAAATACCATCCCAAAGTAGAGAGGATCAATCATAAATGAAGAGAAATCATTTCTAGGGAAGTAATTAGATGAATTATGGGTATATAAATTTTATATGGTAGAAATTACTTTTCATTGAGGGATGATACTCCATCATGATAACAAAATTATTTTTTGGAAAAAATTCATTTATGATGAGTGAAAGTAATCCACCAATACTTCATAGTTATTCAGTGACCAAAAGACATTTGTGATCATTAATGATACTCTATCACCCCCACATAGTTACATAACAGTCCTAATTCATTCATGACAACATAATGATAATTCTATATGGTCTCATTCCCTTTAGAATTTTCATGATTTTTATGACACTAAACTTTATAAGAATTTATCACCTATAAATATTGGATATCACTTCAATAAATGGATTTTCATTATGATCATCCTGGAATTCAAGGTAGACTACAATGTGGAAAATATTATCATCTATTAAAACAATATTTAGATTTTTTAGTAGCTGTATTTATGAAAATATACAAATAAATACAACTGGTAATTAATTTTAAAAAATAGATGATAAAGGGAAATTTTTATTTGAGGGATCCAATTTTTTTATTCCTTCTCACATTAGAGGTTCATCAATATCTATTTGCAGTGTCCTCTTGGTAGTCCAATGATAATATTCTTCAATGGATCACATTCAAAAACATCATTCATGGATGAAAATTCTTGTAAAATACTAAGTGAGTAATGTGTAACCTAATTACAATTATGGACATTCCTCAATTCTTATAGCTCAAAATCCCTATGTGAAATAGAGGTCTATAAAGATTATTAACATAATATTACCAATTTCATGAGGCCAAAAAGTATTTGGTCTATTGAAAACCACACTACCAAGGATCTTAAATAAGGTAAACCTATCCATCCATGTGTCCTTCCATTTTCTCAGGTCATCATTGTAGCCAAAATTTATCCAAATAACTATATTTTCCCACCATATATAAGTTCTAGTCCACAAAAATCACGTTCTAGTAAGGAATACATCATATCCTCAAAATCCAAATGACTGGGTAATGAACATCATCATACACCCCGTTGATAATTTATTCCCCTGATAAAATAATCCTCCTATTATATTATTTTAAAGGTAGAGCTCACTCTACATAATAATGATAATTTTTCTCTTAATAACTAGGGACCCCATCACAAGGATACTTATGAACCCTCCCCTAGATAATACAATCCATCTTTGATTACCCATTACTATTTTTCAATATTTATGGGAACTTGGGGAGAAATTTTATAAAATTAATGGGACATAAAATTTCCATGATCTTACTAATAGGTGTAAGCCACAAAAAACCACCATCACACGAGTCATCTACCTGGTTAGGCACCACTATGATGTAAATGGGTAATCCTTGACAGATGTAGTTGAAATAAATATATAAAAATTCCCGATAGGTATCCTTTCATCTACCATGTTCAGATTTGTCCTGTGATATACTGTAGGAACCCAATTTCTCTAAACTAGACATATTCTATGTGATTAATCATTCCTTATAATGTTATATTCCATATGAGTATCCTTTTTTCCAATTGGTGTTGTCCCTTTCAATAATTTATATACTCTTCCAGGATTAGTTACCAATAAAGAGGATGGATTGAAAAAAGTCTTATTTTTATATACCACACCAAACATTTTTGGGTACCTTTCATTTAATAATCAAAGAATCTAGAAATTAAATTAAAAATCATAAGATTGTCAATGTGTGATGTTAAACTACATTTATTGAACCTAACAGACAAAATTAATCTGCAAAACCTAGAATATGTTTTATTTGATTCATATTAATTAATATACATATGAAACATCTTTGTGGTTCAATCCCAATAATTAGTTACTATTAACAAGAAATTATATGTTACATCATTTTTCAATGTTCTCATGACATTAAAAGACAGAATGTTTTTCCTCATCTGATGACCATAAAATATAAAAAAAACCATTACATGACTCCATACTATATAGGTTTCAATACATTCGTAGAGATATATAGGAAAAACATTATCACATGCTCGATTCAATCTCCACATCACCGAACTGCTTTTAAATTTGATTTATATTCTAGATCACCCTACTATGTGGATTTAAATCATAATACAATCATAGAGTAAAAAAAATAGGGATAAATATTATATATATAGAGGTTTATATATATTCATGGTTTTGATTTGTACTTATCATAGTTGTAACTAGTAGTAATGATATTTCATGGAAGGATTCAAGTTTTATTAATGTTTGGTCCCTAGGGAAAAGTTCAATAGAATATTTTTATTTCCATATCTTCTATATAGTGATTCATTTTTGATGATTTTGTTGCATTAAAGTATTGTTACTTCTGCATATACTATTTATATGGTACTTAATTTCTATTTTTTGTTTTCACCATCATGTTATAACATTTCATAGTTATAATGAGATCATAAAAATACAATGATAGTAATCTTAAAATATTTTTTAAAATATAGATATCACATACATAATGAAGACAACTGATCTTCGAATACTAGGTCTTGTATGATCATAATAATTGAGACTTATTCTCATTTTGTTTTCACATAGTGATATCAAGTCAAGATGAACATGGGGACTAACCCACTAATAGGATGACCATTTGTTTTCAATGTTATTATTTCTTCCTATATAAGATCTTGTATTATTATAAAAACATGACATCATTTTCACTTTGTATAATTTTATAAAATCATTAAATAATTATCAAAACCATAACATATAAATGATGATGGCATAGGATGTGTTGGGAGTATCATTAGTGTCCAAAACATTTATTGAATGACCAATATATGATTGTTGACTTTTTAATGGAATAAAAATCATATGTATAGTTGACCAGGATGGTAGTACCTTTTCAAAATCAATATCCATAGTAAAAAAAGATAAATCCATGAAATAAATATATTTATTTATAATGTGGAAAATGATGATGAAAAAAATTGGGCATCATTATTTATGATAAATTAGGATATAAATAAAATAAATTACTTTTTATGTTCATAGAAGGTTTATGATACTTTGACTAAACTTTATCTCACTTGGGGTCGTGATCTGTTACTATATACAACATTAGTTCAATGAGTATCATTCACTACGTTCTAGATAATTACATAAAGTGTTACTTAAAATGTGTATTTATATGACAATATAAATTTATTGAATTCAATTTTGGGAAATAGTGGTCCCCTTGAGAGGCGATGAGATTTGTCTAGGTTTGAATAGTAACAATAAATAACTAAATTCATTATGATAATAGTTTATAATTTTAGGATTTGAATTTATTTTCATAGTGTATTCCTATGTGTTAAGTGAATATTAGGTAAATAACATTAATATGTATATTTTCATTAAATGAATGTTAATTAATTTTAGGAGTGACGATTCAAGTTAATGATTCATATTTTATTAGAAAAATATATTGAATATTATAAGTAAATAATAAAATATTCATGATGATTGAGATATTTTTTTTATGTCATGTGTGAATAATATATATTTTTAAGGGATTCAA
This sequence comes from Viscum album, assembly GCA_963277665.1. Classification (NCBI taxonomy): domain Eukaryota; kingdom Viridiplantae; phylum Streptophyta; class Magnoliopsida; order Santalales; family Viscaceae; genus Viscum; species Viscum album. Next base: position 1,471,208,643 of record OY728161.1, read on the forward strand.
TTTTAAAAGTTCCAAATTAATTTATTTTATAAATAAAACCATCCTATTTTTTGGAAAATAAATTAACTGTTATTGTAAAATATTCCAACAATTATTTTAGAGGAATCTATCTCATATAACTAATGTTATATATATATATAAAGAGATTTTTGGATGCACCTTGTCTAATAATGTTGTCTCATATCGAAGAGATGTTTCCCTTGTGAGTATCAGATTATCAAATGTGTAATTAATTCTCTATGAATGAAAAAGGATATTTAGGATTGACACATCTATAAGAATTTGGAGTGTGTATGTATGATATTGATGGTTCTGGAACTGTCTCCCTCAATATATGATCCCCAAAATCATGTTAATTTTGTTTCCAAACAATCTCAAATGACGTAAAAATTTCAATTTTTCCACAATTAATTAAATCAATCAAGATTCATGGGTTTTAAATCGATTGTGGTTACACGAGGAATGGTGTTTTTTAGAAAATCAAAACGTATAAATTTTTAATTTCTATGATTATGTGTTTGATTAAGATGAACTAAGCTATTTTTCCATAGGTGATAGTATAGAGATTAATAGTGGTAGAAATAATGAAATGGTGATTTGATCCATGTAGGATGGTTCAGTTAAGGCCATCTGAAGATCTAAAATGTCTTTTTCAAAATTATAATATATGTATATATATTATTTATAAAGTGCATAAAAATCATTCATTGAGTGAAAATAAAATTTATTGAGTTCTTCCATTGGCAGATAGAAATTGTATCAAGATGATTGTATGTTTACTCATTCATATAGAATACATTAAAACAAAATCTAGGGCTACTGTTTTAGGATAGAGAAATGAAAAATTAGAGGAGTAAAATATTATTATGAAATAAAATTATCATGTTAATATATGCTGATCATAGGATATTAATTTCCACCAAATAGATGTGGGATACATCCTCCCAATATATGTGGAATATGGGTTAATTTTTTTAATAAAAATTATTTTTTAAATTTCTCAAATGGGGGTGGTGCCTACCACTGCCTGGAACCCCCAAATCCTTGTTTATGAACATGGGTGATTAGGAATAACTCATATAAACTAGTTCAATTCATGCTCTTCCTGAACTAATGGGTCCATTCCATTCCCACACCCCACCTTAGAGGATTCTAAGATGCCTAAAAATTATGAAATATTAATAAAAAATATTTTAAATATATAAAATTTAATAAAAAAAATTAGGACAAATAATTTTTTATGAATGAATATTACATTAAAATATATTATTAATTAATTAATTTCATCCATATGAAATAATTGAAAATTTTACTTTATTTTTCAAATTTATTTCATGTCTACTGATCATGATCCTAGAGTGATAAATGTTTTTTTTTGTATTTATTAGCTTAGGTACTTGTTATTTCATGTGAGAATAAATTTATAATTATTTATGTAAATGATGATATGTGTGTCGCCCCTTGACTCACTATATCTATAAGGGTCAGTGTGTCCACAATTTCTAATATGTATGCAAATCCCATGTTTTTTATATTCATTTACCCACTATATAGTATTTGTGTATAATGTTATGGATGAAAAAGGATACAATATGTATCAAGATTTATAGATATCCAATAATAAAGTTAAATATATTGGACGAGGTGACTGCTACAGATCGAGTTAGATGTTACCCTATGAATATCCCCTAGGTAACAATGGATTTGCAATTCACTCAATGTATCTACCATAAAAAAATATCAAGAGTATTTCATTTATTCATTTAATTATTTTCTCATGTATTCTTTTATTTATGTTTCTAAAATTTATTATTGATCACATAATACATTAAATGATAATGCATAATAAAAATTAACATTTTATGTGAATGTTTTCAATTTAATATGAGCAATGTTTTGAGTGAGATCGCATAGATAAATATTGATAAATAGATACATATTTCAATTACTATGAATACTATAAATCCCCTATAATGTTTATATTAAGTCACTAATTTCCAGTTCTCAAAAAATTCTACAAAAACATTAGTTTGATGTCCTCATCAGTGGTAGTTTATGATTCCCCTTAGTAATAATGAATTCATATTAAAGTGGATAGTTGAATTAATTAATAGTAAAGGTAAAAAATACCATATTAACATGAAGCAATTTTAGATGAAAATAATTGAGTACATTAATGTTACGATTTTTATGAGATTAGAATCTATTCAAATGACCAAGGAGTAATGATATAATGTGGTTATCCAACCAAAATCCTTCCTTAAACATAATGAGTAATGGCCTTTCTATTGCATGTATTATGAAGAGTGATTTTAAAGATCATTTCCCCTAGAATACATAATATATTAATTATTCCAAATCTATCTTTTACAGGATACTTGGATTTAATAAAATTTTGACAGTAATTTAATATAAATAAATGTATAATTTCTAATAAAAGGGAATAAAGAAAAAATATTCTCCAATTTTTTATATAAATGGATAGTAATTATTAAAATTCACTAATATAAACATTAGAAAATTAATATTTTCTAACAGATATAAATTTTGAAGAGTGTTGTTGGGGCTATTTAATTTTACTATGATATGAATAGAAGTTTCCCGTGGAAAATCACTATTCCCAGTTAATAAACCTTAATAATCAAGTGTAGGTGAAAAAAATTATTACAAGAGAATCAAGGAAAATTAATTTTATGTTTTCATTGAAATTCTTATAATCAAAATCCAATATCCTACGAATGAAACCCAAAGATATATATTATGATTCCATGTTTCTTAATCTCCATGAATTTTTCATGGAGGAAGTAAATGTAAAATGACAATATATTTTAGTGATGTCTTGGAATAATTTTCTTATATATATATTTTATATTATTTTGGTTTTATATTGAGGTGTGTTTGGGAGAAAAATTTAATAATTTTGAAGGATTGAGACTTGTGAATGGTTGGTGCATGGTTTTCCCAAACCATGTTCCCATACACAAAAAATATATGAACCAACATAGGGTGTATTCACATAGATTTGGATGTTTTATAAAATAATTCACCCTAAAATGAGAAACTATAAACCCCCTAATAGAGTAATAAGGTTAAGGTGCATGGATAGGGTAAATTGTTCCCTTCGAGAAGAAAATATTTCATATGTTGTTTAATCCCCCAAACTCTATTAATTTTTTTTCAACCCCCTTAATATACCACAAAACGGCTTATTTCAACCCATATTTGATTTATCTAGATTCCAGATCCTCCAATATTAATTACATGGCCATATGACCTCCTTTCATGGTGATTTAAATACCAGTTGGAAGATTTTCACATCATTGTAAATGTGGATTCTTTCTGATTGATTTCACTACTTTGTCGAATTCTCCTTCCATTATTTTGGTTGCTTGTATCTTATATTTTTTGGATCTAGAACAAGAATTTGTTTTTATAATAGAACATGTATTGTTCGATATGACTATAGATTTATGATATCTTGATTTGTTTGACCATTGAAATTGGTTTCGGACTATGAAAATTTTCTATGTCGCGTTCTTGATTAATCCTCTTAAATTTGGGGTTCTATGTTGAGAAATAAATAATCAATGAATTAAGGTAGGTGGTATAAAACTGAAATCCCATAGTCATGATTTCAATTACTGGTATGAAATTCTGCATTTCTATATTTCATTTTGTAAAAGAGTTTTTACACGAATTAATTAATTTTGTGGATTAATTAATATTGGCATGTGAATTAGAAACAAATAACTAGAGAATTTTTTATTTGGCAATGAGATTGCTAAATTAAAGTAATTAATTGTTTTATTAATTAAATTATTATTTTGATCCATGAATAATTAATTTTTGAATTTTGTATGTGATATTTAGATTTTAAATTTAATAAATTATTCCTAAATTAATTTTTGGAATTATTAGATTAATGTGTAGGATTAATTAATTTTTTAATTAATTAATGGAATTAATGTGATCAATTAATTTTGGATATTAATTAATGGAATGTGTTGAATATGACAAAGTTCTATTTTATTAATTAATTGCCGAATTAATTAAGTGATCATTGTGATATATTTAAAATTGTGATATATTGGATATTATGAAATTGTGATATATGTTACATGAAATGGTGAATAGTTACATGAACATTCATTAATGTATTGTGAGTGGTAACATGGTCATCCAATTATGAAAATATGAATGAAAAAATGTATATTCAATCTTGAATTATAAAATATGAATTGTAACACAGTCATTCAATTATTAAAGATGAATTGTAACATGGAAATTCAAACATGCATTATAAAATAGTAATGGTAACATTGTAATTCGGTTATGAAATGATGAGTGGTAACATGGAAATTCAATTATTTATTATAAAATATGATTGGTACCATTGTCATTCAATTATGAAATGATTAATGGTGTCATGGACATTCAATCATGTATTATAAAATATGAATGGTAATACTGAATTTCAATTAGTAATTATGAATGGTAATAATGACATTCCTGTATATGATATGAGTTAGGTATCCACGGGCACCCAACTAATACAAGGATATACATAGAGGAAATGAAAAAAATGTAAACTTCGATACATTATTAATTATATTTTATTCTATAGACAACTTGATACACTTTTAATGACTGTATATTATTTTACACACCATTGGTGGGGGCCTACTGAGTTGTACCCACAACCTACTCAGGCTGCCTTCTTGGTACCGAAATAGAATACATGATTACATGATAGGTAATGGGAAAATTCCCATCATCTGTGGATGAATTGGGGAGGAGCATGGTTGTGGGAACCATCCATGGTTTGGGACATACTAGTTGGAGTAGTATATGCCTTTATTAGTTTTTTTTCATATTGACATGTAGAATGTACATTATCATGTAATATATACATTTTTTGTTTTGACTATGAATTTCCTATTTTTATTATCTTGTGATACTGTATTATTCATGCTATGTTATATCAGTTTGATATTTTTATTTTTTTACTATGGTTTTATTATTATAAGGAGTTTATAGTCTCCCAATGATTAAAATTAGACCCTTTATAGTAGTAAACATCATCTTTCTTATGGGGAGGTGCACCTGAGGTCATGTGGACAACCCTTTTTGGGGAACTAGTGTGTGGAACCCAGGAGGATGTGTTACAAAGCATAATCAAAGATGATATTTTTTTATATTTTTTATCTTTAAATTTAGGACAATTAGAAAATAGACTAGGAAGATGTGATCCATTCTTATGAGATCGTGAATGGGAGTAAATAATTCAAGTATGAGGGAGAACCCATGTACCTAGGTTGGGATTACAGATATTGGTATTTTCTATTATAGTAGCTGTTATTTCACCTTTGGTGATGTAGTAGTTGTGTTTTGTGAAAATTAATTTGTAATTTTATTTATATTTTTCTTTTGGACTGATATTTCAAGGGAGTTGAGCTTTCAGGTATCATTCAAGACACTCAGTATTTATTATGACATGAATCATTATACGGATGCATGGAAAAATGTGTATTAGGTACGTTATTAAACTCGAATAGTTATTAATTTCTTGTTAAATTTAAATGAAAATGGTTCGTAACAGTAAAATAAAAATTTATATATGATGAAAAAATATAATCAAATGATTGTCTAATGATACTTGAATAATGATTTTAGTTTACCCTTTTTAACCATGACCTAGGTGTATGATGGTTAGGTGTTGTGATGGTTCCTCAGTTTTGACTTTGTGGTAGGGAATAGGAAAAACTACTTTCAGTGTTATATTGTTTTTTTCCTCTTACGAAAATGTGTTGGCCTTATTTTATGTGTCCTGAAACATGTGTTTGTAATTTAAGAGGTATTACACTGTGATGATGAGTGTTGATAAGAAGATAGGAGGCTATGGCTAGAGATGATCAATCAATTGTAGAACGAGAGGAATCAATTGTGTCGATTGGTAATTTAGGGGTGTAGTTATTAGAGAACAGTTCATTCTTCTTTAAATTCATGGAATGTTACCCAGTGCGAGTTAATAGGATCATGTTTGAATTGAAGAGATATTTTTAGTTGCTAAACCCTCCATCTTTTACAAGAGAGGGTGGACCTGAGGGAGATGAGTATTGGGTAGAGTATATGTAGAATATAATTGACCATTTAAATAATGTAAATAGGAAGATGGTTAATTTTTCCACATATATGAAACGAGGATTTGAGAAGTGATAGTGGGAAATCTAGGCATAGACTGTACATATTGATGGTGTGTTATGGAAGGACATCACGGATAAGTTCTTGAAGCACTTCAATCTAGAGATGTTGAGGTTGGTGAGAGTATTTGAGTTTATATGGATCACATAGGGGGGAATGTATGTGATGTACTATATTGGATACATTGATGAATATGACCACTTGGTTCATATATTTGTAGGAGATTATATATATATGGAGAGACATTTTTAGTGTGGAAATATATTTGAGATTATGTCCCAAGCTAACCAATTTTGGTTAATGATGTTTGCTAAGATAAATATGGCTCTCATATCTTAGGAGAACCTGACGGAGGCTTCCAGTGTTGGAATTCATTTTTCTGAAGAATGATTAGGTGGATTGTTTTAAAAGAGTGGGATGTTTCATTATAATAATTTTAGTCTGGATGATAGAAAGACAAGTATCAAAGGGGAAGTGTATGTTAGACATAACCTGTGATGAACCAGACCCCCCTTGGTCCCTTCCTTTGCCAAAATCCAGATCCTTAAGGGGTGCCGATCTGTGCGACAGATCGGTGCGACCGATCGGTGAGACCGATCGGTGCGACAGATCGGCGGAACCGGCCGACGTCACCCGGCTTTGCCAAGTTGTTCCAGTAACGCTCTTTTTTCGCAAATAGGTTTTTAAACCCTATTCTGCCTCGTATAAAAAAAAGAAAATGTCTTAAAGACCCGAATCGCGCACAAAAGTTTTAATTAGATACTGAATCGACTCATGAGGCGGTTTAAACCACCCAGCACCTTTAATGATGAGTCAAGCCACGTGGTCAACCCACGACTTCCCCGTCTTACGCGGTTTCGCATTTTCACCTCAACTGTCCCCGACTCTTATAAATTAAAGGTTAGGTCGTGGTTTCCCCCTTCCTCGATCGTGGCTCTTCTGGTGCATCGGGCCTACCGCATCGTTATTCGTAAAGTTCCGCGCCCCCGGCTAAACATCGATCATCTATCAACAAGTAGGGAATTTCTCTCATCTCTCACTTTTGTGTATCATGCGGGGTGGGCATTATTTTGTTCCTATGGAATTGGTTGAACCGAACCTTAATGAAGATAATAAATGAAGTTCTAAAGAAAGAAGGGGAAGGGGTTGTGATCGTTTTTCTGCTTTATCTTGTGATCATCCTTTTTAGTTGTGCTGGTTCATGTTTTCTGAAAATTGAGGCTGTTGGTGGGCATTGTATGTGCACTGATGAATCCCCTCATGATGTTTTAAATGGGTTGCTGAAATTGTGAACACCTGCTGTGAAATTGGTTAATCACGTCTGCCCGGCTGAATAAGTTGAAAGCACCAGGATCAACCCTTCTGTGATAACTCCCTGTTAGAACACACGAAATTTGAAATCATGGAGTGTGTTAAGTCGTTTAAATCTGAAAATCCCTAACTTGTGTTGGTAGTGGTAGTTGGTTGTTTTTCTTTCGGGCCGATTGCTGGAAATGTGGGAGGGGATGGGATCCCCTGTTCTTTTATACTCTCGGTGGTTGTGTGAATTTGGGGGATGGGATCTCCTGTTGGTGTGGATTCGGTGGTTGTGAGTTTTAAATTCGAGTGGTTACTCGTTCATATCACAAATTGGGGAGAGATCCTCTCTTGACAGAACCGGGTGTGAGTGTTTTGGTTGATCCATGCTTTTGACGCTTTCCTTGGTTATGCTTATGGTAGTTGCCCAGTAGTGCTTAAAATTAATTGAACATTTTAACTGAACGTGAAATAAGAATGGGACAAATGGTTTTTGTGGGCAAGGGTTGTGAACTGTGACTCGGACGCAGTGGGGTTGTGTTCTGTAGGTTGGCTAGGAAAACCTAAGTTTTGGGTGACTGTTTGTTACCTATATCTATACTTGTAGCTTTGTGTTTCTTATTCGCGCCCCACCCAAGTTGAGCACTCAATGCCGAACACCCCCATTTATGGGGGAAGGGTGTTTTTTCCAACACTATCCTTAGTGGCTGGTTATTAGTTCCTTTTCTGCTCCCTTTCCCGGATAGCCCAAGTACCTTCGGGCAGGCTGTGATGACCTGAAGTCCATTATTAGCCCAAGAACCATCGGGCGGGGTGTTGTGGTGGTTGGCGAGGTGTGTGCGGCAGGTGGTTTCCCAAGTGTCTTCGGGATGAGCCCCAGGTGTCTTCGGGCGTGGCAGTGGATCTTTTATCCCAGGTGTCTTCGGGCGTGGCGGTGGTTGTTCTGGCCTAGGTGTTTGCAGGCATGGTTACATGTGACAGTTGTGGACCAGGTGTGTGCGGGCGGGATTCAGCAGTGGGACTGCATGCGGTTGAGGCCCAGGTGTGTGCGGGCGGGATTTCGACAGTGGGACTGTGTGTGTTTGTGGCCCACGTGTGTGCAGGTGGGTGTGGCAGTGGGACTGCGGTGAGAATGGCGGGATTGGTCCGATGCGTAGGATGACTCAATAACCAGTGGAAAAGTGGCGCGGGGTACCCAAACATCGATGTGCTCTTATTGTATATATTACTTGACTTTCTTTATTTGGGGAGTGAGCCTTGGTGAGGCCTGGGATGGATAGTTTTCCTTGTTAGGTGTTTGGTTTACTCATTTCTCACGGGACTTTAGTACGTTCCCCAACTTGTGCACGAGAGTCTTGGTTTTCCCTACTGAGTGTACTTGTATACTCACCCTACGTATATAAAACTGCTTTCATGTTTCCAGGAGGACTTCGGGGATCACGCAGGACCTTACTAGCTCGGACTTTTGGAGTAGTTGCAGTTGTTCTTTTTTTTCCTTTTTGGTACTTACCTTGTAGTCACCTTTTGGCACTTTGTGGCTTTCAGTTTTGAAACATGCATGTGGGAATGGTTTACTTTTGGCTTTACTTTTCTTTCTACCTTGGTGTTGTTGGGTTTTCTTCTCCTTATCTTTCGATCCTATAAGAAAAAAAGGGTAATGCCTTCCATTTGAGAGAATTTTCTATACCCTTGGTGCTAGTCGCCACTCCGGGACCTATTGAAGGCGGGTTTCGAGGGTCATTATCTCTCCTTCAACTTAAAGAAGGAAGGGTGTGGCAATCTGCTGACCCTTCCCTCCTTTTGGTGAAGGCGGGTCGTGACAGAATGGTATCAGAGGCTGAAGGTTGAGAGAGAAGACGGAGTCTGGAGTTAGGCATAGTGAGGATTGCATGGGATGGTAAGGCAACGGTGTTGGGTGACCTTGGAGCGTGAATTAGGCCAGGGAAGACCGGCTAGGACACGGGATTTTAGGGCCCCCCGTGATCCGATGTAAGGACTCTGGACCTACCAAACGACCAAGTGAGGCCACACTGATTGCAGGGTAGAGACCCTAGGAAAGGTACATGCATCATAATGACTTGTGTTCCTGTGTTTTTGGGATGTATTGGGAATCAAGAATAAATTAAATATTAAGAAGTTTTAAGAACGATATTCTTCACTACTTGGGCTTAGGCATTCCTTGTTTACCTTGCAGCTATGGAACCTGGAAGGCGCCCACGTGTGGTACAGGCGATCGAGGCCCCTGAGACTACTTTGGCCAATCGGCAAAGAGCTGATCGAGAGGAAGAGGACGACCAGTGGCAGAAGACTCTTCGAGCCTTCCAGCGACAGACCCTCGAGAAGTATGAGGGCAGCACCTCCGATATGAAGATGGAAGGCTGGCTAGAGGAGAAAGTTATAGCCTTCGTCCTGATTCGGGCCCCGACCGAGTACTGGGTTCCTCTGGCTGTTAGCCAGATGCGAGGAGCGGCACGTCAGTGGTGGATGCTTCACATGGGGAATAGTAAAGAGTCTGAGGTTTCTTGGGCGGAATTCGAGAAGGAGTTCCGGGCGGAGTTCCTCTCCTCGACAATGAAGGCGGAGAAGAGGCAGGAGCTACTCTCCCTCCAGCAGGGGAGCATGTCCGTGAGGGAACTTGGAATCAAGTTCAAGGACCTCCTATGTTTTTCTCCGGACCTCTTTCCCGATGAGGAGTCCCGGGTAAGACGTTTGGAGGAGGCGCTCTGACCCTCCCTCCAGTATGTTGTTACCCCATTTACCCTTCCGACATAATTAGAGGCCCAGAAGAAGGCCGAAGTGGTGGAAAGGATGCATGCTCTGGGCGAAGTGTCACGAGAAGGGATCCAGCTGGGACCATCAAAGGGGAAGGCCGTCAGCACCAGGCCTCCAGCATCGGGACCCTCCAGGTACCGACCCACAGGGAGCAGACTGCAACAGTTTCAGTTTCGATCCCCTGGCCCACGTTCTTTCCCTACAGGCTCGGGACCACGATGCTTCATCTGTGGGAGCCCTGGACATCTCCGGAATCAGTGACCCGATCGGGTGCAGTACAGCAGTGGCAGTCATCCCCAGCATCTGCCGCAGCAGCAGTTTCTAGCCAGACCCTTCCGGCAGCAGCAGCAGGGACAGCGAGCTCCCGCTCCTCCGCAGGCAGACATAGGAGGAGGAGGCCGACCTCAGGGCGCTCCCCAGGGACCTCGACCAGGGTGTGGTCGGGGAGGTGGCCGACAGCTGAGGGGCAGGGGAGCTGGGCGTGGATAGCTACACGCCATAGAGGAAACGGTTCCAACAGGGCCAGAGGTTGTTCGAGGTACGATCAATGTTTTTAGCACTCTTGCTTATGCTTTGTTCGATACCGAAGCCTCACACTCCTTTGTTTCACCCAGTCTAGTCCGTGCCTTGGGTCTAGATGCCGAGAGACTTCCAGTGCCTCTGGTGTTGAGCACACCAGTTGGAGGTCAGACCGACTTGCTGTTCGTTTGTTGGGGATGTAGACTGATGTTAGGGCCACATCAGTCGGTTAGGGATCTCCTTCTGCAACAGATTCAGCCGTACGATGTCATCCTAGGCATCGACTGGCTATTTTCTGTGTGCTCCGTCATCGACTGTTTCCAAAGAAGGGTGGTGTTCTCAGGTTTGGATGGCCAGCGTGTTACCTTCACTGGCGAGCGGAGCTGTCCGAAGGGAAACAGGAGGGAGGAACCTCTCCTCTCCTTGTTGACCGAGATAACGGTAGAATCAGTAGATGTGGAAATGGTGGAAGTGCCAGAGATCGTCCGTGAGTTTATGGACATCTTTCCCGAGGAGGTAAGGACTCTACCCCCTCGACGTGATATCGAGTTCGGGATAGACCTGCAGCCCGGCTCTCGTCCAATCTCGATGGCTCCTTACCGGATGGCACCTTCGGAGCTACGGGAGTTGCGGATACAGATTGACGATCTGATGAAGAGGGGTTATGTTCGTCCAAGTGCGTCACCGTGGGGTGCTCTGGTCTTGTTTGCAAAGAAGGCAGATGGAGGTCTTAGGCTGTGCATAGACTACAGGAGGTTGAATCAGGTGACGATCAAGAATCACTACCCTCTGCCAAGGATAGATTATCTTTTTTACCAGCTGAAAGGGGCAAGATGGTTCTCGAAGATCGACCTGCGGTCTGGGTACCACCAGCTGAGGGTGAAAGATGGCGACATCCCGAAGACAGCGTTCATGTGCAGGTATGGGCACTTCGAGTTCGTGGTCATGCCCTTTTGTGTTACGAACGCCCCGGCCGTGTTCATGGGGCTTATGAACTCCATCTTTCGGTAGTACCTGGATCGGTTTGTGGTGGTATTCATAGACGATATCCTGATCTATTCAAGGTCAGAAAAGGACCATGCAGAGCACCTGAGGACAGTTTTGGAAGTCCTCTGACTGCACCAGCTCTACGGGAATTTGTCAAAGTGCAAGTTCTGGGCATGAGAAGTGCACTTCCTCGGGCACGTAGTATCTGAGCAGGGGGTATCAGTCGACCCATCAAAGGTTGAGGCAGTTGTTTCTTGGGCAGCACCCAAGAATGTGGCGGAAGTTCGGAGTTTCCTCAGACTGGCAGGTTACTACTGGAGATTCGTACCCAACTTCTCCCGAGTAGCAGCCCCTTTGACAGATTTGACCAAGAAGGACCAGGTTTTCGTGTGGAGCGAGCAATGCGAGTCGTCCTTTAGCTACCTAAAAGAAAAGCTGGTTAGTGCCCCAGTGTTGAGATTACCAGAAGAAGGGATGGCCTATGAGGTATTTTGTGATGCATCAGGACAGGGCCTGGGATGCGTGTTGATGCAGCAACAAGGGGTGATCTCTTACGGGTCCAGGCAGCTACGCCCCCATGAGTGTAACTACGCCACCCATGACCTGGAGCTTGCAGCGGTCATTTTTGCGCTAAAGTTATGGCGACACTAACTCATCGGGGAATGATTTGTGGTCTTCACAGATCACAAAAGCTTAAAGTATATCTTCTCCCAGCTGGACTTGAACTTGCGACAACGGAGATGGGTGGAGTTCCTCCAGGACTACGACATTGAAATCTCTTATACTGAGGGCAAGGGAAATGTGGTGGCCGATGCCTTGAGCAGGAGGATGCAGAAGGATGCGGTCCGAGAGTCGGAAAATTCCTGGAAGGCAATGGAGGAGTTGGCTGCCTTACACCTGGATGCGAAGATGGATAGTGGCAGAGGCTGCCTATATCAGATGATAGTGCAGTCATCTCTATTTCGAAAAGTGTAGGAGTCTCAGTGGGGAGACCCCGAGTGCGAAGTGATGCGTGATCGGGTTGACCAGGGCGATGCTCCAAGAGAATGGACAGAGGACGGTCAGCACCGGATGCTTTTCCAAAAAAGTTTGTTTGTTCCAAGAGTGATGCGTGGCAAGGTTCTCAGTGAGTTCCACAACTCACCCCTAGCTGTGCACCCAGGAGTTACCAAGATGTACCAGGGGCTGAAAAGGCAGTTCTGGTGGCCCGGAGTTAAGCGAGCGGTGGCATAATTTGTGGCTAAATGCTTAGTATGTCAGCAAGTGAAGGCTGAACACCGGGTTCCAGGCGGCCTACTGCAGCCTTTAGCTGTTCCCGAGTGGAAGTGGGACGACATCTCAATGGATTTCGTCACAGGACTACCCAAGGACCAAGGAGGGTGCGACGCCATCTGGGTGGTGGTGGACAGGTTAACGAAATCAGATCACTTTCTGGAAATCATGGAGTCAAGTACTGTGGATGCTTTGGCACGAATGTACGTGAATGAGGTGGTGCGGTTGCATGGAGTTCCAAGGTCTATAGTCTCGGATAGGGATGCACGGTTTACCTCGCGAATCTAGAGAAGATTGCATCATGCGTTTGGCACCCAGTTACGCCTTAGCACTGCTTTCCATCCCCATACAGATGGACAAACGGAGCGAACCATCCAGAACATGGAGGATATGCTACGGGAATGTGTTCTGGACTCAAGAGAGTCATGGGTGCGATACTTGCCTCTAGTAGAGTTTTCCTATAATAATAGCTACCACTCTACCATCGGTATGGCCCCGTTTGAGGCTTTGTACAGGAGGCCATGCAGTTCACCTGTGTGTTGGACTGAAGTAGGAGAGGCAGGCATCCTTGGCCCTGAGGTGGTGCAAAACACGATAGAGAAGATTCAGCTCATACGAGAAAGGATGAAGGCGGCCCAGGACCGACATAAGTCGTATACTGATACCAGGAGAAGGCCCTTGGAGTTTGAGGTTGGGGACCACGTGTTCTTGAAGGTCTCCCCGTGGCGTGGGCAACAGAGGTTCGATAAGGGGGGTAAGCTTTCCCCTAGATTCGTCGGACCCTTCGAAGTGTTGCGGCAGGTCGGCGAGGTGGCTTATCAGCTAGCGTTACCTCCGCCGCTGCTAAGGATACATGATGTCGTTCATGTATCCCAGCTCTGTCGTTATCTGCACGATGATTCACATGTCCTTGATTGGGGTGAACTTGACATCGAGGACGACATAACCTTTGTGGAAAAACTAGTGATGATCGAGGATCACAAGGAGAAGGTGCTTCGTGGGCGAGCCATTCCCTTGGTTTGTGTGTTGTGGAGACATGGCGGGCTCGAAGAGAGTACGTGGGAGAGGGAAGCACAGATGAGTGCCCAATACCCCGGGTTTTTTTGAGCTTTGTTCCTTTTTGTACCTGTTGTGGTAGAACGTTTGACTTTTGGCTATGAAATGTTCTGGTTTATTTCCTCTGTTGTGTGTGAAAAGCCCCGGCTAAAGGGAAGAGGGAACCCGACCCCAAATCAAGACGCATTAAGGTGGATGCGATTAAACCCGTGCGGGCGAGTCAGTGCCGCCCAAAGCGGATAATATCTTGACATGGGGGAGGGAAACTCCCCAAACCCACATGACCGGGCGGTCTGGCGTGGTATGTTGCATGGTTCTTGACATGGGAGTGTTTTTAGTTAGCAGAGGTTCACTCCTAAGAGGTATCTTTCGAAGATGGTTGTTCGGACCCTCTCTTTCCTTCTGGTTTGTTGTGATTCTCGAGGACGAGAATCGTTTAAGAGGTATCTGATGTGATGACCCAGACCCCCTTGGTCCCTTCCTTTGCCAGAATCCGGATCCTTAAGGGGTGCTGATCGGTGAGACCGATCGGTGTGACCGATCGGCGGAACCGGCCGACGTCACCCGGCCTTGCCAAGTTGTTCCAATAACGCTATTTTTTCGCAAATAGGGTTTTAAAACCTATTCTGCCTCGTTTAAAAAAAAGAAAATGTCTTAAAGACCCAAAACACGCACAAAAGTTTTAATTAGATACTGAATCGACTCATGAGGTGGTTTAAACCACCCAGCACCTTTAATGATGAGTCAAGCCGCGTGGTCAACCCACGACTGCCCCGTATTACGCGGTTTCGCGTTTTCACCTCAACCGTCCACGACTCTTATAAATTAAAGGTTAGGTCGTGGTTTCCCCCTTCCTCGATCGTGGCTCTTCTGGTGCATCGGGCCCACCGCATCATTATCCGTAAAGTTCCACGCCCCCGGCCTAAACATCGATCATCTATCAACAAGTAGGGAATTTTTCTCATCTCTCACTTTTGTGTATCATGCGGGGTGGGCATTATTTTGTTCCTATGGAATTGGTTTAACCGAACCTTAATGAAGATAATAAACAAAGTTCTAATGAAAGAAGGGGAAGGGGTTGTGATTGTTGTTATGCTTTATCTTGTGATCATCCTTTTTTGTTGTGCTGGTTCATGTTTTATGAAAATTGAGGCCGTTGGTGGTCGATGTATGTGCACTGATGAATCCCCTCGTGATTTTTTAAATGGGTTTCAGAAATTGTGAACTCCTGCTGTGAAATTGGTTAATCACGTGTGCCCGTCTGAATAAGTTGAAAGCACCAGGATCAACCCTTCTATGATAACTCCCTGTTAGAACACACAGAATTTGAAATCATGGAGTGTGTTAAGTCGTTTAAATCTGAAAATCCCTGACTTGTGTTGGTAGTGGTAGTTGGTTGTTTTCCTTTCGGTCCGATTGCTAGAAATGTGGGAGGGGATGGGATCCACTGTTCTTTTATACTCTCGGTGGTTGTGTGAATTTGGGGGATGGGATCTCCTGTTGGTGTGGATTCGGTGGTTGTAAGTTTTAAATCCGAGTGGTTACTCATTCATATCACAAATTGGGGAGAGATCCTCTGTTGACAGAACCGGGTGTGAGTGTTTTGGTTGATCCATGCTTTTGACGCTTTCCTTGGTTATGCTTATGGTAGTTGCCCAGTAGTGCTTAAAATTAATTGAATATTTTAACGGAACGTGAAACAAGAATGGGACAAATGGTTTTTGTGGGCAAGGGTTGTGAACTGTGACTCGGACGCAGTGGGGTTGTGTTCTGTAGGTTGGCTAGGAAAACCTATGTTTTGGGTGAGTGTTTGTTACCTATATCTATACTTGTATCTTTGTGTTTCTTATTCGTGCCCCACCCAAGTTGAGCACTCAATGCAGAACACCCCCATTTATGGGGGAAGGGTGTTTTTCCCAACACTATCCTTAGTGTCAAGTTATTAACTCCTTTTTTGCTCCCTTTCCCGGATAGCCCAAGTACCTTCGGGCAGGCTGTGATGGCCTGAAGTCCATTATTAGCCCAAGAACCATCGGGCGGGGTGTTGTGGTGGTTGGTCTGGTGTGTGCGGTAGGTGGTTTCCCAAGTGTCTTCGGGATGAGGCCCATGTGTCTTCGGGCATGGCAGTGGATCCTTTAGCCTAGGTGTCTTCGGGCGTGGCGGTGGTTGTTCTGGCCTAGGTGTTTGCAGGCATGGTTACATGTGACAGTTGTGGCCCAGGTGTGTGCGGGCGGGATTCAGCAGTGGGACTGCGTGCGGTTGAGGCCAAGGTGTGTGCAGGCAGGATTTCGGCAGTGGGACTGCGTGTGGTTGTGGCCCAGGTGTGTGCGGGTGGTTGTGGCAGTGGGACGGCGGTGAGAATGGCGGGATTGGTCCGATGCGTAGGATGTCTCAATAACCAGTGGGAAAGTGGCGCGGGGTACCCAATCATCGATGTGCTCTTATTATATATATTACTTGACTTGCGTTATTTGGGGAGTGAGCATTGGTGAGGCCTGGGATGGATAGTTTGCGTTGTTAGTTGTTTGGTTTACTCTTTTCTCATGGGACTTTAGTACGTTCCCCCACTTGTGCACGAGAGTCTTGGTTTTCCCTACTGAGTGTACTTGTATACTCACCCTACGTATATAAAACTGCTTTCAGGTTTCCAGGAGGACTTTGGGGATCACGCAGGACCTTACTAGCTCAGACTTTTGGAGCAGTTGCAGTTGTTCTTTTTTTCCTTTTTGGTACTTACCTTGTAGTCACCTTTTTGCACTTTGTGGCTTTCACTTTTGAAACATGCATGTGGGAATGGTTTACTTTTGGCTTTACATTTCTTTCTACCATGGTGTTGTTGGGTTTTCTTCTTCTTATCTTTCGATCCTATAAGATAAAAAGGGTAATGCCTTCCATTTGCGATAATTTTCTATACCCTTGGTGCTAGTCGCCACTCTGGGGCCTATTGAAGGCGGGTTTCGGGGGTCATTATCTCTCCTTCAACTTAAAGAAGGAAGGGCCTGGAAATCTGCTGACCCTTCCCTCCTTTTGGTGAAGGCGGGTCGTGAAATAACCATTCCCATGTGATATATCCCTATTGTGGTAAGTTGAAACAATTTCGAAGACAATTCCCCTGACCAATAGTAGTGTCAAGACCTTGCAGTAAGAAAGGACATCTATTGATGTTCTAAAGGAACCAATGATGTATGGGTTATGATGGAGGATCTGGGTTGATCAAAGGTGTTTTAAGGGGATCCTATGGGTCATATAAGTTTTTTAGTTGGAGTTCTACTTGAGAAGGTGGTATAGTATGTGAATTTAGAGTCTTGGGGAATAATCATTTTGATTAGTAGGATGGTGCAGCTCAGGGGGCCTAGACTGCATCACAAGGAATATGGGAAATATATTTACATTTTATTCAGCCTATTCTTGTAGATATTGATGCTGGGCCACCAATAGTGAGAGTTTATATTATATTAGATTTTATTCCATCTAGTTATTTATTTGATATGGGTGCCTCTTATTCCTCTATTTTTACACAACTTCTGAATGGGTTTGGCTTGGAGGTGGAGTTCGTGAGTGGAGTTATGATTATCAACACACCTTTGGTAGTATAGTCTATGTAAATCTAATTGTGAAAGGGATGTTCTCTTATTGTTGGATATATCATTTCCATTGTGATATTTATATCCTTGACCTGTTAGTATTCAATATAATTTTGGGTATGGAGTGATTAGTATCATATTAATCAATAAGAGATTGTAACAGGAGGAGGGTGACTTTTACATATCTTATTGGTGACAATTACATTCTGTGTGAACTGTGGGACTTCCACGTAGGCTGAGTAGATATAATTAATCAGTATCTTGGTGAGAACACAGATGAAGTACTAGTCTATTGTTGGATGATTGTGGTGTAATGAAAGAAATTTTCGACCTATAGTTAATAAATTTTATGATGTGTTTCATAAAGAATTCTCAAGATTCCCAGCTAAGAGAGATGTGGGATTTATTATTGATCACATGCTAGGGGCTAGGACAATTTCTATTCCACTATAGAGAATGGAACTGACAGAGAATCAATATATTAAGAATATTTTAGAGGAGTTGGAGGATATGTGGTTTATCTGTCCATGTACGTCCCCTTGGGGTTCACCAGTTGTATTTCTATGAAGGTTGATAGGATTGTACTATAATATTTGTCATACAAAAAGTTAAACAATAGGATAGTTATGATCTATTATCTTATTTCGGATATCGACAAACAATTTAACTAGTTTAGAGGATCTTGTGTTTTCTTAAATATTGAATTTTGATTTGGGTATCATCAACTGAGAGTTCTAACTTCTAATATACCAAGGATTTCTTATATAAGTTAGTATATCCTATATGAGTTTTTTTTGAAAAGTCGTTTGGGATAGTGAATGCACCAAAAAATTTTAAAGACTTTTTGAACTGAATCTTTCATCCATACATGGATATATTTGGGGGGGGTGGTTCTAGATGATATATTGGTGTTATCCATGAATCATTAAAATCATGCACAATATCATGAAATTTCATGAGTACAGTGAGAGTGCATCGTCTATACACCCAGATATCTATGTGTTTTTTCAGATTTATGAGGTATACTTCATTGGTCAAATCATCTTATATGATGGTGTCTCGATTGACCTAAAGAATGTTCAATTAGTAGTTTATTGGGAGCATCCCAAGAATGAATTATATATTTTTATCTTTATAAAATTATATGGATATTATCTGAGGTAAATCTAAGATATTTAACAACTATATGTTCCACATTTAGTATTAACCAAGACGATGAAAAAGAATAAATAGTCAGAATCATGTGAGAATGATTTCAAATACATAAATAAGATATTTAAATCCTCAGTAATCGTGATCCTACATGAGCTAGGTGAAGATTATATAGTGTATTGTGACACTTATAGCACCATATATGGAGCGATATTGATGTTGGGATATCGAGTTGAGGCATACTGATCTCGGTAGTTGAGGCCTCATGAATTGAATTACCATATGCATGACCCCGATATAGTTGTATTAGATTATGATTGGCAGTGCTGCCATCATTACCTGTTGGGTGACATGTTTAAAATATATATATATATCATATGATATTGAAGTATATAATTACATAGTTATATTTTAATCACCAAGAGTTGATATGGGTTGATTATATATATTTCTTTTATTTGGATCTAGCATTTACAACCTAGAAGGGAAATAATGTGGAAGATTCTTTGAGCAGGAAACCCATAATCATGTGGTTTGAGAGTCTAGTGCTCAGTGGAAGGTGATAACATTATACGATGAGATGAACCATGTGGTTTATGAGAGTTAGGATAAGATGAATCTAATATCAGTTTTAGTGGAGTATACACTATTGACATGAATCATGGAAAAATAGTATGAGGATCAAAAATTATTGACACTATGGGGCATCCTTGAAGGTAGAGAATCAAATTAAAATTGGACTATATATGAGGATGATACAATCTATGTCATAAATTTGATTATTGTTCATATAAAAATGTTGGATGAGTTGATGTATGCGTTTCATTCCTCGATGTGGGTTCTATATCTAGGTCTTACAAAAATTCACCATGAATTAAATAGATAGTTTTGGTGGATGGGCATGAAAATGGAGATAATAGGGGGTGTGACATGATGTTACTCATGTTAGTAGGTAAATTCTAAGAGTAAATGACTATGAGGATTTCAATAGCTTGTTTCCATTCCAAATTGGAAGTGGGGTAATGTGACAATGAATTTTTTTAATTATAAAAAACTCTATTATGAATGTTTTTTGGGTGATTTTGTACTATTTTGAAATGGTAGCTCACTTATTTCCAATACGAGAAACCGTCTCAATGAAGTGGTTGGGGGATTGAATGATCGAATGATAATCCATATTTATAGGGTGACACCGAATATAGTTTCAGACCATGATTCCCATTTTACACGGTGGTTGTGTTATGTCTTACAGAAGGTATTTAGCACATAGGTTTTATAGAGTATATAATTCCACCCATATACATATGGGTAGTCTGGGCATACTATAGAGGAGCTTAAGGATATGCTTCAGGCATGTGTCATACACATCCTTGGGTTTTGAAAAAGCACATAGGTTCTTTTTTTGTTCTCCTTTATCAACAGTTATCTGAAAACTGTTCGGATGAAACCATAAGATGAAATTTAGGGTGGTCCATGTAGATAACCACTATGCTGCATGGAGGATGGTAATTCTGTTATTTTGGGACCAAGTCTTGCACAGAAGACAATGGAGTAGGTATAGTTGATTAGATTGTGTATAGTGACATCTCAAATTATAAAAAAATTGTATACTGATAGTTGTTCACAATGACTAATGTTTAAAGAGAGTGATATTGTATTCATTCTCGTGCCCCCTAGATTTGGTTACCATTGGATATGGAGATATGGTATTCTAGTGCCCATGTTTTTTTTTAATTTTTTAGGTTTTTGAGAGTATCATTGTAATGGATAATAAATTGTCTCTTCCATAGATATTCAATTATATTAATGATATTTTACATGTGTTATAACATTGGCGGTATGTCCTTGACCATTATAATGTGATTCGTGTAGATGATGTAAATCTTGAGAGAGATGTTTCCTTTGAGGAGCATCTGATACAGGTCTTAGATCACAGTGAGAAAGTGTTACGGGGAAAGAAAATGTCGATTTTTCTTGTATAGTAGAAACATGTGAGGTTATGTGAGATTCGTTTGAAAGGGAATCATATATGATGGATTAGTGGCCTGATATAGGTGACTAATAATCTTAGAGTTCTCAGGAGTATATCTTGGGGATGAGATGTTATAATGGGCAGAGATTGTAAAACCTCGCAATATTTGGGAGATATATAAGACTTTTTTTAGGTTTTATTTTTTCTATATGGATGTATTTTTTATTGAGTATTTAATTTGGGTGTGTTTCGAATAAACATTATGAAATTTTTATGTAATACAGTAAGTGCATGGTTGATACGTGGTTTTCCAAAACTAGAAACCCTAGTCCAGTAAATCATTTGAACCCAAAAAAAGGGGATTAACACATCCGATGCATATTTTTCAACTGTGTCCCCAAAAATGAGAATATGTGCACCCCCTATAAGTGTTTTAGGGTTATGAACCATGGTTACGGGACATCGTGCAACTCAAACATCAAACCATGAAATCATGATTTTAATCCCCTAAACTGTATTAAATCAATTTTGAACCACCGTATTATAACAAAACACTCATAAATTGACCAATAATTGATTTTTATTCATTAATGATCATCTATTATAGATTTTAATTCCCTATCAACTTGGTTATTATTGATTTGAATCCCTATTTTAAGATATGTACCTCTTTGGATAAGTGGTTTCTTCCTGATTGATTTCTTGTCTCTCACTTTTTCATCTAACATTATTTTGATGGGTTATATCTTTGATTTCCTTGGATATTGATCTAGATTTGTTTAATCAATATCATGGTTTCTTGTATCTCTATTTAGATTTAACATATCTTGAATATTAATGTGAAATTACATTCCAGATATGGACTATGTACTATATTTCATTCTTGATTGATCTTCTTCAAATGAAGAATCTCCATTGATTAATAGTTTGCTAATAAATTGAGGTAGGTGATTTAGAATTCCAAAATCATAATAATGATTTCAATTATAGGTACATAATTGTATAATTTTTAATCTTCTTTTAGAAATTGAGTTTTTTTATTGGAATTAATTAATTTTGAGAATTAATTAATTAAATGATTGTGAATGAGGGATAATTAATTGTGGATTTAATTTTGTGACAATGAGATTGATGAATTGAGGTAATTAATTATTGAATTAATTTTGTAATTATTTTTAATTAGGAATAATTAGTTTTTCAATTAATTAAGGGACATTGAAATTATAAATTGAATAATTAATTGTGTAATTAAATGATGGGATGTTGAGATTAATTTATTATTGACTTAACTAATGGAATGATGTGAATATGAAAATGTTGCATTTGATTTATTAATTTGTAAATTAATTAATGGGTTTTAACGATACATATAACTTTGTGATATATGTGATATTGTCATATTTTGATATATGAATATTCTAATGGGGAATAGTAACATGGAAATTTAACCATTTATTATGAATGGCAGCATGGACATTCAGTTATGAAATGATGAATGGTAACATGGACATTAATCATATATTATGAAATATGAATGGTAACATTATCATTAAATTATGAAATTTTCAATGGTAAATTGTAAGTTAAATGACTTTTTATAAAATATGACTTGTTAAATTTTCATTCTTCTCTGAAATGATTAATTGTAATTGGAAATTCATTCATGTATTATACCAGAGGAATGGTGACATGGTCATTCAACTATTAAATAATGAATTGTAACCTAGAAATTAAATAATGTATTAGAGAATATGAATGATAATACTGGTATAAAATTATTAATTATGAATGGTTACAATGAAATTCATGTATATGATTTGGGTTCAAATGTCCTCAGAAATTTGGGTAATATGTGGATAAATAAAGTCAAAATGAATAAATTTAAATTGTTTACTTTACTGAATGTGTTATATTCATTATAAAACTATATACACTTTTATTGAAAGGATATTTTTTTTATTCCACTAGTAGTGGCCTACTGTTTTTTACCCAAACCCTACTCAGGATGCCTAATTGGTTCCTGAATGGATTACATGATTATAGGAGATGTTTAGGGAGAAGGCCCTGTGTTAGATGTTTGATTTGGGATAGAGCATTTATGATGGAACTAGACATTATTGAAGACCATATAGGAGTATTTTTAGTTTCTTTATTGTTTTGGGTTTTTCATATTTACTCATGGCATGTATATTATCAAGGATGATATAATATTTCTTTCTTGACATTATATATTCATTTTTTGTCATTTTTAAGACCATGTTATTTTTTTCATATTATATCACTTGGATATTGTTTATTTTTTTTATTTTGTGGTTTTAGTTTGATAAAGAGGGAATGGTCTACACGTTGTTGAAATTAGACCCTCACATCAAGATGACATCCACTAGGTTATGCGGAGCCACACTTGATGTCATGTTGATAAACAGTTTATGTCATCAGTATATGGAACTCATGTTGAGATGTTACAAAGTTGAATCGTAAACCCAATTTTTATTTTCTTAACTTTATCTTGCTATGTGGAAAATGTAGAGAGGAGACTATGAATATTAAATCCTTAGTTATTAGATCATTCATGGGAGTATCTAACTCATATATGGGGGAGAACCGATGTACCAACATTGGGGTTATAGTTATTGATACTTGTTAATATATTCGATGTTATTTCACCTTGGGTGACACTCAAATGGTGTGATGTGAAAATTGTTTTGATATTGATTTGATATTTTTCTTGTGGCCCAGCATAGCATAAGAGTTGAGTTTTCAAGAATCATTCTAGGAAACCATGATTTAATGTGACATGCATTTTTTTAGGAAGGCATGAGAAAATGAGTTTTCGGTAAGTTGTTGAATGTGAAATATTTTTCTTTTCATGCGAAAATTAAATGAAAATGGTTCCAAATATGAAATTGAGAATTGTGAAATTATGGGAAAAGGTGAAAATTGTGTTTTTAAGGATACATGACTAATGAGATAAGCTTATCTTTTTTGTTAACAATGTATTTTGTGTTGGATGGTTAATTTTAATGAAATCACCTTAGTTTTGACAGTGTTTTGGGGGTTGGGTAAAAAGACATGTGGATTGATATTCTGTTTCTACTCATATAAAAATGTGTTAAATTTGTGTTATGTATTTTGTTATGTAGTTTGAAATTGTAGAGATATGCTTCCATGAAAAGGCTTGTTGATAGGATGACTGGAGGATTTAATGGGAGATGAACTACCAGAAATGTAACCCATGTAACTGATAGTGCATGTTGAGGTAGTAGAAGATTATTTCCAATTGAAAATTCCATGCTTCATGGAATTCATGTAAAGAGACTCTGTTTGGGTTGATATGAGCCTGTATGAAATTAGAATGGACTTTCAATTGCAACAACCTCTTTATTTTACTTGATATGTTAGACCTAAGGGATCTGAGTTCTGGGATGAGACTGTCTAGACTATACATGACCATTTGGAGGCTCTAACTATGAAGAGTGTCAATTAGGCCTCCTATATGCTACATGGATACATAAAGCACATGTGTAAAATTTTTATATGGACTGGAACGGCTTATGGTATGATTGGAAGTAATTAATGGAGAAGTTCCTATAGTACTTCTATCTAGGGACACATATGTGTGAGAGAGAAGCTAATTTCTTGTGATTGAGTAGAAGGACCTTGTCAATGGCGGACTATGATGGAAAAATCATAGACCTAGAAAAATATTCTCTATCATTGGTATGATATGAGACAACTACAATGTGTTTTTTAAAGGTGATATTAAATGTTATATTAAGTCCCAATTTAACCTGCTGGTATTAATTATGTTTACTAAGGTATAGAATAAGGCTCTCATGGATGAGGGGAACCATATAGAGGCATCAAGTTTAATAATTTAATTTTCTATAGAATATGAAGGAAGTGTGTTTTGTAAGATAAGGTAGCATATCATTCAGAATATAGGTCAAGGTGATAGTCAGGGGAGATAAAGGGATAAGGGATAGTTACAAATGACCATGCCCAAATGATCTTTCGTCATTGTGTAAATTTGGTACACTTATGAAGAGAGTGCCCCAAACCACCTGTGGAGAACCGGTCATGAAGAAATATGGTAAATATATATAGGTTTTACAGGACCAAATGACATACAAGAAGTGATTGAAGAACTAGATAGTGATATTTTGTGGGAAGGGAATCTTCTACATCACATTAATCGAGAAGTTATAGTTCTATAGTCCATTGTGGTAGAGGCATCAGATGTGGATCTTTAGGGAAGGATTACATATTTCATATAATTGTTGTAGCATAGTGATCTTAAACTAAATCACATGAAATAGGTGCATGATAGTTACATTCCATTCTTCCTACACTTATGGATATTTATGATGCACCATCGATATAGAGTGGTGATGTTCTTGTTTCTTCTACACTTTCTAGTGCCTTATTTGATATAGGCTCCTCTGATTACATGATTTATCCACAACTTGTAAATGGTATGAGCATGGGATAGGATTTTTTTAGTAGAGTTATGATGAAAAACACACTGTTGGATGTACATTCTAGATATATCTTCTTGTGAAATGGATGTTCTTGTGAGGTTGGAGAATATATTTTTATGTGGGATCTATACATCCCAAAAGCATTAGGATTTGAAATAATATTTGGAATGGGATGTTTGGTATCATATCAAGCCCAATTTTTTTACCCAATTAGTGTGACTTTTACTTCTCTTTAACATGTGAATTATATTCACTATGGATAGTGGGGAATTCAGACCGCATGAGCAAGGATAATTACTCAATAACTATGAGGGCTCATATCTTAAGTTGCAAGTATATTTCAAGATGATGGAGTTTTAAATCAGGATGATTTATTCACCTGTAGTGGGTCGGTATAAGGTTGTGTTTCCAGAAGACTTTTTGTTATTCCCACATGACATGAATGTGGAATTTAATATTGAGATTGTGTTTTGGGATGCTCAGGATTTTATTCAACCAGATTGAATGGAACTGACTTGGATTCATGATATTAAGACTAAGTTAGAGAATTTATAGTATATAGTGTTTATCTAACCATGTAAGTAACCATGGGGTTCACAATATTTATTTTATAATAAGGATGATAAAACTAATAACTAATGTTTTGGTTACAAGAATTTGAACAAGTTGACATTGTAGAACTGATATCATCTTCATTTTATCGATCCTTTTTTGACCAGTTGAGAGGAGTTTGTGTTTTCTCAAAAAATGAAAAATGATCAAGGTATCATCACATTAGTGTTTGAAAAAATGTAATGCCCTTACCCCAGTTACCCAGAGTCAATGCATTATTATGTATCATTGGTATGATACAAGGAATATTGTCTCAGAAGACCGATCTGTTTAGTAGCGTTAGAAGTACTAGATACATTCATATGTCTTACATTACATTATAAAATGAAAATCTACAACAACATTGTTTCCATATACCATAGTTATATCCCCTTAGACTATCCCTGTAGGTTAGTCATAAAATACATCTTCACATCTTGGGAATAATAAAACATATAAATGAGTGAGACAGATTCTTAGTAAGGATAACAATATAGAGTAATCATTCATAAATAAGAATAAACATTTAAGGCAATGTATAAGACTTAAAAAAGACATTTAAACTTGAACATCATCATAATATGGAAAAATATAAAATCAAATAATTCCATTTACTTATACACATGGATATTATACTAGTCTAATAACCACATGAAATATTAATAGCCACTTTCATAAGGATGGAATTTATAATGCAATACTTCAAAACCACATAGTCAAGGACTTGTTCCAAGACAACAAATAAGATTTTGCTTAGAACATGTTCCAAGACACTAGTTTGTCTCATTAGACCTACTAATGAATCAGGGAGCTATAGCGGGCTCCACTTGTCAATTACTAAGTATAATGCATTCCTCATATGAAAAGGTTTAGACATAACATAAACATTCATATTAAAACTACCATACAAAATTTCAATACATTATCCATAAACCGTGAATGGTATAAAAATAACACATCCATAGTCAAACAGCACTCATTCAATACAATATATAAGATTGTATTATTATAAATCAACCTCAATCTATAATAATGAAGTATATTTAAATAGATGAAGTTAATCATCAAAATTATTTGAGTGAAATATCCCCCTTTTTCTTTAAATCATTTTAAAGTCTCACTCTATATCAATAAGCTGTTTAAAATATATTTTTTAATCAAAGTGTCCCATAAAAAATGAATATTTTAAAAGGAATATTTATTTCAAAACATTAATATCCATATAAATAAAACATTAATTTTTTTTAAACAATGACATTAATGAGAATGATTTTGAAGAATAAATTTTTAAAAAATTTAAAATGATATTTTAGTTGGAGTTCCTAACCAA
This sequence comes from Viscum album, assembly GCA_963277665.1. Classification (NCBI taxonomy): domain Eukaryota; kingdom Viridiplantae; phylum Streptophyta; class Magnoliopsida; order Santalales; family Viscaceae; genus Viscum; species Viscum album. The sequence continues at coordinate 1,471,235,856 of OY728161.1, forward strand.
ATGAGAGAAGCTTGAATACAAATAATAGAGGTAATAAAAACATAATAATAACATTTGAATAAAGGGATTCATGATATTCTATGTCAAATTATAGTATATATATCAAATAAAAGTGGATTGGTGTATAACAACAAAGAAGTCTCAATGGAATGTAAGATGGGATGAATTCGTTTATAAAGACCATATCCTTAGGTTAATTATAAATCAATGAAATAATTATATGTGAAAAATTTAAAAACAATCAGTGTGATTGGATGTTCAGTGCAAATCATTCAAAGGACATTCAGAAATAATCCTGTAAAAACAACACCAATGACTCAGATGTTTAACTCAATCAATAGAATTTGAGTTAAAATTACTCCTATTAAGTATATATCGAGGACATGAGAATTTATAAATGAAGTCATTATGTGTATCAAAGGTATATCCATGAAAAGGGGTGTGGAAATTACTAATAAGTAAATATATAGTGATTTCACACATAATCACGGGGGTAAAGTAATCAATGAATTTTGAGTAAAACCAAATGAGTGGAAATTGAAATTTGAAATTCCCTTATCGATTTGGTAACTTACGAAACATACACACCATGAAATAAGGATCATAAAATTATGATATAAATACACATAAATAAAATTATATTACACAAACAATAAAATAATGGGTAGTACATACACCACACAATAGGTAGTAGTGGAAAATATAGCATGAATCTCACATGAATAAAAGTGAGATAAAACCCACGACCTTGTACTTTTCCTTGGTTGAGGGTACATTGACTTTCTATATAATATTTAAATAATTTTTATTAAATTATATATGAACTATATATATAAATATTATATAATATATGATCCTCTAATATTGATTTGTTAATAATATTTTAGTAGTATCATCGTTTCGGGTGTTAACTGATTTGTTTTCCTTTAGGTTCATTGTATTCTAAGTCATATTTTTTATGGATGTGATGTATATTATTCATATATAGAATGATATAATGTCCATAAACATTATTATTAATCATAAAATGAAATTTAGTCTTGAATGAATACAATGGGGAATGAATCTCATCGTGTTCGTGGAGATGATAATCTGTACGTACGCAAAGTGATAATATCATTATTTTGATATTAAAATTCTATATAACTGGATGGTATATAATATATAAAGAATCATTATAATGTTATATTTATTATTTACATCATTTATAAATCATTATTATACACATCCAAATAATAATATTTTGAATAACAACTACACTATAATGTGGAGACGGTAAGCCATACGTACGCACGTATGGTGATATGTCATTCAATTAATGGATATAATAATGAATATGGTTGTAATGTATTTATAGTAACATCATAGTATATAGAATATACTCAAGTTATTATTTTATAATGGAAACAATAAGGAATGAATAAGTGGAAGAAGAAAAGACATGAAAGAGACAGGGATATATTTACCTCTTCTTCAGCTTCTTCCTTTTTATTTGATCAAAAGGGCGCTAATGGATGGATTTATGACTAAAGGAAGGACTATAGGATGAAGGTAGGACATTTGAGATGGTATTTGAGTAGGGTTTCGACTAGCCAAATGGCCTTGAAGATTTGAATTATAGAGAAGGGGAAGTTCACTTTTATAAGAGGGGTGAGGGGAAACTTAGGAAAAGATAGAAATATTATTTTATAATATAATCACATTCAGATTCAAATTGCCAAAAAATGAATTATATACATTATAAGGTGGGGATTGGTCTAAAACCTCGCAACCACTATGTTTTATATATGTTTGGGTCACTATATTAACCTTATATTTTATATTTAACTCTTAGTTAAATATTTTGACATTTCCCATGTCCCTTTGTATTTTTATATTATATGGCTAATAAACATACTATAAACTTCCAAGAGAACCCCAATTGGTTCACTAATGATGCACCTACCATTATATAACTTTTTTGGCCGAAAATAAGATTTTTAGTATTATTATATAAACCAATAATATTGTATTTGTATGAAAAACTCATTTTTTCAATTTTGACATGATTTAATAATTGATTTTTGTTAAAGTTTTAACAACATTATTACTTCAGAATAAATACATTTAATCAACCCTATCATGTCATATTAACCTATAAAATTATTTTAATTAATTAAAATACTCAAATTAGATTTATTAGGATATTTATAATATCCACTATTTTAATATTTCATTAATACTGTAATTAGTGCATCATCATTGTATCATAAATAAATTAAATTATATAATGTCCATTATTTATAAATAAAATACCATAATTTATGATGTTTTTTATCTTTCTAATGAATATTTATTGTAATATTTATATTGTGTGTATCCCTATATTAATAATGGATTAGTTATTAACCTTTAAATTTAACTCTTTTAACTCTTCTTTAAATTTAAAAACAATAATAGTCATAATCTAATCCAATTGTACCAAAGAGGTTCATATTTTATAACTAATGTTTTTTATGTTGAGCTTCATCCTTTAATATTTTTCTACCACTGTCTCATATTTTTTTTTTCAAACGATGAGTATTCAAGATGACTTGGCCACATCGAAAGCACTAGAATCAACATCTTGAAAATCACATAATCTACAAAGGATAAATTATATATATTTAACTTTTCGTTATAGATTAACCAAAACAAAAATTGTTAGTAAAAGATAAGATGATCCCCAAAAAGGGTAATACATTAGATAAACAAATAAATATATTAATTTCTAAAATTAAACCAACAATACACAAAGTTCAATAAATACCATTCAATAAAAAATTGTCCATTATATCCATCAATATAATCCAAACTAATATTGAAACCCAAAACGTTGAAGAATTTGATTACGTAGTCTTCCACATAAAATTGTATTTCCAAATAACATTGACTTATTTTAAATTCACATACTTAAAATAAATATAACAAATCAAATTTTGTCTATGATAGGTTAATCATTTCCATAAATAAACCAAATCTCTATAAATCAACTATAATAACATAGATAAAAATCCACCATTACTCCTCAAGTGAAATCCCATAGTATTCTATTTTTCTCAGGCATATAGAATTCCCAACAGAGAGAACATCTTCCAAAATTACATTTTTCACTTAATCCCCAAATAATTTTCCTATAATAAGGATATACATTTGATAAGACATAAGACCCCGAATCAACTTATTATTGATCAATAATATCATTTACCTAAAATAACTAGTTACACTAACCAGGGTCTTCACGTAGTCCCGTGGTAGGTGATAATTCCCAATCGCACTATGGTTGTGGGTTCGATTCATGCAGCTTTTTTTCACGTGACGGGTTGTCACACTGTCTGTGTGTTTTCCTTTTTCAAAAACTATATTTTATAATGTTCTCAAACTATGATAAATTCCTCAAAATAACTGTAACATAATTTCACCACAAATGTTATCTCATACCTCACATTTTCATCCCAAAATTTAATAACATCTAATTTCCTCAAATTGAAGAATCATATAAACCCAAATGGTAATTTATAACTATATCAACAATAGAAAACACTATTATTCCTAAAATATTAATTTTCACATAATAAACTTCATGGTTACACACGAGAGAAACGTCTTACAAAGTAATCCCATCAACAAAGAGCTCTACGACTTTTAAACATTTGAACATCCATTTATTTCCACATAGTTTCTTCCTTGACAAAGTGTTTATCCTATAGAATAGGTCATTCACTCGGGTAATGCTCAGTTACCCTACATTTAGGGAAAATGACTGTAAATGGATTCTTGGGATCATTTTTATTTTCTTCCATAATACTCTTCCTTTTTCCTCATCATGTCTTTATTTTATGTCCATCTTTAGAACACAGAAATCATTTATTTGTACCATTTAGACTCTTACCTCGGAGTCTCCTTCCACATTTCCTACATGATGGAAATTATGCTTTATTTTCTCCATGGTATCCACTGTTGGAGCTCTTATCATTCACTACCTTTCTCAACATTGTTGAGTCTGGGAGTTGGTTAATATATATGTTTTTGATCATATTTTTGGAAATAATATTCGACAGGAATACAATATCTTTTATATCTATAAATAGTCCATTCTGTTACTCATTTCCACCACTTTTCCCACCTTGTATGTCATGTTCAATGTTACTATGGCATCCTTGGAATACATCCATTGACTAGAACAAGAAAGAATAGTGTGAGTCATAAAATAATGTAGAGAATATCATAACACCTTATTTTCAATATATAGAACATTAGGATTAATGAAAATTATATATTCACATCTTATATTAAAAACCATCAAATCAGTTTGTAAAGAAAATGTAAATTATCTCTAGTATATACCTCGGGAGTTTCGTAATCAATAGTGCAGCAAGTCCCATTGTCATGTACCAAGATACCCTGTGGCAAGCCTGAATCTCCATGTTAGAGTTTTCACTCCTATCATATCTAGACAGGGATGTACTGTTTAGAAAACCCGCATAATATCTACAATACCAAAATTCTAGGAATTTATTCTATACCAATCTTCATTGTCTATCTTAGGGTAATGCGCTCTAATAATATTTTATCTAAATCAAGATTCTATGGTTTGTACAAAAATTTCTCTGATACTAACTGTAACGCCCCAACCCTAGTTACCCAATGTCGATGAATTATTACGTATCATTTGAATGATATAAGGAATTATATCCTCAAATACTGACTAGTTTAGTGTCCTTGGAAGTACTAGATATATCCATAAATTTTAAATTTCATTATAAAATGAAAAGCTACAACAAAATCGTTTCCATAGAACACAATCATATCCCCTCATAATATCCCTATAAGTTAGTCAGAAAATACATCTTCACATCCTGGGAAAAATAAAACATAGAAAGGGGTGAGCTCAGATACTTTGTAAGGCTATCAATATAGCCCAAATTCTCATAAATAAGCATAAACATTTAAGGAAATGTATAAGACTAAAACAAATGATTTTTAAACTAGAACATTAGAATAATATTTAAAAGATAAAATCAAATAATTCCATTTACTTATTTACATGGATATTATACTAGTCTATTAATCACATGAAATATCAATATCCACTTTCATAATTATGAAATGCATAATGCCTGAATTCATAACCACATAGTCAAGGCCTTGTGCCAAGACTACAAATAATATTTTTTCAAGGCCTTGTTCCAAGATAGTAGTTTGTCTCATGAGACCTACTAATTATCAGGGGGTATAATGAGATCCACCCATCACTTACTAAGTCCAATGCATTCCAAATATGAAAAGGTTTAAATATAACATAAACATTCATATTAAAACTAGAATACAAATGTCGATAATTTATCCATAAACCCTGAATGGTATAAACATAACACATCCATATTCAAATATAACTCATTCAATGCAATATGGAAGGTTTTATTATAATAAATCAACCTCAATAAATAATAATGAATGATATTGACAGAGATGATGTATATCATCCAAACAATTTTAGAGTAATATCCCCCTTTTTTTAAAATATTTAAATGTATCACTATTTATCAAGAATCTACTTAAAATATAGTTTTGAATCAAAGGGTTCCATACCACATTGAAATTTTTAAAAGGAATTTTTATTTTGAAACATTAATGTCTATATAAATAATACTTTAAACTCATTTCTAAAACATGGACATTAATGAGAATGATTTATAATTATAAAATTTTAAAACATTTAAAATGATATTTTAGTTAGAGTTCATAGCCAAATTATAGACACATGAATAAAAAAAATTGATGTAATAAAAACATTATAATATCATGAGAATAAAGGGATTCATGATATACTATTTCAAAGGACATAATATACACCAAATAAAAGTGGATTGGAACATAACAACAAATAAGTATCAATGTAATGTAAGATGGGATGAATTCCTCTATAAAGACTGTTTCGTTATGTTAGGGTTAAATAAATGAAATAATTATGTGTGAAAAATATAAATACACTCAATATGATTGGATATTCAGTGTAAATAAATCAGAGGACATTCACAAATATTTTTTTTAAAACAACACGAATGACTTGGATGTTTAACTCAATGAAAATAAATTGAGTTAAAATTACTCTTATCAAGTTTATATCGATTACATGATAATTTATCAATGGAGTGATTATGTGTATAAAAATTAAATCCACGCAAAGGTTATTTGAAATTATTACATAAGTAAATAAATTGTTATTTCACACAAAATTTTGGGGTAAAGTAATCAATGAAGTTTGCAGAAAATCAAATGAGTGGAAATTGAAATTTTTAATTTCATTATCGATTTGGTAACATAAGATACATACACTACACGAAAGAAGGATCATCCAATGATGATTTAAATGACCATAAATTAAATAAAATTACACAAACAATACAATCATGTGTAGTACATACACCACAGAAAATTTAGTAGTGGGAAATATAGCATGAATCTCACAAGAATAAAAGTGAGATGATAACCCCTTACATTGTAAATTTCCTTGGTATAGGGTATGATAACCTCTTGTATAATAGTTAAATCATTATTATTAAATTTTTTAAAAACTATATAAATAAATATGATGTCATATATGATCCTTTAATATTTCATTGTTAATAATATTTTAGTAGTATCGTTGTTTTGGGTGTTAATTGATTCATTTTCAATTATAGTAATTGTTATGTGAGTCATATTTTTTATTGATGGGATGTTTCTTATTCATTTATAGAATGATATAATGTTTTTAAACATTATTTTTAATCATCAAATGATAATTTTTCTTCAATGGATACAATGAGGATTGAATCTCATCATGTTTGTGGAGACGGTAATCTGTACGTACGCACATGCGACAATATCATTTTTTTATATTAAAATTGAATATAATTGGAAGTTTTATATTATATACAGAATAATTATCATGTTATATTTATTATTTACATCATTTATAAATTATTATTATACCCATCCAAATAATAATGTATTGAATAACAACTACACCACGATGTGGTGACGGTAAGTCGTACGTACGCACAAATGCTGAAATTCCATTCAAAGGATTGAAAGAATAATGAATATGTTTGTACCATATTTACAATAAAATCAAATTATATAGAATATACTGGAGTTATTATTTTATAATGGAAACAACATGGAAAGATGATGTGAATAAGAGAAAACATGAAAGAGGTAGGGAGATATTTACCTTTTTCGGGTTCTTCCTTTTGATTTGATCAAAAGGGATCCATAGGTTGGCATTATGACTAAAGGAAAGACTCTAGGATGAAGGGAGGACCATTGAGACTGTATTTGGGTAGGGGATGGCCGATGAAAATGGAATTGAAGGTGTGAATTAGAGAGAATGGGAAGTTCACTTTTATAAGAGGGGTGAGGGTCATCTTAGGGAATTCTAGAAATATTAGTTTATAATTAAATCATTTTCTGTTAATAATGGATAAAAAATGAATTCGTTAAAGGATACGATGGGTATGGGTAGAAAACAACTCAAACCCATTGGTTTTAGATAGTTTTGGGTCACAATATTAGCCTTATCTTATATATTTAACTCTTAGTTAAATAGTTTGACATTTACCATGTCACTTTTTATTTTTATATTATATAGATAATAAACTTACTATAAACATCCAAGAAACCCCAAGTGGTTAATTAATTATACACCTATCATTATATAATTCTTTTGTCCAATCCTTAGATTTTTAGGATTATTATATAAACAAATAATGTTGTATTTGTTTTAAAAACTCAACTATGTCAATTTTGACATTATTTAATAATTGATTTTTGATAAAGTCTCAACAACATTATTACTTCAAAGTAAATACAGTTAATCAACCCTAACATGTAAAATTAACCTAGAAAATTTGTTTAATTTATTAAAAGTCTAAAATTATGTTTATTTAGATATTTATAATATCAATTATTTTAATCATTTATTAATACGACAATTACTGCATCATCATTGTGTCATAAATAAATTTAATCATTTAATGTCTAAAATTAATAAATAAAATACGATTATGTAGAAAATATTATTAACTTTATAGCCAATATTTATAATTGAGTTTATATTGTGTTTAAAAATATATTAAAAATGGTTTAGTTATTAATCATTGAATTTAACTCTTTCAACTCTTCTTAAAATAAAATAATATTAAATGTCTTAATCTAATCTATGTGGACCAAAGAAGTTCATATTTTATTTCTAAGTTTGTTTTTGGCTGAATTATACTTATCCAATATAATTAGGAAATTTGTTAGGGTAATAATAATATCATTTTTACCCTTAATTTCCCTATATACTTTTAACTATGTTAAATAAAAGAAAAAAGTTAATATTCACCAAATATTATTTTCTTCTTGTTGAACAACATTTTTCATATTGATAAGAACTGAGTCTCTTGGATTTTGGAAATTCCACTCCCAGAAGCAGTAAAATTATGTTTTATGTGGATTTGCATATGCTCCTATGAGGTGGAAAAAAGAATGTAAAAAGTTTAATAAAATTTTATAATAAAATTTTATTATAAAATTACTTTAATGAATTAAATTGAACATATATAGGTATTATATATCTATTTTGACTTAAAATAAATTTAATTAAAATAAATATTTAGTTAAATAAAAATTTCGTTTTAAACTATAACGTAGTGTTTTTCACTTTTCATAAAAAATTTAATGTTTTCAGTCAAATACCAGAAATTTACCCAATGATAATTATAATATTATTTATTAAAAAATTAATTTTATTTTACCAAATTAAAAACATAAATGTTACATTAATTAATTTTATATTAATTCTCGTTGTCAAAACCAAAAAGCAGGTTTTTAGAAAGAAAAAACTATCAAAATATTGACATGTGTTTTTGTCAAATTTAAATTTGAAATTACTTATAATAACTTACATTGTTTTAAATGATAATAATCTAATCTAATTAAAATTAAAAACCATTAAAATAAATAATTTAACACTATAAATTATTTCGATTAAAAAGGTTGTTTTCAATTTAAATTTCGTATTTTTCAGTATTCATCAAAATATAAAAGTTATTGGAAATGTACCCAAAATTTATCCAAAATAAATTTTTATGTCCCTATTCTAAAGACGAATTTGATTTCATTAAATTTAATATAAAAAAGTGTCAAATATTTGTTTTAAAAAGGTTTTTTCATTAAAAGGTGGTCAAATTTCATTATTTTGATCTATACATCTTTTATATAAAATCTGATTTTTTTCTCATATTATGTCTAACAAACACATAATATGGATTCAAATATTATATGAGGTATATAAAATTCAAAATTAAGTTAATACTATTCATAAACGCTTTTGAATGGCTAGTTTGGTAAGTCGCGGTGCACTCAAACTCGGTGTTGCATGTAGCGCAAGCTATTGAATTAAAGAAATTAAATTACTATGAAATCATAGGTTGTTACACAAAAGATATACCAAGGAATTCTTTTCTTAGAAATTATGTACTATATAGTTTTGCCATAATCTCATTTGGGTAGAATAACACACTAGTATTGTTTATGTAATTGATGATGCCAATCTTCCATCAATACCTATATCATTTTTTAGTGTTTATGGATGAAATATTGGGGTACACATATAATGATGATGATCATCCCCAAAATCTTGAAAACATCCTGAGTACACTATGATATAATCCTCTATAAACTAAACTATCTATGTGTGAGTTTTGGATAGACTGGGTACACTTATTGGGTCACATCATCTCATAGAATGGTGTATTTGAAGACCCATGGAAGGTTATTATAGTAGTTTATTGGTAGAATCCCAATAACATATTTGATATCCATATATTTCTAGGAATAGAAATATATTATTGAATTTTCATCTAGGTTGTTTCCCATATTGGAGTTCCACTTTCTTTATTAAGTGAGAAGTGTAAATATTTAATGTTTGAAATATTGTGATAATGCTTTCTAGGAGTTGATGAAGATATTTACATATGAAACTATCTGGATCATACCTAATCTAGGATAGTAGTATAAGGTTATTTTTAATGCTTCTTTGATCAGTGTTTGAACAATGATCATGTAGGTTGGTGTAATTTTAGAGTATGAGTCTCAGATGTTGATCCCACATGAATGTAGTTACCATATACATAACCTCATGTAGGGTTAAGTGGTTTATACTTTAAAGTGATTTTGGAATTACCTATTGGGAGAAGTGTTTTTTGTTTATATGGATCACAAGATATTGAATTATATGTTTTTGTAACATGATTTGAATCTATAAAAGTAAATATTTTCGGATTATATGAATTTAATTTATTTTGATCTAGCATCTATGTCTGATAAGGTAAATAGTGTGGTTGATTCTTTGAACAAGAAAAATAATACTTTGGCAGTTCTAGATTATACTGTTGAGGGGAAGATGATGAATTTACTAGATGAGATGCTTGTTGTGGTTCAGAAGAGTCATGATTATTTTAATCTAATATTAGATTCAATAGAGTATAATCTTCTGACACATATCATGGAAAGATAGTATGAGGATATGGAATACCTAAACATGAGGGAAAGAATTGTAGTTAGGGAGAAACCCTCATGTTGGACAACTGAAGATGATGTGATCATCTATATCTGAAACCATGTTGTTTTGTTGATAATCATTTGAGAGTATTTAGTGAAAAAAATTTATGAATTTAAGTGGGAAGTACGTCTAGATTTAACCAAAATGTATCATGACCATTGTCGATAGCTTGTCGTGCATGAAATACGAGATAACAGGGTTAGTGACATAATGTTACACCTAACAGTAGGTGAATTCAAGGCATCAATGACCTCGAGGTTTTCTACATCTGTTTCCCATTATATAATGGAAGTATTATGATGTGAATATTGATTTTTTTGGTTATCCATCTACCTATTCCTAGAAAGAGTGATGTTATTTGGGTGATTGTGGAATGTGTAGTAAAGTTAGTAAACTTATTATTTTTATGAGACTCTTAAAAAATGATGTAGATAAGAGAACTATATGTTTGAGGGATAATATATCTATTTGGGTGTAATGGAATATAGTTTGAAACCATGTTTCACATTTTAAATATGTTTCTAGATGGGATTATAGAATTTTCTTAATACATAGGTTTTACTGAGTATGACATTCTTCCTAAAGACATATGGGCAGTCATAGCATACTATATAGGTTCTTGATGACATGATTTACGTGTGTGTCATAGACCATATTGTATCTTAGTAGAGGCACAATGATTTTATAGAGTTTTAAAATGACATTATTTATCATCAAACTATTCATATGGAACATATGAGGCACAATATGATCGGCAATGTTAATCACATCTATGCTAGTTGGAGGTAGGTGAGTCTGAGATGTTGGGACTGAGTCTTGCGCACGACATTTTGGAGTAATATCAGTTATTTGGATTTATATTAATAAATATATATTAGATAGAATCCACATGATGATAGATGTAAATGACCCTAATATATTATATAGGGTGATCAATTATTCCTATAGGTGGTTCCTAATTTGGTTCACCACAAGACTCCTAGACATGAAATGTTATCGCCTAGGTTTATTGGTCCTTTTAAGGTTGTGGAGATGATCATTCTAGTTGTATAATGATTGGATCTTCCAAAATATATATAGGGATATTCATGTACTTTTCTAGGTGAGAAAAATTCAGAGATATCACCCCGAACCTTCTCATGTGATTGGTTTAAATATTGTTGTTCTTGAGATAGTGGCATCCTTTGAGGAACATCCATTCCATGTGTTGGATCATAGTGAGAATGTGATATATGGAAATATTTTGCTAACAATTTGTGTATTATAGAAACATGGTTGGGTGAAAGTGGGAACATGGGAATGATATGAAAACATGAAGGCTCAATGGAGAGAACATTTTAAATTGGAATCACGGAGAATATTGGGATTGAATCTCAAGGATGAGTTGTTATCATGAGGAGAGATTATAAAAACATGACCTTTTTTAGGATATGAATCGTAATGATTTTTTAGTAGTCTATTGAATAGTTTTGAATACATTTTTGGGTTTTACCTTGGGGTGTTTTTGTGTCAAAAATTGAGAAACTTGTAAGGAAGTTGGTTGGTACATGGTGTGCACATGACATTCCCAAACAATCCACCCTATCACATTTAACTATGTGAACCGAAGAAGAATGGATTCACATGGATGGTGAATATTTTTTCAATCCAATCAATATAAAAGAAGAATCCATTGACCCCCAGAAGAGGTGCTTTGTTAAGGCCTTTAGTTAGAGGAAAATGTGCATGTGGAGGTGTAAACCATGCATACACAATTTTAATCAGCCGAATTTTATTAAAAAAATCCATAAACCCATGTCTTATACCCTATAATGGTATAGATTAATGAAAAACTAATTTATCAAGATTCCATAGGCTCCTAATGGGATTTTAAGGCACTATGACATTCTTTCTTAATGATTCAAAGGTCTATTGTCAAATTGATACCTTTTTTAGTACGTGGTTTCATCACGATTAATTTCTTGTCTCTCTACCATTCTTCTCCCATTCATTCACTACATTATACTTTATGTTTTTTTTATTGCTCAATATTTGTTGAATCTGGATCTATGATTATTGGATAATGATCTATATTTCAGAGATCTTGTTTCTTTTGATCAAGGAATTAGGTTTTAGGTATATAAGGTCTTATACATCATGTTCTCGGTTGATTAACTTAAAATTTGGCTTCCCTATTGAGGGAATATTCATTAATGAACTGAGGTAGGTGGTCTATGAATAAAATCTAATAGTCATTTTTTCGTCATAGGTATGAAATTATATATTTTATAGGGTTTATTTAGAATATGTGTTTTTTTAATTAATAAATTTGGTGAATTAATTTATTAATGTATTGTGAATCAGGAATAATTAACTATTTAATTAATTAGTTAACATTGAGATTGCTTAATTGATGTAATTAATTGTTGAATAAAATGTTGATATATTGTCAATCAGGAATAAATATTTCAAGAATTAATTGTGTGATATTTTTATTGTTAATTGAATAGATAATTGATTAATTAATTTTTGGGATGTTGATATTAATGTATATGATTAATTTATTATAGGATTAATTAATCGAATGAAGAAGATTAATTATTTTTTGAATTAATTAATATTATTATGTGATTTTGAAAATGTAACATTTGATTAATTAATTGGTGAATTAGGTAATGGGTGGTTATGATACAAGTAACTTCTTAATATACATGATATTTTTATATTCTAATATGGTGATATTATGAATTTTTTTACATTAAATAGTAAATGGTAACAGGTACATACAATCATGTACAATTAATGGAAACCTGGAATTTCAACTATGAAATGATGAATTGTAACATGGACATTAAATCCTGTATGATAAAATATTAATGGTAACATAGACACTAAATTATTAAATGTTGAATGTTAATGTGGGAATTCAATCATGTATTATAAAATATGAATGTTAATACAGTGATTTATTAATGAAATGATGAATGGTAACATGTAAATTCAAAAATGTTTTATAAAATATGATTTGAAACATGGTTATTAAATTATTAATTGATGTATAGTGTCTTGGAAATTACATCATATATTATAAAATATAAATGCTAACATGGTCATTCAGTTATGAAATTATAAATTGTAAAATGGAAATTCAAACATGTATTTTAAAATATGATTGGTAATACTGAAATTCAATTATCAATTATGAATGGTTATAATGACAATTAGATATAAGATTGGAGTTTATGTGTCCATGAGAACATTGTAGACATGTGATTAAATAATGCATTTTATTATTAATAAAATTCAATATAATATTATTAAATGAATATCATTCTAGGTATCGTTGGTGGTGGCCTACTGAGTTATACTCACACCCTACATGGGATGCCCGATTAGTATCCAAATAGATTGCATGATTGCAGGATCAGTTAAGAGAAAATTCCCTTCATTAGATGACATATTTGGGATCGAGAATGATTGGGGGAACCATTCATGGTTTGGAACCATTTTAGAAGATTTGATAGTGTATTTATTGAATTTTTTTTAATATTGAAACACTGATTATAAAAACTATACTATTAATTACAAAATTAAATAAATTATTTATTACAGAAAAGTACATGTAATAAAAACTAAAATATCAAGAAGTATAATCTATTTAAGTGTTTAGAACAAAACAAACAATCTTTAACATGGTATGTAAAAAAATATTGAAAACATCATTAACATGATCATAATATTTCAAATAATATAAAACGTTCTGGAATATCCTAGGGAAACAAATAAGAATGTGGTTAGATATAAGGCCCAGTAAGGGAAATAAACAAAGTCATAACATGAAGATCATAATAAATGTTAGAAGATATTAATAGTAATTGATAATAAAAGGAAAATGAATAAAAATTTGTTATATATCATGATAATTATAACATTGTAAATGTGGAAACAACATTCAGCATGACATAAGAATGAGTCAAGGCTCATTCCATATGGAGGAGCATGAGTCATGGATCACTGCACATGGAGGAGAATGAGAGAAGGATCATTTTACATGGAGGAGAATTAGTCATGAATATATTCTGATACCATTTAACATGACATATCATGATATGAAACATTACCCAATGAGTTGGAGTTCTTTAAGTGTGCACCCTTCATAATCATTTCATTCTCATGATTATGTGTTCCACATAGATCATACAACATGAATTTATTAATCAAAACAATTTATTACATAATCAATAAATATGGAATAATTACATGTAAATACCCAATAACAGAATATATGTTCATAATGGTGTATATCACTGATAAAAAATGTATGGTTCATTCAAAAAATACTTTTTTTATCCAGGAAAATAGCGTTGCAATTTTGGCTGCATAACAGTGTTGCAAAAAAATTCATAAAAATGGTTGATCAGAAAGACATTGGTAAGTCATAATTTAGATAGGAAATTGAATTAAAAGATAACCTGTAATGTTATGTCCCAACAAACAGAAATGTATATATAAGGTTTATAACAATGAAGAAGCTTGAGGAAAGACGAGAAAACAAAAAACCCTTAAAAAACATTGGCATGGTAATGATTTTGCATAAAGGTTCATATGAGGGATAAATGATGGTAAAAGGGGATCTAATAATTTATAAATTTAATAGAATGTAATATGGATATGGAATAAAATATCCCAGAAAAATAAAATTGAAATTAAAATACATAACATTAAAATAAGTCGCTGAATGGAAACTAGAAAAGATAAATTCTTTTCTTGATTCTGTGACTCTAAAGGCTTGGGAGGGGATTACTGAAATATTAGGGGATCCATAGGAGGGCCTTAGGGAAAAGGTAGAAAATTATAGACCTGATAAAATTATTTTTTGAGAATAAAAATGCGATCTTGGGTGGAATTATGTAAGAAATGATGGGGATTTTTTTATTTTGGTTTTGGATACTACATAATAATATATCAAAAACAACAATCCACTCAATGGTTTTTCACATTGTTTCAACCCAACAAGAGCTATATACAATATTTTATATGTACAAGGTCCTGAAATAGTAAAATAATGTCCTTTAATATTAGGAGATGAGTTACACACTCAATTAAATTATTTTAAAACACAAAATTATGTTATAACTATTGGATGTTTCATTTACTCTTTCTATAATAAATAAAATAGACATAAAATCACATTATATTAAATATACGACATGTATTTCTTAATGTATCCAATTTATATTACTTATTACATGAAATTTGTGTCATTATGATTCCATAAAACATAATGTATATTTATACAATATTTAATTTTTCCCAAAAAGTCAATTGTCTCATAAAATCATGAAAAAATCACCACTAGATGATTTTTGACATCCTGATTACGAAAAATAGTATTCCTTTTATCTAAATTATTTTCAAATTTTTAGAATTTTATCTTTAAGAAATCATTTTTTGAAAATGATGTGTTTTTGATAATAACATTTTTTTGCAACCATATAAAAAATTACTTTTTCCATCATGAATATTATAAGATCATTAATACATAATAAAAGTTATTGAATAATAATATTATATTAAAATATATTTTATTTCAAAAAAAACCAATAATTCAGAAATTAATTTATTTATTTTGAATATTAATAGAAATTAATACTTATTCATTAAAATAATTTACAATGTAACAATATTACAATAAAATTATATTCATTATTTTATGTTAAATAAAGTAGATATTTCTATTTTTAGGTTGTCGATACATATCCCTTTAATACACCAACATACACCCTAAGAGTAAGTTGTGAGATGGTGGGGCTTTCTTATGGCCGTTCAATGAACATGGTTTATGATATGATATTAATGAGCTTGAACTACATCCATAGGCAACATCACTCATGATTCGATTATTGGATATCTTATAGGTCATGGTCTAGATAAAATTACTGAAATTATATCACCATTGGAAGCTCTAATAAGTGAGCTTCATAGGGTAATATCATAATGGCTAAGGCTATCACATCTTTTGTCTGTGTTTAATTGATTTTTAATGATCTATATTTATACTAGTCATTTGATCACTTCTCAACGTCTATATAATCAATGGTAATGATAATTAATGATCAATTAAATCCATTTATATATAATGAATCAGAAGTAGTGCATTTTTTTTTCTAAGCATAAGGCATTTTAATAAATAAAAGGTTCATTATATTTATAATAGTTCTGGTCATTACAATATTCCACTATTAAAAATTCCAGCCCTGATATTTCAATTTACCACACTATAATATATGAGGGTAACTCTACTTCTTTACTTCCTATGGTTCCCATGTTTCTTCATTAAACATTTTGTCTCTCCAAAAAACATTTACTAGAGGGATGGTATTATTTTGTATGTTCTTTTCCCTTTAGTTTAAGGTATTCATTTGTTGATCCTCATAGAAATAGTCATTCTTCTATGGTACCTCCTCTATATTTAGTACATGTGATGGTTTTGGTATGAAATTTTTTAAGAGGGATACACGGAATACATCATGTACTTGAGACTATTTTGGTGTGAGTACTAGTCGATAGGCCACTACTCAGGTGAAACCATGGATCTCAAAGGGGTAAATGATCATTTTAATATGATTTAAAATCTTCTAAAATATCATCACTCTCTTTTATGGAGATACACAAAGTAATACCATTGATCTGACCTCAAACTCTAGGTCACGTCAGTGATTGACAACATATCTCTTTTGTAGACTTTAAGTTTCCTTGATGAGTGGGAGAATGGTCTAAACCGTATCCACCATTTATCTGAACATTTCAAGATATAAAAATTTTACATCCCAAACATCATCCCAATGTGATGGTGTTCCACAACATACCCTATAAATTCAATCATAGAGAGCCATTTGGATGCTCGTATGGAAATTGTTGTTTTAAGAGAACTTAGCAAAAAGAGGATGTTGGCCCCATCTACCTTGGAAGTCTATTAAGAAAGAACACAAAATTTACTCATGTGTTTGGATAGTTCACTCATATATTCAATTTTTTTTATGTGTATAAGCCAAATTAATGTTTGTCTTAGTGTTTAGAGAATTTGGAAGACTATTCCAAAACAAAGTGGTGAGTTAGGGTATTGATCATACAAAATCGATAATAGTAGTCTGTGAAGCCTTACCACATCACTAATTTATATCTACTCTATTTAATCTGTTGAGAAATAATCTCAAGGTGCAATGATGTGTGCAATATTTTTAAGATGATCCACAAAAACCTAGATATAATTGTTTTGCTTTATATTCCTTCATAAATCTGGTGGCAATGACCATGATGATTTTTTCTCATTTCTATGTTGGTATGGGTAATGGTTTCAGCATCCCATTAAATGTATTTTTTTCATCCTTAACTTTATAACATACTGGAAACATTAATGTATATTTTGTGATCTCCTTCTTCATGTTTTCCCACTAATAGTTCTCTGGTAGATCTCGATAAATATTTATGTCTTCTCAGTGATTGGAGGAAGTCAAACTATGTACATCATCAAATGGTACCTTCTTTAAATCATGATTTTATGGAACACATAGTATTTACCAAGATCTAACAATTCCTTCTGTATTAACATTACACTACAAGGATTTCAATCTCCATATAGTATAAACTTCCTTAAGAATTACCACGTCAACATTTTGAGAATCCATTAGCCTTTACAAAATTTAAAATTGAGTAATCATTTGTGAAATAATTGATGATGTTACTTTATTTATTATTCCCATGTCCATCCTCTTCAACTACGAAAAGATCATATCATTATAATGTATTATTGGGGATAGAATTTATGGATCCTTTCTACTTTGATCATTCTCCATATTGTTATCACTCATATGATGGTAGTAGATTGAAAAGATAGAATTCTTGATGTGCTCTAACAATATTTTCTAGTACATATTAATAACATTCTATGTAAATATATATTTAAGACTTTTGTGATCCATATATATTTTACAGTACTCCCCAAAGAGATAAATCATCCATATTTTCAATGCAAAGAACACAGCTGAAAACACTATATCTCGTGTGGGATAGTTTTTCTCAGAAATTTTCAACTACCTTGAGGTATAAGAAATTAATTTTTCGTTTTGTATCAACACACAACTTAATATGTTCTTCAATGCATCACTGAAAGTTATGAAAATTTCCCACTTATAGGTAGTGTGAGAACAAGGTAAGCGATAAGACTTCTTTTCAATTCCAGGAATCTTTCTTCACATTAATCATCCCAAGAAAACATGACTACAGTATAAGTTATATTCATAAGAGGGTTTTATAGTTGTTATAAATAACTCACAAATAAGTGATAATATCCAGCTACCCCTTGGAAGCAATGGATATCTATCACGTTTTCTGACCTCAAACATCCTTTAATTTCATTTTTCATTGAAGGTTGTACAGATATCCCATTACTTTTGATGAAATTATACAAGGATGATACATACTTTAACCAGAACCCTAACTTATAATACCTTTCATTTGGATTATTCTTTCACTAGGTATTTTTCATAGTGATCATATGATCATCATGATCTTATATAGTTCTTTAGTATATTAGAATATCATCTATAAACACTACACCAAACATATCAAGGCAATCTTTAATGAATCTATTCAGTAAATCAAGAAATATTTCTAGATCATTAGCGTGTCCGAAAGGAATTACTATGATCTCTTTGTTCCCATAACTTATACAAAATGCTTTCTTGTAGATATCCTCTTTATTCAAACAAACATGGTAATATACAAACCATGGATCCACCTTGGATAAGTATTTTCATCCATGTAACTGATTGAAAATTTAATTAATTCATGGAAAACAATTTGTAATCCTTATTGTTATCCTGTTGGGGTAATGATAATAAATGAAAAGGGGAATTCACCAATCCATATTCTTGTTTAAGAGGGTTGGTGCACCCCTTGGTGAAATACGTGGGTGTAGAAATCCTTTTTCCAGATTATCCATTATTTGTTTCTTCATTTCCTTAATTTCAAAAACATCCATCCTATATGGATTCTTGGATATTAGAAACTAACCTGGTATATTCTTGATTAAAAATTCTACTTCTCTTCTATGAGGAAGACTAGGCCATTACTCATGAAACACAACAGCATATTCCCTCCCAATAGGCAGGTCTACGAGGAATACACATTCCTTAAACACAATCATTTTAGCTAGATACGATTTATTATAGGTTACGAATATCCATTCTTGAGAAGATGTTTCCAAAGATTATTCATCTTCATCGTTGTGCTAGAATAGATTTGAGGGTTGATTTGGCATATATAGAGTGACTTCTTTCTCATGGAAATAAATGTTGTCTCTATATAAGGATAGAAAATACAATCCTAAAATTTCATTAGAATTCACAAAAGGTTGTATGACAAGGATCATCGGGATGATCATTCCACAAATTGTGATAGGGGAGGAGTAATATACATATGATGAAAAAATTGAACTCTTCGCCGTTATCATCGACATATTTAGTTCCCTTCATTGTGGTGGTATTTTTATAGTTACACTAAACTTTTGTGATATAAATGAATGAATATAACTAGAATAAAAAAGTATGTTCAATATTATTGTAAGAGTACCTTATGTACCTATCACCACTTAATTTTTATGAATTTATTTAGCAGTAGTGATGGATTAAGGTTTCTTATACTATCTTGGTGGGTTTTGGTGGCCTCCAAAAAACTGTTATATTAGGTAATTTATTCACAAAGTTCCCAACATACTAGATATTTTAGAAATGAATAATTCCCTAAGGGTTGATTGGAACACTATTTTAATCCATCACAATTGTAGGTTTCCCTTAAGGAAATTATAAGCTAGTTACATATCCCTCATACACATAAATATTTTTCATTTTTCCCTATAAGAAATTTCTAGGGTTCTTTTTCCCACACCATTGACAAGTGTGGTGTTGAAATTTCATGACACCATTACATATTTCTATTAGACCCCGAGAATTAAACTCCATTTTCCACTTATTACCCATATAATACCCTTTGGATTCACTAATATCCATTTTATATTTGAGGGAACATCGGACTATTTCATTATAACAATCAAAGTCATATATTTATAAGACATTTTGTAGACATGGTCTCATCCCACAAAAGTAGTGTATGACCTTAAATTAAGGGGTTACAAAAATCCAGAGGTGTATCGTGCATTTCTAGAGACATATTACCCATATACCCCAATAGATTCATCATTATTTTTTGTTGAGGGAATGAAAATAATTATACATTTTAATATGTAGAGTGTAAGACGATATTTATCAAAAAAACATAATTTGGAATTAATTATACTTCATTGTTTTGATATCTTCCACGGGATTTGTATTCTCAGTCAATTTCCCCCACTAGTCATCTTCATCCTCTATAAGTTAAATAGCCATAAAAACATTCTCTTGTTCTGATAATTAAAGGATGTTGAATATCATGTCAATGGATTTGATCCATTATAATGCAATTAAGGGATCATATTATTCATCGAAATTATGAGTCTTTTATCGCAAGAATCTCTTGATTGTGAGTTTTTCACTACTCATGTGGTTCGGTATCTCATCCTGATAATGTGTTCCATTTATATCATGAGTTATATAAGATATTATCATGAAAATTTTTCAATTCCCACTCCCATCGGGTTGGGAACCTCATTGATCCAATCACCCCACTACCCTTTACATATGTTAACACAATTCCTTCTATTTTAGCCCATTGGATTGAATAAAAATGAAAATTAGGGTTGGGTATCTAAAAAAATTAAACATGTAATGGGAAATTATATGAAAATAAATGGATAACATATAAATAACATTTGGCTCCTTAATATAGTAGAATATCAGCTTCAATCAATGATATTCATGGTCTATTTCCTAACATATATTCATAAGGTATTATTTTTTTCCTTAATTATGATTCATAATGAGCTTATGAAATTACCAAATCATGTCAACATGGAGTGTCAAACTATGTGCACACTAAGGCCCATTTTCATGTACTAGATTTCCCCAAATCAGGACGAGAGCATCTTATTGAATTTGTTACCCATAGGTACATATATACTAGAGCCATGTACACTTGTAGTATCGAGAATGTGATATATTTTATTGACAATCCACATTATCTATACTCAACAAATTTTAGGGTCATTTTATTATAATTAGTATTATCCATAATTCATTCACTATATTTCACTAATTTTATGAATTTCACTAGATTTTTCAAATACAAATTCGAAATATAATGAAACATATCCTATAATACAAATTTAGAACCCTTCTATTGATTACAAATTAAATAATTGATATATTTCATACAAGTGTACATTATAAAACCTCAATGATCAATAATTCAAGTGTATTTGGGAATTAGGTACAATTCATAACTTCATAAAAAAGTGGTAAAACAATATTATTGAAAACATCCATGATATTATCTTAATATTTCATCATTCTGAAAACTATGTGGGATATCATAGGGAAAATCATAATAATGGTGTTAATAGTAAATCCTAGTAAAGAAATTAATCAAGGAATAGAATATAGAAGAAATACATGTTAGACAATAGGAATATAACTAGATAATAAAAAGAGAATGAATAATAATGGATGATATGTGATGATAATAATAACATGGGATATGTGGAAACCACATACAACATGGAATAAGCATAGGTCAAGGCTCATTTTATGCGGGGGATCACGAGTCATGGATCATTTAACATGGATGACAATAAGTCATGTCTCATTGTACATGGAGGATCAAGATTCATGGATAAATTACAATGCCATTTTACATGATTTATCATTATAATAATCATTATCCAATGCATTGGATTACTATCAGGTCGCACAATACATAATTAATTCATTATTATACTTAAGTGTGCTACATATATCATACAGCATGAATTAAAACATCAACAAAATTTATTCTAACATTAAAAATTATGTAATACAAACTTTCAATTCCCCAGTCAATGAGTGTGTGTGAAAAATGGTTAATACCCTTGATAGAAACATGTGTATTGTATTCACTACACACTTGTTTTGGAATGGAACATCAAGATGAAATTTCAGAAGTATAATGTAGTTACAGAAAAATTACCAAAATGGAATAATGATATAAAAAGGCAGTATCTCGTCATTTAGGAATTAAATGGATATTAAGGGTAACATGGAGAGTAATTTACCAACATTAGGAATTAGATATATATAGTGTAACATAATAAATATACATGAATAATGAGTAGAAATGAAAGAACACTTAAAACATTTCGGCATGGTAACAGAGTACATAAAGGTTCATTGGAGGGATAATTGATAATGAAGGGGTATATCATAATTTCTACAATAAATGGATAGTAAATGGGATATTTAATAACAAATCAAAACATATGAAAATGGAAATGGAAATACATAACATTAAAATAATTGGTTGAATGTAAATGAGAAGAGATATATCCCTTACATGAGTGTGTGACTCCAATGTCTAGGAAGGCGATTTTTAAAAGCATGGGGGATTCCATGGAGGACTATAGGGAGTATAGATATGTGCATGGACATGATAAATGGATTTTTCATGATGATAAATGGGGGCTTGGTTGGGTTTTTGTAAGAAATTAGGGGGAATTTTTTATTGTATTGGTTATGGAAACTACATAATTAAATATCTAAAAAACATCTCATGATTTTTTCCAAGGGTGTTTCCAAATGGGATTTGTTTAAACAATTTTCTATGAAAATGTCTATTGATAATAAAAATTCCCTTAGATATAAGAAGGTGAGACACACTCTCATATAAATAATATTAAAATATTAAAATATATTATATGTCTTCAAATATTCATTGAGGCTTTATAAAATAAATAAAATCAAAATAAAATAAATTTTGTTATAGGAAATAAAATATTTGGTCACAGATCTCATTTATATTACATATTACATCACATTTGGGTCTTTATGGTGTCATAAAACACAAAGTATATTTATAGAAAATTTATTTTTTACGCAAAAATTATACTATCTCAGAAAATTATGTAAAATTATCAATTTGATAATATTTATATACAGATTAGAGAAATAATATTAATTGTATCTTTATAATTTACTAAATATTAGAATTTCCACATTAAAAATAAATATAGGCATTTATTTAAAATGGTATGTTTTTGGATGTAATATTTTTTGAACCCTTATAAAAATAACATTTTACATTTTATACATTAGATGATCATTTATATTTAATAAAATAAATTTAATAATAATATTTTATTAAAATATTAATTTTTTAATTAAATTCCATTAATTTATATATTCATTGATTGAATTTTATATCTACAAAAAATACCATTAATACTGGAAAATTTATTTATAGAATAACAATAATAGGACAAATTTTTTCATAATTTTATACAAAAGAAAGTACATATTAATATTTTTAAGGTCTAGATATATATCTCATTCATACACCATCATACACCCTATTTTTAAGGGGTTCGATGGTGGTTCTTTCATCGGGACGTTTGGATAAAAAGGTTTGGGAGGTGATCTCAATGAGCTTGAAATTATCTCATAAATGATTTCTCACATGCTTATGTTAATGAATCTAAACATTAGATTGGTCTTGTGCAATACCTTGAAATTCTATCTCCCACATATGCTATGATAAATGGACTTAATATGGTATAATCGCATTGGTTGAGGGAATCACTTACATTATCTAGGTCAAATGGATTTAATAAAACCGTATATTTATTTTAGTCTTGTGATCACTTCTCAACATCTATATTATCAATTGTAATGTAACATAACTGTCATTTAAATCCAATTGTATATGATAAAACAAAATTAGTGGATGTGTTTTCAAAATAATATGTCATTCAATAAAATCAGAAATGGGAATTTTATTCATAATAGTCAGAGATATTGCATGGATCATACTTTAGCATGACATATAAAATATTTTTTTCACGAAATTGAATTTTTTTTTTGGTCTAATAATCATAAAACATTATTATAGACATGTTATATAGGTTTAATTTTGTTTATTTTATATCTACTATGGTTTTATTCGGTTAATGAGGGAATATTTGTTCCACAATTTACATTAGACCCCCTCTATTATTCGGCATCCTCCGGTGTACGGGGAGGTGTGCTTCAGCTCACTGGCTAACTGGTGTGGGGCCCCGGTGCATGGCCCCTGGGTTGGAATGTTATGATAATGAATTTAATGACGGATTTTTTTATGAAACATTACATATAATAATTTAAATAAGGATTCATAAAAAATACAACTGTAAATATCACATTAAAATTTCAACACAACGTAAATGTAAAATGTCCTTATAAAAAATCAAAGATCAAGTGGGAGACCATTATTCATTATGTGTTTTCATCACATATGGTTTGAATGTAAACTAGAAGAAAAACAATAATTACTTGATGTAGATGTAAATAGGATATTCAACATCATTTATATAAAACATTTCACATGATATTTATATCTCATTTATTTTATAATATATAAAATATGTTGTTTTAGACATTCAAAACCAACTAAAGTAACAAAATATGTTCAAATGAAATATTGGTAGTATGGTGAAATCTATAAGTAGTTAAGAAATGGTTATTCTTGTGTCAATAGTGAGAAGAAAATAATTTTTTTTCTAACACACTTCACTCAATTTGAGCTACTATTTACTGTAAAATATTAAAACAACATTAATTGTATGTTTACATTAGAAACAAGGAGAAACTATTCCATTATCGAATAAAAGTTTTCGGTAGTTCAACATACTCATATAAATGGTAATTAATATAATTATAATAAAAAATAAATTAATAATATAAAACAAAACATAGAATAATACAATGTTCTGGAAATAATACACTCGTTATGTAAAATTCAAAAGAATAATTAAAGTGATTTCCAAAAGTCGAATTTATAATATTCATGGAATGAAACTATATGGTATTGTACATGAATCCTTATATGTTATAATGAATAAAAATACATTAATTTTAATAGTGAGAATTCATAAATATTATATAATGAGATCAAAAAGATAACTGTGAACCATTGTTAGTATAATATTGAAAAAAATTCATGTTATTCATGAAATTCCTTTGAGAAATATAATAACATTAATAGGGAAGTATGTAATGTGAATTATGATAATATACAAGAATATTTTTACAGTTAGTAGGAGATAATATTAACAAAGAATTCAAGTACTATGAAATTATATTGGGGAGTAATTATTTATCTAATATTTTCTTATACACAAGAGAACACTATTGTGAGTAAAAGGAGGACAGATGAGGAGAATTAAATGTGTCCCTTGTTGATTTGAATCTATATTGTAGTAATTTACAGACTCACATTTCCATAAACACATCAAATCCATGGTGTGAAATAATTTTGGATCATTGATAAGATTTATAATATATGAAATGAATTAAATTATCTTTTCAAAACTTGATCACCATAGAGAAATGTTAACATTGAATAATATGTAAACTATAATGAAAAATGGACATAATATGAGTAATTATATGACTTAAATACATTGTATAAGAATTAAAATATTTTGATTAAATGAGTTTCTAATAATTAAGACATTAATAGAATACCAAAAAGAAATAACAAGGTGTTTCTCAATCGATTATTTATAACGTTTCGAAATGTTGAATATAAATCCCTAAGATAGATACATCATTTTCATTTTTAAGAATATATTTCTATATTAAGGGTGAACATCTCTTTAAATGGATAATGTATCATCTCATGTTTTTTAAAACAAAAAAATATGTTCGATATCGTACATGATATGTCACATCAAGTTTAAATTAAAAACTATATATTATTATTTCAATGTTGCCATCATAACCTAGTCATGACAATAGTAGGAATGAATATTAATAATTTAATTATGAAAATATTACTTAAACATGTATATATAATTATATCAATAGTTTGTTTTAATTTAATGTAATACACTTTTTAAATAAAAATGGAAACCCTTTTTAAATAAAATGTAATGTTTTTCCTGAGAAACTATATATATTTTCACAAGTATAATAACAACCACTCATGTTGATTGATATTAATTAAAATTAAATATAATATATTCAATATAGTATTTTAAATTTATCTTATGTTTTTTCAATACATTATTTAAGACCAAATCCAGTTTGAAATATAAAATAATCGTTTTCAAAAAAGGTAGTTTTGTAATCTTTTTTAGTGCAAACTTGTTTTAAATAAAGTTTATGAAACTTTTAAAAAATTTCTATGAAAAAATGAACTTTTTATTTCAATGGATATAGTAAATTTCACTTTGTTTGAGTTTTTTGTATTTTTATGTAAAGAATCATTTGTTGATGAAGTGTGAAAAAATATTTCATCTATAAAAATTTTAGAGTTCAATAATAATAATAATTTTTTTAAAGTATATATAGATCAATATTTTTTAATTTAATCCAATTGAGATCAATTTAATCAATTTTACATTAAATTTTTATATAAAAGAATTTCAATTCTTTTAAACGTTCTTACTATAATAACACACATTCTTATTTCATTGACAAGATTAATTATAAATTAATTTTAGATAAGTATAATTTTTGGATTTTAAAAAAAACTCAATATTTTGAATTAGAATAATAATATTTATTAAATAGGTCCCTTTTATTTTTGACTAATAAGAATATTAACATTAGAAAAAAAATTATTAACACGGTTAAAGGTAAATTAGGTAATTAAGGGTAAACATAATATCGTAAATATTATAAAATTAAACTAAATTTTTTCCTAATTTAATTGGTTGATTTTTTTGTAGACGAAACCATACTTTAGATAAAATAATAACCATTCTATGAAACTTGGATGAGAGTATGACATTTACAATACTAAATTCCTAGAGAAGTAATTTTTTCACACATTAAATTTTTACAATTAAATTTTTTTTGTTATTGGTTGATATAGAAGATATTGATTACTATAAATATTATTATAAAACATATTATGTCTATTTTAATTTTTATAATTTATTTTTAATTATTGGGGAAGATATAATTTAATTAAATCCTTGAATAATATTGATGCTGTAATTGTTTAGTAAATATATATATAAAATAATTGATATTATAAATATTAAAATAAACATATAGTGAAATAATTAATATTATAAAAGAATTCAATATTTTATATTAAAAATTTAAAAATTTATTAAATTATTTTTTCTAATTTATCTTGGAGTTTCGTTATTTTTAGTAACACAATTAATGAATAGTGTCAAAATTAATGTTATTGATATTTTAAAATACATAATATTTTATTAAATGGTATAATGTTTATAAAAATCCAAATTTAGGGTCAATTATTATGATAAGTCTCAATATTTCACCTATTACTATTTTATTTTCCTTTTGTAATTTTATTGTAATTATATTAACAGTCAAAGTGAAAATTACATGATATCACGGTAAGAAATAAAATGGTTAAATAAAGGTTAATACAAAATGATAAGGATTAAAAAATACTAAAAAATGTCTCTTTTTTGGTAAATGTATTTTGACAAATAATATTCACTTATTCTGAATTATTAAATTTGGAGCCATTTTAATTAAAAAAATTATTTATATTTATTTAATAATATAATGATTTCTATGTCTTCCCCTCCCCTCTACTATAAAAGGGAACCCATTATTCTTATTTTAATACAGTCAAAAATTATTTTTTCATAGAAAATTTATACCAAAATCACTACATATAATCCATGCCCACTTTCATGGGGCCATATCTTAAGAAGAACACTCACCTTAGACGTGTTAATGTGTTCATATAAGGACATCGCTTGATGAAGATGTATCAATTTTAATTAAGTGTTTCTATTTTTTTTTCTTCTAACACTTCCATAAAATATTATTCAACCATATTCAGATAAAAAATCATGTATTATTAATAATCTAAGATGTAATTATGTTCATATTATCATCTATATCTATCTCATTTTTCATCGAATGGGAAGATAACTAATCATCTATGTGTTTTGCAGACTACGACTTCCCGAACCGATTAAGTACGTTATCCATCACGATCACTCAAGATTAGTTATAATGATAGAATTAATTTTTATAAATTATGTATATTACATATTTATAGATAATAAATAATTATAAATCATTTTCATTAACGTCTCAATCATATAAATATTATAATGTCGTTTTTTCTTACGTGTGAAATATCACCACCCCAAAGGGATGTGTTTTTTCATCAAAACATCTCATCGATGATATTTATAATTATATTTAAATTATTAATATGATATTAATTATATTATCATTATTCTTGATTGATAAACCAATAATTAACTACTTTCTATAATGACCATTGAATATTGAAAATGTTACTCATGTGTACATACATCTTACCATCACCATGATTATATATTAGTTAGATTTTCATTTCCATGTATAGTGGATAGATTAACAATTATAATTCATGTGTAATATTTAATATTATTTCCTAAATATTATTCTATAAATGAATTAACAATTACAACTATGACTATAGAAATCATACCAATGTGATTATTGGATCCTCTACCTGTAACACCCCAGGTAAATAAAGAATATGAAAATTTAATATTTATCCATATTTGTGAATAAAATATTAATATGACTTTAAAGGGGATGCTATTCTCGACGGCGTATCCAACACGCAACAACGAGTTTCTTGGAAATCTTACGTTGCACTCTAATAATAAAGTAATATTATTTTAAATGGTAGCTAACGCCTAGGTGTTGTGATAGAGGGAATGAATAATAACTAACTAAAAAATGATTTTATATGTTTTTCAAATATTTTTACTTTTTTTAATAAATGTTAGAGGATTAAAAATGCGAATGAATCCAATTTTAAGCCTAAACATTCTAATATTCGTTAAAAGGTCGATTAACCGCTTTTTTATGACAAACCTCTTTTAAATCAACATATTGACAATTTTATGTATTATATATGACAAAATAAAATTCTTCTTTAGAATCGGGACATCAAAATTTACTTTGTGTAAATTTTTGGTATTTTTCCGATAAAGTTCATTTTTAATGAATAGTGTAAAATGTTGTATTTTAATTCAAAACCTCTTTTTAATCTAATTTATTTATATGATTAGATTATCTTTTGAATTGGTTTTAAATTGAAATTAGAAAATATTTTTACCATTAAATCCAATAGTGGTCGTTGGAATTAATTTCACTTGGAAATCGGACTTAAACTAGTATCAATCTTTTGATACTTATTGTTTCATAAAAACCACGCTATTTGTCATGACAGTGGAAATTAATTATTAAATTAATTAATGTGACGTATATGTTTTGAATTTTTTAAAATAGACTTCATTTTTGAATTTGGAATATCAAATATAGCTTAGGGTGAATTTTTGGTATTTTTCTGAAAAACGTCAATTTTTGATGTATAGTGAAACCAGTAATTGGTACTTATAAAAACTGATTTTCCCATTTAAAGGAAATTTTATCATCTGTGTGTTTTTAATTTCAAAAATCCGACATAAATGGTTGTAATTAAGAAGTAATATGTGGTTCAATGGGATAAAAATAATTTTTTGGTGAATAGTAACTTATTACATTTTTAATCTCGATTAGAGGTAATTAGTGTAGTTTATGGTAAGAATAATACTTTAATAAAATGAAATGACCTAGACACATGTCCTACCCTCATTGGATGTGTTATGGCCGATAAATAAAATCCATGGGTCAACTTGGGGACCCCATGGATCCACTTTGGTAGGAAAATGACAGAATCACCTTTTTATTTAATGTTAAAGTAAAAATGACACAAATATGAGATGTTTTACTAAAACAATTTTTACATGGGGCTATAAAAGTCAGATTTTTGACTATAAATGGTAATTGGAAAGCTAAAAATATTTCCTACATCATAGTATTTTTTTATAATTTTTCTACATTAAATATATTAAATTATTTATGACATCATGATGATGCAGCAATGACCTCATTCTTTAACGATTTAAATAAAATAGAAATATAATGTAATATCTAAGACCTACACATGTCCAAAACCTATTGGATGAGTTTATTTATAGCCCTTATCAAATTATCCTCGAAATACATCAATTTGGGACCTTTAAAATCCGAAACTCTTTTGAAAATAAAGTAACATTTTGTAACTTTACAAGAGTGCCCCTCCTCTCCTCTTATAAAAGGCCCCCACCTCTACCTCTTTACCCACACTTCCAAATCCTTTGTCTCGGCCAACCCCAAACCATTTTGTATCTCCACATCTCTCTCTAACTCCTTGAGGCCTCACATTGGGAAGAAGTCTTCCCAATGAAGCCTTTTAGCTCAAACCAAAGGTAGTTACCCAATTTTAAGGTAATGTCTTCACTTGAGTCCTTTTGTTTCATTTTGCCTCTCCAACCCCTTAAACTCTTTTTATTCATTTATTTTGTAACAAATCCAGTATCTTAAATATACTAGGATGTTTTTATAAGAAGTATTTGAGCTACACATACACACACCTACATCTAATGGTTAAAAAATATAATGTTTCCGTGGATGGCGAATTCCTGCCTCACGAAACGATGATTGTTCAAAACTCATATAACACCTTCAAAGGTGGCCATTAAGATGTCACTATATTTATATATGATATATAATATTTTTATGTTTTAATTAATCTTCTGTATTTTTCTTTTGTGTCATCCCTTTATGGTCTCCATTGTGGGTAAACACGATAATTTCATTTTAGGAAGTGCGGACTACCGCCCCCTCAAAGTGATGTGATTCGTTAATGCCATATGTGGGACGTATAAAGATGGATTTAATGTTATTATATATGATGTTATAATGGAATTATAATATACATCTATATCATTATTATTTTCTTCCATTAATGTATGAGATAGAAATAAAAGTAGCGTTCATGCGTAAGTACGACTTACCGTCTCCATAAACGGTGCATTTCATTTCTTACCTCTAAATGATTATTTAATATTATAAATACATGTATATGCTGGATATATATGATATATATGATAACCAAATCATGTATATCATTCTGGATATAATGAACCATTGGCCACACGAACAACATGTAAGTGTAAGAAGTTCACTTTCGACTTAAGAACCAAATATCGACAAAACAAACATTATTTACTTAAATGATTACATAATGTTTATAAAATGTAATTAAGTGATATTAAAGGAATAATGAACTTTAAAAGTTTCTTAATCAAATAGAAATTAACTCAAGTTTATTATTCAGGACTTAAAATAATGATCGAGTCAAGTCGGACCCGTGGTACGGGATCCTACTCCTCTCTTTCTTTTTAAGTACGCTCTTTATGTCATTCCTTTTAAGGCTCATCATTCTTGTTATTGGGATTTTATTTTACTGTAATTTTTATTGTTCATATGATGATAGACCCTATTTTCTTTATTCAATCCATTTTGGAAGTTTTAAGTGGCGTCGTTAGGCTTCTGAGTTTTCATAAGGGATTTTTCATCTCACTTTTATTCACGTGAGATCTATGCTACATTTCCCACAATTTCCTTTGAGTGGTGTATGTACTTCCCATTATTCTACTCTTTGTGTAACATACTTTCGTTTATG
This sequence comes from Viscum album, assembly GCA_963277665.1. Lineage (NCBI taxonomy): Eukaryota > Viridiplantae > Streptophyta > Magnoliopsida > Santalales > Viscaceae > Viscum > Viscum album. Next base: position 1,471,268,158 of record OY728161.1, read on the forward strand.
AGTATTTACATCAATGATGTATTGAACTTCTTTCATGGGGTGTATGTTTCCAAAGATACCCAAGTCAGTAAGGGAACCTTTCACCCTCCTCTTTTTAAAACACTTCTTTTGTTGGGTCTTTTAATTCAAATACTGTTATGTTAGGATATGTTCTCATATATTCTTATTGATGTAAATTTTAAGTTATGAGATAATTTTTTTTATCTCTCATCAACTCTTTTTTTGAATTTTGAAGTGACGTCGTTAGGCTATCAAATTTTTGCAAGGGATCTTTTTAACCCAAATTTGATTCTTTGGGATAAACCTGTACTCCATGAATATGTCGTTCTATGAAAATGTGTGAATAACATCTGATTGTTTTACACTTAATATACACTTATATTTGGTGTATTCTTTTGTCACACATAATTATGCAATTGATTTATCCTTAAACCAAGGATACCATCTTTGTAAGGGACTTCGTCTCATTCTCCTTTCATTGAGGCGTCTTTCATTTTATACAAAAGTTTTTTTATATGGTGTATAAACCCCTTTGATTTTTACTTTTATACAAAAGGAATCTTTTTCTACAAAGCGTTTTACAAAACGACAAAAAAGAATGTTTCTTTTAACATACGCGGTGACAATGAACTTTTCCGCCGCCGTGAGTATTATTTGATCTTTGGCTTCCTCAACAAGCCGAAATGTTTTTAAAATAAAATAAATACCATATACTCTTTTATGTATTTTGGTATTGAAAATTGTTTTGATAAAGGATTCTATTTTGTCAATATATTTAAATGATATATTGTGATTGAAATTTGGAAATGTTATCATTCATTGATATTGGTTTTATGTGTTATAATTTTATAATGGTACTTGGAAATTTTACGGGTGGTTACGTGATAAACCATATGATGGGTGGTGCCGTGAATACCATGACGGGTGGTTACATTATAACCTCCAATGAATTGGGTATGGATGTCGGTCACATGGATATTCCATTAAGTATGTATGGTAGTTGGCCGAATGGCTATTCCATTAAGTGATATGTGTGGAAGTTGACCTTATGGTTATTCCACTTAAGTATGTTTATGTCCCAAGTTACCTTTATATGTTATGTGATCTTTATATGGGTTTTATGGTAATATTTTGGTTACAAAAGGGTACGTAATGAACTTTTATTCAGCGAAGAGTTTTTACTACTTCAATAAGGTGAAAAGTATTACTTTGATAAAGTATACATGGTTTACTTATTGTTTTGAAAAAAAACTAACAGTTTTCATTCTTTGTGTATCCCTTACTGAGCTTTTTATGCTCATCCCATGTTTTTGAAATGTTTTTCACATGACTTAGCATGGAATAGGGTCTACGATGGGATCAAGGGAAAGCCATGCTACCTAAAACATGGAACTAGACATGTTTCTTTTTACGAGTTTTTATTTTATTGAAATTTAGTAGAAGCGACTACTTTGTAATCTTTTGAGATTTAATAGTTATGTCCTAATTCTCTAAAACTCTAAACCGGGAAAGATCCTCAATGTGAATTATTCATTTAATTCAATATTAATTAAGGGTTAAGGCTGGGGCCTTATAGTTGGTATCAAAGGTCGGTTTAGATAACTTTAGAGGTTAGGGTATTCTTTAAGAATAAGTGACACTACCATAATGGTTATGATTTCAGAAAGAGTCATAGTTTTTAGATAAAGTGAATGAGTAACTATATCTTCCTCATTAGTACATGATGGTTTTGTTTTTATACTCACACTGACCCTTTTTGGTTTTAGTAAATGGCTGATTCTAGTAGGCACCAAAGTAACAGTGGATGTGAATGAAACTGTGACAGTTTTCTGAGTGATCAGCTGAATGATATGGGAGCTGCAATGAGAACTCTTGTGTTTATCCTCTACAAACTATCTGGAGTCATGATTGACCACCTAAACCTTGGTGATTTCTATAAGGAATCATATATGCGCGAAACAAATCCCTACAGAAATACAGGTAATAATAATAAAGGTAACTGTGTAAAAAAACTGATGTGTCAAAGATATGGAAAGAAACACCTAGGAAAATGTTTCAAAGGGACAGAAATATGATATAGATTTGGAAATGAAGGTCATAAAGCAAGAACCTTCCATGGAAAAAGGAAGCATCTAGTTTACTCGAGGAAAGGGAAAGAAGTTATTTCTGAGGGACCAATTGAATATTTTATATGTGGTGTGCATGGTCATTATGCAAACACATGTCCTATGAAGAAGATTCGGGAATGGGATCACCAAGATCGTACAAATATTCATTTACCAATACCTAATGCCATTCTGATTGAGGATGAAGAAACTGACAATGACCAATCAAATGTATGGATTATTTCATAACTATTGTTTTCCTATTTTGGAATCATAGGATATGATTCATGATTTTGATTGTAGGAAAAATTATTTCATAATAAGATGGAAAGGAATGGTTAATGGATCATGAAGAATGTTGATAGAGTAAGATGTCAACATATAAGGGCTTCAAGAGTTGTGGTGAAATTCTTAAGAGTATTATGTCTCTTTTGATGATGGGGTTACATTAGAAGACTTTTTATATTATGTGTAACCCTGATGTTTAATATATGAAAATTTTATTCAAGGAATAGTTATCTTTTCTTTTGTGGACATAGTTATAAAGAACCATTTGGGTTTATATGATCCTTACTCTTAAGGTAATTATGGGTTACTATATGTTATGATTCAAGTGAAAGGCATGAGATAAAATTGAGGATAAATTATGTTATGGTTATTTTTGATGATTTTATCTTTTTTGGGGAATGATTTGAGAATTATATAGTTTTGGAAAAAGGACAACACGCAGACCGTGTGACTACTCGTCGCGTCGGACAAAGATACGGGAATCGAACCCACAACCAAAGTGTGAATGGTATTTATCACCTACCACTGGACTACGTGAAGTCCCTAGTTAGTTTGACTGATTCTTTTTAGTTATATGATTTTATGAATTAAGAGTAAGTTGATTTTGGGTTATTTATAAAAATGATTAACCTGTCATGGAGGATATGTGATTGGGTTAATTACTTTTCAATATGAGACATTAGGAGCAACTGATGTTGTTTGGAGATAAATGTTACGATTTAACTTGGATGACTATGTCAGTAAATCCTTCAGATATTTGGGTTTCAGTCTTAGATTGGTTTACATTGAATAATTTTATGGACAAATTGTTTATCGTATTGGCCACGTTGAACTTTGGGTTTTGATGGAAAAATTTTGGAGATTAAGCATAGATTTTCATTTTAAAGCGTTATCCTTTTCTGGATTATCTGATCTTGTACTAACCTTTTTTGTTTTGGTTTTGGTTAAAGCCTAAAGACATGGAAATTATATAGTTCTCTTTGGTTGATTAGGTGATTCTCTAGAAGTTGATAATAGTACACTTACTATGAACAAGTCTTCCTAAATACTCGTCTTTTGGAGAATATATGAGTTTGTGTAAGGAATCTAATAAAAGTTGAAAGTCAACGTGATAAGTGATTATGTTTCCTTGTGAATAAATTCCTCAATAAAAAGTAACTTAAAAAAAATGTTGTCTATTAACTTTTCCTACTGGGGAATCGAATACCGTTTAACCCATCACAAGTTTGTGATTTTCTTATGGTTAACTTTCTCCTAGACATGTTTACTATCACTCATCCTCAAGAACATGACCCTTTTCTTTTTCTTCCATGTCCATGTTTTCCTACACGGAATCCTATTTTGGGTTAACTCGGGTGACCTCTGTACTTATCCTTCCTTATTTTAAAGTGATTGTTTTACCGACTCTTGTTTCGATGTGTGACTTTCAAGGATGTTTCCATGCTCAATTATAAAATTGCGAGGACGCAATTCCCAAAAGGGGGGAAGGATGTAACACCCCATGTAAATAAAGAATATGAAAATTTAATATTTATCCATATTTGTGAATAAAATATTAATATGAATTTAAAGGGCATGCTATGCTCGATGGTGTACCCAACACGCAACAACGAGTTTCTTGGGAATCTTACGTTGCACTCTAATAATAATGTAATGTTATTTTAAATGGTAGTTAACGCCTAGCTGTTATGATGGCGGGAATGACTAAGAACTAAATACAAAATGATTATATATGTTTGTCAAATATTTTTACTTTTTACAATAAATGTTAGAGGATTAAAAATGCGAATGAACCCAATTTTAAGCGTAAACATTCTAAAATTCATTAAAAGATCGATTAACCACTTTTTGATGACGAACCTCTTTTAAATAAACATTTTGACAATTTTATGTGTTATATTTGACAAAATAAAATTCTTCTTTAGAATTGGGACATCAAAATTTAATTTGTGTAAATTTTTGGTATTTCCTTGATAATGTTCATTTTTTAATGAATAGTGTGAAATGTTGTATTTTAATTCAAAACCTCTTTTTAATCTAATTTATTTATATGATTAGATTATATTTTGAATTGGTTTTAAAGTGAAATTAGAAAATATTTTTACCATTAAATCCAGTAGTGGTCATTGGAATTAATTTCACTTTGATATCGGACTTAAACTAGTGTCAATCTCTTGATACTTATTGTATCATAAAAAACACGCTATTTGCCATGACACGGGAATTAATTATTAAATTAATTAATGTGACTTATATGTTTTGAATTTTGTAAAACAGAGTTCATTTTTGAAATCGGAATATCAAATATAGCTTAGGGTTCATTTTTTGTATTTTTCTGAAAAACATCAATTTTGATGAATAGTGAAACCACTAAGTGGTACTTATAAAAACTGATTTTTCCGTTTAAATGAAATTTTGCCATCATTCTGTTTTTAATTTCAAAAATCCCACATACATGGTTGTCATTAATAAGTAAAATGTGGTTCAATGGGATAAAAATAATTTTTTGGTGAATAGTAACTTATTAAGTTTTTAATCACGATTAGAGGTAATTAGTGTAGTTTAAGGTAAGAATAATGTTTTAATAAAATGAAATGACCTAGACTCATGTCCTAACCTCATTGGATGTGTCATGGCCGGCCAAGACAATCCATGGGTCAACTTGGGGACCCCTTGGATCCACTTTGGTTGGAAAATGACATAAATACCTTTTTATTTAATGTTAAAGTAAAAATGACACAAACATGAGATATTTTACTAAAACAATTTTTACATGGGGTTATAAAAGTCAGATTTTTGACTATAAATAGTCATTGGAAAGCCTAGAAGATTTAATACATCATAGTAGTTTTTTTATAATTTGTTGACGTTAAATAAATTACATTATTTATGACATCATGATGATGCAGTGATGACCTCATTATTTAACGATTTAAATAAAATGGATAGATAATGTAATATATAAGACCTACACATGTCCAAAACCTATTGGATGAGTGGATTTAGAACCCTTATAACCTTATCCTTAAAATAAATCAATTTGTAACCTTTAAAATCCGAAACGCTTTTGAAAAGAAAGTAACATTTTTAACTTTACAAGAGTACCCCTCCTCTCCTCCTATAAAAGGCCCCCAACTCTACCTTCTTAACCACACTCCCAATGCCATTGGATCGGCAAACCCCTGCACATTTTGTCTCTACACATCCCTCTATAACTCCTTGAGGCATCACTTTGGGCAGAAGTCTTTCCAAGGAATTTTTTTTGCTCAAATCAAAGGGAGTTACCCGATTTTAAGGTAATGTCTTCACTTGAGTCCTTTTGTTTTATTTTGCCTCTCCAACCCCCTAAACACTTTTTATTAATTTATTTTGTAACAAATCCAGTATATTCAATATACTAGGATGTTGTTATAAGAAGTATTTGAGCTACACTTACACACACCTACATATAATGGTTAAAGAACATACTATTTCTGTGGATGGCGAATTCCTACCTTACAAAACGATGAATGTTCAACACTCATATAACACCTTCAAAGGTGGCCATTAAGATGTCACTATATTTATATATGATATATAATATGTTTATTTTTTACTTAGGCTTATGTATTTTTCTTTTGTGGAATACCTTTATGTTCTCCATTATGGGTAAACACGATAATTTCATTTTAGGAAGTGCGGACTACCGCCCCCTCAAAGTGGTGTGATTCGTTAATGCCATATGTGGGACGTATAAAGGATGGATTTAAAGTTATTATATATGATGTTATACTGGAATTATAATATACCTCTATATCATTATTATTTCCTTCCATTAATGTATGATATAGAAATTAAAGTAGCATTCTTGCGTACGTACGACTTACCGTCTCCATAAACGGTGCATTTCATTTCTTACCTCTAAATGGTTATGTAATATTATAAATACATGTATATTCTAGGTATTTATGATATATTTGATATCCAAATCATGAATATAACTCTGTATATAATGAACCATTGATCACACGATCAACATGTAATTGTAAGAAGTTCACTTTCGACTTAAGAACCAAATATTGACAAAACAAACATTATTTACTTAAATGATTACATAATGTTTATAAAATGTAAATAAGTTATATAAAAGAAATAATGAACTTGAAAAGGTACTTAAGAAAATATAAATTAACTCACGTTTATTATTCAGGACGTCAAAGAACGATCGAGTCAAGTCAGACCCGAGGTAAGGGATCCTACTCCTCTATTTCTTTTTAAGTACGCTCTTTATGTCATTCATTTTAAAGCTCATATTTCTTGTTATTGGGATGTTATTTTAATGTAATTTTTATTTTTCATATGATGAGAGACCGTATTTTCTCTCATCAATCCATTTTTTATGTTTTAAGTGGCGTCGTTAGGCTGCCGAGTTTTGGTAAAGGATTTTTCATCTCACTTTTATTCCCGTGAGATTTATGCTACATTTCCCACAATTTCCTTTGAGTGGTGTATGTACTACCCATTATTCTAATCTTTGTGTAATATACTTTCTTTTATTAGTATTTACATCAATTATGTATTGACCTTCTTTCATGGGGTGTATGTTTCCAAAGATACCCAAGTCGGTAAGGGAACCTTTCACCCTCCTCTTTTTAAAAGACTTTTTTGTTGGGTCTTTTAATTCACATATTGTTATGTAGGGATATGTTCTCATATATCCTTATTGATGTAAATTTTATGTGACGAGATACTTATTTTTAACTCTCATTAACCCTTTCTCTAAATTTTTATGTGACGTCGTTAGGCTGTCAAATTTTTGCAAGGGAACATTATAACCCAAATTTGATTCTTTGGGATAAACTTGTACTCCTTGAATATGTCGTTCTATGAATATCTGTGAATAACCTCTGATTGTTTTACACTTAATATCTACTTATATTTGGTGTATTCGTTTTTCACACATAATTATGCAATTGATTTTTCCTTAAACCAAGGATACTATCTTTGTAAGGGACTTCATATCAATCTCTTTTCATTAAGGCATATTTCGTTTTATACACAACTATTTTTTATATGGTGTATAAACCCATTTTATTTTTACTTTTATACAAAAGGAATCTTTTTCTATGAAGCATTTTACTAAACAAAAAAAGGAATTTTTCTTTTAACGTACACGGTGACAACAACCTTTTCCGCCGCAGTGAGTATTATTTGATCTTTGGGTTCCTCAACAACCCGTAATGTTTTTAAAATAAAATAAATACCATATACGCTTTTATGTATTTTGGTATAGAAAATGGGTTTGATAATAGATTCTATTTTGTCAATATATTTAAATGATATATTGTGATTGAAATGTGGAAATGTTATCATTCCTTAATATTGGTTTTATGTGTTATAATTTTATAATGGTACTTGGACATTTTACGGGTGGTTACGTGGTAAACCATATGACGGGTGGTGCCGTGAATACTAGGACGGATGGTTTTGTTATAACCTCCAATGCATTGGGTACGGAAGTCGGCCGTATGGCTATTCCATTAAGTATGTATGGATGTTGGCCGAATGGCTATTCCATTATGTGATATGTGTGGAAGTCGACCTTATGGTTATTCCACATAAGTATGTTTATGTCCCAAGTTACCTTTATATGTTATGTGATCTTTATATGGGTTTTATGGTAATCTTTTGGTTACAGAAGGGTATGTAATGAAACTTTATTTAGCGAAGAGTTTTTACTACTTCGAAAAGGTGAAAAGTATTACTTTGATAAAGTATATATGGTTTACTTGTTGTTTTGAAAAAAACACACCGTTTTTATTCTTTGTTTATCCCTTACTGAGCTTTTTATGCTCATCCCATGTTTTTGAAATGTTTTTCGCAGGACTTAGCGTGGAATAGGGTCAAGGATGAGATCAAGGGAAAGTCATGCTAACTAAAACATGGAACTAGACATGTTTCTTTTTAAGAGTTTTTATTTTATGGAAATTCAGTATAAGTGACTACTTTGTAATCTTTTGAGATGTAATAGTTATGTCCTAATTCTCTAAAACTCTAAACCTGGAAAGATCCCCAATGTAAATTATTCATTTAATTCAATATTATGTAAGGTTTAAGGATGGGGCCTTATAATACCGAATGTCGTGAAAACATTTAATGTGAACATTAATAATTAATTAATTTTTTATAACGTGATAAGAAGTTATTTAAATGAATAATAAACATTAAAATTTCCCAATAGATTATATAATTGTCTTATGGTTATTATGCAGGAATTTTAATATTTTATGGGAGGATTCAAACTCAAGGTAAGAGAAATTGTCTCATTTATCATTTGTTGAGGTCTATCGTAATGTTATTCATTTTTATTCATCTATAAGGGTTATATAACTATACATTTAATTTATATATAATTTTTTTACTCACACACAAGATATTTAAATTTTTTTAAAATGTGACTCTCTCATGTGGAATATGATCCCACTAAATAAAAATTAGTAAGGTAATTCTTAACCAAATTTTAATTATTTAGATATACTTATACTTCATGATTACACCATGCTATGATTATGTGTGATATTAATTATGAATATCTTATGATTTTTTCCACTTTTCTTATTTGGGATTCTTGAGGGTACACAAAATTATTTCATTTGATTAATAATCACTTCAATAATATGATATTTTATGGGGAATATTTAAATAAAATATCATTTTAACTATTTAATCAATTTATTCTTGTAAACATTTGATTTTGTGTTTATGATTAAAAAATTAATTTAATATATGTATTTAAATAGAAATGAATGTTCTATAATGTTATTTTTATAATTTCTTTCAAAAAAATTTTAATGGTATCTTCTTTAAGGTTTTCAATAATGTACACTATTTTAAAGACATTTTTTAAACTTATTATTTCTACAAAACCCAAGAATAATTCCTTCTTAAATATACTGAATAGACCGAAATATTCACATTCATGTTGTTTTATTTTTTAATCTTCATTTTCAGGATTATAATTTTATTTAAAATTAATGGGTTTTTATTTATGAGTGTACAACTTTTTAAAAATGAAATGTGATTTTAATATGGAATTGTTATTTTTCAATTTTTCTTATTTTATGTGTTATGATTGTGTTTTGGTTCTTGGAAATAATTTATCAGTAAGGTTGTTTCGATGATAAAAAGAGGGGGGATGATCATGTTATAGATATCAAATACTTTTTGTAGTGTGATGGATTTAGCAGATAGGGTTTCTCACAAGAGATTACGAGGATATGTTCTGTGGGGTATTCCAAATGTAACCATGAATATTACTCTTAATATATCCACAATAGACACAACAAATTTAAGAGTAATGTGAGAATTATGCCATAAGTAAAATTTATGATTTATTTTTTTATTGTGATTTATACGAGACATATAATTTCATGATGTATGATAAAGTGATTTTGTTTTATGGTGGTAAATAATAATATTGTCTAAAAGTTTTCATGGGATTATAAGAACTAATGGAATACAGGTTTCTTTCTACTTTTTATTTTCTTTACTATGACTTTGTTCTAATATAATGTTTAATTTTTTTCCACTGGTATTAAGGGAGAGTAGGGACAAGGATGATATCATGAAGAAATCTAAGAATAATTTTTTAATGCGAAACCATGTTTTATTTTAAAGGATTATTTGGTAAAAAAAGTTGATTATGAGTTTATGTATCCAATTATAATGTATCATATTAATTTTAATATTTTTTCATGATTCACTAAAATATTAAAACTAAAAAATATTTGGGTAAAATGTGTTTTTGATATTTAAAATAACAATAATGTGTAATGTTTATGGATGGGTCCTTATAGTTTTTATTAGAGCAGTGTTTAGACAACATTAGAGATTTTCATGTTTTAATAAATGTTTTTGATATCATCATGCGGTAATAATTTTAACTTATATCATAATTTTAATTTCTTCTAAACACTTTGAGGATTTATGTTATGAAATTTTATGGATATTAATGGTATTATTGGAGATATTTAATTTTAATTTAATTGTGGTTATTATTTTATGTGATGAATAATGAATGGTATACTTTGAGTTTCAAACATTTTATGTTAAATTTTTATGAAATTAGAATATATTGGGAGTGTAATAATAATTATATAGTTTTAGAAAAATAATAATTAATTAGATGGTTTATAACACATCATGTTTGAAAAGGCCACGATTCGAAAGCCAACAATCGACGGGAGATATGTGTAAATCACTTACATATATCCTATGTGAAGTCCAAGTTAGTATAAAAATTTAATATTATTTAAACAAAATTGTAGATGAAAAATAAGTTTAATTTTCGAATGTATGTTTTATCAACGAGAATATATTGGAATTGGATAAGGATTTCGTGATTATGTGAGTAATATTATTTTAGAAGACGCTAACTATTTTGGGAATCCTATAACATTGTGGTAAATAAAATATCATTAGATTTTATTATAAAAATAAAGGTTGAAATATATTGTAGAGGAATGTATTTCTTTTTGGTTATCTAGGTTAATTACGCAAATGTATATGATGCTTTGAGATTAATTGATGATATTAGAAGAAAATTATAATAAATTATATTGATATACTATACAACCATTTCCTTCTAATTTTTAGTTTAAATATTATTTATGATTTTTGTTGATGAATTTGGTGGAATATTATTTTTCTGATGGTCTATGTTGATCATTGGGTATTACTATTGAATTGTGGAGATTGAATTAGTTATTCATCAAATAAGGTTTTTTATTTTTGAAGATTTATCTTATATTTTCATAAAAATGGTTGTTTTGTTTAATGAATAAATTAAGGATGAATAGATATTTATTATTTTATGATTACGTGATGCTATAGAATTTTATTCTATTGATTTAGGTTTGAAAAATTCATGAGAAATACTCATTGCTAGAAAAATGTTGAGTTTTAGAGGAAACTTTTTTAATGAGGAAATATAACATTTCATGATATTTTTTAATTTTATTAGTTTATAAATTAAATTAGTTCTTAAAATCTATGAAAATGATCTAAATATATAAAATTTATCAAATTACATTTCTTATAAAGAAATCAAGAACCTTTTAACCAACATGTTTATGGTTTTTTGATTGTTATCTTTCTCGTGAACATGTTCTATATCACTATCTATAAAAACATGATATATATTTTTTTCTCCAATTTACATGTTTTCCTACATATAACCTCACTATGTATCATCACATTTTCCCTTCGTACATCCATTTTTGAATTTTAAATTTGACGTTTCATTAATCCGTTTTCAAATGTGGGATCTCAACAAAGTTATTTTGAAAAGTATAACCTCTTTTTTTTGATCCCAAGATCACATATTGAGGAATTAATTTCACATATGGGGGGTATAATTTAATATTTTTATTGTTTAACAAGGAAATAGTATGTTTGATAACTTAATGATACAACACATAGAGTTTAAACAGATTACTAAATATTATTATTTAAATGTTACAAATATAACCTAGTAGTGAAAATGGTGGGTGTAACATCCCAAGTATGTAAAGAATTTTTGATTTTAATATATATGCCTATTTATAAATAATATAGTATTTAGAGGATTAAAATGAGAATAAATCCAATCTTAATCATATAATTCTCTAATATTTTTAAAAGATTGTTTTACTGCCTTTTGATGGAGAACCATTTTTAAATCTATATTTTGACAGTTGGATAAGCTCTATTTGTAAAAATATTCTTATTATTTATTATTGGAACATTGAAAATTACTTTGGATAAATTTTATGTATTTTTCTTACAAAGTTTATTTTTTATTGAATAGTTGAAAATACTGCATTTTACATCAAAAATGATTTTTCATCTATTTTAATTATATGGATAGATTATATTTTTAATTGGTTTTAATGTGTAAATATAATATATTTTTACCATTTATTCCAATTTTGGTCATTGTAATTAATTACACATTGAAATTGGACATAAACAATTGTCAAACTTTTTATAGATATTGTTTCTAAAAAACCCGCTGTTTATATTGACAACGAGAATTATTTTTAAATTAATTACTACAATTTATGTGTTTTTAATTTGGTAAAATGGATTCCATATTTTAAATTAGAATTTCCAAATTTTTTTATTAATTATCTTTTGTTTTTGGACATTATGAATAGTAACAATGGTAATTATCTTTAATTATTTTGATTAATTAGTAATCGGGTAGTTAAGGATAATAAAATAATATCATAAAAATAAAAAATGACCCAAAAATGTGTAATACTGCTACTAGTTGTGTCATGGAAGACCATGGGATAACTATTTCCAAGCATTGGGACCCCATGAAATCACTTTTGGGTTATAGTGATACTATCATTTTATGTTTTTTAAAAGGAATGTATAACCGAAGTATGTAACACCTAAGTAAAAAAATTAATTTATTCAACATAAATGATCTATTATAATATAAATATTCATTGGAAATATAAAAATATTTCCTACATCATAGTATCTTTTTTATACTTTTTAGACATTAAATAAATTAAATTTTTTATGAAACCATGATGATGCATCGATTACCTCATTAATAAAAGATTTAAATAAAATGAAAAGTTGATGTATAATATAGAACTTACACTTTTCAATGACCTATTTTATGGGTGTATTTAGAACCATTATCACGTTATACTCAAAATATATCATCGTGGGACCTTCAAAAACTGAAACTCATTATATAATAAAGTGACATTTCATGACTTTCCAAGAGTGCCCCTCCTCCCTCTTATAAAAGGCCCCCACCTCTACCACCTTACCCACACATCTCAGGACATTCTCTCAGCCATGCTCTACTCATTTTATCTCTCAAAATCCCTCTCTTATTCCTAGAAGCCTTAACTTAGGGATAAATCTCTTCAAGAAACCCTTTTGGTTCAAACCAAGGGGAGTCACCCGATTTAAAGGTAATGTATTCTCTAATGTTTTTTGATTTATTTTTCATCTCCAACCCCCTAAACTCATTTTTTCCTTTATTTGGTAATGAGAAAAGCATCTTACATATACTAGTATGTTGTTATGAGATTTATTATAGCTACACTTACACACACCTCCATCTAATGGTTAAAGAACATACTGTTTATGTGGATGGAGAATTACTACCTCACGAAATGATGATTGTTCAATATTTTTTTAACACCTTTAATGGTGGCCATTAAGATGTAAATCTATTTATATATGATATATATTATTGTTTATGTTTTGTTATGATTCTTTATTTTTCATTTATGTCATACTTTATGGTTTCCATTATGGGTAAATGCGATATTTTCATTTTAGGAAGTGTAGACTACTGCCCCCTCAAAGTGATTTGAATAGTTAATGCCATATATAGGATATATAAAGGATGTATTTAGTGATATTATATATTATATTATACTTTAATTATAATATACCTTTATATAATTATGATTTCATTCCATTAAATATGAAATATAAATGAAAGTAGCTTTCATGCGTACATACGATTTACCGTCTCCATGAACTGTGCATTTCATTTTATACCTCTAAATGTTATGTAATATTATAAATAAATGTATATAATGGATATATATGAGAGATATGATATATAAATCATGAATATAATTATGGAAATAATGGATATTTTACCACATGAACAACTTTTAATTATAAGACATTTATTTTTGGCTCAAGTACCAATGATTGACAAAACGACTGTTATTAACTTAAATAATTACATAATGTTTATAACATGGTAATAAGTGATATAAATGGAATAATGAACTTTAAAAAGGTTCTGAAGAAATTAGAAATTAACTCTAGTTTATTATTCAGGATATTGAAGAAAGATCGAGTCATGTCAGACACGAGGTATGGGACTTCGTCAAAATCTTTTTTCATTGTGGCATATGTTGTTTTATACAAAACATTATTTTATACACTGTATAAACCCCTTTGACATTTATTTTTATTCAAAATTATTCTTTTTTATAAGAAGTTTTTTACTCAATGACAAAAGGGAATGTTTTTGTCGTACGTATGCGGCGACAATGACTTCTCTGCCACCGTGACCATTATTTCTGTTTCAGCTTCCTCTACAAGCCATACCATTTTTTAAATGAAAAATAAATAACATGTTTTACTTTTATTTGTTTTATTGAAAATTGTTTTGATCATGTATTTATTATATCAATGTGTTTTATTGATATCGTTTTATTTAGATGTGGAAATTTTATGTTTCCTTTATGCATTTTTTATGTTATACGATTATTTTATGGTTCTTGGGAATTGTTTGTGAAGACGGGTTATTCCATAATAAAATAAGGGAGGGTGAGCCTGATATAGCTCTCCAATGCATTGGGTAACACTAAGGAGTTAAATTATAAGGTTTCTACAATTATATTTATGGAATATATTGTGATGGGTATTTCAAACGTAACCAGGAGGGTTACTCCCTACGTTAGAATGTTATGAATGCCTCAAGTTACCTTTAAGTCTTATGTTTTCTATGGGTTATTCATAAATATTATAATTTAATGAGGTATGTTAATGTTCTTATGATTTGATGATTGAAGTTTTATTTCATTGATTCTTATGTATACATGGACTATGGGTTTATTTCCATATTTTTATATCCCTTACTGCGCTTTTTATGCTCATCCCATGTTTTTGAAATTTTTTTCACAGGTCAAGGAAAAGGTACATGATGTGATGATAGTTTCAATGAAGTGTCGAGAAATAATCCATCCTTAATATTAAATATGTTTTCTCTGATGAGAAAAGTGAATATTTTATTTTATGTAACCACCTTGTTTAAATGTGGAATGAAATGCATGATTTATGATCTAACACTCTAAAACTCTAATCCTAAAAATATCCTCAATGTGTATTCTTCAAAAAACTCAAGATTAAGTAATTTTTAAGGATGGGGCCTTATAGTTCGTATCAGAGGTCAGATTAGATAAATTTATGAGTTATACTTCTATTAACTGATTATCCAAAAATGTTTTTTATGATCAAATTGCAATGATATTTCATTTTAATATTACCACGTTGCTTCATCTATGACATGTTTGTTCATAATGGTTTTCCGCTGAGGAAACAGGGAAGCAGTGTTAGGAAGGAAAACGGAAGGAAATGACCTTCCAAATCAACATCCTGAGATGTTTGGAATTGGAAATGAACAGTTTGTTGCAATAATGGCACAGTTGACTCATGTGATAAATGGTGGTGGTATCCTTGCATGATATTAGCTAGATCAACCATAGAGGAACATGTCAGTGGTGGAACATTTCATGAGGCAACATCACCCATATTTCAAAGGATCATCTGACCCTGTCCTAGTTGAAGGGTGGATTAAAGCACTAGAGAGGATTTTTGATGTCATGCGGTGTTTAGACAATATAAATGATAGTCTTGCTATTTACCATTTGGAGGGTGAAGCAGATCAGTGGTGGTCGATGGTTAAACATATCAGGGATGCTGATGAGATTGATTCTCTTTACTAGGATGAATTTAAAGGTATGATTCTTGGGAAATATTTTCCTAAGGATGTTCGACATAGGATGGAAAACAATTCTTGGAATTGAGGCGAGAGGATGACTCAGTGGCTGCTTATGAAGAAGGGTTCACTCGAATGGTAAGGTATGCTCTAAATTTTATCCGAGACATTGATAGTAAAATCAATCATTTTTAATCATGATTAAAGACAAAATATCAGAGGGCTTTAGCTTCTTGTGAGTTCAAAAGTTATGAAAATCTTATTTGATGTGCTGAGAAGGTGGGAATGGAGTTTTCCAATGATCAAGTGTTCTATAACAACCAATAGATGAAGAGACAAAGGTGGATGAAGAATGGGAAGATTCCTTCCACTAGGTTTGATGGTAAGAAAAATAATTTTTCAGTTTGTGATAAATGTTGTAAAAGGTGTGCTGGGAAAGTATTCTAAATTTTGGAAAGTGCTAATGATGTGGTAAGATGGGACATAAGGCTCATGATTTCACTAAAAAATATCTGTGTCATGGTAAGAACAAATTTGATTTGCAGTTATTGAAATATTTCAAGTGCAATGAGATGGGTCTTTATATAAACGTGTGTTCGACAAAGAGCTCAAATTATGGGAAGTAGTCATATTACAAGAAGAAAGGTGTGGTGAAATCCTTTGTAACTACTTCAGTAGACGTTGGCCCATCAAATGAAGTGGTATTAGTTACATTGTCTTTTCTCTTATATTCTTCCAATGTATTTTTTGATTCAGGGTCTTCCGATTCTTTCATCTCTAAAAAATTTTCTAATAAATTGGGAATTACATCCCATGAAATGACTCATGAACATGTTGTAATGACACCCGGGGGAAATGTTGAGGGAAAAATAATTCATAATAATTTTCCAATCCTTATCCGTGGAAAGAAACTACTTGAAAACCTTATTGTTTTACCTCTAGTAGAGTTTGATGTTATCCAGGGTCTGTATTGGAACTCTTTTTACCATGATATGATTGATTGTAGAGCTAACAAAGTTTCTTTTCAGAAAGACTTCAGTTTCTGTACATGAATTAACCCTTAATATTGATAACATATCAGGAGGGTGAGAAACATGTTAAATATGGAAATGAATGTTACATTTCACATTTTGTTGAAAAAAAGGAACTGTTCAGATTAATGGTGTTCTAGTGGTAAATGAGTATCCTAATGTTTTTCCTGACAAGTTTCCTAGAATAATACAATATCGGGATGTTGAATTTACTGATTACTTCGTTTCTAATGCTAAAACAATATTGAAACCCCTTTATCGAATGGCACAAATTTGACTTTTAGAGTTGAAGGAGAAATTGCCAGATTTATTAGAGAAAGGTTTCATTCGACCTAGCACAACACCATGGGGTGCTCCTATCTTATTTGTTAAAAAGAAATATGGTTCTATGAGACTTTGCATTGATTATAGAGTCTTTAATAACATCACTTTTAAGAAAAAATAACCTTTTCCTCATATCGATGATTTTTGTGATCAGCTCCATGGAGCTCAGTATTTTTTAAAGATTGAACTGAGACTGGGGTACCATCAGTTGAAGGTAAAGGAAAAAGATGTTCCGAAGAGTGTGTTTCGAATAAGATATGGCCATTATGAATTTGTAGTAATGCCTTTGGGTTACCCAATGGACCTTCTGTATTCATGGACCTTATGAATAGAATTTTCCATGAGTTCTTGGATAAGGTTGTGGTTGTTTTAATTGATGATATTTTGGTGTTTTCTAAAAGTAAAGAGGAGCATGAAAGTCATTTAAGGGTTATTTTGCGAACATTATAAGAAAAAAAATTATATGGGAAATTCATAAAGTGTGAGTTTTGGTTGCAACAAATTTTTTTCTTGGTCACAATGTTTCTAAAGATGGAGTATCTGTTGATCATGCAAAAACAAAGGTTTTGGAAGAATGTCCAAGATCAACAAATGTAACTGAGATTCGTAGTTTTCTTGCTTTGGCAGGCTATTACTGAAGGTTTTCAATAAAAATTCCCAGTTATCTAGTCCAATGACTAAGCTAACTCGGAAGGGTGTAAAGTTTATCTGGACAAAATAATGTGATGATTGTTTTCAGGTGTTGAAAAGAAGATTGGTGAATGCTCCAGTTTTGGAACTACCTTCAGGGAATAGTGAGTTTGTTATCTATAGTGTTGCTTCATTAAAAGGAAATGGTTGTGTCCTAATATATAATGATTAGGTAATTTCGTATGTTTAATGTCAGTTGAAAACTCATGAGGTAAATTACCCTACACATGATTTGGAATTAACTGCTATTGTTTTCGCTTTAAAAATTTGGAGGCATCATTTGTATGGATTAATGTGTGAAATATATATAGCAATCACAAAATTTAAAGAAAAAATTCACTCAGAATGAATTGAACATAAGACATAGGAGATGGCTAGAATGTATCAAGGATTATGATTATATAATTCATTACCAACAGAGAAAAGAAAATAAAGTATCTATTCCTTTGACATGAAAAAGTAATGCTTCATTAACCATGTTACGTTTAGAACATGATCCTTTAGATAAGGATTTTATGAACTTTGGAATAGAAGTTGTTGGTGCAAGAAGTTCTTCTGTTTTGTTTCAGGTATCAGTGAAATATTCTCTATCAGACAGAATTAGGCAAGCTCGGAAGAAAGATAGTGAGTTGCAGAAAAAGGTAGAGTTAGTTTAGAAAGGTATGTTTCCTGAATTCAACATTGATAATGATTCTATTTTGAGATTTGAGAAGAGACTGTGTGTGCCTTGTGATTCACATTTGAAGAGGGAGTTGTTATGTGAATCTCATAGTTCTCCATTTTCAGTTCATCCTGGCAGTACTAATATGTAAAGAGATCTTTGGGATTATTACTAGTGGGATGGAATGAAAATAGATATTGATGATTTTACAATGAAGTGTTTGGCTTGTCAACATGTTAAAGAAGAGAGGCAATTAAAGAAAGGGATTCTTCATCCTTTACCCGTTCCACAGTGGAAATGGGGGAATATATCCATGGACTTCATTGTGGGGTACCCGAAGACACCTCAATATAAAAATGAGATCTGGGTTATTGTTGATCGCTTGACTAAATATGATCATTTTCTTGGAATATGGGATACTTTTTATCTAGATTAACTTTCTCTTTTGTATCTTAAAGATATAGTCATGTTACATGGTGTTCTGTTCTCCATTTTATCTGATCGTGATCTCTGGTTTACTTCTATCTTTTTGAAAGGCCTTCAGAAGTCGTTGGGTAGTGAATTAAATTTTAGTACAGCTTTTCATCCTCAATCAGATGGGTAGTCAGAATGAATAATTCAGACAATGGAGGAAATTATACGTTCTTATTCAATGGATTATCAGGGAAGTTGGGACCAACATATTTTTTTGGTTTAGTTTTCTTATAATAATAGTTTTCATTCTGGTATAATGATGGAACCATTTAAGGCATTATTTGGGAAGAGGTGTCGAACTCCAGATTTTTGGGATGAAGTGGGTGAAATGAAGTTGATGGGACTATAATTGGTAGAAGAGTTAGAAGAAAAAGTTCAACTAATACAGAAACACATGAGAATAGCTCAGAGTAGGTAGAAATGTTATATAGACAATAGGAGGAAGGATCTCTCTTTTGAGGTTGGTGATCATGTCTTCCTAAAAGTTTTACCATGGAAAAGTGTGATGCGATTTGGTAATAAAGGAATCTGAGTCAAAGGTTCATTAAACCATATGAAATTATGGATAGAGTTGGATCAGTTGCATACCGAGTGTCTTTACCTCCGATTTTATCTCAGGTACACAATGTTTTTCATGTTTCAATGTTAAGGAAGTACATGCCGGATACATCTCATGTTTTGGGTCTAGAGGTAGTTCAGCTGGAAGATAATCTATATTATGAGAAACAATCGATCCAGATTCTTGACCACAGGGATCATGTATTACGGAATAATGTGATTTATTAATGAACGGTTTTGTGGAAAATCACATGATTGAAGAGGCTACATGGTAATCAAAAAATTTAATGAGGGATAAATAACCCCACTTATTCGATAAATAAATAAATTGATGGGATGAAAATTTCATAATGGGGGGAATGATGTAACATCCTATGTAAGTAAATAATTATGGATTATAATATCTATGTATATTTATAAATTAGATAGTATTTAGAGGCTTAGAATGAGAATAAATTCAAACTCAAGCATTGAATTCTCTAATATTTTTAAAAGATTGTTTTACCTCCTTTTAATGGCGAACCATTTTTAAATCTATATTTTGACAATTTTATAAGCTCTATTTGTTGAAATAAACTTATTATTTTGTATTGGGACATTGAAATTTACTTTGGATAAACTTTTGATATTTTTCTAACAATGTTCATTTTTTTAATGAATAGTGGAAAATACTGCATTTTACTTCAAAACTTCTTTTTCATATAATTTAATTATATTAATAGATTATATTTTTAGTTAGTTTTGAATTCTAAATAGAATATATTTTTACCATTTAATCCAATTTGGGTCATTGTAATTAATTACAATTTGAAATTGGACGTAAATAATCATCAAAATTTTGATTGATATTGTTTCTATAAAACCCGCTATTTGTTTTGACAACAGAAATTATTTTTAAATTAATTACTACAATTTATGTGTTTGGAATTTGGTAAAATGAATTTAATATTTGGAATAAGGAGTTCCAAACAATTTAATTTATACTATTTTGTTTTTGGACATTATGAATAGTAATGACGGTAATTATCATTAATTATCGTGATTAATTAGTAATCTGGTAGTTAAGGATAATAAAATAATATCATAATAATAAAAAATGACCCCAACATGTGTCCTAATGCTACTGGTTGTATCGTGGTAGACCATGGGATTCCTTGTTCCAAGCATTGGGACCCCATGGAATCACATTTGGGTGATAGTGACACTTTATCATTTTGTGAATTTAAAAAAGAAAGTATAACCAAAGTATGTAACACCAAAGTAAAACAATTTTAATTTTGTCTACATAAATGATATATTATTCTATAAATAGTCAATGGATAGATAAAACGATTTCCTGCATCATAGTATTTTTTTTATAATTTTTAGACATTAAAAAAAATATAATTTTTATGACACCATGATGATGAAACAATTACCTCATTAATAAAACCTTTAAATAAAATGAAAATATAATGTAAAATCTAAGACATAAATTTTTCGAAGACCTATTTTATGGGTGGATTTAGAACCCTTATCACCTTATACTTGAAATATATCATTTTGGGACCTTTAAAAATAGAATATCATTATATAATAATGTATCATTTCTTGACTTTCCAAGAGTTCCCCTCCTCCCTCTTATAAAAGGCCCCCACCTCTACAACCTTACCTACACCTCTAAATCCATTGGATCAGACAAACTCTTCTCATTTTAGCTATAAAAATCCGTCTCTTCATCCTAAAATCCTTACCATAGGCAGAAATCTCTTCAAGAAACTCATTTGGTTCAAACAAAGGGGAGTTACCCGATTTAATGGTAATATCTTCTATAAAGTTCTTTTGTTTTATTTTGATTCTCCAACCCCTAAACTCTTTTTTTAATTTATTTTGTAACAAAAACAGTATCTTAAATATACTAGGATTTTGTTATGAGAAGTATTCGACATAAAAATACACACACCTCCATCTAATGGTTTAAGAACATACTATTTTTGTGGATGGTGAATTACTGCCTCACGAAATGATGATTGTTCCATATTATTTTAACACCTTTCATGGTGTCCATTAAGATGTAACTATATTTATATATGATATATATTATGTTAATGTTTTCCTTATGATTATTTATTTTTCATTTATGACATAGTTTATGGTTTCCATTATGGGTAAACGTGGTATTTTTATTTTTGGAAGTGCGGTCTACCGCCCCCACAAACTGATTTGAATCGTTAATGCCATATGTGGGATGTATAAAGGATGGGGTTAATGATAAGATATATGATATTATAATGGAATTATAATATACCTTTATATAATTACGATTTCATTCCATTAAATATGATATAGAAATGAAAGTAGCTTTCATGCGTACATACGAATTATCGTCTCCCTGAACGGTGCATTTCATTTATTACCTCTAAATGTTATGTAATATTATAAATGAATATATATACTGTTTATATATGACATATATGATATCTAAATCATGAATATAATTTTGGAAATAATGGATATTTTACCACATGAAAGACTTGTAATTGTAAGAAGTTCATTTTTGTCTCAAGCACCAAAGATCTACAAAATTACCGTAGTTAACTTAAATAGTTATAGATTGTTCATAACATGGTAATAAGTGATATAAAAGGATTGATTAATTTGAAAAGGTTCTTAAGAAAGTATAAATTAACTCTATTTTATTATTCATGGGATTAAAGAACTATCGAGTCAAGTCAGACACGTGGTAGGGGACTTCGTCTCAATCACCTTTCATTGAGGAATATTTTGTTCTATACACAACTATATTTTATATGGTGTATAAACACCTTTGACTTTTACTTTTATTTTAAAAGGAATATTTTTTTATACTAAGAGTTTTACTAAATGAAAAAAGGGAATGTTTTGGTCGTATGTATGCAGCGACAACGACTTCTCTGCCACCGTGACCATTATTTGAGTTTCGGCTCTCTCTACAAGCCATAACTTTGATTTAAAAGGAAAATAAATACCATCTTTTACTTTTTTTATTTTGGTATTGAAAATGGTTTTGATAATGTTTTTATTATATCAATGGTTTTTATTGATATCTTGTGATTGAAATGTGGAAATGTTATGTTTCCTTTATGCATGTTTTATGTGATACGATTATGTTATTGTTCTTGGGAATTGTTTATGAAGACGGGTGGTTCCGTGATAAACTAATGGTGGGTGATCCCAATATAGATCTCCAATGCATTGGGTAATGTGAAAGAGTTAAATTCTAAGGGTTTTCCAAAGAGATTTATGGAATATACTAAGATGGGTATTCCAAACATAACCATGACGGTTACTCCCTACATAAGAATGTTATAAATGCCTCAAGTTACCTTTATGTCTTATGTTTTCTATGAGTTATTCATAAATCTTATTATTTCATGATTTATGTTAAAGTGCTTACGTTTTGATGAGTGAAGTATGATTTCGTTGATTTTTATGTATACATGGACTATGGTTTTCTTTCCGTATTTCTATATCCCTTAATACGCTTTTTATGCTCATCCCATGTTTTTGAAATGTTTTTCAAAGGTCAAGGAAAAGGTACATGATATGATGATAGTATCGAGGAAGTGACATAAAAGAATCCATGTTTTATATTAAATATGCTTCCTTTGATGGGGAATGTGAATATTGTCTTTTATGTGACCACCTTGTTTAAATGAGGAATATAATGCATGATTTATGATCTAACTCTCTAAAACTCTAAACCTGAAAGGATCCCCAATGTGTATTCTTGGAACAACTCTTGATTAAGTAATGTTTATGGTTGGGGATTTATAGTGGGAATGAATAGAATACTCAAATTATGAATATTTTATTTACACAAATATATAATATTATTTAAAACATTAATTATAAATAAATTGAAAAGTGTTTTTAAATAACAAGAAATGTTTTTATGAATAAATGTGTTGAGATATAATTAAAAATAACTCTTATTGGATTATATTAATTAAATTTCAATATTATATATACAATATTATTTTTTACTTTAATTTTTTGTTTTTTCTAGAAAAATATAAAAGAACAAGTCCAATTATAAGTGTAAAGGAAGTATTTTTTTTAAAAGTAAGTTTTTTCACCTTTTGATTGCACAGTTTTTTTAAATCTTGTTTTGACAAATTTACAAATTTCTTTTGGCAATATAAAATTATTATTTGCTATCAAAGAATAAAAAATTATATTTTTTTTGAAATTTTGGGTATTTTTTAGTAAGATTTATTTTTTGATGAATAGTGATATAATATTTAATTTTCAAGTAAAAAAATATTTTTAATACAAAATATATTATAATGTTAAATTATATGTTGAATATGTTTTAAAATATATTTTAAAAAATCTTATTTCAATTGATCCTATAATGTACACTATAATTAATCTCACATTGAATATTCATATAAAAACATTTCGATCTCTTGTACTTTTATTCCTTTAAAAACCTTCTTTCTCATTCCGCCAAAAAGATTTATTTTTAGTTAATATTTTCTAATTATGAATTTTGAATTTTAAAAAATATAATCAATACATTTAATAATAATGTCATTTTTTTTGAAAATTTGACTATTTTGTTTTTTGACAATATGAATTGGAATTTTTGTAATTTTTTTATTACTAAAGATGAATTCAAATTAATTAATATATAGTAAAAATATTATCATAAATATTATAAAATTTTTATAAATCATGTCCCAATTTCATTTAATGAGTTTTTTTACAATAATATTCCTTGAGAGGGAATTTTATCATTCGAATGCAACATGAATAAGAGTAAAATCTTTATAATATTATATTCGATGAAAGTTTAATTCTGCCAAACTTTTGTTTTTAAAAGGTGATGAATTGGTAATATTGGGTTAAATATGTGTAATTTTAGACAAAAAATACACTTATTAATGATAATTTATATATTTTTGTCATAAAATGTTATTTTTAATTTTTATGAAATAAAATAATTAAATTTGGGGATTGCAAAATGATGATGCAATGACTGTTTAATTAAAACAATTATCAGATAAATAATATTTATAATATTAAATTAAATACCTTTTGAAATAATTTTTTTCATAAAATAGTTATTTAGATTAATTGCACATGTTACTGATCTCTTAAACAAGTTTTTTCATTTATCATGTTGTCAGGATATTCGAAATATGTATTGAAATGAATATTGTAAATATTTATATTATTCATATTTAAAAAAAAATTATATTTTATTAAATGATATAAATTTTCTAATAATACCTATTTCATCAAATTTATTTTGATATGTATCAATATTTAATCAATGACTAATTTATTGGTTGTTTGACATTTTTTAGTAATTATATTAACCCTAAAATTGTAAATTACAAGATTTCACAATAAGAATTAAAAAAGATAAATAAGGGTTAAAAATCAAGATATGGAGAAAAAAAGTCAAAACACGTATAAATTTTAGTTTATTTAGGTATTACCATCATAAATATTAATATATTTTATATTAATAACGTTTTATACCATTTTATTATAAAATTAATTAATAGTAGTTTTATATTTTGAAGATTTCAATGAGTGCCACTCACCTCTCATATTAAAGGTCACCCATTTTCTATTTCAAATACCCTTAAAAATATTTTTTTTAATATTTATTCTCTAATAACTTTTTATAATACATCCCCACATTCTAAATACCTTATTTTAGGTAGAAAACACATCTCAATTGTATTGAAGTTGAAATCCAAGGAGAACGTGTGAAGAATATATATCATTTTTAATTTAGTGTTTCTATTCTATTTATTATTCCACTTCCTTAAAATATGCTTCAAACTAGATAAAATAATAACTCCATAATTATAAATTTACATAGATTAAATTATTTTAATATCACCAAATATTTCCTTCTCTTTTTCTATCAAATTGAAAAATAATTTATCATTCGTGTATACGGCTAACTACCCCCTCACGAACCGATGAAATTCGTTTTCCATCATCACCTCTGAAGACTAGTTATAATGGAGAAATAAATAGTTAGATATTATATTAGTGATATATTTTTAGTTTTTAATTTACAATATATCATTTACATTATTACCTTCCCATGAAAATAAAAATGATAATGTTATTAGTGTGTTTGGGAGAACAATCGGCTCCCTAAAGTGACATGATTAATTTTTCATTACAACATCACATGGATGATATATATAAGTATATTTAATTTATTATTATTATGTTTCTTATATAATTATAAATATATAAAGAAAATATAATAATTACCTTCATTCCACAATGATCATTGAATAAGGAAAACATTACTAATGTGTCCGTATGACTTTCGTTCTCCAGGATTATAACGTAGTTAATTTTATATATATATATTTAATGAATTTATTTAAAAGTCTAATTTTTTTTAAAAATTATTATTATTTCAGGCATGTTATTCTAGATATTATGGACTAATGACCACTATGGCTATAGACATCATACAAAAGTAATATTTGACTCAAGTACCAAACACAATAAAAATGCCCAACATGAAATGAACTAATTAAGTATCTATTACAACATGATAATAATTGATATAAAAGAGATAATAAAAAAAAATGTTTAAAATCATATAAATAATTTTCCTAAGTTTATTATTTTGGACTATAAATATTTTACGTGACAAGTCAGACACTATGTATAGGACATTGCCTCAATTTTCTATCGTTGTGGTATATTTTGATGTTATGCAGAAATATTACATTCAAATATTTATATAAATATCATTTTGACATTCTATATGATGTATTTGTTTACCATCGTGATATTTACTTTTTTAAAATGATAATCATTCATTTTCCCCATGATTCTACTGATGAAAAACATAAAAGGGAATTCTTAAACCAATTTCTATTATTTGGGTTAAACATAAACTTCTTCATTATATCAATAAATTATTGTATTTAAAATTACATTTTATTACATTATGTTAAATTTACTCTTTTTATTTGGATTTATAGGGTACATACTTTATATATATTTTTTATTAATAATCAATTAAATAATATGATATATTCAAAAGAATCATTAACTAAAAACATTTTAAATGATTAAATAATTAATTTTCTAAAAACATTATATTTAATTTATATGAATTCGAAATGGGTTTTTAAAAATATAGTTAAATTTAAAGTAATGTTTTATAATGTAAATTTTTTAATTCCTCTCAATTTTTTTTCGAATGGACATTTTTTTTGGGTTTTAGGTAAGTCACATTATTTTTAAAACTGCTTTTAAAGATACTATTTAAATTATTTTTTATAATAACAAAAAAGTTTGTTTTTATCATATATAACATGAAGCAAATTTATTTCTTTAATTTTAATTATTTTTTTATAAATCGTTTACAATTTTATGATTTTATTTTCAGAAAATATTTCTTCATTTAGGTTTGTGAGACATTGTGAAAATGAGAATTGATTTCAAAGTTGACATTTTATTTTCCATTTATTATTATTTTATGTGTTATGATTATGTTTTGGTTATTGGGAATTATTCATGTCTACCAGTGGATTCATGATAAACTAATGGTATGTGATACCATGATATCTCCCCAATGCTTTTGGTAATGAGACATAGTTAACTGTCAAGGTTTCCCCTTAGAGATTAAGGGAATACGATGTGGTGGGTACTACACATATTACAGTGAATGTTACTCCCTATATAGATAGGATACCTACATAAATGTAAGAGTGATATGGAAATTTTTCCGCAAGATACATTTATGATTTAGGGTCTATATATAGTTTTACTGGAAACGTATTCTTTCATGAGGCAAGAAAAATAGATTTCGATTTATTGTTAAAAATTGAACCTTTGTGAAAATGTTTTCACTATTTTTTAAGTATTCATGGAATAACGGTTTATTTATTTATTTCTTACATCCGTTGATAAGATTTTCTGATCATCATATGTTTTAAAAAGTACTTCACATGGTTTATGAGAGATTATGGAAAATGATGATGTCATGGAGAGAACTATAAATATTATTCATACAGAGAAAACATGTTTTATTTTAATGAATTTTTTTTCCGAGAAAAATTGATAAATATTTTATGTGTCCAATTGTAGTGCATGGGATTCATTTGGTTGATATTTTACTAATACTATAAAACACTAAACCAAAATTATATTTAAGAAAATAAGGAGACTTCTAGTTTTGAAATAAAATTATTTTGTAATGTTTTAGGCTGGTTCCTTACTGGTATATAGAGGATTGGATAATTTCAAGGCTAAGGATGTATTAATAGTTGGTATAGGAATAAATTTTATATGGATTTGGGGAAAGAGAATGATCTTGAGACACTTACTATACATGAAAGATTAAACAATATAGATAGCGTTATATTCGCCATGTAAAGGTGATATATTATCCAATAAGATTGACGATTCAGCTTCAAAAAATAATAAAATAAATTGAGAAGTCTATATATTTATTGTATGAATGAATTAATAAAAAATGAATACATGTACAAAAAGAATGTCTGAATTTTTCTTGTTTCAAAAATTGATATAATGTCGATTGTGGGTATTTTAGAAAAAATACAAATGTGTTTTATCATGATGAAAAAATAAGGATTTGTTGGTTATACTATGTAAATGTACATAAAAATAATTTTAATTCAATTTGAAAAATGAAATCTCTATGGACATTATATTTTGGATTTGATGCTAAGAACACTTTTTATATAATGTATATATATGATGTAATAAAAAATGGATCATGACACAATAAAATTACAATAAGTAATAAAAGTTTTAGAGGGAAATTTATAAATTAATGCATTCATCGTGATCATATAATAGTTTGTAGAAATGAATGTTTGTAAGGCATATACAAGTGAATAGTGTGAGAACCATAGTTTTCAAGTAAACTTTGTTTCTAACCTATGTGAAATTGTTATTGGTATTATAGTGGGATAAGAATGTATTTAAAGTAATTAATGAAGGATTGATGAAATGTGGAAATATTTGTTCCATTGGAAAATATATAAACAGGTAGATCTATGGATTTCATAGACCAATTTAAAGTACATATATTAATATGATATTGAAGGA
Source organism: Viscum album (assembly GCA_963277665.1). Classification (NCBI taxonomy): domain Eukaryota; kingdom Viridiplantae; phylum Streptophyta; class Magnoliopsida; order Santalales; family Viscaceae; genus Viscum; species Viscum album. The sequence continues at coordinate 1,471,296,895 of OY728161.1, forward strand.
ATTGATGTCTGAAAAATTGTATAGGGAATTTTTTCTTATGACACATGGAATTTGTCTTGCCAAAAAGGAATGAATAATACATGTGATGAGATTATACTGGTCATTATAACTCAATAAGGTTTGGAAATGGATATATCAATTATTCAATGATATTCATAAGATATAATATTTTAAATGTATGCATTATGGTAGAAAAATATATTCTGAATATTTGAAAAATTCATACGAATCATTTAGATCCAACTAATAAATTCCATAGAAAGCATAAAATTTATGTAACTAGTTACTCAATAATATTGAAAACAAGTATAAACATGAGAAAAATATTTATAATAAAGATATGTTGGATATAATTTCCTAGTTCGGCTAATGTAATATGTAAATTACCCCCTTAAATATAGAGGTTATCATATCTAAAAAATTTCAGGAATGTATCAGCTTCATATTCATATAATGAAGTTGTATAAAATATGAAATAATTTTTTATGATTCTTTGAATAATATGAAGAATGAATAGTATTAACATAACAAAATTTATTTTAAGAATTTGATAATGGAATTTTATATGAAATAAAGTTAATGAAAGTGGGAAACATGGATTCACATTATGGGATCATCTCATGAGGCATTTCACTCAATGTTGTGTAGTCGCTAATTATATATTATCCATGTTTGAAAATATATAGGGCCCAATTATTGAAGTTATGAACCAATAGAATCATTATATTATCATGTGAGATATAACATGTTTATGGATTGAATGTCAACTCTAATGTATATTGGAGTGTTGTTATAGTGGTTTCCCTATACCCAACCTGAACAATATATCTCTATTACCTTATAATTTATATAATGAGTAAAACGTTAATATTATTATTATAATAATATTGATACTTCCACGTCCACTATTTTAATAGTATTGCAATTATATCAATTTTTTAATTAATTGGTTATAGTAGTTCTCAAATATATTAATAAAATCATGTTACGTTGAAATCAATCTTAATGACATATCATATAGTTTTCATATTTTATATTTAAGGGGAAAATATTATGTCACGCTATCAGGGGTCGGTGAATCATAAGAATTGAAATTTATTCTAAATAATTTCATAGATGGAGGTCTCAAGTAAATTATTCATGGGTACTAAACATCTAAGAGTAGAACCATAATTTTTTAACGGCATTGTTTGTCACAATCTACGAGCCATTATAATGGTATATAAACTTGATATTATTATCTTCATGAATCTTTTTTTGTCATAATTTGATATAATATGAAAACCAGTATATCTAAGTGTTTTTGTAGTATCTTGTATTTAATTTATCTTTGGTGGTATGCCATTTGTTGAATAATAAATATTTGATTTATTACATCTAAAATGAGGAGATATTTTATGAATAGTGAAGTAGGATGGTTGTGCCACCACTAAATCAATGCGCTTGGTATAAGAGAATTTTTCCATCTCGTATGTTCATAAAATAATAAATCAACAAAGGAGATGATACAAAGTGTGTTTCCAAAATTTTAATATATAATCCTAAAAGAAATTATATTATATAATGTGTGTTAATAATATGTCACTTCATTATCTATATATTATCTCTTTATATTCCATGATGTACAATATGATACCACTCTTTTTATGTGAGTAGTAATTTTTTTATCATGATATGTTCCTATAGAATCACATTTAATGAGTATTAAAATGCTAATCCAATTCTATAAAAATGGGAAATTAAGAAATGGGGCAACCACATTGTGTTTTGGAATATTCTTGAGTTTGAATGATTAATAAATATATAAATTAAAAATTATTATATCTTTTAAGAATATGATTTTAATTTATTTATTCTGTGTATTCACAAGTTTTTCATGAATTTTAGGGAATATACTTTACTAATGAAATTTATTATTTAGGGTTCATAAAATCTTTTATCAGTGAATATCTAAGTCAATGGATAATATTTTATTATGTAATATATTTTTTCTGTTTCATTTTAGTTATAAAATATTTAGGATCTTTTTGATATGTTAATTATATAATAATTAAAAGATATGGATTTATTTAAAGAGAATAATTTATAAAGGGGGTAAATATCAATTTCCATTTACAAAACACATCTAGTTGAGGGAATTAGATACACAATTCATCAATTTTATTCCTATATAAATTTCAAGAGGATTATTCTCTTATGTCTGATATTATTTTAAGAAAATGAGATGTTTGAAATCACATAATCAATGAAATCCTTTCCGGATCAAAGAAATGATCCCTCTATTTTGGTCATATCATCAATTGATCAATCTAATACCCAAAAATAAATAATTGATGCATTATTAAGCACCGATATTGGGTGTAAAAAATATAGGGTGTTTTGAATTTTATTCTTTCATGTCATGATAATTGAAGGTTGAAGTATATTTTTCCTTTGTAAAATTTATTGGGGAATAGTTTTTATTTTATTTTATTCAATTAATTAATTCACATAAGAACCTAATGTAGTGAACCAAGATAATTTATGCATTCAATGATGTTTATACAGTAATAAAAATGAAATTTTATTAATTTTACATTCTTTCACCCTTCTACTACACACCCAATACAAACATTATGAAATTTTATATAATCATAACAAGAATCCAATAATAGAAAATAATTATACCAAAAATGGTGAAAGTATCTTAAACACATTTCCTCTAACCAAATTTATAACCCTAAAGTGTAACTGATAATGTCACAATGATTTATTCAATTTGAATGGATGTTTGAATTGAATAAAAATTATAACTCATTGTGGTGAATTAGAAATTGAATATTGAACCTCATGTGAATGTTTTAACATTGAAAGAGATCAATTAAAAATTCATTTACATATGTTAATGTAATCACCATATTCACTTTTTAATTGTTTATTCCCTCATGACTATTGATTCAATGGCCCATCATGATCCATGGTTTTTAAAATCACATTGCAAGAATTATTAAATTTCATTTAACATGATATATTAGTTATGGTTTTGTGTTGGTTTGATGAAATATGTGTTAAATTAATTATCATTGATCTTCTCACCAATATATATATTAAAATATATTATTAAATTATACTAATTTATATAACCATAAATTATAGAATTTGGATGGGGTGATGATATATAGATTGAGTAAATGTCAATATTCATTGAAAAATAAGTGATTCATCTAATACAGTTCCAACAATAATTAATTGTCTCATATTTGAACCACTAGAGTTTTTTTAAAATTAAGGATATGAATTAGACTAAGGTATCTATGGATTTGATGAAACTCATAACAAGAAAAATATGCATCTATGAATCTTTTTGTGCATCATCACATTATTTATTTAGTGTATGTCCTGGTATTAGTTTTGACATTGTGATAAGAGATAATGGTTTGGTTGATATTATTGTAATGATGATGGTATTTTAGTTATAACTATAAATTAAGTAATAATAAGATATTGAAAATATTTTCAAGAAGGATTATATATCATCCAGACCTCCACATTAAAAAGTGTCCCTATATAGACATTCTTTTAATAATTTTATCAAAATAGAGCTTAAGGATGGATAATCCTAATATATTATAGATTTTATATAGGCAAAGAACTTTTGGATTTGAAAATTAGTATCTTTTAGTAGTTTTATAATGGTATAAGTTCATGTTTTTTATCAGGATACATTGGATTGGATTCATATATAATCCAAATATTTTATATAAAATATAAGAGGTCACCTGATTGTAATAATATTGGAAATAATATCCTATGATAGGGATATATATTTCAATATTCCACGTAATGAATTATTTTAAAAAGTTTATATAAATTATAATCTCAACATTATGCTTAATTTTATTAGATAATATTTAATTTACAATTAGATTATTTAAATTATGCATATACTATTATATTTTTTTGCGTAAACTAATTACAATTACATAAATAGAAATTGTATATTCCTTTCAACAATATATTTTAGATGCACAAAAATTTTATGATTTATTTATGAATACATTTCTCCCCTTCTCCTATTAGTGTTCTTCCATACATGACTATATAAGACAAAATATTGTATCCATATATTTATTTATGATTGATCAATTTTTTTGGAATATTGATCGATGATATTGATAATATGAATCCACATTGACTATCAATTTTTTATAATGGTGACTATTAATATCAAATAAATCATATGGAGACTTACATTATTATCATTAGAGTAGTGTATTATAAAATTTTACATAATAAAATAAAATATTATAGAGGAATAATTTTATTTTTTACATGAAATGATTGAGTTGGGTTTCAAATTATCTTCCATGATATGAATAATGTACGTTATTTTAACCAGTGGAATATCAATATTCCGGTTTCTTCAATCTTGATAGATAGAGTAATTTTGAAGACATTGGAAGCTACTAATATTCATATATCAAATGTTTTAGAGATTAAAAGAGAGATGTTGAGGGATAATTATCGATGTTGTTATAATTATTTTGTGATTAAATTAATCATAAGAATCTGATACCCGTAATGAATGTGAAAAAAATAAAATCCCATAGAGAGTAGAAACAATAATATTGACATCTTATTGAAAGGTTTTTTGAAATATTACGAAAAAATAGCAGTCTTTGTGGATGTATATTGGTTATTTAAAAAACAGTACCATGATTTTTATTCACCATATTTATATAAATCTCATAAAAATGTTGTTTGAATTATAAAAATTTTGGGAAATAAATAATGACTAATAGAGTTTCCCTTACATTGGAGTCTGGAAATTTAAAATCTATAACATAAACATCTAGATCACAAGAAAAATGATAGGTGGAAAATTTTAATGGTGAGAGTGGTTAGTTAGAAATATGGTTGAATATATTAATGGGTTAAAAGAAATTTTGGGGGATGATAGAAAGGAAAAAAAATGAAAATTTGTTAAAAATTATTTTTAAGAAACACTATGATGTGAATGTAAAAAACCTGGAAAAAATTCACTTGAATTTATAAGCAAAAAGAAAAAATAAAAGGAATCATTGAGTTATATGATTATTGAATGAAAAACATATAGTTATACTATTGATACCATAAACACTTGTGAATAACCATTATCTTATAATGGTTTTAGTAGTGATGAATGTGAAAATAGAAATAAGATAACTTGTTTCTATGAAAAATTAGAGTGGAATAATATATTCCTAATTTGGAATGTTACACCAGATTCACTATCAAAACTATTAGTTGATCTATGTCATTCTCATAATATTTTTTAAGATAATTTAACTTTATTATGATATTAAATGGATTTATATGTAACTAGTTTATAAAAAATATTTTTATAGGTAATAGAGACGGTTGATCAACTGATCTCAGATCTTGTTAAACATTGTAATAATATTTTTTAACATAAATATGTAGATATTAAAAATAATGAAGATATTTATTAAGTTAAAAATTAGTTGTATGAGTTTAATAAAGATTTTTTTATGATTGAAGATATTATTTTTATGTTTACCTTAGAGCTTATGGGAATGAAATATTTGTTTAAATATTTATATTTTTAAGGATGAAGTGGTTATGATTAAGTAAAAAAGATAATCGTTTGAATAAATAATTAATTAAATTCACCACCAGAAGTATTTAGGTTGATATGATGTCTAAATTATTGATAAAAAAATAAATCCCTTTTTGGGATTGGATAGGACCCCTTGAAAGGAACATTATCATAGTAATTAATTTATATGGAGTAGTGAACCTCTCTACACCATGTTTCAAAGAGAATGACATTAGAGGATGAAGTTCTCAATGGAAATAAAATATGATCCTTTAGAATACACCATTATTATATTTTTAATTAACGTATTATTGGTGAGCATTAGAGATCTAGAATAATTTTGATACTAAAAGTACTCATTGTTACTACATTCGTAAATAAATAGGTTTTTATGATGATAACTTAATAAACTATTGAGAAGTTTGTCCATCACAATAATAGAATTATTTTTTCTTGTATAGGAAATTGTTTAATCTTTTTGTTAATATTTAAAAGTTTAGATATTTTTACATTAATGATTAAATACATATTTTAGAGGGGATTTTTTTTATATTTTTAATATTTATATTTTTTAAAACATTTCCATAAACTGATGTTATGAAATTAGATATTGGTTATAGTTTTAGAAATATTCATCATTTAGAAGAAGATAATTCTATGACAAGAGAAGAAATATTTTGTAGAATATATTTTCATTCAACTAATGTCAATTATAATTTATTAATACATTGTTGTATGTAATGTTCACTATTTATTCATCATCAATATATTTATAGATTTTATCCTTATATTTTTTCCTTTATAAAATATCATGATATTAATTTCATTAATTATAGTTTTAAAATTAATATAATACATTTCATATTTAGTTAGTTATTTATCCAAATCATATAGATTTTAAAAATGACAATAAGTATTATTCCTCTAAGATGGATGATTTCATTGGATATTCATTTCTATGATTTTTGTAATAAACATAAAAGGGTCTAGTTTAATCAATTTTATTTTAGAAAATATCGCTGTATATCAGTGACATGGGACCAGGTCTTCTAATACGAATAGAACATATACATAATATACAATAATATAAATTTTATGATTATTTTATGCTTATTTATTTATTTTACTAAGAAAATGAGTTTTCACATCTTTATCTATTTTCATTGTCGGTATTCAGATGTTTTTAAAATTATTTACGTAACTCTTATGTAAACTAAATAAATTATTTAATTAAATTACAAACTCATCAAGAAAATTAAGAGTGTTTTCCATTTAAAACATCTTTCAGAATGATATTACTATATAGATAATTTTTAAAAAATATATAATATATGAAACAATCATATGATAACATGAGTTAAATTTATTTAATGGAAATAAAATATATTATGAATAATTTCATGGAATTTTATTACATATATTCATAAGGATAGAAAATTAAAATTATAAGAGGTTTTATTTTATTATTATCATAATGTTTTCGTTATAATTTTATAGATATTTGTATATAAGTTATTTACATTTTTTATCAATTTTTATGTTAAAAATTTATTTTAAAAAACAGTCCCGTTAAAATCACATTATTTTCCCAGAGACCCTTTTATTTTAAAATTTCAGATAAGGGTCGATCAACAGAAATAAAATAACCCGAAAATAATTGCATATTTATTCTATAAAAACCTATAAGTGTGAGTAATATTTTTCCCATGGGGAGATCATCATAAATTAAAGGATGGGGTTAATGTTTTTCATATTTCTAAATATTTAGGTAATATTTTAATAACATCATCTAATTTTTTCTTTCATTTCAATCACATTATTTTTTAAAATCTCAATGAGGAATTCATTTAGAATTATAGGTTAATATTTATATGTTTTCATTACTAGTTAATTAAATTTTATTTTAATATATTTTTAAAAATGGGGGATTATTTTCATAAAGAGGGACAATTTATGAAAATGATATGTAATTTAGATAATTGTTTTTCCATTAAATGTTAAAAGATGTTTATTTTTTAACATTTTTGAAATTTATTCTTTTCATTAATGTTTTGACTTTTATAAGGAGATATATTGACTTTATAAAACACTATTAGAGTTCAAATTAAACCAAAATTCAAGAATTTCAGAATGAATCCTCCAATGTTTTCCACCTTGATAAGTATATTCCTCGATAATGATGATGTTTTTGGCCCTGTAACCCTAAAGTAATCTATTTATATCTCATTTCCTCTGATAAAAATCAAAATTACAATTTGGGGGTAATATCTCAATGTATTTATAAAAATAGGGTAAGAAGGACATTAGCTCCACCAATAGTGGATGACCTACTAATCGTATAATCAAAAATAGGTAGCAAAGCAGTTTATGATCCCTAAATACGCATTCAACCACTGTAGTTCCCTCTCCCCATAGCATGAAAATTTTCATCTCCCTTGACCTAGATATGTGTGATAGGATTCTATTAACATCCCCACAACTAACCAAGTGCTTCCCATGATAGAACCTACTAGAAAGCATTGTCACTAACACTTTTATACCATATATCATTATGAATAAATTGAACAGATTGTCCTGGAAATATCAGCCTCGACTTCCCAAAAAATATCACTGAGGAAGAGGTCTCGCCATGTGTAACAAACAAATAAAGTGCGGGGGAAATATAATATTATTCTCCACCAGAAAAATCCATGAGATTATTTAATTTTTGATAAAGGATCATGTGAATATCCAAAGAAAAACTCAAAAATCCAATTGGAATATATTGGAAGTGAATAAAGTGATAGAAAATAAATGTTTTCACACTATCTTGTTCACCAAACATATCACCACATGGATGAAAGTAACTAGTTTGAATATTATAGAAAATACGTCTGTAGGACAATATTCTCATATATTTAAATTTTAACAGATTTTGTAGGTATATATGAGTAGGAAGTCAGGAATATTCCATTATTCTTTCCCTCATTTTGGCGGATCATAGTTATATCCAAGAGAATAATAATGATATTGAAATGAATTATATCTCTATCCCAAGAATATATCACAAAAATACCCCATTAGCAACTCATGGATATGCTCATTTCACTCTCCTTTCAATAAGACTTTATTATCATATCCAAACAATAATATAGAGAGAGTATAATATATATTATCCCCCAATAGGATTTAATATGGAATATCTTAATAGTTACTCATATATATTATAATATATTTTCAACAGAAATATAATGACATTTGTTTATCCTTGAAATCACTTAGGTAGAGGATTATATCCCTTCCTACACCACTTTAGTTCACTGGTATATCCATGCAGCCACATAAGGGGGAGATAATATACTTAAACCCACCATAAGAGTTTATTGGAATATGCCACTAGTAACTATGGGACATACTAATATCTCTACACCTCCCATTGAATATCAACAACATGTGATTTATATAATAATTTTTAGGATATATTACAAAACATGGTTATATAGATGAATAATATATATCCCAATGGTACCGAGGGAGGAGATGTCTTTTATTATTACCCCCTAAGGAATATTCTGTTCATATTGTAATAGCCTTGACCATAGTGGCACAAAGTCTATGGTGCATTATTAAATAATAAATATATATAATGAATCACATCCCGAATGACTGAGTAGTTCAGTAACCTTGGTAAACAAGATATATACTTTAATATCAAATTATTATTGAAAATATTAAAGATAAAAAAATATCCTCGTTGAATACACCATTATTATTCTTATCATATTCCAATATATCAATCAAAAAACACATCCTAGTATCATGTGGAAAATAAAACATTCAAAACAGGTGAGATTAGATAATCAATAAGGGTATGTGTGCAGTAGATTCTATGATGAAAAAATAATTATAGTCAATATATGATTGAAATTAATTTAAAAACATTCCAATAAATTAATTACATGAGAATAAAATGGAAGTTCTAAATGATGATCAAATAATTCCATATAAATAATTACATGATCTAGAAATATAACCATAGAAATTATAAATTATTAAATAATCATATGGAACATCATTAACTAATCTCATAATGAGGGCATGAATAATTCCAAACATAATAATCATAATATCAAAATAATTCCCAATATAGTTTAAAATAATGGGGAAAACCCCCTATAATATTTCCAACTGATTTTCCTCATGAGATATTTGGAAGCATCACGGGGTATTTTAAGTTTAGGACCCAACAAAAACATAATAAGTCCATTTTTAATTTATATTAATGTAGATAAATATAATAAATATAAACATTTATATTTAAATATTAACATATGAAATGTTTATACATTCCCCAATGAAAAAAACATAATCATTAACTATCATGAGTAATATGTTGAATGGTAATGAAATTTTATACCCATGTCAAATAAACCATAAACCATCCAGAAGAATAAAAACAATGATTCCAATAAAACATATCCCAAGTGAATCAAATGTATAATATAGGGATGATTTTGTTGATGACTTTATATACTATAAAAATTACAATAAATCATTTTGAGGAAAATATAATTTTAATTTTGAAAATAACTTTTAAAAAATAATATTTTACAAATAAAATTTAAAGATTCATATTTTTGAAAATAACAATGGAATATTTTAAATCAATTTTCAAATAATTTAGTTGTCAAGTGGGTGGTTAACTATATACATTCCATATAATATTAGAGAATTATTTATTTAATGTTTATAGTATTAGGAAAATGGTAATTTTTGGGAAATGGCATGATGATTCATTTTATAATAATGTTTTAAAAGTTAAATAGTTGAAAATTTATTTAATGAAACCATTGGATAATGTTAAATCCCATTTTGGAGAACCTGGATTTGGAAGAAAAAATGAATTATCGACTGAATAGAGATATAATGTTATATTTTATTAAAAATTATTATCAATAATTTTATGTACAAAATTATAGGTAAAATGGTAATATTACCTGAAATGTTCATGAATATCCATTGCAGATAGAAATTGAAGAGTTTATTGAGTGCTTGATCATAATATTTTTCAAGATCCAGTGATCTAAAAACAACTAAGAAGGGGGGGGGGTTGAACTAGTTGTTCAATTTTTATAAGATTCAAAACATCTAGAAATATTACCCATGAAGAATGTTATGATTTATATCCTTTTCAACCATTAGTTAATACTTATTCAATGATATGTAAAAATTATATAAAATCAAAACTGATTTACATGGTTCATCCTCAATGACATAAAATACATCCTTTCCATAGCCACTCTAAGGGATCAATTGAAATACACTTTTTAAATAACTAAATACAAATTGATCCAACTCCCATTAGACACTTTCTATCACTTGATAGGAAAGATTATTCAAACTACAATCTATTTAAAATGATTTCTTATAAAAAAATTGAGCCAAGCATTAATAATATTAATAACATTATTGAATCTTCTCTTCAAAAATCTCATTCCAAATCCTCAGTCCGATTTGGCTTAGTTTGATCTTTATAGTACAATAATGATTGTTCTAATTTTTTCTGATCCAAAAACTCAATACAAATCTTCTTCAATATGTTATAAACAATTCAATTCGATTTATTCAGAGATCAATATTTTTTCCTATATAATATTTATACATAAATGAATGATCTTAGCAGGTATTTATAAAAAAATAAAAAACCAAAGGTGGGAATCTTTAAATCATTTTCGATTCTTTAAATCTCAAAACCAATGCAAATATCTCGCCTTAAATACTTAATATTTGAATTCTTCAACCCTCCTTCAATTTTACAATGTTTAATAAAAATTTAATTATAATTGTTACATATTTAACACATTATATCATTATAATTATGATAATGTTGGATCCTGGTTCCTATTTATTCATAATTATAGTTCCAATTTCTACAATATATATGTTTTTATTTTCTTACATTCATGATTTTTTTTTCATAGAAAACATGTTTTGATTTTCCCATAATCATGTTTACAATTATTTCTTAGAAAAATGGTTCTGATTATCTCTGAATACTATGACCATTTTTTTCAAAATCTGGGTTCCAATTTTACCTAGAATATTAGTTCTAATTTTCTCAATATCATGGTTCTGATTTTTCTTCAATAGCTGGTTCTGGTAATCATAGAAAACTAGTTTGAATTTTATTAGATAACTAGTTCTAATTTTCTCAAAATCATTGTTTCTATTTTGTATAAAAAACTGGTTCACATTTAATTATAATGTTTCTTGCAATTTTTATTAAAAAACTAGTTCTAATTTACTCAGAAAAGTTGTTCTTATTTTCATAGAATCTGGTTATTGATTTTTTATAAAAAAACTTGTTCATATTTTCTCGAAATCATGGTTTTGATTTTGGTTATAAAAATGGTTCTAATTTCTCAAAAAACACGGTTCCAATTTGTACAGAGTGCTTGTTCTGATTTTTATAGAATACTAGTTCTTATTTGTGAAGAATATAGGTTCTGATATGGGAAGAATACTAGTTCGAATTTATGTAGAATTTTGGTAACTATTTTCTCAGAAAAAATATAGATCCAATTTAATTCTTATTTTTAGTTACAATAATTTATAAAGACATCTCCACCACATCATTAAAAGATTTTATAATGAGTTTTTTTATAATTTTTGAGAACATATTTTTCAGTAATGCATCAACTTATTTGGTTTATAAAGATATTAAAACCTTCTATCTTTTGTCATATATATCTAAATCAACACCCTCTTTCAAATCTACATAGTAAAAAAAGGACATCTTAATTTAGATAATTCTATCTCATCAACTTCATTCATTCTTACTCAGTGACTTCATTCTTCTCGGATCAAAAAAACATTCTAGTAAAAAATATTAGCTATCATCCAATAAGAAACATTGTTAAACCAATTTATCACAATGTTACATTAATTATCCAATTGTATTTTTTGACAACCCACATTGAAAACATTTCCACTCTCAAATTTTTTCTCAACAAATATTTTGAAAACAACTAGTGTTTTTTATCTTTTATAAAAAAATTACCTTTCTCAAAAGGGAGTGTCCTAACACTACACTAATAGATAATGAAATATTTTTAATGCAATTACATCCCTTGATAGAAATAAAATTTTCAACCATGTAATGATAACATCCCATCTCTTTTCTAATTTTCTCAATATTATCTTTTATTTTCTCCCAATTTTCTATCACCACCATTATATGATTACCACACCATCTGATTCAAAGTAAATAGTCGTTACATTCTGACCACCTTTTTCAATATAATCCAAATCATAGAAGATGGATATTATTTATAAGGTTTATAAATACATGGCTGGAGGATGATCAATAAGTTTCAACCCCAATTCAACAATCCTTTCCTTCGACTATTATTTTATTAAGATATCAGAAATATAATACATAGTAGAAATTTATTTAGAAAAACAACTCAAGAAGTAACATTATCTTTTATAAAGATAAAAATTATATCAATGGGATTTGATCATGAATAGTTGAAATGATTCATAGATTTATCAATTCCATTATGATTATTATAATGTTTCTTCAATGGTTAAGAAAAAATTACTTTCAAAAATTCCAACTAAACATTCGTCCATAAAATTTGAGTACATGACTGAGTAGATAAAACACATTCATATTTAGGTGTGCTCAATGTTATTGAACATTGTCTCATACTATGCTAACTCACATTATATTCACCAAGAAAAATGTCCCTTGTGAGGTTTAATTTATTTCAATAAAATATCTAGCCTAATTGGCACCAGTATACCCATGAAACATAATATGACAATATATTTTATATACCAACCCAAGTGCAATTTTACCTTTTACATTCTCTTAATAATCGTTGCATCCAACATTTGAGATTATTTCAAATTACTATGATATATAGAACATAAAGTCACAACATATAAAATATTAGGCCTTGGTGTTATAAGGTAAATAAGACATCATATTATCTTCTATAATTTATTAATATTCACAGTTATTCCAGATTCATTTTAAATCAACATTGTGCTCACTTAAATAAGAGTTACAAATTCACTTTATTCAGCCATCCCAAACATCATTAATAATTCCCTGGACTACTTTTATTGATATAATAAAATATATTTTTCAATTTCATGAAATTTTAAGCCAAAAAAATTTATTTCTACTAACATTTATAGTTAAAAATGATTCTTCCTTTCATCAGAATCATTTTCAAAAACATTTTCTTTATCTTGAGAAAAAAAATCTTCTATATAAACAATTAAAATTAATTATCTGGAGTCAACATCTATCAAATAAATGTTTCTAAATACATTTCCTTTATAAAATTTCATCAATCTCAAAAAAATATCATGCTACAAATAAAAATCATGTGGGTCCTTTTTCATACCATATAAAGATTTCTTCAATTTACTAACATATTTTTAATCCTTATAAAGTATCAACATGAAGTGTTTCTCAATGTAAAATTCTTCACCAATATCACCATTTAAGAAAGATAACATTACATTCATCTGATAAACATTGTAATTATGATAATAAACAACTGAAATAATATTTCAAATAGTCTATACCCATTCAACATGGAAAAAGGTTTCATCAAAATCCATACATTCCTCCTGTGCATATCCTTTATAAACAATCCTTGTATTCATTCTTGATACATTCCTATGCTTATTCAATTTGTTTCTATAAACCAACTTGGTTCCAATAACATTTTCTGTGGTCCTTGGAACAAGTTCCCATGTTTCATTTTTCTCAATTTGATTCAAATATCCATTCGTAGAATATACCTATTCATTATGTTGAATATCCTCTAAAACTCATTATAGTTCAACTTTTGAGAAATGTGAAGTCTGATTTCATAATATCAACCTTCTTCTAGTCTATATTGGAGTCATTTGATTCCAAAAAATCTATTCAGATTCAACATTTTTTCATAAGGAAATATATTTCAATGTTTCATTACTAGCTATAATTTCCTCATCACATGATTCTTCTGAATCCCGACAATAATATTTTGAATTACTTTCACCACTGTTGGAAATCTCTAATTTATCCTCCTCAACATTCTCAACAATATATGTTATGGAACATTGATTTTGAATTACCTTCACTTCATATGATTCCCCCAACCTTTCCAAATGTTTTTTCTAATATTTGTAACTACACCCATTTTGTGAATAATCCCTGAATGTTATTTTCTGATCTTTCTAATCAATTTTTCCAAAATCCTAATTTTTTACCATGAGAAAACATGGAAATCCAAAAACATTGATGTATCTCAATGATCATTTTTGTTATACCAAATTTCATAAGGAGTCATGTTTGTTTCTGGTCTCTGAAAGCTTTTATTTTTATCATGTATAGTAGTAATAATATCTTCTATCCAATAGAACATTGAATGATTGAAATCTTCTAACGTACTTCTTCACATTTCAATCAAGCTTTTATTATTTTTTATGTTATTCTATTTTTTTGTGGATTATAGGAAGCACTGTATTGATTCATGAGACCATGATTTATTATATAATTTTCAAAAGTATTTTATTTGAATTTGGTGCGATTAGTTAGTCTCACCTTTTTTTATGGAAATCCAAAATTCTTTCCCAACATCAATTTTGATGAATTTGAACATTTAAATAACCTCTGACTTGTGATTCATGACAATTATGTTTGAAATCCAAGTTAAATCATCATAAAATTGATAAATTATAAATAACATTTTGTCGATGGATTACTACCACAAAATAGTGCTTGGTAAGTGATTTCTTTTATCAGCGCTAAAAATAAAGCGCTGTTAAAGGTGTGGTCCATTATTAATGGAAGCTATAAGCGCTTATAAATGTGACCATTAACACATCTAATAATAGAACTTCTAAAATTTTTTAATAGAAAATAATATTAATTTATGTAAAATAATTTTATTTATATTCAAAAATAATATTTTTTATTTTATACATTGAATAAAAAAAATGTTTATTTGAAAAAAATTATTTCTATGATTACAATTATATATATATATATATAATTAAATAATAATAATATTATAATAAATTAAATCAAATAATAAATATATTTATTATATTTATTATATTTATTATATTTATTATATTTACTATATTTCTTTGAGATGTATGAGATATATATATATTAGATATATTATATTAATTTACTTGATTTATTAGATTTATTGGATTAATTCAATATATTTATTATATTAATTATATTTAATATATTTTTTTATTTATATTATTTATAAATATATATTCCTTTTTAATATATATATATATTTATTTATTTATTTATTTATTTATAATTAAAATTATTGAATATATGTGTGTTTTCTAATAAACATTGTCAATGAATATAGTGTTCAAACATTTATATATGTTATGTGTATCATGCAAGAATGTTCATTTATACATTACATCATGTTATCCAATGATGTGGTATATTGATTAATTCATAATGTTACCCATATAAACTATATTGGTTCTAAATAAATCTTCTTACAAAATCACATTAAATATATTTGTATAATAAATATTTTTTATTTTAGTTTTAATGATATATTAAAATAATTTTCAAATATAAATATATTTATATAATTAAAACTATATATAAAAATAATATAAAATTATACATATTATTTTATAATTTTATTAATATATATATTAACAATTATATAGAAATATTAATTAATATATATTATCTATTGTTATAATTAAAACTATAAATATATATATATATATATATATATATATGTGTGTACAGAATTATAAAATTATAATAAATACATTTCTTATAGTACTTAAAAATTTATAAATATATTATTAAATAAATTTATTTAAAAATATAAATAAAATATTTTTATCTACATAATTATTTAATAGGTTTTGAAATTGTTCTCAAAATGAGTCATTAATCAGTGCTGAAAAGCACTACTAAAAGATATATTTATCAGAACTGATAAACATGTCTTCTATAAGTGCTATAATTTTAGCATTGATAAATTAGTTCATTTATCAGCACTTTTTTCAGCACTGATAAAGGCATATATTTATCAGTGCAACAAAAGCACTGAAAAAGTTATGATTTATCAGTTCTTTTTATTTTATCTCAAATAAAAAATACCATTTTCTGTGGTTTTAACATGCGATGATAATGGTTATAGTGTGTTTTATTAACAAACCCAAACATGCTTGTCCTCCCATGCACCCTTTCAAGCCTTTGCAGAAGCAGACCCTTGTGCTGTTGATCCCCTCCTCAGTCATGACCCCTCCTCCGTCATGACCCCTCCTCTTCCTCTACTACCGCATCCTCCAACTCCACTTCCACCATGAAACCTCCTCTGTTGTGTCCTCTCCTCATCATCCTTTGCTATCGCTTCCTCCTCCTCCTCCTCCCTGGCTGCCAACTCATCCTCCTCTTCCGCCACCTCCTCCTCCTCCACCACCCTCTTCTCCTCCTCCATCTTGTGCGTCCCCATATTCCACCTAACCTTCTTAAGCATGCCCTCCTCATCAGATGACTATCTCGGAAGCCTCCCCTACAGTGAACAGATTCCCCCCAGTGAGTCTCTATTGCAGTTCTCTTGGTTTCCATAGGGTGCGTAGGGTTTGGTGGAGTTTTTCATCTAACTGTTTGTATATCATTGAGTTTTGGGGAAGTAGTTCATCTAATTGTTCGAATACCATTGAGTTTTGATGGAGTTTTTCATCTAATTTTTGTTATATCAATTAAGTTTTCTTGTTCACACTTTGATTATATTTGTTTACTATTCGTTATTATTTATCTTAGGTGGAGATTCTTATGTGATATATTATATTCCCTTTCTTTTTTATTACCCCTATTTAATTTATTTTCAGCATACTGATCATGATTTTCTTATATTTTTTTAAAATAAAATAATGGGGAGAGATATTCAAATTTTGGGAGTGTGTATTGTATTTGTTAGTTATCAAATGGGTATAATTGTTCCTTCCCACTCTATATATGTTTTGATATATTCATACCCCATCACAATTTGATTATTTTAATTTTTATAATTACTTATTACTATATTGGTTTATAGTTTATTACTCGTTATTATGGTGTAGATGATTATTAGAGAAATTCATATCCCCTCTAAATTGATTTTTTTTATATTTTAGTCTTATACATTATCTTTCTAACTTCATTGACCTATTCTATCTATTTATACCCTCATACATGATACATTTTGATAGATCCTACCTTCATAATCGATCGAGAGCCTCAATAATGGATTTCTTCCCTAGTAGTGTCTATGATTTCGATTTGGACAATATTTTAGCTTTATCTTATTTTTATAATTTCTAGAGTCTTGAGTAATATAATAAAATCATCCTTTAATGAAAAACATTCATGGCACATGACTCTACTTTTCAAAACACCCATTCTATTATCCAAATATATTATATAATCATCAAGGAATTTATTTTTCCTTTCTCTCCAAACAGAATTGGATGTAATTCCATGGATTCCATTAAAAAATGTATATCTTCAATACTCATTTATTATTCACAATTCATCAGACATAATAATGAATTTCTTAGTAACTCAAATATTTTTGTCGTCATGATTAGGCTCTCGAACCTACTTCCAAATTGTCCTTCACTATTATATATTGACATCATGCTTATTAACACATCATGTTCATTGTCTCAAAACACCCAAAAATAATTTGGTATCAATAAACACTTAATGATTTTATCACATATAAAAATAAACAAAATAATAAAATACAAAAGGGTTCTATTTGTAACACCCCATCCAAAGTGACCTAGATATGGTGCATTATTAGATAACATTGGCATGATACAAGGAATCATGCCCTGAACTACTGATCATTTTTGTAGCTCTGAAAGTACTAGATACATTTTTTAGATTTACATCACACCATGAAATAAAAATATCAACAACATTTTTTCCCTTTTAAACCCACTTATATCATTATCCTATCCCTGCCGGTCAACTATAAAATACTTCTTCACATCCTGGATAAAATAAAACATTGAAATGTTTAAGATCAGATGCTCACTAAGGATAACGATATAGTGGAAGATCTCATAAATAAGTGTAAAAATTTAAGGCAATGTTTAAGACTAAAAAAATTATTTTAAACATAAACATAAGAATAATAGGGCCAGGAAAAAAAATCAAATAATACCAATTACTAATTCACATGGATATTCTAATAGTAAAATAAACACTTGTAGTATCAATAGCCTCTTTCATAATGATGGAATGCATAATGCCAGACATCATAACCACATAGTCAAGGCATGGTTCCAAGGATATAAATAAGATTTTTTCAAGGCCTTGTGCCAAGACACTAGTTTGTCTCATCAGTCTTACTGATGCCTCGAGGAGCTATAGCAGGCTCCACAGATCACCTACTAAGTCCAATGGATTCCTCATATGAAAAGGTATTATCCTTACATAAATAATCCTATTAAAAATAGAATATGAAATTTCAATACAGGATCAATTAACAATGAATGGTATAAAAATAACACATCCACAGTGAAACATATCACAAAACCATTAATTAAATATTGATGATTTGTATCATAATAAATCAATCTCATTCTAGAATAATATAACGTAACGGATAATTACATAGTTTAAAATGATCTGTACAAATAATTGAGAGAAATATCCCTTTTTCATTAAATAGTTTAAAAGTCGCATAATTTATAAATGAAGTCATTTAGAAGATATTTTACAATCAAAGTGTCCCATACAAATTTGAACCTTTAGAGAGAAAATAACATTTTAAAACATTCACGTCTATATAAACAAATCCTTAAAATAATTTTAAAAACATGCAACTTAATGATAAAGGATTAAAATAATAAATCATTAAAAAATAAAAAATGATGTTTTAGTAAAAGAGTCTCTAAAAAAGAATCCCATAGAAAACTCTTATGAAACATGGACATGGATAATAAATATGTCCCAATAGTTACTTATGTAAATACAACCATGGATAATAAAGAGATTATGAAATTAAACCTTACCTTTTACTTTTCCTTGGTCGAGGGTGTGTTATCCTCATGTGTAATAGTTAAATCATTGTTATTAAATTATACAAGAACAATATACATAAATATGATGTCACGACCCATCCTCGGGGCCCGTGCCGTGACTACCCCAAACCCACCTTCCATAGGCCAGGGGATGGCGACTAGCACCAAAGGCGTAAATCCGGATAACTGGGAAGGCATTGCCTTTATAAAAGTAAACAAAACACCACAGAGTACAAGAGGAAGTAAAACACTAAGTACAAAGAGAAAAGCTGAAAGGTGAATATCCCAGAATACAAACCCAAAAGAAAGTACAACTACAACTGAACAAAGTACAACATAAAAAGACAATAGCTGGAAGGACGGAAGCGGCTCCTGGGTCGTCCTCCTCGGATCCTACCTGAAGTGTAGGTACATATGGCACAGCTCCTGGATCGTCCACCACGGATCCTACCTGAAGGGTAGGTACAGATAGCCTCCACAACGCTCCGGCCCGTCAACCTCCTCCGAGTGTCGTCTCACAGTGAAGTCCACCTCCGGATACTGACTCGTCATGTAGTTCACCTCTGGGTACCGTCCAGTCCTCGAACACCCGGCCTCTGTCAGCACTGCCCATCGTCTGCAACCAAAACAACGAGGTGCGGGCATAGCCTGTGCAGGGGTGAGTATGAAGATACTCAGTAGGGATCTCGAGACCCTCAAGGTCTCACTAAAACCAACAAGGATAACCACAAAGAAGATCTCAACAGATAACCTCTACTTAGGTATCTGCCTATACATATACCTAAGTTATCATGTATCCCATCTCAATCCTGAGGAAACACAATTATTATGAAATCAACGGATAACCACTACCCAGGTATATGCCCATACATATACCTACGTTATCAAGTGACCCGTCTCAATCATGAGGAAACACAAAGCTCAAAAGTCTCAGCTCAAACCATGATTTTCATTATCGAAACCGTAACTGCTGGAGAGATCCGTCTCGGGAGTGTACAGTGTTCCTGTAACGACTCCGAGGTACTGCTCACTAACCTAAGACTGCTGAGGTACCCTCCTGTCGAGTACCGTGGGCCAGCCACCCAAACACAATAGTGCTTCCCGCCGGGGTATGTCACCCAAACACAGTAGTGCACACCCCCTAGTAGCCTGCTGAGGTACTCTCCGGACGAGTACCGTGGGACTGCATTGTCACATAGGTAGTGCTCCATCCTCCATGGGTCTTCACCTCACAAAGTAGTGCTCCTTCCACTGGGAAAGTTGACTCACACCAAGTCGAGTTGGTCAAGCAGTCGTAAGGTCTCAGTAGGCTACATGGTCTCCGTACTCCACATGCTCGTCTCTAGGAGGGTCCACTCCATGAGCTACTGGTCGATACTCCAAGTATCTCAATGTCCCAAGAAGAAGTATCTCAAAATACCGCCTCTTCATAGGGGTCTTAACGCAACAGACGGCGCGTCAATCGAACACCCAGTCTGTGAGTTATTAGCCTTTTCGTCCCTAGGGCCCAGTTGGTTTCGTGAGCAAACAAACCCGGCCGTATCTCAACTGTACCCCGAACTCTCATAGGGTATACTCATAGGGACCATTTCTCAACGAGATCACCAACGCCACTGACGGTTCATCAAACGGACATCCGGTCTGAAAGATATCAGTTTTTCCGTTCCAGGGGTCTGAATGGATTTCTGGTACAATCCAACCCGACCACTATCCAACTGCAACCAAAACTCAGGAGAATTGTGCCAAATGTTCAGTATCATCAAGAGGAATTCCACGAGACAGACAACACGTCAATCAGACGCCCGGTCTGTGAGTTATTGGCTTTTTCGTTCTAGGGGCACGGTTGGTTTCACGGGAGAACCAACCAGACCGCATTCCGACGGCATCCAAACCTCAAACGGAGTAAGCCAAAAGATCAGGATCACATAGAGGAATCCATAAATGTCTACGGCACATCAATCAGACATCCGGAGCTCAAGATATAAGCGATTCCTCTCTTAGGGCCTGGTTGGTTTCGTATCCAAACCAACCCGGCCGAACCCAAAGTGTTCCGAAACGTTGAGTGTGATATTCTGAAACGACCGTCTCGATCCAAGGATCGCATATCCGTGTATGGTGAGTCAATCGGAGATCCGTAGCCCATGATATGGGAAAAAGACCAAAGAGGGTCTGAAAATGGGGGGTCTGGGCCCGGACCGACCTGGCCCGACCCCCCTGGGTCGGCCCGAACCGGGTCGACCCGGGTCTGACCCGTCTGGGCCCGGACCGGCCCGTCCGGCTCGGTCCGGCTCGACCGGCCAGCCGCGTCTCAGCCAGCGCGGCCAAGCGAAAGCCGTGGAGCCGGGGTGCGCCCCCCCCACCCCCCGTGCCGCTGATTGAAGCCGACGGCAACTGCCGCCGCCGGCCTTCCGGCGGCACGCCGCCACCGCCTTCCGCGGACTACCGGACGTGCTCCGGTGGTCTGTTTCTCCTTCCGTCTTCTCCAACGGTCATCACGGGCCCCGACCTTCACTGCAAAGGGATTAAAACGCCATAGCGGCCTACTTCGTCATCGTCCATTGATCCGCACATAGATAAACAAGATGCGGAGGGTTGTCGGGCCGTGTTTGTTCGTCCCGCGTCCACCGCGTTAGGTGTTATGAGTTGGAAAATAATAAACAAATGGTTTTAATCATGACAAGGGTATAATTTATCCAAAATAAATTATACAAACACCTTTCAATCAAAAACCCATGCACGAGAGTTTTAAAAAATTTGATTGTGCGACGTGATGACGTCGCACATTCTTGCCGCTCGATCCCGCGCGGTGTGACGATGTCGTGCATCCTTGCCGCTCGATCCCACGTGGTGTGACGGAACCGCGTCACTTTCATTCGATCCGCAATAACAAGAAAAACAATAGGGAGTGGGGTGGCCGTGTTTGTGCCATCCGGCCTCCTCCCGTTAACTGATATCATGCGGTCCAAATAAACGCGGATAAAAGATGGAAGATAAACATGTAAGGAAAAATCACATAAACCCCCTACCTCGTGTGAGCTTGAATAGAGGTTCATCGATCGAGGATTCATCATGGATAGAGACGTCGTGAAAGGAGATGTCGCGGAAGAAGATGTCGGAGAAGAAGACGTCGCAGAAGAAAATGTCGCAGAAGGGGCGTCGCGGAAGAAGCGTCGTTGACGTCACGGTACATGGCGTCACGTCGTCGATCTCTGAGGGTGTGGTGTTCTTCGTCGGAGGTCAGAGCGTTCTTCACATTCTTCGTGTTCTTCGTCGATGAAGAACGCATTCCTCCAAATTCTCTCCACGGCATCTATCCAACTATATAAAATAAGTTCAACCCTTATTTTATTATTGACCTAAGCATTTGAAATTCAAAAGACATGAAACGATCAATTAATTCGTTGAATTAATTGTAACGATTTAACTGCCCAATTAATTGGGGCGTTTCATAACCAGAAAAATGCACGGTTGACTTTCATTAAAGTGGGGTTTTCGCGGGTCCATTAGTTAGAGGAAAAGAAACGGTGAGGCTCGTGCAGGCCCCACCTCACAAATATCCTACCAAGAGGGTAGGAAATTTTGGGTTCCACCCAATCCTCTTCAACTCAGCTTAAGAAGCTTCAAGTGGCTTTAAGCAGCTTTAAGTGAAATAAAATAAATTTTTTCATACCACATTATTTTATTTCTTAACTTAAAGACCAAAAATTAAAAACCTCACCCGAGCAAACACAAATCCGGAAAAGGCGTTTCTAAGAAAATATCGGTGATGCGATTCCATCGGTGCCCTCGGAATTCTATTTCGATCACCGGTTCAAAATTTATAAAAACACGCTCGTCCGTTCACTGAATGTACCTGAGTAAAACTTTGGAAAATGATTCCGGGCACACCGGGCCTCAGAATCAGGAACAATTAGAAATTGCGTTCTTGTAAAATCCCAAAGAAAATTTAGGAAAAAAATCCCTTGAAATTTTCGGGTCTTTACATTACTCCCACCTCAGGGTTTTACATCCTCGTAAAGATTTAACACAAACTAGGGTCACAAAAGCGGTATAGAGCACACATCTGATCCTTCCGCTCCCATGTGCTCACCTAGAGGTTCCCGTACTGCCAAAAAAAAGTTCACCCGAGGAATCGATCATCCTCGTAGGATTTTCTCCTGTCGATCCTCGATCCCCACTGGAACCTCTGTGAAAGACACTCCATCGCCATCGTCCAGCTCCCCATGGTCGATGATATGCGAAGGGTCGAGCACGTATCTCCTCAGTTGAGATATGTGGTAGTAGTCGTGCACCTGGTGCAACTAAGGTGGATGAGTCAAGCGGTAAACCACCTCGCCTACACAGCAGAGGACCTAGAATGATCCGTTGAACCTCGGAGATAAGTTGCCGCCTTGGCCACATCTCTGTAAACCTCGTCGAGGTGAGACCTGTATAAGGACGTGGTCGTCATTCTCGAAATCATGAGTCCTCCAATTCCTGTTAGAACTGAAACTCAAAACGAATGCTACCTTGAGGGTAAGGTTGACCTACATAAGAGTGATCGGTCGCCCCCTCCTGAGCATGTGTTTATCCTGTGCTGCTTGAGGTTTCCTATTCGCCGACCAGGGAAAACCTATCCCGACGTCGTAGTTAAACCATAACCATTATTTCCTAATACCGTCAATTTGTGTATGAACTGTGATTGCCCAGTCCATACTCAAACCAACATCATAAGGCCTCGACACTGCCACCAAGAGATTCCAACCGAAACTCTCGCCTCGAGGGTTTTACCACACCGTCGGCGTAAGTGTGATTATCGAGTATCCTCCCAAGGTATCTCCAGACGCGAGGGTCAAGTCCACGGCTTACCGGAAACTCTAGGTCTGGGACAAGATTTTTGAAAGCAAAGAATGATTCATATCAACGTATGTTACTACAATAGCTAGTAGTGCACACAGACAGTCCCTTGAATCATTTTTAGAGCCATTGGGTCACACTCCTTGACCGCATGCAGCCGCACTCTTCCTCCGACCTCCAGCTCCCTGAGCCTGGAGGGGATAACTAAGGTGGGTATTTGTACCATGTTAAGATGTACACCACCACATGCTACTCTCCTAGCACTGCCTCCATGTCTGCCGCTTCGCAGACTCATCTCTCTTTAATACTTCCTCTTCTTGAAACATTTAACACACCCGACTCTCTATGACTGGCACTGGTTTCCAGTTTCTTACTGCACTGTGCAGTCTTCATCCGCTCCTGGATGATCTGCACCTTTTTTGCCTACGATCTGGAAGAGCTGCTAAAATTTCTCCTTTTCCGAAAAGAGAATCCCGGTCTCATCCCCATCGATGAACCACACCCAATGCATAGTACATGCAATCCTGTCATGAAGGATGCATTCATGCCATGGATGACGTCGTAAGACCTCGACGTAACTTCTAAGATATCCAACTGTCACTCTCGCCTCCAAGGGTCGAGTCACACTGTCGGCATCAGTGTGAGGTCACTGGGTCTCCTCCAATAGGAATCTCGATAGTGAGGGTCAAGTCAACAGTCTTAACCAGGACCACTCAGTATCAACCAAACAAAAAGGACAGGAAATCAAACATCACAAAGATAAGTGTCTTTTTTATTATTTCATCTCATAGTACAAGACATGAATACAACAACAACATGGAACTAGAAGTAAAAGGGACGTATCCACTAGTTCCTCTCCTGTCCACCTACTCCCGGAGCTCTACTGCCTTGTCCACTGCTCGGTTGTTGCTCAAGCACTCGTCGCTGATTCTACCATGGTGGCTCCTCCAACACTTGCGGATCGACAGTGCGGGGGGTCGGACAGTCGCGTGCTAGGTGACCCTTCCTACCGCATTCATAACACTTCCTGCTCCTCGTACAGCTGGCTCTGACCCCACCCCAGGTGCCCCACACCACCGGTCCTAAAACCCGAGATCGCCCAACTGCTTGTCTGGTCCTCTTGGACCTCTGCATTATCTGTCTACTGCCCACAGATGACTCGGCTACTGATCGAAAAACATGCGGCAAAGGCAGTAGCTACTGAACACGCTCGGGGTGTAGAGCTACTGGCACAAACTCCACCCTTAAAAAGGTCTCGAAGTCTTCCCATGCGAAGATCACCCCGTTGCAAAACTAGAACAAGTGGCTCCACCACCTTCCTGTTGCTGCCTGAAGTAGGCTAACAAAAAGGATCACCATGAAGTCTCCAGGCGTCCCCACTAGCCTAAAGACTCTCACCACAGCCTCCAGCCAATCCTCAACCGCCTGCGGGTCCGTCTCTCCCTGGAAGATGGGTGGCCTCTCGCGCTGGAACTGGTGCAGCGCACTCAAGTGGCGTGCATCCCCTACTGCTGGGGCTGGTGTCATCAGTGGCCCAATATATGGTAGTATCGCTGGTGCCTCAACTGCAAGAGGGTCCTGTACCGAAGCCTCGTCGCTCGGCAGGCTGTCAGTACGCACATCCCTCTGGGCTCTAGCTAGTCGTCCGTGAAAAGGCATCCTGCAAGAAACAACGTGACACTGTCAAACGATTATACCTGGTGAGCTGACTTGGTTTGAGCTGTTTTAAGGGAAAACCTTTAAAAACACACACGCAATCAGTGTTTTCATGCACAAAGTCAGAAATCAGTTTTCATGGTCTTGGTGTATGGATACGTCGGCCGCCCGCACCAACACTGGACTCCCAGAACTGAAGACCACACTCGGTACCCTTAACAATATTGATTCATAGAAAGAAAATACCAGAGTTATAAGTTCTATGGTAGAACTTAATCTTCTGATACCAATTTGTCACGACCCGTCCTCGGGGCCCGTGCCGTGACTACCCCAAGCCCGCCTTCAATAGGCCAGGGGCTGGCGACTAGCACCAAAGGCGTAAATCCCGATAACTGGGAAGGCATTGCCTTTATAAAAGTAAACAAAACACCACATAGTACAAAAGGATGTAAAACACAAATTACAAAGAGAAAAGATGAAAGGTAAATGGGCCAGAATACAAAACCAAAATAAAGGACAACTACAACTGAACAATGTACAACAGAAAAAGACAATAGCTAGAAGGACGTAAGCGGCTCATGGGTCGTCCTCCTCTGATCCTACCTAAAGGGTATGTACAGATGGCGCAGCTCCTGGATCGTCCACCACAGATCCTACCGAAAGGGTAGGTACAGATAGCCTCTACAACTCTCTCGCCTGTCAACCTCCTCCGAGTGTCATCTAACTGTGAAGTACACCTCCAGATACTGATTCATCGTGTAGTTCACCTCTGGGAAGCGTCCACTCCTCGAACACTCGGCCTCCGTCAGCACTTCCCATCATCTGCAACCAACACAACAAGGTGCGGGCATAGCCCGTGTAGGGGTGAGTATAACGATACTCAGTAGGGACCCCGAGACCCTCAAGGTCTCACTAAAACCAACAAGGATAACCACAAAGAAGATCTCAACAGATAACCTCTACATAGGTATTTGCCCATACCTATAGATAAGTTATCATGTATCCCATCTCAATCCTGAGGAAACACAATGATTATGAAATCAACGGATAACCACTACCCAGGTATATTCCCATACATATACCTAAGTTATCAAGTGACCCATCCCAATCATGAGGTAACAAAAAGGTCAAAAGTCTCAGCTCAAACCAGGATTTTCATTATCCAAACCGTAACTGCTAAAGAGCTCCATCTCTGGAGTGTACAGTGGTCATGTCAGGACTCCGAGGTACTTCTCACTAACTTAAGACTACTGAAGTACTCCTCCTGTCGAGTACCGCGGGCCAGCCACCCAAACACAGTAGTGCTTCCCCCCGGGGTATGTCACCCAAACACAGTAGTGCACACCCCCTAGTAGCCGGCTATGGTACTCTCCGTACGAGTACCACAGGTCTGCACTATCACAAAGGTAGTGCTCCATCCGCCATGGGTCTGCACCTCACAAAGTAGTGCTCTGTCCACTGGGCAAGTCGACTCACTCTATGTCGAGTTGGTCAAGCAGTCGTCAGGTCTCAGTCGGCTACACGGTCTCCGTACTCTGCACGCTCGTCTCTGGGAGGGTCTTCTCCACGAGCTACAGGTCGATACTCCAAGTATCTCAAAGTCCCATGAAGAATTATCTCAAGGGACCGCCTCGTCATAGGGGTCTCAATGCAACAGACGGCGCGTCAATCGAACACCCGGTCTGTGAGTTATTAGCCTTTTCGTCCCAGAGGCCCGGTTGGTTTTGTGAGTGAACCAACCCGTCCATATCTAAACTGTACCCCGAACTCTCATATGGTATACTCATAGGGACCGTTTCTCAATGAGATCACCAACGTCGCTGACGGTTCTTCAAACGGACGTCCGGTCTGAAAGATATCAGTTTTTCCGTTCCAGGGGCCCGGTTGGATTTCAGGTACAATCCAACCCGGCCACTATCCAACTACAAAAAAACATGGGTGAAGTATGCCAAAAGTTCTGAATCATCCCGAGGAATTCCACGAGACAGACGGCACGTCAATCGGATGCCCGGTCTGGGAGTTATTGGCTTTTTCGTTCCAGGGGCCCTGTTGGTTTCGTGAGTGAACCAACCCGACTGCACTCCGACGGCATCCAAACCTCAAGCGGAGTAAGACAAAAGATCCGTCTCACTTAGAGGAATCCATCAAAGTCGACGGAACGTCAATCGGACGTCTGGAGCTCAAGATATAAGTGTTTCCGCTCCGAGGGCCCGGTTGGTTTCGTATCCGAACCAACCCGGCCGAATCCAATGTGTTCCGAAACTTTGAGTGCGATATACTGAAACGACCGTCTCGATCCAAGGATCGCATCGCCGCTGACGGTGCTTCAATCAGAGATTCGTAGCCCATGATATGGGAAAAATACCAAATAGGGTCTGAAAATGGGGGGTCTGGGCACAGACCGACCTGGCCCGACCCCCCCTCGGTCGGCCCAAACCGGGCGACCCGGGTCCGACCCGGCCCGGCCGGCTCGGTCTGGCTTGACCGGCCAGCCGCGGCTCGGCCAA
The DNA here is from genome assembly GCA_963277665.1 of Viscum album. NCBI lineage: Eukaryota > Viridiplantae > Streptophyta > Magnoliopsida > Santalales > Viscaceae > Viscum > Viscum album. Next base: position 1,471,325,536 of record OY728161.1, read on the forward strand.
CGTGGCCGAGCGAAATCCGCGGGGCGGGGGTGCGCGGTTCGCCCCCCCCCCCCCCCCCCCCCTCACCGCTGATTGAAGCCAGCGGCAACTACCGCCGCCGGCCTTCTGGCGGCGCGCCGTCGCGTCGGCGGGGCGCACCCCCACCGCCTTCCGCGAACCACCGGACGCGCTCCGGTGGTCCGTTTCTCCTATCGTCTTCGCCAACGGTCCTCCCGGGACCCGACCTTCACTGCGAAGGGATTCAAATGCCATAGCGGCCTGCTTCGTCGTCGTCCGTTGATCCGCACATAGATAAACAAGCTGCTGAGGGTTGTCGAGCAGTGTTTGTTCGGCCCGTGTCCTCCTCGTTAGGTGTTATCAATTGGAAAATAATAAACACATGGTTTTAATCATGACGAGGGTATAATTTATCCAAAATAAATTATATGAACACCTTGCAATCAAAAACCCACGCACGAGAGTTTTAAAAAATTTGATTGCGCGACGTGACGACGTCGCGCATTCTTGCCGCTTGATCTCGCACGGCGTGACGATTTCATGCATCTTTGCCGCTCGATCCCATGCGGTGAGACGACACCGCGTCCCTTTCATTCATTCCGCAATAACAAGAAAAACAATAAGGAGGGGGTGGCCGTGTTTGTGCGGTCCGGACTCCTCCCGTTAACTGATATCATGCGGTCCAAATAAATGCGGATAAAAGATGGAAGAGGAAAAACTAAGGAAAAATCACGTAAACCCCCTACCTCGTGCGAGCTTGAACAGAGGTTCGTCGATTGAGTATTCGTCGTGGAAAGAGACGTCGCGAAAGGAGACGTCGCGGAAGAAGACGTCGCGGAAGAAGACGTCGCGGAAGAAAGCGTCACGGAAGGAGCGTCGCAGAAGAAGCATTGTTGACGTCGCGGTACACGGCGTCGCATCGTCGATCTCCGAGGGTTTGGCGTTCTTCGTTGGAGGTCGGAGCGTTCTTCGCGTTCTTCGCGTTCTTCGTCAAAGAAGAACGCTTTCCTCCAAATTCTCTCCATGCCATAAGTCCAACTAAATAAAATAAGTTCAACCCTTATTTTATTATTGACCTAAGCTTTTGAAATTAAAAAGATAAGAAATGAAAAATTAATTCATTGAATTAATTGTAACGATTTAACTACCAAATTAATTGGGGCGTTTCTTAACCAGAAAAACAAATGGTTGACTTTCATTAAAGAGGTGTTTTCGTAGGTGCATTACTTAGAGGAAAAGAAACGGTGAGGCACATGCGGGCCCCAACTCAACAAATATCCTACCAAGAGGGTAGGACATTTTGGGTTCCACCCTATCCGCTTCAAATCAACTTAAGCAGCTTCATGTGGCTTTAAGCGGCTTTAAGTGAAATAAAATAAAGTTTGTCGTAGCACATTATTTTATTTCTTAACTTAAAGCCCAAAATTTAAAAACCACACCCGAGAAAACGCAACTCCGGAAAAGGAGTTTCTATGAAAATACCGGTGCTATGATTCCATCGGTACCCTCAGAATTTGATTCCAAGCACCGATTCAAAAGTTAGAAAAACCCGCTCGTTCGTTCACTGAACGTACCCAAGCCAAACTTCGGAAAATGATTCCGGGTACATCGGTCCTCGGAATTAGGCGCCGTCAGAAACTGCGTTCTTGTAAAATCTCAAAGAAAATTTAGAAAAAAAAATTCCATTTAAATTTCAGGGTATTTACATATGATATCACATATGATCCTATAATATATATTTGATAATAATATTTTAGTAGTATCATCGTTTTCGGTGTCAATTGATTGATTATTCATTATATACCTGGTTACGTATGCCATGATTTTTATGGATAAGTTGTATTTGATTCATATAAATAATGATATTATGTTCATAAACATTAATTTTAATAATAAAAATGAATATTATTCATCATTGAATTTGATGGGGAGTGAATTACATTGCGTTCGTGGAGACTGTAATTCGTACGTACGCTCAAGAGACAATATCATTAAATTTATGGTGTAATCGTATGTAACTAGATAGTATATCATATATACAGAATAACTAATATGTTATTTTTATTATTTAAATCATTTATAATCATTATTATACCAATTAAAATAATGAAATGTTTGAATAAAAAACTACACCATGAATTTGAGACGGTAAGCCTTACGTACAAACGTTTGGTGACATTGTCATTAATCTGATGGATAATAATAATCACAGTTGTACCATTATTATAATAACATCACAGTATATAGATGATACTAGTTTAATTATTTTATAATGGAAACAACAATAAAAATTTATGTGAAAGAGGAAAAGGACTTGAATGTGATGATGAAATATTTATCTCTTATTCGGGTCGTTCCATTTGAATTAATCAAAAGGGATCTTTATTTTAGCTTTATTACCAAAATTCAGCATGTAGGTTTAAGAGATAAATGTTGCAAAGATATTTGGACTGGTTTTGGCGGAATCAAAAGGCTTTTTATGTTTGAAATTCAGAGAAGGGGAGGTGACATTTTAGAAGAGAGGTGAGTGTCACTTTAGAAAACATTTGAAGTATTATTTTATAACAAAATAATTTTGGGTTTTTAATGGACCAAAAGTAATTTATTTATATGATAAGGTGGATATGGGTCTGAAAACACTCATCCAATAAGATTTAGACTATTAAAGGTCACCATATTAACCTTATCATTTAGATTTTACTCTTAGTAAAATAGTTCGACATTTACCATGTCTCTTTGTATGTTTATATTATTGTGTTAGTAAATATACTCTAACAAGCCAAGATAACCCCCAAGTGATTCATTATTAATATATATATATATAACCATATATAAGTCTTTTTTCTGAACCATATATTTTTAGAAATATTATGTAAATTATTAATATAGTATTTGTTTTAAAAACTCAATTTTGTCAATTTTTACAGTATTTATTATTTGGTTTTTGTGAAAATCATAACAACATTATTATACGAAAAATAATTATTTCATCCACCCTATCATGTAATATTAAATAATAAAATTTGTGTAATTCATCCAAAGACTCATATTAAATTTATTTGAATATTTATAATATCAATTATTTTAATCATTCATTATTAAGGTAATTAATATATCATCATTGCGAAATAAATAAATTAAATTATATAATGTCTAAAAATTATAAATAAAATACCATTATATATTAAATATTTTTATCTTTCAAATTAATAATAATAGTCTAATTTAACTTATTTATTACTCTATATTATAAATTGTATAGTAATTGGACTTTGAATTTAACTCTTTTAATTATTCATTAAATAAAATAATAAGAAATGTCATAATCTAATCAAATTGGTCCAAAGTGAATCATATTTTATTCATAATGTTCTTTTAAGTTGAATTAAACACATCAAATAGAATTGTGACATTTTGTATAATTATTATAATATCATTTTTACCCATAATTACCCATTTTACTTTTAACCGTGGTAAATAAAAGTCAAAAGTTATTATTCTGTAAAAATTATTTTCATCTTATTAAATCACATTTTACATACTGATATCATCCATGTCTCTTGGATTTTTTAAATTCAACTCACAAGTAGTGGTAAAATTATTGTTTATGAAAATTCGTATATGCACCAAGAATGTTGGTAAAACACAGTAAAATGTTCAATAACATTTTATATATCTAAACATATTATAAAAAGTCTTCAATGAATTAAATAAAACATATATATATTATGTATCTATTTTTACCTAAAATAATTTAAAATAAAATACATAATTATTTAAATAAAAATTTGGTTTTAAACTATAAGTTGTGTTTTTTACTATTCATCAAAAAATTAATGTTCTCAGAAAAATACCAAAAATTTACCCTAAGCTAATTTTGATAATCCGAATCTATAAATGTAGTCCATTTTGAGAAATAATTTTTTTTACATTTCAAAAGGTGGTTATTACTATTCATAGATGCTATTTTCATTGGTCACAATATGTTAAAACTCCATGTTGCATATTACAATAGATACTTAATTTCACATTGGGAAAAGTATCGTGGATTATTTGGGTGTTACATTCTACCGACTTTAAAATAATTTCGTCCTCAAAATATCTATAATATTATAGAATAAAATGATTGGAGTGGTTCTTATTTATTAGTTCCTTGGGCTCCCACGTTTCCTCTTTTATCTTATTGTATCTCCATTGAACATTTACTAGAGGAGCCACCCAGTTTCTCAGAGATTATTCTCTTTTTTCAAGAATCTTGACCTGCTCTTCAAAATAAGACAGATCAGGATCTATTTCTAATTCCTCATAGGTGATACATGTGTTGGCTCATGCATGTATTTTCTCAATATTTATTTTTGGAAAACATTGTGAACTTTGGGTAGACTTGGTGGAATTTACAAACAGTATGCTACTGCCCTAATTCATTCTAGATTTTTGAAAGGTTTGATGTACATGTGACTTAATTTATCCTTATTAGTGAATTATATAACTCCATTCCATGGATATACCTTCAAGAAAATATGATCTCCTACCTAAAATTCGAAATCCTTCCTTTGGTTATTTACATATCTATTTTTCCTACATTGGGATTCTTTGATGTGGTTTTGGATAAAATTATCATTTTCCATTGCTTCCTCACCAAATTCTAGGACTATGAGTTTTCCTTCACCAACATCATCCCATCAAGTTGGTGTGTGACATCTCTTTATGAATAATGCTTCTTATGGTTCAATATGAATACTTGAATGTAAGATAATGTTATAGGAAAAGATGACCATAGGTAAATATTGATCACAAATACATTTAAAATAAATTTACAATTTTTTTAAAATGCCTTCTAAGGATTGAATAGACTATTCTGATTGTCCATCGGTTTGAGCGTGGTATGGAGTTCTCAAATAAATTTCAATATCCATGAATTTCTGATGAAAATTCCAAAATCATGATGTAAAACATAGATCATGATCAGAAACTATCGATAGGGGTACTCCATTAAGTCTAAAAACATCCTTAATATATATTATTTCTAAACTTTCAATTAGTCAATTGTCTCTTATAGAAAGAAAATGCACTGACTTGCTAAAACAATCAACAATGAACCATATTGAATCATTTTTTATAGGATTCATTGGTAGTCCCATTACAATGTCGATTGTAATATTATCCCTTTTCCACTCATGTATGGGAAGAGGATTCATGAATCCTCCAGGATGTTACCTTCCAATAATCACTTACTGAAAAACCATACATCATGACACAAAATCAATAATCTCCCTCTTCATTTTTTCCCACAAAAAATGTTCCTTCAAATCTCTATACATCATGGTTCTCTTAGGGTGTATAGAGAAATTGTATCTATGAGCATCCTCTAACAATTACCTGTTTAGATCAGTTATGTTTTGAGCACAATGTGTCTTCCAAAAAATCAATATCCCATCTTCATATATGAAGTCACTCAATCCCCCTTCATTCACAACTTTAATCATCCATTGAAACTTCTCATCATCATTCTGAGAACTCTTTATCCTTTTTACTAATGATGGTTTGTAATCCATTTGAAAAAGTATTTATGTTTCACCTTCCATGGTTATTCCCATATCAATCTTCAATAGATCCATGAAAATAGGATCCCTTTAAAATATTATCTTGTTCAAGAATACATTATACGTTCTACACAAATCATCTGACACCTTATTTTCCTTCTCTAGGTGGCATTGTTTAGTGAAATCAAATTTCTCTATTAGTTCAAGTCATATCCTTTTCCTCATGTTGAGTTCATTTTGTGAGAAAATATACTTCAAACCCTTGTGATCCATATAAATCTCAACTTTCTCACCATAGAGATAATGTCTCCTTATTTTCAGAGCAATGAGTACAACAACTAACTCGTCATCATGAGTAGGATTGTTTTTCATTAATTTTTAACTGTCGTGACACATGATAAATAACTCTATCATTCTACATAAGGACACAACCATGTCCTTTATCAACAAAATATGATGATATTAAACAATGTGATGATACAGAATTAAATAAATCATTGGCTAAACTTGAGGAAACCATTAAATTACCTGCCACCACGTTTTTTAGGGCTTCAAACTCAGTAGTAGTGTTCCCATAATCATGGCCTTGTGCCCTTATATTTTTTAGGTAAGTTGAATTGGAGATTAAGACCTTAATTTTCATAATTCCCCTTTTTTCGACAATTGTAGAATTAAATATTGACAATCTCTTTCTTCCCATTGCAATCACGAATTTGGTGGCATTTTTCACCACACATGTAACAGACTCCCATTCCCTTCATTAATGCACCGAGTTGTTTCTTCCCACATTTACCACATGATGGATATTCAACTTTTCCCTTCTTCCACTTATTTCCATTTCCAAAGTGTTCACTAGATCTATTTTTCTCTTTCATTACTTTACAGATGTAAGACTTAGAGATTTCATTTTCTGTCATTATAGCGAATGAGACTATATATTCGTATGATGAGATGGATTGTGAGACTAAGGATCGATGGAGAAATGGTTTTAACTCATCAATAAATCGATCAATAATACTCCATGGGTTATATATATAATCTAATGCATTCCTTTCTAACCTTGTAATGTTAGCGACATACATTACAACATTCCCAAACTCCTTTTGCCTCAGACTCAAAAACATTCATTCCATATCCGCTCGATAGTCATGAGGAATATATTTTCCTACAAAAATATCTTTAAACTCCTTCCATTAAATGTTTGAAACTTGTTCACATTCTTTTTTGTTTTCTATTAATTACCACCATTGATACAAATCTCCAGTGAGTTGATAATCTACCATGAAAACTTTTTCCATTTCACTACTCCCCAAAGCATGAAATATTTTATCTATGGAAATTATCCATTGAATACGCACTAATATATTTGTAATACCATTGAATGTAGTGGTTTTTGCCTCATGAAGAACTTTAACATTGATCCTCCGCATTGTGGATCTGGGTTCATTATACGGGTAAGCCTATTATTCAAAACCTGAGTGAGTTGTCCGAGTATGGTGATAAGCTGGTCAGCACTAGTACTTTCACCAGAACAACTATAATTATCTTTAGTAAGAGTGAAATTACTACATGGATTATGTGTATGGATACGGTTTTCATTCCTTCCACTAGGATTCAATTCTATACATTGGAATACACAAGATTAGTTTATGAATCACAATACATAATTCCATACTTATAAAACAGTTTACATAAATTGAAATGATTATGAATATAATCCATAATAAAAAAAAAGATTTCATTGAGGAATTATATACTCATAAACCCTTAAAATGATTTGTAAGGAATATGTGAATTATCCTAATAATGTCCCATGGGAGTTCTGTAATCAAGAGTGAAGCATGGCTCATTGTCATGCACCATTTCCCTTTCGAGTCTAGTACAAAGAGGTGTTTTCAGGTTTTAACCCTAGGTACATCTCTGCCAGATCCACCCCTACCTTCTCATATCCAGATAAATATGTATTTCGTGAAATCTCACAAAATCATGACAATACCAATATTCTAAGAAGTTCTTCTATTCGAATCCTCAAAGTCAATCTTAGGGAAATGTTCTCTAATCAGTGTTTTTTAAATCTAGAATTCCATTGTTTGTACTAAACTTCCTCTAATACCAACTGTAACTCCCCGAATCTTGTTTACTAGAGTCAGTGCTTTATTTCATATCATTGGAATGAAATAAAGAATTATGTCTCAAATGACCAATCAATTTAGTAGCCATGGAAGTACTAGATGCATTCATAAGTTTTACATTACATCATGAAATAAAAACATCAAATTGTTTTCCCCTTTTGAATATACTTATATACTTATCCTATCCCTACAGGTCAACTATAAAATAATTTTTCACATCCTGGGAATAATAAAACATAGAAAGAGGTGAGATTAGATGCTCAGTAAAGATAACAATATTTTGGAAAATTTCATAAATAAGAATTAACATTTAAGGAAATGTAAAAGAATAAAACAAAATCCTTTTAAACATGAAATTCAACATAATATGGAAAATGTAAAATCAAATAATGCCATTTACTTATTCACATAGATATTCTACTAGTCGAATAATCACATGCATTAACAATATCCACTTTCATAATGATGTAATGCATAATGCCAGAATTTATAATCACATAGTCAAAGCCTTGTTCCAAGAATACAAATAATATTTTGTCAAAGCCTTGTGCCAAGACACTAGTTTGTCCTAGGGGACCTACTGATGCATCTAGGAGATATTGCAGGCTCCACCTGTAAATTACTAATTCCAATGCATTCCTCATATGAAAAGATTTAAAAATAACATAAAAATTCATATTAAAACAAGCATATGAAAGGTCAATACTTTATCCATAAAACGTTATGGTATAAAAATAACACATACATTGTCAAACATATTAAAAAACATTCAATACAATATGGATGATTTGTATCATAATATATCATCCTCGATCAAGAATAATATCCAGTAAAGGATGTTGAAAAAGTTTAAAATTATCAGTAAAAATATTTGAGAGAAATATCACTTTTTCAAGAAATCATTTAAATTTCAAATAATTTATAAAGGATGTCATTTAGAAGATAGTTTTTAATCAATGTGTCCCATACAACATTAAATCTTTTTATAGGAATTAACATTTTAAAACATTCCTTCCTATATAAATAAATCATTAAAATTATTTTAACAAAATGTTAATTAATAAAAAATGTTTTGAAGAATAAACCATTAAAACATTTGAAATGATGTTTTAGTAAAATATTCCCTTACAAATAATCTCTTTGAAAACGCTTTTATGAAACATGGATATTGATAATAAATATTTCAGAGTAGATACTTATGTAAAAACAACCCAGAAAGTAAAAAGATTGTAAAATTAACCATTACCTTATTATTTTCCTTGGTCAAGGGTACGTTAACCTCCAGTATAATAGTAATATCATTGTTTTTAAATTATACAAGAACTATATACATAAACAGGATATCATAGAAGATCCTGTAATGATTCTTTGTTAATAATATTTCAGTAGTACCATATTTTCTGGTGTTAAATGATTCATTTTCCAATATATGCGTGGTTACGAAAGCCATATTTTTTATGGATAGAATTTACTTTTTTCATATAAAAAATTATATTTTGTTCATGAAAATTATTTTTAATCATAAAATTAAAATTATTCATGAATGATTATGATGGGAAACGTATCTCATCGCGTTCATGGAGATGGTAATATGTATGTACGCATGAGCGACAATATCAATATATGGATTGTAATGTTGCATGTAATTAGAGGGTAGATCATGTATAAAGAATAATTAACATGTTATATTTATTATTACATCAGTTATACTCATTATTATACTCATCCAAATAATGAAGTGTTTTAATGAAATACTTCACCACAACGTAGAGATGGTAAGCTGTACGTATGCACGTATAAGGACATTGTCATTCATATGATGGATAATAATGAATTTGGTTGTACCATTATTATAATAACATCAATATATATAGAAGGTATTGAAGTTATTATTTTATAATGGAAACCACAATGATAGTGGAAGTGGAAGAATAAAAGAACATGAATGAGGTGATGACATATCTTCAGGTTCATCCTTTGGATTTGATCAAAATGGATCCTTATGTTAGCTTATTGAAAAAAAGGGCCTCTAGTATTAAGTGAGGAAAGATGGGAAAACATATGGGTAAGGGTTGGTGGATCCAAAAGGCTTAGGATATGTGAAATTAAGAGAAGGGGAAGTTTCCTTTTATATGAGAGGTGATGGTCACTTTAGGAAAATCTTGAATTATTATATTAAAATAAAATCATTTTCTATTTCTAATGGATCCAAAATGATTTATTTCATGGATAAGACTGGGAAGGGTCGAAATACCCTCAACCAATAGGTTTTACATAGGTTTAGGTCACCATAGTAACCATATCTTTTAGATTTAAATCATTGTTAAATAGTTTCTTATTTACCATGTCTCTTTGTATTTTTATATTTTATGGTTAATAAACATTCTATAATAAGGAAAAATAATCCCAAGTGGTTAATTAATAATAAATATAACATTATCTAAGTCATTTTTGTGTACTGTAGATTTATAGGAATTCTATATCAATTATTAATTTAGTATTTTTAAAAAAAACTCAACTATTTCAATTTTCACAATATTTAGTATTTTGTTTTTTTTAAATCATAACCACATTATTACTTTAAAAAAATTATTTAATCAACCCTAACATGTCATATTAAACTAGAAAAATAGTCAAATTCATCAGAAGTTTCAAATTTCATTTATTTGGATATTTATATTATCAATTATATTAATCATTCATTAATAAGGTAATTACTTCATCATCATTGTGTCATAAATAAATTAAATTATTCAATGTCTAAAAGTTATAAATAAAATAAAATTATGTATGAAATATTATTAGTATTTTAATTAATATTTATAGTTTAATTTATCTTATTTATCAACTTATACTAAAAAAATTTTAGTTATTAAACATGGAATTTAAACCTTTTTAACTCTTCTTTAAATAAAATAATAATAAATTTCATAATCTAATCCATGTAGACCAAAGGGGGTCATATTTTATTTTTATGGTTGTTTTTCATCGAATTACTCTTATCCAATAGAATTAGGACATGTGTTCGTGTAATTATAAAATCATTTTTATCCTTAAATACCAAATTTAATTTTAACCGTGGTAAATAAAAGTCAATAGTTACTATACAAAAAAAATTATTTTTATCTTATTGAACCACATTTTACTTATTTATATCAACCATGTCACTTGGAATTTATAAATTCAACTAACAGAAGCAGTAAAATTATGTTTTATGCATATTTGTAAATACACATAGAAGGTTGGTAAAAGACGGTAAAAAGTTCAATAAAATTTAATATATATAAATTTATTGTAAAATTAATCCAATGAATTATAATGAACATATATAGGTTTTATATATATATTTTGACCTAAAATAAATTAAAATAAAATAACTATTTATGTAAATAAAAATATGGTTTTAAACAATAGCGCAATGTTTTTCAATATTCATCAAAAATTGAATGTTCTTAGAGAAATACAAAAAATTAACCCTAAGATAATTTTGATATTCTGAATCTAATGATGATGTCCATTTTGAAAATTAAAAATTATAAAATTTCAAGTGGCTATTACTATTTATAACGGCTAGTTTCATTGTTATTGGTGTTTTAAATCAACATGTTTCATACAATAGAAGCTACTACATTATTCAAAGGGAAACATATCGTGGAAGCTTAGGGTGTTACCTATTCCATCTAGAAACTGCACTGAGGCTATACTAGCACCCATCAATATTCCATAACTGATTATCATAATAGTCAATAATTATACAAGAGTCAGGGGTTATGAATGTGGTTATAGACTATTTGAAAATGGGTATTTTTTATATCCACTATCTGGACACCCATGGGTCTTATCCCAATTTCCATAGCCCACCGTCCATCACCATAGTTGGATGCTCTCATACCATAGACAATTATTGTGGATATAGTCCCTATTATGGGGAACCGATAACAATTGTGTGTAACATTATCAATAGGTTATCAACATCCATGGGTGTACCAGAGACATATGTATCCCCAAAAAAGGTTTATTAATGTGGTCATAAAATTTGAAATATTAAACAATATTATGTGATATGATCTCAGAACCACTTCTATAATTTATCTAACACATTGAAAATAAAACCCAATGAACTATCATTACAAATACATACATATCTATATATCTACATATATAAAAATATTTTTGTGTGTGTATATAATTTTTTATTACTATAATATTTTTACATTAAAAAAGGAAAAATTATCATGGATTCCAAAACCCTCGTCCATATTCCATATCAACTATGGTTATTGGTGTTATAAAAAATTCTTACCACCACTAAATATAGGGATTGTGGCATTAGGAAATTCACATTACCTTCCCATGAAACAAATTCCTTTCAAAATAGTCCATATCGTCTCACACACTAGTTTTACCTCCATTAAAATATATGTGACTTGGTTATACTAACCTAACCAAAAAGCAAATCATAGGTTGTGCCTTATCACTAGAAAAATCCATATGTCTGGGTTATGCCTCTAGGTTTGTAAAATGAATGATGTTTTTATTCATCCATTTGTATGGTGAATGATAGATATTAAATAGATACAACATCCTTCAAAATTGTTTTCTATCTGGTGCATATTTATGTGACACTCTTGTATCTTAATGAATAAAATAGGGTTGGTTCAATGGTGAATTACATTACAAGAAATATGATTTATACCAACAGTTTTGGGGAAACTATTGGTATAGGTCACTAATTGGGTCATGTACCAATTGTTTGGCCAAAACTATTTCTATCGTTCACTTATATGGACCCATACCAACGATTATGGGCAAACTGTTGTTATAGGTCCATTGTAGAGACCCTATACCAATAGTTTGGACAAACCATTGGTATAGGTACATGTATTTTTAATGGAATATTCTTACAACAGACATTAAATAAATCATAATAAATTATTTTCACAAAAGTATGTTAGGGTAGTGGTTAGGTCGTTCAATCACAAACAGAAGGTCCTGCGATCAAAACCAACCGAATGAATATTTTTTGAATTACATATAAAAATGGTTTTTCCCAAAACCGTTGGTATAGACCTATCCTCATGTATTACTGGGGAACAGTTCTCCAAACCATTGGTATAGGCTATACCAAGTGTAGAGACCCGAAACGTGACGTACATGGAAATTACATTACTTTTGCGGAATACTTAATACATAACAAAAACAGACACACAAGGACCGTAATAGTTTTGTTTCTATGAAAACACAGAATATAAACTTCTAATCATGTTGAAATATATTCAACAACTACCATAACGATCTTCCCCTTTTTTTCCTTACCTAAAACCTTTCTTTCTTTCCTGGGGAAAATAAAACATAAAAAGGGCGAGCTCAAATGCTTAGTATGGAAAAACATAGAAAACAGAAAACAATCCATATAAATTTGGAAGCAAAAACATGAACATGAAATTTAAACATCAAAATCTTGAGCAATGACATAAATCGTGGAAGTACGTAAGGAATATATCATAATGGAACATCAACCCTGATGAAATATAATGGGAATAAAATATGTAATTTTTGAAACCATTCAGCACATGTTATGATTTCCATTGTAGCCAAGTCATTACTGCCAAGACCATCTTAGTGGACAAATTCCCTTTCTGAATCGTGTCCACTCTTCGTTTCAGTCCTGTAACACTGAACCGGATTAACTTACCATCCCAGCCATGTCTATCTCATGAGATATAAATCATTACCCAATGCATTGGAGGGAGATATAGGTCCCACCCATCTCATAATGAAATCATTCTTACTTGTGTCACAAAATAAACATACATTATTCATAATAACCCAACGAATAAAGTGGGTTTCATAAACATCATCCCATAACCACATAATCCATATAAATGAAATGGATATCATTTCATAATAAGAAAAGTGAAACCATGTAAATCATAGAGACTTTATACTTGAAACATACACATACGAAATAATGTCATCTTGGATGGAAAATGGTTTTGATAAAACACTTGAAATGAATTCTTGAGGAAAATATCCTTCCTTATTCAAAATTGATTTCTTTTCACAAACCATCTTGCAATTTTAAAAGTAAATTTTTTATTGAAAATAGTCATTAAATATTTTGGAGGAAGCTTCATGAAAATAAGGCCTTATAAAACCGTAAAAATCAGTTCGTGTCGTATAAGTTAAAAAAATATTATTCTCATACTTTTGCCAGAAAATTCAAAAGTACCTCGTAAAAGAAAGATTCCATACATTCCATGTAGTAAAAGTCAAAATGGGTAAAAATGACATTAAAAATACATGAAACCATTTTTTAGGAAACATGGACATGCATAAGACCAATAACCCCAGTAAATACTTACGAATAAACAATCTCGGATAAGAACAAGATTGGAAAAGTTACCCCTTACCTTCAGTCTGATATGCTTCGTACGTATCTGATCTTCCTGTATAATGATTTAAATAATGTCATTTACTTAATAATGAATCATATTAATTGTTATGATATCATATATGGTACACTTATGACTTTATATTACCTGTTCTTTTATAAATTCCATGTTAAAGAGCGTTTTGGGTGAAATCGTTTCATTTGTCATCCGTGTTTTGACTTGTAATTATTCATATGATTACATAGATATGATTAATTAATTCTAGAATATAAAACATCATTTATATATAATATATATTCAGAATATATATATATATAATAGATCGATAAATGGAAAGAAATACACCGTTCATGGAGACAGTAGGCCGTATGTACGCATGAACGTTGTTTTCATTTCATCATTGAATTGAATGAAATTAATTGGATGACATACATATATGTAACAACCCGAAATTTTGAATAAATCTTGTTTCCTAATTTTATGTGTTATTTTATTTTATTTTTATACTCAACAAAAATGTTTCATTTGATAGAATGATTATAATTAAAATGAGACTGGTGGGTTTTGACTGTTATATGACCATTGGTCAATATGACTGTTGGAAACTAAAAGTTTTGATTATTGTCTCTAAATAAAAGTAATCTTGGTTAATTATTATAGAAATAAGATTCGATGGCCTCACCCAGTAGTCCTGGACCGATCAATGCCCATATAACAGAACTTGGGAAGGAGGTAGCACCACTGGGCTTTGCTCTAGACCAAACCCAAGCCGAACTTCATCGTGTGAAGCTATAACGGTATCTCCTTTGCGAGAAGTTCAAACTGATAGAAATTACTACTCGTGCGATGTTGTTGAGCCTCCCTCAGATTCTCCCACCTTAGCGCACCTTACACATAGGTCATATGCTGGTGTGATAAGGGTCTATGTAAGGAGACCGTAACTGCCTTGTGTAATCCTTTGTTTTAAAAAAAAATTGGGATTTCTTCTTATGATTAAGTTTATGAATTTTCAAATGACCGGATAAATATAGTATGCATAGTTTTGATGAATTTTAAAAAAAGGATATTTTAAAAATGTTTATGTAAACCTTAAATAATTAAAAATGTGTAATGATTTTCAAAAAATGGTCTTCTACAATTATGTTCAGTACGAAATTTAGTGTCTAAAAAGATCAACTTATTTTTTGATGAATCGTAAATTATGAATAGTGATTTTATGCTTAGGATTAGTAATGTGACCAAATGGATTAGTAATCTCACTTAATGAAAGTATTAATATAATCTAGGCACCTTGATTAAGTAATGTGATTCAATAAAATGGTTAAATAACAGTTTCATAAATTTTTATTCAAGTATTAGTTTTTTCAGGTGAATAGTGTTTTTTAATAAAAAATTAAATTAAAAGTATTTAGAAAATTATTTTCATAAAATGGATTTCATTTTTGAACTCAGATCATCGATATTATGTGAAGGTAATTTTTGGGGATTTTTCTAAAAAAATGAATTTTTGGTGAATAGTGTATTTATTTAAAAAATAAATTAAAAATCATTAAAAAATTATATTTATAAAATGGAGATCATTTTTGAAATCAGTGCATTGAGTTTTGGTTAAGGTGAAATTTTTGGATCTTTCTGAGAATGTTGAATTTTCAGTGAATGGTAAAAAAAGCAGTTTTAGTGTTTTGGTATGTTTAATGACATCATAGCTGTGTCATGGTGATTTCATGAGATATTTTAATGGTTGGACGACCTAAGGTGATGAATTATTGTATTGGGGGCCCCATGTGGCCTAAATTCATGGGAAATATCATGGGAAAGCACATGGTTTTGAGAAATGCCCTTGTGAGATGTCCCTTGGCCATTAATGCCTTGTACTCTCACTTTCCCTACAAATACCAAGCCATTAACTCATCCTTTGGACTCCAAAATCATTCTCAACGAAGATCTGGTCTCCTTACCTCCCAAGGAGTCCTCCCAATGCGCCCTCAAGCCTCTCAAGGTCCCAACCATTGATTTTTAAGAGTTACGTTTAAGGTAAGGGATCCAACCTCTCTCTTTCTTTTCAAGAAATCTCTTTTTTGTCATTTATTTGATGCTCCATGTTCTTATGTTAAATTATGTTCTTTTATACTCCTATTACTTCCATTTTCATTTTAATATAATGAGAGATTCCCTCTTACTCTCATTATTTCGTTTTATGAATTTTAAGTGGTGCCATTAGGCTGCCGAAATTTTTGTAACAGATTCTTTCTCTCTTCTCATTTTTCAAAGTTATAATTCCATGTCAAGTCTTGCAAGATACTTTTTATTTTGTTGGTTTATGATCTATATATCTTTCATACTGATATTATTTGATCATATTATGAGAGACCCCATTTGATCTCTTCAATTCAGTATTTTGATGTTTTAAGTGACGTCGTTAGGCTGCCGAATTTTTAAGTGGTTATTTTACCTTTCTCGTTTCAAGTTCTACTTTAATGTCAAGTCTTTCAAGTTCCTTTTTATTATTTTGGGGTATGATCTCTATATATATCATACTGATATTTTATTTTCATATGATTAGAGATCCTATTTGATCTCATCAATTCATTTTTTGTTGAACTTTATGTGACGCCGTTAGGCTGCCGAATTTCTCATAAGAGAAATCTTATTTTTGTCTTCCTTTCGTGTACATCATTTCATATGGTATATTTTCAAATTTCATTACCATGTTCTTAAATCCCTTATATTCTGTCCCTCTACTGTTTTATGGGCCATTTATCAATTTTTTACCCATGTCCCCTCTCTTTTCAATGTTTTATATAGTCTCGAAACATTGCCGTTATGCTGCAAAATTTTCGTCTCAAATTGCCTCTCACTTTTCTCAAAATTATTTTATGTTATAAAGTGAATATTAAAAAATAATATTTATTCATGGGTATTTAAATATATATCAAAATTTTATAATTTAAATTCTTGGATTTACATACATGAAACCCACTTTCCCTTTCCGTGGGTTTAAAGTGACGTAAAGATCATGTCTTTAAAGCAGTTTTTAAAACGTTATGATTTTGGAATGAAACCCATTTATTTTATGCTATATGGGTTATTTATGAAATTTTTTATGATGATATATGTGGATCACATGATAATAATGGAAAATTTAAGGGTTCACCCTTATAGCGCTCCAATGCATTGGTTAATGATGTAACCACTAGAGATTACAATTTTTCATGATATCTTGGTGAATAACATTGGTAATTTTCAAATGACACCTTGGGGATGGACCTTGGTGATATGTTCATGAATTTCTATGTTAAATGATGTAGCCACATTTTAAAGTTATGAAAAATGTTATTTTTATTATGATATTCCACATGATTTCTTTCTCATGCCTTAAAGTTCTTTTTCATGACATTGTTGAAGTTTCTAAAGTTCACATGTAAAATTTTTCTCTTGTTTCCCTTAGTGGGCCTTATGCTCACCCTTTCTTTTGATGTATGTCCCTAGGTTATGAGATGCAGTAATGAACCTAGGATTAACATAATGAGAATCCATTCAAGTGTTTAAGAATAATTTTTTTTGTTTCATGTATTAAGTACCGGGTTTCCAAGAAACTAAACCTTAAAGATCCTCAGTTTTGTATAATGCAATGAAAGTTTATGTGATAAAAAGGTGGGATTCTATTGTTGGTATCAATGTATGGTTTAGTTATTTGTGGAAATTATGATATGAAAACTTTAGGAAGATGCCTATAGAAGAGTTTAAATATAGGAAATCTTCCTGGTATTTTGGTGAGTATTGAGTAAGGGGTTGCCAAGCAAATACATCCCTATCTGGATACGAGCAGGTAGAGGTGTATCTGGCACAGATTTACATAGGGGTAAAACCCGAAATCACCGCTTTGAGCTAGTCTTGAATAGGAACTGGTACATGACAACGGTCCTTACTACACTCTTGGTTACGACACTCCCGGGGGATATGCTTTGGTAAAATTCATAAGCTTAGTATGAACCATTATTAAAGGAACAAAGATAAAATAAAATAAAGATTCAAATAAGAATATATGATCATGGATAACCTATATGGGAACATAGGGTATCACATGTTAGGGTATACGTTTCTTCTACATGTTATCCTCATATGCTTTAAGTTCATTTTCATGATTATTGGCTAAGCATTCAAACCCATAATTGTACTTTCTTTTCGTGGTTAATGGCGGGAAATGGAAGAACATGTCCCAACAACCAATGTGATAGGAAATGCGATAATTGTCGTATTAATACGACAGAGATGATTAGGTGATTAAAGGAAGATTAGTATTTTGGAAGACGTTAAATATTTTGGGGATCCTATTTTCTCAAGGTAAATAGATTACTACGGTATTTTCTTTGAGGAGTAAAGGTTGACTTATATTTTGAAGAATCGATGAATTTAAGGTGAACTTATGGTAATATAGGTTACTTATGGAAATGATTAACCTATCTTGGGTAAAATATGTTTAGGTTAGATACTTTCGTTATAAGATGTTAGGAGTGGTTGATGTTGTTTGGAGATGAACAATGAAGTTTATTTTGGAAGACTATGTTATCAAATCATTCTTGTATTTAGGTTTCAATCTTAGTTTGGTTTATTTTGAGGAATTTTAAGGACCGTTATTTATAGAATGGTCTATGATGAACTTTGGGTATTACCATGGAACTTTGATGATTTAAAAGTAGTTTCCATTCCTATGGGATTCTTTCTTTTTGAAGAGTTGTTTTACCTTACACTTTCTGTTTTTCAAATAATGTTTAAAGAAATAAGAAAAAGATAGTTAATCTTTTTTTTGGATTATGTGATTCTCTATAAGATGATTCTTGTGTTTTGATGAGGCCAAGTAGTTTTGAATTCTTATCATTTGGAGAAAATATTAGTTTTGGGTAGAAACTTTTTAATGGATGAAACTCTACATGAAGGTAGGTATATTTTTCTTATGTTTTTGTTCTATGTAGTGAATGAATTCCTCAAATTTATGAAAAGGAACGTAAAACAAAAACGTTCTTGGTTTACGTTTCCTGCTAGGTAATTAAAGACCGTTTACACACATCATAAGTTTGGGATTTTCTTATGGTTAACTTTTTCCTAATCATGTTTTCTATAACTCTCCATCAGAACTTGACCCTTTGTTTTCTCCTCCATGTCCATGTTTTCCTATATGGAATCCTAGTGTGGGTTAACTAGGGTGACCTTTGTACTTCCATTTCTTTCTTTTAAAGTAATAGTTTTACTGACTCATTTTCCAATGTGGGACTTTCAATGAAATTTCAAAACCCAATTTTAAAAATTGTGAGGGTGCAATTTTTTAATGGGGGAAGATTGTAACGACCATAAATTTTGAATAAATCTTGTTTCCTAATTTTATGTGTTATTTTATTATATTTTTATACTCAAAAAAAATGTTTCATTTGATAACATTAGTATAATTAAAATGAGACTGTTGGGATTTGACTGTTATATGTCCATTAGTCAATATGACCGCTGGAAACTAAATGTTTTGATTATTGTCTCTAAATACAAGTAATCTTGGTTAATTATTATAGAAATAAGATTCGATGGCCTCACCCAGTAGTCGTGGACTGATCGAAGCCCATCTAACAGAACTTGGGAAGGAGGTAGCACCACTGGGCTTTCCTTTTGACCAAACCCAAGCCAAACTTCATCGTGTGAAGCTATAACAGAATCTCCTTTGCGATAAGTTCAAACTGATAGAAATTACTACTCGTGCGATGTTGGTTGAGCCTCCCTCAGATTCTCCCACCTTAGCGCACCTTACACATAGGTCCTATGCTGGTGTGATAAGGGGATATGTAAGGAGACCGTAACTGCCTTGTGTAATCCTTTTTTTTAAATAAAAAATTTGGATTTCTTCATTTGATGAAGTTTATGAATTTTCCAATGACCGGATAAATATAGTATGCATAGTTTTGATGAATTTTAGAAAAAGGATATTTTAAAAATGATTATGTAAACCTTAAATAATTAAAAATGTGTAATGATTTTCAAAAAATGGTCTTCTACAATTATGTTCAGTATTAAATTTAGAGTCTAATAAGATCAACTTATTTTTTGATGAATAGTAAATTATGAATAGTGATTTTATGCTTAGGATTAGTAATGTGACCAAATGGATTAGTAATCTCACTTAATGAATGTATTAATAATATCTAGGAACCTTGATTAAGTAATGTGATTCAATAAAATGGTTAAATAACGGTTTCATAAATTATTATTCAAGTATTAGTTTTTTCAGGTGAATAGTATATTTTAATTAAAAATTAAATTAAAAATATTTAGAAAATTATTTTTATAAAATGGATTTCATTTTTGAACTCAGAGCATCGATATTATGTTATGGTAATTTATGGGGATTTTTCTGAAAAAAATGAATTTTTGGTGAATAGTGTATTTATTTAAAAAATAAATTAAAAATATTTAAATTTTTTTTTTATAAAATGGAGTTCATTTTTGAAATCAGAGCATTGATTTTTGGTTAAGGTGAAATTTTTGGATCTTTCTGAGAAAGTTGAATTTTCAGTGAATAGTAAAAAAGCAGTTTTAGGGTTTCGGTATGTTTAATGACATCAAAGCTGTGTCATGGTGATGTCATGTGATATTTTAATGGTTGGACGACCTAAGGTGATGAATTATTGTATTGTGGGTCCCATGTGGCCTAACTTCATGGGAAATATCATGGGAAAGCACATGGTTTTGAGAAAAGCACTTGTGAGGTGTCCTTTGGCCATTAATGCCTTGTCCCCTCACTTTCCCTATAAATACCAATCCATTATCTCATCCTTTGGACTCAAAAATCAGTCTCAACGAACTTATGGTCTCTTTACCTTCCATGGAGTCCTCCCAAGGTGCCCTGAAGCCTCTCATGGTCCCAACCATTGAGTTTTATGAGTTACGTCTATGGTAAGGGATCCGACCTCTCTCTTTTCTTTTCAAGTAATCTCTTTTATGTCATTTATTTTATGCTCCATGTTATTATGTTAAATGATGTTCTTTTATAATCCTCTTACTTCCCTTTTCATTTTAATATAATGAGAGATCCCCTATTACTCCCATTATTTCGTTTTATGATGTTTTAAGTGGTGCTGTTAGGCTGCCAATATTTTTGTAACGGATTCTTTCTCTCTTCTCATTTTTCAAAGTTCTAATTCCATGTCAAGTCTTGCAAGTACATTTTTATTATGTTGGAGTATGATCTATATATCTATAATACTGATCTTTTATTATCATATGATGAGAGTCCCCATTTGATCTCTTCAATTCAGTATTTTGAAGTTTTAAGTGACGTCGTTAGGCTGCCGAATTTTTAAGTGGTTCTTTCACCCTTCTCGTTTTCAAATTATACTTTCATGTCAAGTATTTCAAGTTACTTTTTATTATGTTGGGTTATGGTCTCTATATATATTATAATTATCTTTTATGTTCATATGATTAGAGATCCTATTTGATCTCATCAATTAATTTTTGGTTGAACTTTCTGTGACGCCGTTAGGCTGCCGAATTTTTCATAAGAGAAATCTTATTTTTGTCTTCCTTTCATGTTCTTAATTTCATATGGTGTATTTTCAAATTTCATTACCATGTTCTTAAATCCCTTATATTCTGTCACTATACTGTTTTATGGGTCATTTATGAATGTTTTACCCATGTCCCCTCTCTTTTCAATGTTTTCTAAAGCCCCGAAACATAGCCATTATGCTGCAGAATTTTCGTCTCAAATTTCTTCTCTCTTTTCTCAAAATTATTTTATGTTATAAAGTGAATATTCAAAGCTATTATTTCTACATGGGTATTCAAATATATATCAAAATGTTATATTTTAAATTCTGGGATTTAAATACATGAAACCCACTTTCCCTTTCTGTGGGTTTAAAGTGACGTAAAGATCATGTCTTTAAAGCAGTTTTTAAAATGTTATGATTATCAATTGAAACCCATTTATTTTATGATATATGGGTTATTTATGAAATTTTTGATGATGATATATGTGTATCACATGATAATAAAGGAAAATTTAAGGGTGTGCCCTGATAGCGCTCCAATGCATTGGGTAATGATGTAACCACTAGGGATTACAATTTTCACGATATCATGGTGAATAACCTTGGTAATTTTCAAATGACACCTTGGGGATGGACCTTGGTGATATGTTCATGATTTTCTATGTTAAATGATGTATCCACATATTAAAGTTATGAATAATTTTATTTTTATTATGATATTCCACATGATTTCTTTCTCATGCCTTAATTTTCTTTTAATGACATTATTGAAGTATATCAAGTTCACATGTAAAATGTTTCTCTTGTTTCCCTTATTGGGCCTTCTGCTCACCCTTTCTTTTGATGTATGTCCCCCGTTTATGAGATGTAGTAATGAACCTAGTATGAACATAATGAGAAGCCTTTCAAGTGTTTAAGAAGATTTTTTTTGTTTCATGTATTAAGTTCCTGGTTTCCAGGACACTAAACCTTAAAGATCCCAAGTTTTTTATAATGTAATGATAGTTTATGTGATAAAAAGGCAGGATGATATAATATGTATATAAAAAATCTAGTAGAATTATTATTTCATACATTTCATTATTATTCATTATATAAACTTTATGATCATTCATGTATGGTTAACATATAGAATGAATCTCATCGCGTCGTGGAGACGGTAGTCCGTACGTACGCACGAGCGATGATATCGTTCCAATAATTATTGAATACAATTGTAGTGGATGGAATAATATATAAGAATAATTATGATGTTATAATAACCATATATAGTTATTATTTACACCATTATACCCATCCATGTAAGCTGTTGGTGAAAAAACAGATTTCACCACGGTGTGGAGACGGTATTCAATACGTACGCACGCGTGGTGATTTCGTTTTTTGTAGGATGGATAGATGGGGAAATAGGGTTGTTTAATACATATAATAACATATCAGTATATGAGTTATACTGATGTTATTACTTAATAATTGAACAACTAAGGAATAAGAAGTGGATGAAGAAATAATGTTGAAAGAATCAATAACGGACATTACCTCTTCTTTGAAGCGCCTCTTTGAGACCTCCTCTTAGGGAACTAAAAATGGTCTTTGAAAAAGACCAGAACATCTAGGATGTTTCTATGGAAGTGGAGAATAGAATTTTTCAGGCTTTGGCTGATCTTGAAGTCTCAGAGAGGTGTGAGGAAGAGAGAGGGGGTGCTCTTTTATAAGGGAGGAGAGGGGAACCTTTAGAAAAACTAAAAATATTATTCTATTATAAAGTCATATTCGGTTTTTAATAACTCAAAATTGATTTATTTCAAAGATAATGTAGATATTTGTCTAAATACTCTCATTAAATGTAATTTATATAGGTTTAGTTTTCTATTTTAACCTTTTCTTTTAGATTTAACCTTAACTTAAATAATTTTACTTTTACCGTGTCTTCTTGTTTTCTTACACTATATGGTCAATAAACTTACGATAACAAGCCAAAAGAAGCCCAACTTGTTTATTATTAATATATATAACCTTATATAATTAATTTTTCATAACCGTAGATTTTTAGGAATAAAATCACACATAATAATATAATATTTCTTTTAAAAACTATTTTATGTCAATTTTGACAGTATTTGGTAATTGATATTTGTGAAACTCATAACAGAATGATTAATAGAAAAAATTAATTAAATTAATAATAACATGTCATATTAACCTAGAATTTTTTTTGAATTCATAAAAAGCCTCAAATTACATTTATTTGGGTATTTATAACATCAATTATGTCAATATTTCATTAATAAGATCATTACTGCATCATCTTTGTGTCATAAATAATTTAAATTATTTAATGTCTAAAAATTATAAATAAAATACCATTATGTAGGAAATATTTTTTTCTTTCTAATGAGTATTTATAGTCTAATTTATCTTATGTATATCCCTATATTAAAAATGATTTACTTATTAAACATTGATTTTTACTATTTTAACCCTTCTTAAAATAAATTAATATTAAATGTCCTAATCTAATCCATGTGGGCCTAAATGGTCATATTTTATTCCCAAGGTTGTTTTTTGGTCGAATTACACTTTTCCAATAGAATTAGGACATGTTTTAGGGTAATAATAATATCATTTTTACCCTTAATTACCCTATTTACTTTTAACCGTTGTAAAAACAAGTAAAAAGTAACTATTCACCAAAAAATATTTTCATATCATTGAACCACATATTATTATTTTATATTAACTTTGTCTCTCATATTTTCTACATTCAACTCACAGAAGTGGTAAAATTTCATTTAAATGAAAAAGTCTGTTTTTTATCTACCACTAAGTCGTTTCACTATTTATCGAAAATTGATGTTTTTCAGAAAAATACCAAAAATTCATCCTAAGAATTATTTGATATTCCAAATTCAAAATTGATGTATATTTTGAAAAATTAAAAACATATAAGTGGAATTAATTACTTCTAAAATTAATTATCGTTATCAAAACAAATAGCGTGTTTTTA
This sequence comes from Viscum album, assembly GCA_963277665.1. NCBI lineage: Eukaryota > Viridiplantae > Streptophyta > Magnoliopsida > Santalales > Viscaceae > Viscum > Viscum album. The sequence goes on from OY728161.1 coordinate 1,471,350,145, forward strand.
AGAAACAATAACTATCAAAAGATTGATACTTGTTTATATACAATTTCAAAGTGAAATTTATTCCAATGACCAAAATTGGATTAAATAGTAAAAATATAATCTAATTTAACTTTAAAACCAATTACAAATATAATCTAACCATATAAATTATTGCAATGATAAAAGTTGTTTTTAATTAAAATATAGTATTTTTTACCATTCATTAAAATATGAAAATTATCAGAATAATATGAAAAATTTATCCAATGTTAATTTTTATATCTTGATTCCAATTTAGAATTTTATTTTATCAAATTGAACTTATATACATGTCAAAAACAATATTTAAGGTGAGTGCATCATCAAAAGGTGGCAAAACGACATTTTTTAAAAAATACATATTTTACTTGAAAATTTGGTTTTGTTCTCATACCATGTTCTAGAAAATGTGTAAGATGAATAATAATGTAATAAATTCAAAATTTAGTTTATACTATTCATAACGTCTAGTTCATAATAATATTATAACCCTAAATCATTATTTAGTGAAACCTGGTATTGCGTAAAACACACGCTATCGAGGAAAGTCGCGATTGCGTGTAATGCAAGCCAAGTCAGGGTTGCGTGTTGTGCAAGAATCCTTCATTATTTCGTATAACATAATCCAACCATATTTCATTTATAATTTGAATATATATATATTTATATATATACACTCAATATTTTGTAGAATAAATACTATCAAAATTGTATGTAACATGATCCAAGAATAGTGTTGTGTATACTAGAAGCTCATACGGTGTTGCATATAGTGAAACGAAATCATGTTTTAGCATACAACATAAGACATCAATGATATTAGATGAATAGTTTTCATAAAATATCGGGGTGTTACATTCTACCCCCCTAAAAATGAATTTCGCCCTCGAAATTCGTCGGGGTTATAAATTGTTTACTATTTATAGAAACCCACATCGTAAAAAGGAATACTGAAACTTAATATTAAAAACTAAAGTATGAAATGTAACGATTAACCAAAGAAACTCATCACTAGGTTTCCATATAGGAGAACATAGGTGAAAATATGGATATGTAAGAAAAATCTAACCGTCAAGTTCTGATGGAGAGTGTTAGAGAACATGGCTATGAAAAATCCATCAATAAAAAAGCCACAGATTTGTGATGATCTAAGGTACCATCTGATTCATCGGATATAAGGGCCCTGGGACAACATTTTTGGTTTTCAAGATTATTTCCCTAAAGTTGATTAAATTGGAATTAGAAGAAATACTTTCGTTATTTTGGTACAGTCTAACTGCTGGTCGTTCATTGGACAATTTCCACTTCATCTCTTAAAGAAATGAAGTTGAATTTGTCATTCGTGAAGTGTTAGCAGATCATGTGATAGAATGATTGGTCATTCCATCTGACTCAAAAAAAGGTTTTAAAGGTTATAAAAAATACATAAGTCCATATATAGTGAGATTAATCATATATGGTTCCTAAAATGGAATTATACTTCATATATCATACTGCTTAATATAATAAAACTAGTTTCTACTAAACAGGGACTTCCTGTAGGCCAGTGGTAGGCGATAAAGGTCAGTCACACTTCATTTGTGGGTTCAATTCCCACATCCTTGTCCGACGCGATGGGTTGTCGTCTGTCCTGCAGGTTTTCCTTTTTTTAAAACTACATTACAATAACATCCCATAAATAATATCGAAAAAACTGTTATCCTTAAAGAATAATAACTTATGTCTAACATAATCCATTCCAATCTTTAGGCTTATCCATAATATTGCAGTGCACTCTCATATTATAGTGAAAACGATTACCAAAGAGTTCATATAGAAAGTTTGTTAATACCATCGTTGATCCCCATATATCATAAGAAATGTCTTGTTGGTCACATTCCAATCATTCTAAGGCCTTAATCATGTATTCTCTTGAATAAAATTAATACACATTGAACCATAGTGAAAACATCAATGCATTTAAAAGTTAACACTTTACACATAAAAAAATACTCAAAATTCTATATACTCAACAAATGGTATCACTTAGTCCTTATATCAATCATGAGCTCATGAATACTGTCAAACATTTCATTTTATCCTTATCCCTTCATTATGCTCATATCATCTTCTTACCAAAAATATCTCAATCACTTTCCATGGTTACCGGTACCATAAAATTATTGAAATCCACAATAGACCAATACAAAAATATTCTATTACACCATAAAAGTACCTCAACAACATTATTCTTGAATACCAATACATAAACACTTAAATCCATCATCTTCAATGATTCACCTGGAATAAGTCCTTCCTTGATTTAGAAGTAACTTTTTAGGTCAGGGCATTGAGTTGGGTAATGCCCATGTTGTCCATAAATAGGACATTGAACTCCATAACAGTCTATCACTCTATAACCCTTATCTCCACACAGATAACATTTGTTCCTCCATTTGAGGTATTCCTCAAGGTTCTAATCCCCTTCTTTAGAAATCTCAATCTTCCATTCTTTATGCTCCTCAACATGAGAACATGCGTAAATGTCTATCTACCTCTTATTTGATGAATTAGGAATACCACTAAATTTCACCTTGTTAATCATATATCGCGCTGACTGATTCGGAATATTCACAATATCTTTCTCTCTAGGCATTACACAATTTTATTGCTCATAGTCACCAATTTTTACATTAGATTCAATGTTAACTGAATTCCTTCTAGTTCCCTCCGTTGACTAAAACACAAAAATAATTCTATGAGAGGAAAAAATCATGCTAGGGAAAACCACATAGTAAAGGGATAGTACCCTCAATATCTAACATCTTAGGTTAAATTCTATGATCACTACCATAGTTCTATGACTATATGCTATATGTATACTTATCCTTAGGGACATCCCTAGACATACCTTAGAAATATCTATATGGATCTCACTAATGTTTTCACATCCTAGTTTCCAAAGGTTAACTAAACCTTCCTTTGATACCAACTGTAGAGTCCCGAAGCTTTACGTACATGGACTTTACATTACATTTTCGGAATACTTAATACATAACAAAAACAGACACACATGGACCGTAATAGTTTAGTGTCTTTGGAAACTCGGAATATAAACTTCTAATCATGTTGAAATATCTTCAACAACTCCCATAATGATCATCCCCTTTTTGTTTCCTTACCTAAAAACATTCTTTATTTCCTGGGGAAAATAAAAAATAAAAGGGTGAGCTCAAATACTCAGTAAGGGCAAACATAGATACCATAAAACAATCCATAAACATTTGGAAGCAAAAACATGAACATGAAATTTAAACATCAAAATCTTGAGAAAAGACATAAATCATGGAAGTACGTAAGACATATATCATAATGGAACATCAACCATGATAAAATATAATGGTAATAAAACATGTAATTGTGGCTACCATTCATCACCTGTTATGATTTCCATAGTAGCCAAGGCATTACTACCAAGACCATCTTAGTGGACAAAGTCCCTTTCTGAATCGAGTTCACTCCGCGTTTCAGTCCTGTAACACTGAACCAGATTAACTTACCATTCCAGCCATGTCTATATTATGAGATATAAATCTTTACCAAATGCATTGTAGGGAGATATAGGTCCCACCCATCTCATAATGAAATCATTCTTACTTTTTCCACAAAATAAACATACATTATTCATAATAACCCAACGAATAAAATGGGTTTCATAAACATCATCCCAACGTCACATAATCCATATAAAAGAAATGGATATCATCTAATAATATGAAAAGTTAAACCATGTAAATCATAGAGACTTTATACTTGAAACATACACATATTAAATAATGTCATCTTAGATGGAAAATGGTTTTGATAAAAAACTTGAAAGAAATTCTTGAGGAAAATATACTTTCATCTTCAAAATCAATTCATTTTCACAAAACATCATGAAATTTTAAAAGAAAAGGATTTTGTTGAAAATAGTGAGGAAATATTTTGGAGGAATCTTCATGAAAATAAGGCTTCATAAAACGGTAAAAATATGTTCACACCGTATAAGTTAAAAAAATTCTTCTCGTACTTTTGTCGGAAAATCAAAAGTACTTCGTAAAAGAATAATTCTATACATACCATGTAGAAAAAGTAAAAAATGGGTAAAAAGGACATTAAACAAACATGAATCTACTTTTTATGAAACATGTACATGTATGAGAACAATAACCCTAGTAAATACTTACGAATAAACAATCTCAGATAAGAACGATATTGGAAAAGTTATCCATTACCGTAGGTCCGATATGCTTCGTACGCATCCAAACCTCATGTATAATGATTTAAATAATGTAATTTACTTATTACAGAATCATATTCCTTGTTATTTTATCATATATGGTTCACTTATGACATTATATTACCCGTTCTCTTGTAAATTCCATGTCAAAGACCTTTTTGGGTAAAATCGTTTCATTTGTCATCTGTGTTTTGACTTGTAATTATTAATATGATTACTTAGATCATGATTACTTAATTCCATAATATAAAACATGATTTATATAAAATATATATTCAGAATATAAATATATATATATATAATATATCGATAAATGGAAATAAATACACCGTTCATGGAGACGGTAGGTTGTACGTACGCATGAACGTTGTTTTCGTTTCCTCATTGAATTGAATAAAATTAATTGGATGAAATACATATATATAAATAAATATAGTAGAATTATTATTTCATATATTTCATTATTATTCATTATATAAACATTATGATCATTCATGTATGGTTAACATGGAGAATGAATCTCATCGCGTCGTGGAGACGGTAGTCCGTACGTACGCACAAGCGATGATATCGTTCCCATAATTAGTGAATAGAATTGGAGTGGATGGTACAATAAATCAGAATCAGTATGATGTTATAATAACCATATATAGCTATTCTTTACAGCCTTATACCCATCCATGTAAGGTGTTGGTGGAAAAACATATTTCACCACAGCGTGGAGACGGTATTCCATACGTACGCACGCGTGGTGATTTCATTTTCCATAGGATGGATAGATGGTGAAATAGGGTTGTTTCATACTTATAATAACATATAGGTATATTATATATACTGATTTTATTACTTCATAATGAAAAAACTAAAGAAGAAGAAGCGGATGAAGAATTAAAGTTGAAAGAATCGGTAACAGACATTACCTCTTCTTTGAAGCGCCTCTTTGAGACCTCCTCTTAGGGCATTAAATTGGTCTTTTAACAAGACAAAAACCTCTAGGATGTTTTTATGGAAGTGTAGAAGAGAATTTGGTAGGGTTTGGCCGAGCTTGATGGCTCAAAGTGGTGTGAGGAAGAGAGGGAGGAGGTTCCCATTTATAAGGGAGGAGAGGGGCACCTTTAGAAAAACTAAAAATATTATTTTTATATAAAGTCATATTCGCTTTTTAATAACTCAAAATTGATTTATTTATAAGCTAATGTGGATATGGGTCGAAATCCTCTCATCCAATTGAATTTAGACAAGTTTAGGTTTATATTTTAACCTTATCATTTAGATTTAACCTTATGTTAAATAATTTTACGTTTACCATGTCTTCTTGTTTTCTTACTCTATAAGGTTAATAAACATACAATAACAAGCCAAAAGAACCCAAATTTGTTTATTATTAATATATATAACCTTATCTAAGTTATTTGGCTGAACATTAGATTTTGAGGAATAAAATAACATTGAATAATATAATATTTGTTTTAAAAACTATTTTATGTCAATTTTGACACTATTTGGTAATTGATTATTGTGAAAATCATAACAGAATGATTAGTTAGAAATAAGTTAATTAAATTAATACTAACATTTTATATTAACCTATAAAATTAGTGGTATTGATTAAAAGCCTCAAATTACATTTATTTGAGTATTTATAACATCAATTATGTCAATATTTCATTAATAAGATAATTACTCCATCATCTTTGTGTCATAAATAAATTAAATTATATAATTTCTAAAAATTATAAATAAAATACCATTATGTAGGATATATTTATAGCTTTATAATTAATATTTATAGTCGAATAGATATTATTTATAACCCTATATTAAAAATTATTTACATAAACTTTGATTTTAACTATTTTAACCCTTCTTTAAATAAATTAATTTTTAATGTCCTAATCTAATCCAAGTGGGCCTAAAGGGTCATATTTTATTCCAAATGTTGTTTTTGGTCGAATTACAGTTGTCCAATATAATTAGGACATGTTTTAGGGTAATAATAATATCATTTGAACCCTTAATTACCCTATTTATTTTTAACCGTGAGAAATAAAAGTAAAAAGTTACTATTCACCAAAAAATATTTTTATATCATTGAACCACATTTTCGTCCTTGATATTAACATTGTATCTCGGTTTTTCAAAATTCAATTCACAGAAGTGGTAAAATTTCATTTAAATGAAAAAGTCAGTTTTTTATCTACCACTAAGTTGTTTCACTATTCATCGAAAATTAATGTTTTTAAGAAAAATACCAAAACTTCAGCCTAAGAATTATTTGATATTCCGAATTCAAAATTGATTTATATTTTTCCAAATTAAAAACATAGAAGTGGCATTAATTAATTTTAAAATTAAATCCCGTTATAAAAAATTAACGTGTTTTTAAGAATTAATAACTATCAAAAGATTGATACTTATTTATATCTAATTTCAAAGTGAAATTAATTACAATGACCAACATTGGATTAAATATTAAAAATATATTCTAATTACACTTTAAAACCAATTAAAAAGATAATCTAACTATATAAATTATTGCGATGAAAAAAATTTATTTCTAATTAAAATATAGCGTGTTTTTACTATTCATTAAAATATGAAAGTAATGAGAATAATATGAAAAATTTATCCAAAGTAAATTTTTATATCCTGATTCCAAAGAAGAATTTTATTTTGTCAAATTTAACTTATAGACATGTAAAAAAACTATTTAAGGTTGGTGTTCCATCAAAAGGCGACAAAACTACATTTTTTGAAAAATACTTATTTTACATGAAAAATTGATTTTGTTCACATACCATGTTCTAGAAAATGTGTAAGATGAATAATAATGTTATAAAAATCAATATTTAGTTGATACTATTCAAAATGGCAAGTTCATAATATTATTATGAACTTATATATTTGTTTAGTGAAACCTTGTTTTGCGTACAACACACGCTATCGAGAAAAGTCGTGATTGCGTGTAATGCAAGCCAAGTCAGGGTTACGTGTTGTGAAAGACTCCTCCATTGTTTCGCATAACAGAATCATACCATATTTCATTTATACATTGAATATATATATATTTATATATATACACTCAATTTTTCTTATAATAACTACTATCCAAATTGTATTTAACATGATCCAAGAATAGTGTTGTGTATACTGCAAGCTCATACGGTGTTGCATATAGTGCAAGGTAATCTTGTTGTAGAATTTAACACAAGACATCAATGATATTAAAAGAATATTTTTCATAAAATCTTGGGTTGTTACACCAAGGGTTTGGAAACCTATACCAATGGTTCCAAATAGTTGTTATAGGGTATTTTTCCAGTAGTGTGAGGGATGTAAAACTGATTTTTCATATGGAACTAGATTACATGGCACGATGAATATTCTACATCATGGAGCTTGTGATTGTGGAATGGGTGGAGAATTATGGCATGGAACATGGTTTTTTGGTTCTAGTTGTTTTATAATAGTTATGTTAGGGACTGTTGGTTGTGATGTGATGTTTTATAATATGGATTTACCATTGTACTTATAATTCTGTTATCATTTCATTATAGAGGGTGTGGTGTCCTAGAGTTTATAGTTTAGTGATGAACAATGCATCATAACCATTGATTATAAGATCTCATTGTAGGCAGTTCTCATAGATTCAAGATTTGATTTCACCAGGATCCATAGTGGTGTGGACATCTCCATTGTGTTGTAGTTCAGTTTCATTTGGGACCCATTGTAGCATAGCCCTATGTTTTGTGTTGAGATGCATGTTTTCCCAGATTTCTTATGTGTTGTGTTTTTATGCAATTATTTTCCTCTTTTATATTTATATCATCTCTGATTAAGTCCATTTGATGATTGGATTCTTGATGCACGTCTTCTTATTATACATTACGATGGAATAACTCACCTAACCAAAATATAATTACTTAATCCAACCTCATTCTAATGAAAAATATATAATGAATATTTAATCACACTACCACATCATAATTTCCATCAACATCTCCACATCATTCAGACCACCAAGCTTATCATTTACACATTCCACCTAACCAGCAACTATATTATTAATAAAACCAAAACTATTTGGATCCAATGAGGTTTGTAAGATATTTCCTATTAGTCTTTGATTTCTACTTCACACACTAGCTTCAAAAAACATTACTACAATACAAATGATGAAATCATTAGCAGTTACTACTCTAATGACCAGTCTATTGATGATTTATTAGATATGATACTATCAAGACCCACCCCAATTGGATCTCGAGCGGAGTTGGGAATATATGAGTGTATGAACCCCCCCCCCCCCAAATCCTATTTTTAAATGGACAAGGGTCCGTTAAAATTGTAATTCTAATGACACGGCCCATGATGGAATCATAACCAACAACTAAACTGACATTGCACTAAACCAATATGTGTTCATGATCCCTTCGGGATAACAATGATCCCCTGGGGAAATTATACAATTAATGTGGAATGTTTTACACCTAAATTAGAGTAAATTATAAATTAGCTTTCTCCTGATAATTAGACATGTACCACTCATAATATGAACATCTATGAAAATTTTATATACCCAATAAATTAATAAAAATGATGTAGATATCATAAATGGAAGATAAAATTTCAGTGATGACAAGAGGAATTGAATAAGGGGTGCATTGTAATATCTGATTTTGTGTTTCTATGGATTTTATGGAGTTGTGATTGCGAGTACGATTGTGTGTTTGTATGGTGTTTCTTGTTTTGGAATGATTGGATGTCATTTTTTCCCGGTTGTGGTTCATACACCATTGAATATCAATCCAAACCTTAACCATTTTAATGGACCCACCACTTTGTTAGTAGTGCAATTCCACTAAATCATAGAAAACCACTTCACTGGAGGAATCTAGGGGACAGTTTAGGGACACCCAAGTGAAAAAAATAAAAACACATGTAATGGATCCTTCCACAGACAAACACTCTACAGAATATTATTCCCTCTATTTTTTTAATAATATAGTTTTGTACTGGATGCATAATGTTTCTAGAGAAAGACTAATTTTTTTTTTACAAAAATTCATATATATTACAAGTGGGATACTAAAACATTCTAGTTCAAGGTCTTCTACTATCTAGTTCCATTGATTGGGTTGTTGGGATGATGGGTGTGATATACATTAGTTCTAGGTAAATCATGGATAGGTAAGGGTATTTTTGACGATATCTAGTTCCATTGATTATATTTGGATGACTAACCCAATTGAACCTCTTTCGTGTAATTATTTGGATTAATATTAATATTACATAATCAAATAGGATGAATATGAATAAATAATGTATTAATGATAACCAGTTGGCCAAAGTGTATGAAGTTGGAGGGAAAGAGATTATCAAGATTGAGAAATATCATGTTTATGACACTTCTCTAACACATTTTTCCATCTTTATGTTATAGTTTTGAGGAAATATTAGACTAGAGGAGTTGGAATAACACTCGATCTGTCATGGAATATATTGATGTTATACATGTTGGAATAAAAATGGGCAAAAAAGAATGTAGGTAGTGGATGGGATTACACTGCGTTTTATGGACCATCTAACATGATTACAAGTGTGAAAATGAAGAATAATGTATAGAGGATATTATTACATATGTTAATGATGATGAAGATCATATCGAGGAAATGACATGGATAGTTGAAGATAAACATCGTGATTGCCGATTTTTTTTTGAGAAGGTAAAGAGTTGTGAAAAGACCACATTGTATGCTGGTTGCACGAAATATATAGCATTTTCTGGTGTATTGAAGACATATAATTCGAAATCAGGAAACTAGTGGATTGTTTCTAGTTTTACAGATATAATTTCTCTTCTGAATGACATGATCCCTGAATATAATGAGCTCACAAGCTGAACATATGATTCCAAATGAATGCTACGCTCTATGAGTAAGATATCTGAAAGAATACACACCTTCTAGAATGACTATATAATGTTTCTCAAGGACCAAAATTCACATAATTAATGCCAAAATTGTGCTTCTCTTCAATATAAGAATGATGAATCCAGTACTACAAAATTTGAATGGCACATTCCAATCATTACCAGGTTTAGGCTCATATATGGATGTGAGGAGACATCATGAAAATTGATATAGAATAAATATACAATAATTAAATATGGGAAACCATATCACCTGATGCAATTTCCTGAATTAATGTGAATTGATCATGAGAATCGTGAATTTGGAAACAAGTTTAGAAACCTTCATCTTTCATTAATTGTACATGGAGTGAATCCATTTGGTTTTCAAAGAAGAACATAATGTATTTAGTCCATTTTGTTTGAAAATTATAACATACCACTGTGGTTACGCATTAAATTAAGATACATCATGTTATATATGATTATATGAGGACGAAAACAACAATGTAATTATATTGCTGTATATTTGGCTCCATTGATCGAGGATTTGAAACTATTTTGGGATTCAAGTGTAACATTTTATGATGCTAGAAAAAATGAAGATTTCACTTTGAGGTCCATGTTGTACGGGACGATAAATTACTTTTTGAACTTATGGAAATTTGTTAGGATATACCATTAAAGGAACTCACATTTGTCCCATTTTCAAAAATGGATATATAGTTAATTAGGTTTAAACATTAATTAAAAACTATGTTTCCAGGTCATCGAATATTTCTACACTAACAATATAAATTCATATCTTGGACGACATCATTCGATGTATGTTCAGAATAACATACAAAACTGTCTCTATTAACATGTGAAAAATTGTTTGTGAAAGAAAATGATGTGGACACTACTTTTTTTAAACCATCATCAAAAAACCTTACAAAAACATATTGGAAAAACAGATCCATTTTTAATTACCTTACTGGATTTTCTTGTATGTAAAACATTTTCTTGATGTTATAAATGTTGTAAAAATGTATGTGATAGCATCATCGACATGCTTCTAAATTCCCCTGGAAAATCATATGATGGAATTAAGGCTAGGTATGACAAGTTTGAGATGGGAATATAAAATGATTTTTCACTAGTGAAGGTTGAAACATGATCATTTCTTCCTCCTACTACTTACACTGTTTCGAGAAAAGAGTGATATTAATTTTTCAACCTCATGAATTGTGTAAAGGTTCCATAGGGGAATTAATCATATATTGAGAATATTGTGTCCATGAATGATTTAATGTTAAAGGGTATGAAATCAAATGACTACCAAATTTTGATGAACTATATATTTCCTATAGCTTTCTATTTCATTTATACAAAGAATTTCTAGAATACATTAAAAAATCTATGTTTCTTCTTCAAAGATATATGAATCATTATTAAAGACCCAGTGAAATTTCCAACTATGGAAATTGGAATTTCTATCATATTATGTGAATTGGAAAAGTTCTCCCTTCTTCAATTCGTTTATATGATGGTTCATTTGATAGTTTAATTGGTGATAGATATTCTACTATGTGGTCTTATACATTATATATGGATCTACCCCATTCAACGATAAATGAATATATTGAAATATTATATCAAAAATCGATGTCGGCCAGAGGGTTGTACACTAGAGAGATATATTGTTTTTGAAACTGTTTAATTCTAAACCAAATATAGGTTTGTTGTGTAAAGAATTGGCCAACAGAAATCTCATTACACTAGGTGGATTGAGGGTGAAGAAATTTCTAGAAGAGAGGTTGTCACAATCAATATTACAGATTTAAAGTACGCCCACATTTATGTTTTGTGTAACAATTTCGATGTTGACCCATATGTTAAAACCCATCAAGAAATTTTTATGCATTTGAATCTACATAGGGCAGAAAAATGGATATCAGATACACATAATCGATAGTTGATAGGATGGTTTCAAGACTATATTTTTATGAAGTGAGATTAAAATCTATACTCAATTTTAGAATGACATCGATGGTTATCCATAGGAAAGTTTGTGTATGTATTATATTATAATTATTATGTAGTTAATGGTTATACATTCTATACTAATGACCATGATGACGATAGTACAATGATGAATAGTGGGGTTACACTTTTGGATGAAGTGATGCATGTTTCTGGTGTTATGGACAAAAATCAAATTTATGTCAATATAACATACTTTGGTATCATAAAAGAAATATGAGATTTTAATTATACGAAATTAGAAGTGTTGGTTTTTCAATAAACGGAGGTTGATAACAGCAGTGGTGTTAAAAATGAATTAATTGGGATTTGTGAAAGTTGATTTCAGTAAGGACGGGTGGAAATATGAACAATTTATAATGGAATCACATGCAGTACACGTATTTTATGTTCCAGATCCTACAAAACGAAACTGGTCAATTGTTCTTTTATTGACTAAAATAATGGAATGGTTAGAATAAAATTCATTTGAGGAAGACCCTTTCATTGGGACTTTGCAATCATTTCGTAGTGGTCCCAATGTAGATGGAATTTATTAGGTCATAGGAGACCATAATGAAGGGATTTTCATAGTTGTTAGAGGGGTTAAATATCTTCATCCTTAATAAAGTGAGTTCAATAATCAGGTTATTTTTTATTGTAATATAAATTGTGTTACCTTATGTTATTATCTATTCACTCAGGATTTTATGTCATCAAAATTAAATGATAAACCACTTTTTCATATAATAATTTCTGAAACTACTTATGCACCCAATCCTGAGGAAAACCATGCCTCTCAACCTTTTACTGATGGTCCAAATGTAGAAGAACTACATGTTTCTCAAGCTATTGATGCAGGTCCTAGTGACGATGAACAACATATTTCTCCACATGTAACTGCTGGTCCCACTGTCGATTCTATCACTCCAGAGGAACATAATGATGATGATAATATTGCGGAAACAGAAGCCAATGAATCCCTATTGGTGAAAATATCAAGAGCATTGTAGTTTGACAGTGTTATCAACATTGTTTATGGCTAAAGAAAATGGAATCAAATTTGAAGTGGGATGGAATAAGTGACACCATCATGTTAACTACAAAAAACCATATATAGTAGCTACATTGGAAAAATCACTTGGAAAATCATTACGATTAATGTAAATTCATGGTCCCAAGTTTTCACAGTGCTTAAGACACTAATGTGGGATGATATTATAGTAACATTATGATATCATTTAATTAAATTATTAAAATAAAATAAAATACAAAAACATTGACTTACTATAAATAATCCATTGGAGAGTGTATTTATTGTAGATTCATCACACAAGGAATATGTATTAACAGTTGTAGGAAGAATTCATAGAGGCTTCCAATTTTTTTTCAAATTATCATCATAATGATGCTAAAGAGAAAATCATGTTGCACCCACATCCACATTATGATCACTTGAAATCCCAAGGACCGTGGGACACTTTTACCAGCCATCATGCCTAATATAAATTTCAGGTATATTTTGTCTATTAATACAATTTGTGTCATTTATTATATTCACCACTATGATTGGATTTTTATTATTTATGAAATATCAACTGAGTACTGAAAATAAGGAACGGGAAGAAAAACAAGCATACCACTACCATAATGAATGGATGGGGTACGCTCCACAGTTGACAAAATTGGCACGTATATTAAATCTACCGTAATACTTTTATGTGACACAAGACAACACCATAACCATGTTTCTCTATTTATATGAGGATTGATGAACATAAATAAAAATCCACTTCCATCCCATTCCATATGTTTGGGAATGAGGATTTTGTAAATAAAGAGGGAATACTTATTGATAAAATCAAACAAAAATCAAGGGAAACATGTGTATGTATGACATAATATAAATTATAATTTCTTATCATATTTATTACTTAATAATGGTTATTTATTTTTATATATTTTCTCTCTAACATAGTATCATGAATCAATAAGACCTGCACCTGATGCAGTCATACTTTCAGGGCCCTTGAAGCAGCCAGAACAGTGTAGTCATGTTAGAGGTGGGGATTTGGGGTGACACTATGAACATATTGTCAAAAAGAAAAATAAGAAGAGGATCAAACTGAGGAAATACAAAATATGATAAAATATTATCTATGTTTCAAGAAGAATAACAATACAAGAGAGTATTGATATCATGTTTTATGGGGGAGGTTAAGAGAAGAAACATCTCAAGAACAACCTTTGGGTGAAGATCCTGCACCACTCACAACCTTTTTATGGAAAGCCATTCCCCAAAAAAACATTACATAGTTGATGTAATCAATGTTTTAATAATTTTTTCTTTGAAATGTGAATAAAATATACACCAATACATTTCAAGTAATGATATTCTATAGGGTGAAAATGAATGTTATTTATATCTATCAACTGCCACCTATCTCATTGTTGCAAGGGATATAGTGTTCAATATGCATAACGACATGATACACAATAGAACACTTCCAACAGAACATGTTATATTGTCGATTATCATATCTCAGGAGCCGAGCGCTTGGATACATGTTGCAAATGAATATGAAGTCATTCATAGAGTCAAACAAGCTATTTGAAAATTCATCTCTTTGCTGTCAAATCTTGTAAAAAACATAATGAAAAGAGGTATTAATTTCCAATTTTTTTACGATTAACTTTAAACATTTAATGGGAAAAGGTATGAAATGATGAATGTTATTACATAACAAGAATGAGAAGGGGGTGAAAAAAAATATTGGCTCCAAGATATCACAAGTATTAACTAATCGATCAAAATAATCAATTAGGGGAACCTTCACCCCACCCATTCTATATTCACATTTAATATCATTGTAGGATCATATGGATATAAAATTAATTGAAAAAAATACTAAGCCAATTTATTTTGAAAAAAATACAAAGGGGGAAAATCATTTTAAATTAGTGATGAAAATGTAAATGAAATCCTCAGGTATGAATGGCTGGGCACCTCAGTTGTAAATGTATACATGAGGTATGTTTTCATGATTTAATTTAAAAAAAATCTTATATACAATGAAAATTATGACTAAATACATTACAATTTTTTTTAGCAATATATATGAAAAAATATGATGGAATTTCCCCCATGAAAAAATAGTTTGTCTCATTAGTCCTCACCTCACCACTTCAAAAGAAGAAATAAATTCTGATAAAGATGTATTAATAATGTCATCCCTACTCAATTCATTTAAAAACAAAATTATGGATGACATACTCTTTTTAAGTCCAACGATGAAGGGATAAAACTCAAAAATTTAATCACATCAACATTATTTTCATTTCATTCATTCCTTATTCTTTTATGTTTTTTAGGATGAATTGGATGCTCATAGTGGTTGATTTGGATACTCTAAAGATTTATTTTCTGGATTCAAAGCATGTATATCCAACAAACTAACCAAGAATGATGAAATTTTTCAATTTGTAATACACTCTATCTAACATTTTAGAACAAAAAATCATGTTATATAATTTATATTATATTTTAATGTGGATTCAGCTATGATAGGGTGGTGCATCCAGATTGTCTACATCATGGAATGAATTAAGTTCCTAAGGACACGATCGTCTATGAGATCTACAACTAGAAAAGTATCATGGTATTTATAATAATATTTCAATATAAAAACACATATAAAAACAAATTATTTAATTTATATGATTTTTCCGGTTGTGTCCAAAAGTATCAAATGGAAAGGACTCTGGTAAAAAAGTTTGTAAATTTTTGAATTTAATTATATTTAATCAATAAACTATAAAACATAAAGAGGTATTTTCAAAAATAATTACAAGTTCATTTAAAATATTTACTAATAATTTTATTATTTATATTTTTCCTGTACTACAATGATTGTCACAAAAATTAATATTCACTAGATGATATATATGTGTTTATAAATGAATGGGTAGCATTCTTGTTAAAAGATTGTACAATAATAGGATGAATATGAATTCCTACAATTTATGTTGTCTTTATTTAATCATTAATATCTCCCTTGATTATGATTTTGATAATATATGATCAACCTTTCTAATGATTTATTTTCTTAGGTTATGAATAATTTTTTTATAAATGAGTTTTCTTTCAAGTAATGAATAACTTAATGAGATACTCCTATCAAATTGTTCTTCATGTTTCCATGTTTCAAAAAAAAAATTGAGCTAAACTATTATTTCAAGGATCATTTATATTCTGTATTTTGGTCATTTATGTTATAGTTTCTACTAATGTAATCTGTTTGAAGAATATTGGTTGGGAATCACTCATAAATTAAAAAATAAATTAATAATTCATCAATACTTTTTGTTAACTGCCTATTATCATATCATTTGATCTGAACGTTGGATCCATCCACCCCATTATTATCTCTTTTGACACTGTCTCTTTGATATCATCATTCTGCCTTCACAATTCATTTTGTTCCTACACCCATTTACTAGGTGAATTTCTGCCGGAGGAGAAGGAAAAGTGAATGCAGAATGATGATATCATAGAGACAGTGTTAGAAGAGAGCCTCACAGGGATGCCCGATCAGATGTTTAGATCAGATTCTATGAGAACCGGTAGTTGACCAATAATATTGAAGTGCACAAAGAATCATTAGTTTTTCTATTATCTTATTTATAGAGCGATGAAACCCTTTGAAAATATATAAAGGTAATGTTATGATAAAATATCTATATTTTAATGAAAAATTATATAATGAAATGTTGATTTGATTTTCATTATTCCTTTTAGGGGTCATTTATTTTAGAATATTTTTGTCCACGTGACATGCCTTCGCAAGATGGGCAATGAAGATATGTATACTCAATGACAATGGTAATTTTGAAGTTAGAAGAGTAAAAACATTATCTATATTATTAATTCATTGAATCATATTTATGATTAATTTATTTTTTTTCTGTAATGAATATTAATATAATCATATGTGGTATTAATGGTCCAAATTTATAGGTCATTATAATTGGAATCAGAGTAGCTAACCAACTAAAAATAGAGAAAATTAATTCAGTTGGTTTCATAATTTATTATTATGCTTAATATGTCATTTGAAATTTTTTGGAATCATCCTCACCTCAATAGGACACATTATGCGACCAGTATGACTCATATTGTCACTTTTTATTTAAAATTGACCTTATTTTTAGTAAAAAGAAAAAGTGACATACTAAAAACTGAGAAGAACATTTATTTTGTTTTCATAATTTTTAGAAATGACCCATATGTCATTTTTGATATATAGGAATCGACCACACCTATGTTCCATGCACAATGTGACTGGTATAACTCAAAGTGTCTCTTTTTATTTAAAATTGACATTAATTTTTGAAAAAAAACAATTGACACACTAAAAATTGCGAAACAGCACTAGGATATTTTTTATATTTTAGTAAAAATATCTATGTGTCATATTTGACATATAAGAATCAATTTCACATCAATCTGATGCCCAATGTGACTGCTATAACTAAAAGTGTATCTTATCAGTTTAAAAATAAAATTTTAGCTAAGTAAAATTCACTCACTAAAAACAATGCAAACCCAATCCAACTATCTTCTTAATTTATTTTAACAATTCATATGATCATTGTGATTTTTATGAAAATTTATTATATCAAACCAATGCATGATGTGACTGTATGACTCTAGATGTATGTTTCCAGTTTGAAATGACATTTTCGGAAAAAAATACAACAGAAATAATAAAAATTGGACAAACCCATTTGTATTGTTTTGATACATTAGGAAAATGATACATTTATCATTTTTGACATATATGAATCTTTTTACCTTGATTCAATGAAAAATATCACTGTTACGACTTAATGCAACTCTTTTTATTTTAATTTGACATTAATTTTATGAAAAAACACAAGTGACATACAGAAAAATGAGAAAACACATTTGTATTTTTTAATACATTAATAATAATATCTATGATTCATTTGTGATGTTTTAAAATCAACCAAAATTCAATCTGACGTAGGGTGTGACCGGTATGACTAAAAGTGAATGTTATCAGTTTAAAAGTGACATTTTAGCTCAAAATGTGTCACTCACTAGAATCCATGAAAACTGAATCCAATTGTATTCAAAATTATTGATAATTATTCATACATCAATTTTTATTTGTATGAAGAAGTCTCATATCAAACCAATGCATGATGCGTCTTGTATGACAGAAAATGTGTGTTTTGAGTTTTAAATGAAATTATTTTAAGAAAAAAATTAACATGCTAAAAACATAGAAAACTCATTCATATTGTTTTAATACTATAAAAAAAGATCCATATGTCTTTTGTGACATGTAAGAATCGACCTCACCTGAATTAAACTGTCAATGCGATTAGTATGACTGAAAGTGTATCTTTTAATATAAAATTGACATTAATTTTAGAAAAAAACACAAGTGATACATGAGTCATTTGTGACATGATAAAATCAACTGAACCTCAATCTGATCCCTGGTGTGATTTTTAGGGCTTAAAGACTATGTTATTAGTTTAAAATTAACATTTTAACTGAAAAGGTGTCACTCAATGAAAACCAAGAAAACTTTCTACAATTGACTTCATAATATATGATAATGATTCGTATGTTTTGTTGAAATGTATAAATTAGTCTGATATAAAACCAATTTATGATTCCACAAGTATGACTCAAAATGTTTGTTACTAGTTTGAAATGACTTTTTAGTAAGAAAAACTCATTTGAAAAACAACTAACTGGGCAAGCACATTTGGATTGTTTTGATACATTAGGAAAATGATCCATAGGTCATTTTGGAAATATAGTAATTGAAATAACCTCAATTCAACACAAAATTCAACTGGTATGACTCAATGTGTCTCGTTTTAATTAAAATTGACATTTATTTTAGAAAAAAACATTTGTGACATGATGAAAATGGAGCCAAGTCTTTTGGCTTATTTTGAAAAATTAGGAAAACGATCCATGAGTCATTTTTGTTGTGTACGAATCAACCACACCTCAATCCTACACATAGTGTGACTGATATGGATGAATATGTCTTTAATCAGTTTCAAATTGACATTTTTTCTCAAAAACAATCACTCACTAAAAACCAAGAACACCCACTCAAATTTTCTACATTATAAAGGATATTAATTCATAACTTCATTGTTATGTGTATGCCGAAATATAATATCAAAACAATTCACAATGCTGCCAGTATGACTCATAATGCGTGTTTCCAATTTGAAATTAAATTTTATTAAACAAATGCAACTAAAATACTACTAACTGTGAAAACGCATTCAGATTATTTTTCTATTTTTGGATAATTATCCCAAATGTCATTTATAACTTGTAGAAATTGATCAGACCTCAATTCAACGCACAATGCAATAGGTATGACTGAAATATTCACTTTTTATTTAAAATACAAATTAATAAAAAAACACAAGTGTCAAACTGAAATCCTAGAAAACACATTCAGTTTGTTTTGATACATTAAGACAACAATACTTGAGACATTTTTGACATGTTCGAATCAACCACATCCCAATCTGATGCACCATGTAACCAACTTAAATCAAAATGTGTCATTTAAATTTGATATTGATTTTATTTAATGAACATGTAACATATTCCAAAACAATAAAACATGTTTGTATTGTTTAAATAATTTAAAACAACAATATATTACTCATTTTTGACAAGTAAGAATCAATTCCAACTCAGCACGACGCACGTTGTGAGCAGTATAACTCCAAATGGGTATCTATTTTAAAAAATATGGCATTTCATTATATATTTTTATAACGAGGTGTGAGAAGCGTTAAATTAAGAAAGAAATCGAAATGTTCAAATGTGTAACCGTAAAATATATGAAGAGGATACAAACAGATTGACAACCAAACAAATCCACATGCATCTTCGTAGTCTCAAGGGTGAGTGATCGTATTATGATTGGAGGATCTGACACCATGTCAACGTTGGTGGAGACCACTTAACCATGATTTTACAAGCACCCATGGGCCATCACAATAGCTATAAAACCTATTGTAACAACATCAACAAATTTTAGGCCAAAAGATAGGTCATATAGAATTATCCAATTTTCCACCCATAATGATTTCATCCATGAAATGTCATAATTCTTAAAATATTAGAAAAATTTATATTATACATGATAAATATTAAAAAATTTAACATTCTCTCTTATAAAAATTGATGTTTCAAGAATCAAATAAAAAATGAGTTGCGCGGTTGAATCTGTTAATCAGTTTTTATAAATTTCAAAACATTTGGATACTTATTACCTAAAACTTCTTAAGATTTATATCTATATAAATATTTAGTAAATACATATGTAAAAAATATTAGGATATAATTAAAATAACACAAGATTTACAGGGCTTGAACTATCTATGAGAAACTACAATCTTTCAATAGCCACTCTGGTGGGTCTATAGAATTATACTATTATGAAGTAGTGAATACAAATTGTGAAAAATACTATTAGAAACATTCTATATCCAGATAGAATGATTATATTGACTCCCATTAGATTACAATATCCTCTTATAAAATAATTTATCCAATCAAAATAATAATAAAAAATTGAATCTGCTCCATATAATCCTCATTTCGAATCCTCATTCCGATTTTGATGATTCTGATCTTCTCATTACAGTAATGATATTTCTAATTTTTCTCTTCAAAAAAACTCAGTAAAAAAATTCATCAATAAGGTGGGAACTTTAAAATTTTAATTCCTCAATTCTTCTCCATTTACGCTTATGTAAAAGTTTCAAATGATTGAATGATCTGAAAAAGTATTTATCAGCAACAAGAAAACCATATGTAGGAAACATGAAATTTTTCCAACATTTTTATATCCTAAAATCATTCTACATCACTATGATTTAATCATTAATCATGTATATAATAAAGGCTCTCTAAATTTACCATTATTTATGAGAAATTTAAATTTAGCTTTAGTTTATTCAACTCTTCATATCATTCATGGAATGATAATGCTGGAAATTAGTTCTGATTTACACATAATGTTGGCTCTAAAATCTACTGAATATTGGATCGAATTTTTTATTTATATTGGTTTTGATTTTTTAGAATACTTTTTCTAATTTTTATAGTATCCTGATTTTCATATTGTACAGAAAAATGATTCCAATTTTCATCGAATTTTGGATTGAATTCTACTCTTAAAACCAGTTCCAAATTTCATAGAAATTTTTTTCTAATTTGAATAGAATCATTATTTTAATTTCCCTTAGAAAACTGGTTCTGATTTTTTTATAATCTTGGTTCAGATTTTTTTTAAGAAAACATTTTCTATATTTCGGAGAAATATAATTTCTATTTTCTCATAAATCATTTTATGATTTTCATAGAATAATGTTTCTGATTTATCTCACAAATCATGTATTTATTTTCTTAGATTCATTGTTATTATTTTTCTTAGAATCCTTGGTCTGATTTTATCATAATTTATTTCCGATTTGATTAGAATATTGGATTCTATTTTTCTATTAAATTTAGTTTCCATTTTCGTAGGAAACATAATTCCAATTTGTACAGAATGTAGGTTCTGATTTTTGCAGAACTCTTATTCGATTTTAAAAATATGTTGGATCCAATTTCGGTAGAATTGTAGTTCTTATTTTCATTAGAATGTTTTTTTATTATTTTCTCAGAAAAAAGATTGATCCAGTTTTCTGCTTCGTTTATGTGATTCTGATTTCATTTAACATCCCCACTATTTCTTCAAATAATTTTATCATAAATTTTATTATTATTTTTTAGAAGTTATTGATAAAAAAATCATCATCTAATTTTCATTATTTTTTTTTGGAAAAAATTAAAACAAATAACTTCACTATATTCATCAAAATCCTCTTCTAAAACACTTCGGCAAAAGAAATTAATTCCTTTTTTAAAACCATCTATCTCAGAAAATTCGTTCTTTCAAAATCCAAAAAGTCATCATTCCTAGACAAAAAAACAATTCTTAGGAAAAATAAAGGTTAGTTGTAAATAAAAAAATTGAAAATAATTTATCACAAATTTACCTTAATTTTATCCTTTAAATTTTACTTAATAATAATTGCGATGAACTATGAGATAGTGAAATACACTCAGAACACTTTGGTAATGTTCAAATCATTAGAAACAGGAAATAAATAACATAAATAAAACTATTAATACCACGAAGGTAAATTGTTTCATGATATAAAATATTAAAAAAGAAATTATATACACCACACCAATGGAAGAAGTAGTGAATATGATAAATGTCATACATAAGTAAAAGTGAGATAAGAAACTCTTTCTTCACATCTAATTTCCTTTGTATGTGTTTTAACTCTTGTATAATAAAAACATTTGTTATTATTATATTATATTACAATATTAATATACATCACACGATATATTATTTAATTATAGTCTTTCTGAGGAATTTGTTTATAATTATTTGTTTGAATACATAATTTTTGAACTAGTTTCTCCACTTTTATGTATGTTACGGTTTGGAAATTTTAGTTATTTACCATTCATAGAGGATAATATATCCAAATTGTTAAAAATGATATAAAAAACAAATATATTCATTATATATGTTTCTATAATAATCTATAAATGATAAATATAGAAACATTGTCACACCATTCATGAAGATGGTTGGTCATACATATATGTGAACTTTGTTTCCATTTTAACAATGGGTAGAATTAAACAAAAATAATTTCTAATATACCTATGAAGAATAATATTTCTATTATTTATAAAATTTATACTAATCTAATACATCCTTATTAAAACCTAATTTGAAATAAATTTTAAAAAAATTCTACATCGCTATGTGAAGGCGGTAGTCAACATGTATGTATTAGTAATGTTATTGTTTTACAATGGAATAGATGGTAAAAAAGATAAATAGTTTACTATATTTACATAAATATTTTTACTTCATAATTATAAAATATATTACTTAACATTATCATTATAATCTTCTTTATTTAGGGCATGTGATAATTGATTCATGTCCCTTAGCGAGTCTAGTGGTCTATTGTACACTCAAACAACATTATCGTATCCCCCATGGAATGTTAATTAAGAAGTTAAATGTTATATAATAATAATATAAGTATTATATTATCATAAAAAAAACACACACACACACAGATATATATATATATATCTTAAATCCATCATTATATCTATCATTTAAGATGGTTATAGAAAATCAATAAAATTGATTCATGATGATGTAGTCTACCATACGGATGATCAAACTTTAAATTTCCCATTTGATTGTAGTCGAGATGTGTCATGGTAATTCAATTAGAAAAATATCATCTTAATAAATAGGGGATGATATTTTAATTATATAATCATAGTCAATGATTATTGGAATGAGATGGAAGAATAAATAAAAAAAATACACGTTTAATAATTTTACCTCTTTTTTTGCAGCGAGCCGCTTCAAGTTTATAAATAAAGATATATTTGGATTACATCCTAATAAAAAAGAATCTATAATGTCGGTGTAGTATTTCATATATATTGTTAGGTATTGTCTGAACTAAATGGGTTGGATGTGAGAATCAAAGAGGTGAGTGATTTGTTTTTTATTAGTGGGGGAGAGGGCACAAATTGAATTTTTTAACTGATAATTTGATAACTATATTTTTCATGCATGAATATAATATATTTGGTGATTATCAAACCGATGGTTTAAAATCATTGATATATCTCAATACTTTATATGATGGGAATAGTTTAGATCATTTTTAACCCTTAACTTCTTAGTTTATCCCTATGTAGACCAATTTTCACCTTCACCATGGTAAATAATTTTCAATTATTTTAGTATTCATAATGGGTGAAAAATAATTTTTACTTATTTATAAATAAATTTTATTTTTACTTCAAATACGAAATCCATTTTTCCAAATTCAGTTAATAGAAGTGGAATAATTATATTTAAAGATAAACCCACAAATGTGTCAATAATAAAAATTATTTTTCCAAAAAAATATTTAAAATGATTAAAAGTTTTAGTACAAATATTAAATATTAAATTTATTCCAATAAACTAAATTAGATAAATTTCAGTAGAATTCAAATAAATTTTCATTAAAAACAATTTAATGTATAATTTAACCATGTAAATAACATAAAGAAAAAAGAAGTTTTTAATAAAAATAAGTATTTTCAGTATTAATTAAATATTTAATACTTTTAATAAAAATAAATATAAAACCCAAAGATAATTATGACATGTATATAGTAAAAAAAATTAAATTTCCTTATTTGTTAAATAATTATTTAAAATTATATGTGCAATGAATGACAAAACTACTTTTAAAAAATGTATTTTTTCAGAATTTTTTAATGTTTTTTATTTTATTTATAATTATTAGATAATAATTGAATTTATTTTATACTTGTCAAAACCATAATATATTCATAATTTAGTTATTACAATTTATATTTAGTTACATAAAACCTATTTTATAATGGTAATTAATAAATAACATTATTTCAAAAGAGTATTGTGGTATGTTCAAAACTACATTTTCATCAATCATAAGATGTCATAGAGATTGAATTTCATTTTAACAAAAATATATTATATAGTATTAGGTTATTACATTTTATTCTTATATATATGTTTCATTTAATATACACTATCGAATATGATGTTCCTCTTTTAAAATCTCGGGGTCTTACATTTTACCCGATTAAATAAATTGTATCCTCATTATTTTAATCTTCATCCTAGAAATAATGGGTTTGATATTTGGAAATATCTTATTTTGTAAACCTACATAATATAATGGGGTAAAAATCCACTTTATAAGTGAGAAATAAAAGTTAAATGGTTACTTATAATTTCACCTTACAAACTTTCCATTTACAATAACATTAGTGAGAAGTTAAGATATTTATATTTTTATCAAATAATGATCTTAAAAAGACTCATGTTGGGGGTGTGGATTATGTTCATTAATTTTGTTTTCTCATAATAAATATCCTTTAATAGTTTAATCCGGAATTATTTTATTTTTTTTAAATGTCATAAAATTGAAATCAAATCATATAAATAAACATACACATGGAGGTTTATAGTGGTGTAAGGAATTAGAACACCCTAGTCTACTCCACTACTACACTTCTCCCTAGGTGGGATTATTTGAAACATACCATCCATTTTTTAGGGACTTATAATTATTTTCACAGGTAATACATGACCTAGAGAAAATTTTTGAAACATGGTATAAACAAATGTTCTTTTGATGGGGATCCCAAAAATATGTATATAAAAAAATAATTTAATGTTTATTTTTCATCGAACTATTAAAAAAACATAAAATAAAATGATTTTATATTTTTTAGGTCATTGAAATAAGACACATCTTATAGAAATGATATATCCCCATGAAATGTAATTTGAAGTGAAAATATCCCATGAATTTCTATCCAACTGAAGAAAATTTTGAAAATAAAAATAGCTGATAAGTCGAGGATTTTTATTTGTAATTTATGTTGAAAAAAGTGTTTCATTATAGAATCTTTGATAAAATAATTAAATGTATTTTATTATTCACTTCACATCTCATACAAAATACTTCACTTGCACACTTATTCTACTACTTATTTTTTAGATAAATTCACTTCCTCTTATTTAAATTCACAATACATGGTCCATATAAAATAGAAATCACAACCAATTTTTTCCATTTAGAAAATATCTTTTCATCTGTATAGGAAAATAAAATATAGAATCCTCTTTCTTATTTCTCTATACATGGAACTTAATATATTTAATTTTACCTAAATGAAAAAATCAAGAATCTATGAATTGTACAAAATAATTAAAAACATGACTTGAGTGTTGCAATGGTAATAAATACCAACTAGCATCATGACATATACAATTTGATGATTTGAATCCACATATCCGAATTGTTGATCTGATACCACCAAGCTAATTTTCATACCTGAATCAGCACATCATATTTTTCTTCACTTAACCAAATTGTCTTAGGTAGGAATTTCATTCACATATCATAATATTATATAGTTGATTTGAAATTTTTTTCCATTTTCTTCATGTTGATTATTCATTGATACTGACATAGCTAATTTAAGATATATACAATATTTCACTATATTGGGGATTCATGTAATCAATTTCATCGTGTCTCCATTTTATATACCTGATTTTTCAATTACGCAAAGGATAATGTAACTTAATACTATACTTATAAAATTTATTTAACATAACCATCATGTTGAAAATTCCTCAAATATGTTATTTTTTTAACATAGCCAATTCAATTATCTATTTCATCTATATGAGATATTTTTTGATGTATTCATTTTCATGACATCGCAAATTTTTCAAACCTGGGTAGAATGTAGAAAAAATGGTTAAAATCTATTTTTAAGAATATTATCCATAAAATACACAAGAATAAAGTAAAAACTAATAAATTCAATTTGAAAATAAGATCATTATTTCAGTATTAAGGGTATTTTAGACCATCAAAACCACAATTACATGAAATACATTAGATCAACCATATTAGTCCAACCCCCCCCCTCCCCGCACCACTTTTTATGATCACAAGACCCGTAATACATATAATAACATTAGATATTGTAGTAGATAACAAATGAAGAATTATTTACAGAGGTTTAACATGAATTAAATAGTGCATATATTATAGATTTCAAAATGATGTGTTATCAACCATATTTAGTTTCATATTGTCTATGTGGTTAAAACGTCTCTTCAATTTAAAATAATTATCCACCTTTTTAAAGACATTTACCTTATCTTTTATTTTTTTTTTGAGATAAAACATTTGTCCTCCTTTTTTCTCAATAAAAATGATTTGGAAGAGACGTAAAATGAAAGTTAATATAGAACATCAGT
This sequence comes from Viscum album, assembly GCA_963277665.1. Lineage (NCBI taxonomy): Eukaryota > Viridiplantae > Streptophyta > Magnoliopsida > Santalales > Viscaceae > Viscum > Viscum album. The sequence goes on from OY728161.1 coordinate 1,471,377,338, forward strand.
GTCACAAACTATTTACATTTAGTTTAAAAATGAATTATAATTTTATAGAAATATTGGTCCTCATTAAATAAAAAAATACACAAATAACATAAAATGAGATAAATCGTTAAAAATCACATGAAAAATAATGAAATAATTATGTATTTATTTAATTTATATTTAATAAATATTATAATCCATTATGTATTGTACAAAAAATCATTTAAGTAATCAATTTCATTTTAGTTAATGATGATTTTGAGGATGAAGTGGGTCTATATGTATATGATGCTTGGACATATGACACTGAAGGATCAAAATAAACATCCACACTATGTATGGTTTTCAATTAAGTACTAGTATGATTAGGAAAAAAATGTATTCTTTTTATCATCTTACGAAAGGATTCAACACACATGTAAATCCTCAAAATAACATATGACTTACAAAACTCAAGGATCGTGAGTGATTATCACTTATGATTTTGAGCAACTGATGTTATTCCATACCTGATAAACTTTTTATGATGTTCTACATTACATTCAAAAAAAATTTACAACTCACTAATAACAAGAGGGCTGAGAAGAGGGAAAATATTTACTACTGTAATTATAGAAGGCATATACACACGAACATTCTTCATAATGAGGTTTAAAGACAACTTTACACCGATTATACAATGATTCAACAACTACACTTTCTATTCCATGATATTAACTTGAAATATAAAATAATGAACTACTTAATTAACAACCTTCATGAAATATTTGTTTAAAAATCATCACAAATATTTTATTTAGTTTCACAAAAAATTAAAACTATATGAGGATTGTAGAGAACCAAATCACTTATTGTAACTGGAACGTTCTCCTATAATTATTCATTTGATGATTCTTCTATATATTCATCCAGATATAAATATTTTATATCTATGGTATATATTATAGAAAAATTCAATTGGATTTTTCATTGTTTAGAAAAAAGAATGTATTCATTGTTACCCTTAACAAATATGGAAAATAAATCCCATTCCCCATCAAACATAAAAAAATTTAATATACCTAATCCATAAGAGATTTATCAAGATTACAAATGTGGTCATTATTAATCATATCTGAGAAAAAACTAAGATTCTTAATGGATTCTTTAGTATTGTGAAAATGACTAAAAATTTAATTTCTCATTTCATACAATAACCATGTATATGGCATATCATCTTGGAGACACTGAATCAGATAAAAGACATAACATTACTCAAACATTTTTTCACTAAAATCAGTCTATAAATCAGAAACAATTGAAAAAAATAATTAGAAGAAGAAGAATAACAAAATTTATTTATATACTGAAAATTGTTTTTAGAAAAACATGTCATAGTGTAAAATGTTTCCTTTACATTAGGATATATATATTTTATTCCATCAACCACTTCTTGATAGAATCATGATTTCATGAAAGAATGATCTTTAGACACATCATTTTGAGATACATGTAAAGAAAAAATCTCAAAAAACAAAACATTTTTAGGATGAAAATACTTCCAACCACATATAAAAGATTTTATTTACTCATGTTCATTATAATTTACCACACCAATAATATGTGGAACTAATGGATCTATTCGAAGACTATTGAAAATTAATGATTGAGTAGCTACCATTCCAAACAACATATTAACATCAAACATAGTGATAGTCATCTCATTAAGTGTTTTGATCTCACTTTTTCAAACAAGTTTCAATTGTTTTAAATCAAAATAATATACTTTTAGATTTTCAATATCCATTATTTCATCATTTTCAAACACTACCAGTTCCATGATTTCTGATATTCTTATATTTAAATAAACAACATCATGAATAGTTGAATGTGAATTTTATGTCTATGGTGTAAGATAATTATTTTTAGATTCCATAAAAAACATCAATATCTGATCTTATATAAATAGTTGATCACATAATAATTATATCATCTTCTTTACAGACATCCACTAACTCTAGACTACTCTGAACAACAAAGCTCATAGATCTTATTTGAGAAATCATATCTTTAAAAAGGATCCAATTGGCTCAAAATAATTATCTATATGTTGATATCTGCCAGCTGACACATAATATTCACTATAAGCATGACATTTAGCAACAACCTTCTCTTAAATCTATGTAGAATCTTCCACTATAGGACAATTAACTAGATCTGAAGACTCTATTCTTGGAGATGATGTCCCATCAACTCCCATATCAGACCCCATATTAATATGTGTTTCACATCTATGTAGTTATGTCTAAGATGAATCCCCATGAGACATAATTACATGGTAAATTTTTATATTAAAAAATTATGTAGGATTCAGATAATATCCAATTATATTTAGTAGAAGGTAAATAGGGTATTATGTCTAAAACATTTCTATACATGATCATCACCTAAATGTAATTATTTATTATAAAAAACTAATAGGATAATATACCTTATTAATTGTAGTTTAACTCCCCTTTTCCATTAAAAAAATAATTCATGAATACCACCATGTATCATGGAAAAAACATCTTTACATTATGGATCAATACATACATAAAATACATATATAGAAAAATAATTTTTTCTATATCTCTCGATCATTCTGAAATACATATCTATAAAAAATTAAAAAAATACATTAAATTAATAGGAAACTATTTTACACGTTTATTTTTGAAAATATTCGTTTTGAAAATAAATAAAATAATAAATTGGACTAACAGATCATGTCATAAAAAGTATCTATTTAAAATTAAACTCCCCCTTATGGGGACAATGAAAGACCTCATACATTTCAACTGATGAATCTACCAAGATTATTCCATTAACATTTGATGTGATTAAATCAATTATTTCATTGAAATAAAAATAAAAATTCCACAAAAACTCATAAAATATTATTAAAAAATAAAACCCAACATCTTATCATAAAACCTAGAATCCCAACCCTGAAACTCAAGAACCTTTTTTAATAAAATTTTATTTATCTTCATCTATGCCAAATATATGGGTTTACCTATATTAACACTTCTTACACATCAATGGGATATCATAGGAAAACACGTGTTTCCATAATTGAAACACTTCAAATAGGCTAGTTGATGGTTGAATAGGGATAAATCGGTTTGAGATGATGAGTTGTCTTAAAAGAATGGTTTTTTATATGAATTGAAAAAGAATTGTGATCCAATTTTACAATATCGGAATATTAAATTTTTATAAAATATCAATGAACCACAAACATAGGGTGTTCTAAAGGGGTTCAGAAGTAATGAAAACCCATGGAATTCCTATAAATAACAATCATTTCTTCGATAGGGAGAGAACATATTCTATCATAAATAACTAGCTCTTATTTGGTGCTACTCATGCGTGCAAGGGAATCCACCACAGAGTTATCCTCCCGAAAAATATTTCGGAAAAACATTACTTGTTTAGTCCCCACAATGCAATGAAAAATAATACATAACAAAGCCCATGGCACAGAATGGAGCCCCTAAATAGACCACAACATAACCTTAGAATCAGACATAACCTCCACCACTTGGATACCACACTTCTTAACAATGTGCAAGCCTTAATGAACTGCCCACACCTCTGTGCCCAAGGAATCATCAGGTCTATATAAGTATTTGATCCCATGAGAACTGAGACACGAATGTCCTTAATCGCTCCCCTCACCCCTCATTATACCTCACATAAAATCCCCAACCATGTTGAGCTTCATACATCTGAGTGGTGGAATCCACATGATCCAGGACCCCAACCTCACGCTAGATGCTTGAGATATATTAAGAAGACTGTAATCCATGACTGAATGACAGAACCCTTTTAGAAGAAGAACCTACTAGAAAATATGGTCTCGAAGACACTCCTACTGAAAAATATTAGAATGAAAGTATCCCATTCAAGAATAGTTACATGCTTCCCAAATGATATTGCAAGATCAATAAAGGATAGATTAATGAACATTACACTCCATGGGCCTACTGTCATCCCTGTGGAACCAAGAATCTAAAAAAAATGTGCAGGGATTGGTTTTTGTTGATGTAGGGGTGGGGAGTGAATAAAGACCATTAATTTGAAGCCCACCTTCTCTTAAAAATAAGTGGATAATGGATTGTTCATATGGGGTCTCACAACATAGGCAATGAGACGTTATTGAAATGTGTCTCCTTTTAACCATATCATCATTTTAAAAAGATCTTTTCATGATAGGACAATTTTACAATCGGTTACATAACTAAATCCTAATTTTTATAGGTACCCTATTTTTTGGGTTACACCCAACTTATATGTAAATAAAATAAATAATAAAATATTGTAATAGAAAAAATTTATATTTTCTAAACCAAAATTAAAATTACACTTAATATAAATTTCATCAAAAACAAATAATGTAAATTCAATAAATCGGGAACAAAATAAATTAAATATGTATAAAAAATTACAAATTTCTTTTTAATATAAAATAAAAAATATTAATCACTATGGGTTTAGTAAAAATATATTCTAAATATTTCTTTGTAGAAATAAATTCATGAGAAAATGACCCTTTTTAGAATGATATAACATGAAATGAGGACTAATGTCTATATTCTTTCTCCTTTAATGATATATTAGATTCCTTGAAATGTTTAAAACACTACTGTTATTACGGTTAATTGATATTGATTGTAATTAAATCCATAATCTAGTAATTTTTGTTTCATTCATAGAAATTCAAAACAAAAACTACCTGCTGCAATATATTTTTATTTTGAAATAGATAATTAAATAGAGTGTTTCCTTTTAATAGTCATGGATACTAAGGGTTTTCATAGAAAATAAAATGTTCCTAATGTATTATCCCAATATATTATACAACCACAAAAATAGACATCTACATATTATGTTAAAAATAATTTACAACATTCATTAAAATGTAACGATTGAGAAATTTTTATATTTTATTATCTTAAAATCATTTATGTTGATTTTAAAAGAAATTATTTTTTTCATGAGAAATAACATAATGATATACTAAAATAATTTTATATATTCTAAAATTAGTAAAATTTAATAATCATCCAATTATTTCACTTTAAATATTTTGGTCAACTAGTTTCTCAGCTTCATCCAAGTCACACTATTCATTAGATCTCATACGAATATTATGAACTTTTCCACTTTCATTTCAAAACCTTATAATTAAATCTAGTCTATATTTTAATTGATTTATCACATTCATAATGTATTTATGATAAAATAAGAAATCAATAAAAAAATTTATGTTTCCAATAATTTCATAGAAAATTCATTTTTAATGAGTTTTGAAAATTTATTACATAGTACATTGTTTACTGAACTAAATATTAAATCATTAATATATATTAAAAAAAACAATATATACAAGTATGTGGTTTTCATAAATATATTTGGATTTTAAATATTTATTGAAAAAATTGATATAATAAAGGATACTAAATTCTCGTACGAAGATCTAGGTTCTTAATTTCAATCGTAAAGTAGTATCATAATTTTAACAACTGAATTTGGAAAATGTGGATTTTCAAAACTAGGATGTTGTACAACATATAATTCCTCCATTATAAAACCATTTTGAAAAGATTATTTTTCATATATATTTAATAATTATAAAATAATAATTGATTCATAGGATAAAATAATCCTAATTTCTTCTAACCGTGATATTGGGAAAAATATCACTTCGTAGTCAATTCCTTCAGATTGGATATAGACATTAGCTAAAATTCTAGCATTATTTCTCATTATAATAACAAATATCATCATGATTATTTCTAATTACCCATTTTCCAATAAAAACATAATCATACAGTGAATCAACTATTTCCATCACTTTTTTCCACCTAAACTAGTTTTTGTCATATTTCATATCTACAACCCATTTTCACATATTAAGGATTCTTCTTTAGACATAGGTTCTAATAGAGATAAAATATAAGACTAATCTTCATGTTTTATTATACACCTTATTGTACAAATTAATTCATATAATCTATCAATAATAGTTTATGATATATGGTTCCTAAGGGTTTTGGGCTGTCTAGGTAGCACACATTTTCTTTTAGTGGCATCCAATGTTTCTGGATTCAGTTTTGGAAAATCTTGTTACAATTAGTCTTATTATTTTATTAAAAATATATTTACATCTCATGTTTTAAAAATAACCACTTAGTTAATAAATATGAGTTTCTTTGTTCTCAAAAGGATAACCTTCATCAATCTTCAACACAGTTAAGTCTTCAACAATATTTATCCCTTTATTGAGAACTCTAAATTCTTCTGAAGAAGTAGAAGAGACAAAAACTATTTATTCAATATCTTTTGGAACAAACATACAATGATTATCCTTGACGTATTGAATACATATATATTACCCAAAAACGATAAAGTATTCATCTTTTTACATTATAGTATTCCATAACTATTTTGGAGTTTTCCATAAACTTGGTTTATTTAGATCATTACTTTTGACATAACATGTTATATTAACATAATCAACCTAAATATGAGTAGGATGGTTATATTAATGTAACAGTTTCAATTTTTTTCAAAGTCATTTTCATCATTTTGAAAACACAACCTTATTCTAGTGTCCAATGAATTGAAAGGTATGTGTGACACCTTATTTTGAACAGCATGCATTAAACTCAGTAGTCACAAATTGTCCTCCATGGTCACTTATTAATGCATTAATTTAAAAATCATTCTATTTTTGAACCAAATTTCATAAATTTTCAAAAAAGAACAAGTATAATTTTGAATAAATAAAAAGAAAACCCATGTAAATCTAGATTAATCATCAACAAAAACATAAATGTCATATTATCTACTATGTCATGAAAATATAGATGGACCAAATAAATTTATATGAATATGTTTTAGAGGAATATATGTAGAAACATATTTAATTGGTTTAAAATATGTCCTATGTTGCTTTTCTCATTTGGTGGTCATCATATCAATTCTTTTTATTTTATTTATGTTTATGTAATTATTAATGTAAATTAATTTTAGAAAATATAATCCAATAATAAATATTATAATGTCCCAATATTGTCTTACATGTCAATATTTTTTTTTCAACATTTCTATTGATTACTTGATTATTAATCAAATAATTAAAATCTAGTTATAGATGTTGTTTTTTATACTGAATTAAGATTATGAATATAATAATTAATAAAAGAAAATGCACAATATGATAAGTCAATAAAATAACCGTCATCATAACATTGGGAGATACTAATCATGTTTATATTTAATCCTTACTTATAGATATTTTTTTTGAAAAGAGTATAGTTTATATTTCCAACTAATCCAACTCTTAGAATCATTCATTTAGACATATCACCAAAATATACATAAACTCCATCTATCTTTGATAGGTAGTCAAAAATAATGAAATATACACTCATTTTCCATAATTATCCACTATTGTTATACTACCTTTAATTTTCTATCTTTTACCTTTAGATCTACAAAGGTACATTAAACAAGAAATTTTTTTCCCCAAATTTTCATAGGTACATCATGGTTAGAAATTAAGGATTTGAAAATCCAAATTTGTTTGGGATTTACTAAAACCTCATCAATGAGATTTGAATAAAAATTCCTAAAAAATTCATTTTTATCCCCGTATAACAGTGGGTTTCTTCAATCTGTAATCATTTTTGTTGTTTCCTAGATTTCCAATATGAAAAAATGTAAATTTGGAATGATTTTTTTTCATGGAACAAGCTACAATGTTGTTTATAAAACATTGGTTTTTTTACATTTCCTTTTTATTCTATGAATAATTTGATAAGTTTCATTATTAACAAATAAATGTATTTTAGTAATTTCCACAATTATTAAACACTCTATAAACATCTATAAAATCATGAACTTCTTTAGGTAAATTTTATATATTATTTAAATGTTCAATACATGATGTAATTGAATTATCTAGTTTGTTTCTAAAAATTATAATTTTTTTAGAAAATTCATGCATTTCATTAATAGCTAATTCATAAAATTTTGACTTTGTAAATTCTCCATTTTAAATATTCATATATATCTTCTATAATGTAGTAACATTCATTATATTCCTAAAATGAGAAATTTTTATTTGATTGTTTATTTCCATTTTTATATTAATAGAGAGGTTTTACATCATTAGTCTCTGTCATGATAAACATGTTGGATTTATCATTAGAATGATTATATTTGGATTCAGAAGAAACATCACTAGAATACTCTAAATAAATCTATTTTTCCTTCACCATTTTTATTGCATTATTGTTATAAAAATAATTATTGATGTATTTTTTTTTAACTTTTTATCATATTGAAGATATGGATTATCAGTCATAAAGTGTTTTTGATTCTAATAGCCATTGTATCTTAAATCCTTAGAATTTTTATTTGACTTCATAATTTTTTTGATAGGTTTCTTAATGCATTTTATTAAGTTATAAAACATCCTAAACATCAAAGAAATGTGAGTCACCTCATACTATAAATCAAAACTATTTAAATAATGTTCATTAGATGATTTAACTAATTTAACTTCTATACAATTCTGATCATCCTTTGAAATATAAATTATTAAAGAAGAATTTTAATTTTTCACTATACTATGTTCATCAGCATTATCATATATCTTTTCCAGATAAATTATTATAGTTCTAATAAAAAGATTTATTTTTATGTTCTTAACATCAGTTGACTATTTGATAGTAGCTGAAATACCAATCCATCTTGGTTGTTTTATTCTGGTAAATTTGGGATCCTACTATGCATATGTAATATGTTTCCCTATGTTAGTAACAATATTTATAATTTATATGAGTCCTATATTAAAATATGCGATACTCTCTACATACATAATTCTAATGGGTTCACACAATAGTTTGGAATTACTGTACCTGATATCCCAAATAAATTCTTTTCATCCCTAAAAACTGAAATTATAGTCTATATTTCCTAAGTATCTTGACATTGAGAAAATACATAGAACTAATCAATTACCAATCCATATATTATACTAATCATGTATATCTAATATAAATCATCATTTTATTTAGTTTCCGTAACACATTAACCGAGAAGCCCAGGGTCGGTGCATTATTTTAATACATAGGCATGATTATAAGAAATCAAATATATTTGTATGATTCAATTTATAATTCTTAGAAAATAGATTATCTACAGAAAAATCATATTACAATTCAAAACCTAATATTCAATATATATAATTCTTTGAGAATGCCAATATTCTCAAGATTAACACTGCATATCAATCATAATACACCTCTTGGAATCCTAGGAAAACAAAACATAACTAATGTGTGAGCATAGATGCTCAATAAAATTAAACAATACGAAAAATACATTCATAAATATCTATAAACATTAAGGAACGTATAAAACATAAACACAAGCCATTTTAAAAATAAGCATTAACATAATATGGAAAAAATAAATCAAATAATTCCTTTTAAACATTCACATGGATGTTATTCTAGTCGAGTAATCACATGTAATATCAATAAGTAATATCATACTAACATAATTCATAATGTAAACATCATAACCACATCCTCAAGGCCATGTGCCAAGACCATACATAACTATACTGTCAAGGCCTAGTGCTAGTACCATTCATAAACATATAATCATGGCCTTGTTCATACACACTAGTTTATCTCATGAGACCTATCGACTCATTTAGGGGATGTAGAGGCCCCACCCATCACTTACTAAGTCCAATCTATCCTCATATAAAAATAGTGATACAAAATATAAACATTTAAATTAACACTAGCATACGAAATGATAATATTTTAACCATAAAACATGAATGGTATAATGATAGAACATACATAGTAAATCATATAAAAAACCTTCAATACAATATTGGAGATTGTCTCATAATAAATCATCATCGTTAAAGTATAAAATCCAACAAAGGATGTTGAAATAGGTACAAAAAATCTATCATAATCATTAAAATTATTTGAGAGAAATGTCCCTTTATTACAGTAAAATAATGTAAATGATGTATAATTATAAAATAAAACGTTTATTTTAAAAATAACTTACTAATATTGTAAGGGAATTATGAAAATGTTATAGCGTTATAACTATAGAAAATTTCAATTCACACCACATATGTTAAAAAAAGTTGTTCCTTAATTTTTTGAGAAGGTCATAATGTTCCTTGTTTAGAAAATTATGGAAGGATTCCTTTAAATATGTTTAAAAAAAAGTCAAACATGGGATAAAATGGCTCTAAACAGTTGTCGATAATATTTTGAAATATATTTTTGAGAAACATGGACGAGGATGATAAATATGTCCTCGTCATTATGAATAAACAATGACATATAAAAATGAGATTGTGAAATTAACACTTATATTGTACATTACATAAGTAAATAGTTTATTAACCTCTTATATAATGGTTAATTTAGGTTATTAAATTATAACAGAACCATATAAATATTTATCAAATCATATATGATCCTTTTTTATAATTTTGTTAATAATATTTCACTATTACCAATGTTTCGATTGTTAATAACTTCCTTCTAAAATTCATATTTTTTCATGTATGTCAATTTTTTTATTAATAAGATGTATTTTTGTCATATATATAATGATATTAAGTTCATAGTTATAATATTTATGCATTATATAAATTTTATAATCATTCATGAATGGTTGACACGGACAACGAATCCCACCTCGTCGTGGAGATGAGAGGCCATATATACAAACTAGTGATGATATCTTTCTCTTAATGGTAAAATCGTATGTAATTTTATTGTATATTAAGTATAAAGAATAATTATCATGTAATATTAATTATTTATATAAACATTAATCATTATTATACCTATCCAAAATAAATTAGTGTAGGATAATAATTTAAACAACAACGTGGAGATGGTAAGACAAACCTATACACTAATGGTGATATTGTTATTCCTGGGCTTGTTAAAAAAGGAATATGGTTGTCACATTATTATAATAACATATCAATATCTATATTATACTTTTATAATTGTTTCATTGTGGAAAAAATATGGTAATCAGAAGTAGAAGTAGAAAAAAACATTAAAAGAGATGATAAAACAATTACCTCTTATTCAGGTATCTTCTTTCTAATTTTCACAAAAGGACTCTTCTAATGGATTTATTCCAAATGTATGGACTCCAAGAATATTTTATAATATTTTTTAGGAAAATTGAGATGGGTTTTGGAAATATAATGTTCTCTATATGTGTGAATAAAAGAGAATAATAGGTTTCCTTTTATAAGAGTGGTATGGGGAAATCTAGGAAATTTTCAAAATATTAAATTAATAGAAATTAATTTCCTACATTAAAAGGATCCAATGTGAATTATTGAGAATCTAAAAGTGTTTATGGTATTAATTATTTCAACCAATTATATTTATAAATTTTTTTATTTTATTTTAAACCTTATCATTTTAATTTATCCTTATTTAATCTATTTTATTTTAATTGTGGTAAAATATTCTAAATACTGAATTGTTTTGAATATTTAAAAATATTGTGTAAATTTACCATAAATGGATCAGTTTTGATATTTTATACCTTATAATTATAAATTTTTAATTTTTAATGATTTTTATGATTATTATCCATTTAAATAAAATTTTATTTTTATAAAATATCAACAGTCTCAATTTTAACACTATTCATTAATTTGACATTAAATAAAATGTAAACATAAATATAACATCATAAGAAACCATTTAATACACTAAAAACTTGTCATTTTAGACTATAAAATTCATATATCACTTCAATTATGTCAATTAATATGTATTTTAATATTTTTATATTCTTTACTTAATATTTAAATTAATAAATTAATTACTTCTTTACTAATGTATCATTATTTATGGTCATTATTTAGTATATAAAACTTATAAATAAAATACCATGATAACTGTAATGCTTTTATATTTCCAAATACTCTTCATGATAATATTTTTCTCCATCTTATCCCTATATTAAAATTATTGAACTTATAAGAAATGAGAGTGTGAAACATTATCACATTCTATAATTTAAATTATATCTATGTCATTGTCATTAACAATATTCCATTAAATGATTCTTTCTAACTCATTATGATATATTTAACATTATCCTTTTAATTTTTATGAATTATAAATTTCTATAAATTTCTATCATTTAATTAATTTTTATTTACTTTAAAATATCATTTTTGTTAATATTGAAACTATTTATTATTTGGATTTTTATAAAATCACAACATCTTTATTAATTACAAAAATACTACATTAACTCATCCCTAATATGTCTGTGACTTTCAAAAAATCGTGAATAGTTTGAAATGATTGAAAAAATATTTATTTTAATATTATTAATATCATTTAATTGATTATTATTTTAATAAATCCATAAATACACAATCATTATGTAAACATAGAATTTATTAATTTGATTTATAAAAATAAAAATAAATATCCTTAATGTAAATAAAAAATATTTATTTAAAATTACTATTTATATTCAACCATATCACTCACATACCCTCATATTTAAAATATTTTACTTATTAAAAACAAATGTATAACACAAATATATTTTCTTTAAATATAAATTTACAAATAGGTTAAAGTCATCCATGTTGCAACATGTGGTTCCAAAAATATCCCAAGGAATATTTTGGTTGATGTAAACTTACCCAATTAAATTAGGACACGTGTTAGGGTCATTATGATATTATTTCTACCTTTAGTTACCATATTTACGTTTAGTCGTTGTAATAAATAATAACTAATGTTATAATTCATAATGTACAAAAAATAAAAGGAACCTCTTTAAATATTTTTTATCCACTAATTCCAAATATTACATACATTTCTAAAAATTCCAATCTTATATGTTTAAGTGAAAATTTTAAAATTAATCATACTTCCGAAATGAAAAAATGGGGTTTTAAAAGATAAAACATTGTAAAATATTGAAATGATTTTACATCAAAATTCATGTTAAAATTAATGCCAATGACAAAAATTATATTAAATGATTAAAATATATTCTATTTTTTACTTTAAAACAAAAAAATAATATATTTTATCCACCTAAATTATTTCAATGAATAATGTTGATTTCAATTAAAATTTATGATATATTTACTATTCATCAAGGCTTAAAACATAGCAAAAAAATTAAAAAATTCAATCTACGTAAATTTTTATACCCCGCTTCCAATGAATAATTATATTTTGTTAAATATAATATATAATAGTTTCAAAAACTAGATTTTAAAAGGGTTCATCAAAAAGAATTGGAAAAACAACGTTTTTCTTTTGAAAAATACTTCTTTTATCTGAAAAATATAATCTTTTCATATATCATGTCTTGAAAATACATCAGATGAATGTTAAAAATATATGCAATATATAAAATAAAAATTATGGTTAATACTATTCATAACCATTAATTTCATTTCAAGGTTCTATATTATATTAAATAATAATATTTTATTAATATATTAATGTTCTCTAGAACTGGGCCATGCATGTAATGCAAGACAACATATAGTTTTGTGTATAATAATCACAACTTGGTGTTTCATTAGAAGAAAGAATGAATAATATTAAATTTATTCATAAATGAAAATATTGTAACATCTTCGCGTGTAACATTCTACCCTCCATCAATAAATTGTAACATCACAATTTTTGAATTTGGATATGGTAACTAATGTTTGATTATTCAAAATTCATTTATCAAAATACAAAATTAGATTAATGGTCGATAAATAATCAACATAAAAATAAATATTGGAATTTAAGAATGTTACTAGAGATAACACATACTGGGGTTTCATATAGGAAGACATGGATATTAAAAAACACTAACTGTCATGATCTGATGGACTGTGATAGAGAATATTATTTAGAAAAAGTGAATAATCACAAAGTAAGAAGACATTGATGATCTACTATGCCATTTAATTCATTAGAAAACGTACTAGGATAACATTTTTTTTTCAATATCCTTTCCCTTACTGTTTAATAATTTATTTACTTCATAGACTATGAAAACAAGGTAGCATACTTAATTGATAATTAAAGTTTTTTTTTCATTTATTAGTTCTACCCCAAACACATCCTTCAATTCAAAAGATAATAAAATTTAAAATTTTCTATTAATATTAATCATATATGGTTATGAAAATTTAATTATTATATTAAAAAAAACAAAATTATGTTCCACTAATAAGGAACATCCCATAGGCTAGTTGTATGCGATAAAGCCTTGTCCCCCATCGGTAGTGCGTTTGATTCTCGCAGCCTTGTCCTATGCGATGGGTTGTCGCCCAACATATGAATTATCCTTTTCCTAAAACCCAACTATTTCAACATTAACACAATGAACTTCAGTTATTTTGGTAAATGTAAAAAATAATTTCAATTGATCAAGGTAATCTATTAAAACATTTGGAATTTCAAAAATACTTCTTCACAAACTCATAGTCCAGAAACTTATAAAGAAGGTCAATATATTTCTGAAATCATAATAACAGAATGAAATAATTTTTGTGATATACCAATCATGTGAATACATTAATCATGTATTTTATCAAAATATAATAATAACAAGAACTACTATAAAAACTTATTAAATATATTCTATTGTTTATATTTCTTACGCAAAACATAGAATATTAGATATACATCTTAAATAAGAAAATATTTTAAAGTCCAACAATGATGGAATAAAAAACCATTAATCAGTTCCATGGTAGTCAATAATATATAATTTACATTATTTATATTAATTAACTCATTATTACAAAATTATTATCTCAGTATCAAAAACATATTATGGTTTATCTATCTCTAAACTGTATATTTTCTAAAAATGATTAACTCAAATCTTCATCACATTACATGGTACCATACAATTTAAAATCTGTAATGAAATAGAACTGAAGTAAAATCCTTACATTCTTTATAATTCATATAACTAGTACATTGCTAATATAATATTCAAATAAAATAATTTTTTAATATTCATATTAATAATTCCACATTATTTATGGATGTATCATGACTAGATCATTATCCAATATCATTATCTAGGTATATTTCATTTATGATTTCGAAAATGATTTGCATAGTGTACCATGTAATTTCATTTAAAACAATTTTAAAATGGAGACATTTTTCTAACCCTTTCAAATCATGTTATTGGATTCCTTTTTATCTACACATATAACAAACCCCCATTATCTTCATTCATTTACTAGGGTGATTATATCTATTGTTATCACATGTGGGGAAATCCTTCTTTTTGTTCTTTCTTTTGTCCATATTTTTCTCTTCTATGCGCTTATTCTCTTTATCTCTTCAAGTCTATTGGACATGGAGATTTCATTACATAACTTATTAATAAATGATATTATATCCTATATGAATAGAATATATGCGAATCCATTTCCCATCAAAATGATGGATTAAGACCATTATAAATTATGACCTTTATTACTCATTGAATCATATGAATTGGTGTATCTATCTTTCATTATTATAGGAACCATTTATATAAGATGTAATATACATTATTTTCTTTTAATATTGTTTACTTTGTATAACTCTAAATATGGTATAACACATAACATAAATTTATGCATCATAAATCATAGAATAATAATTTTTGGTTATTTGGGGGAATCATTTCTTTTAAATCCCTCATAATGGAAGGTAAATAATATGTGAATTATCTTAAGAATGTCTCCTAGGAGTGTTAAACTAGGTGAAATGTAAACCTCATATCCATATATTCGGTTACCCCTAATTAATGCACAAAACACACTGATGGAGTTTTTACATCTAGGTGCATATATGCGAGAACCAGGATTTGTTGTTGTATCCAAAAAAATATTTATTTGATAAGAATACCCAAATAATATCTAAAATACAAAAAATTTTGGATGTTCCACTATACTTATCCCCAATATCTATATTATAGTTATTATCTCATATCTATGTTTTCTAAATATAATTTCCACAGTTATTACTATACATTATCTGATATAAACTATAATTCATAGCCTCTAGAATCACAAAATCAACTAATTATTTTGAGACATGTTCCTTGTTAGAACGAGTCAAATCATGAAGGACCGATCAGTTTAGAAATCATGGAATATAGATTACATTCATGATCTTCTCATTAAAATTCATAACACAATATGAAATATAAGTAATTATTTGATAATAACATTTTTCACCAAGATTAACCATATATATAAATCATAGTACACATATTGGAATCTTGGGAAAATAAAACATAAGAAAGGGGTGATCTTTTATCCTCCGTAACGTTAAACACACAATAAAATATTTCATAAATAATCATAAACATTAACGTAAGTATAAAGCTGAAACACAAGCCTTTTTTAACAACAACATGAACATGATATGGAATGAATAAATCATATAATAACATATAAACATTCACATGGTTTTTCTACTAGATGAATAATGACATTTGTCATTAATAAATAATATTATAAAGAGGGGAGTCATAATGTCGGTCATCATATACACACCATCAAGGAATCGTTCCAATACCATACATAACATACCATCATGGCCTCATTCCATGACCATAAATAACCATACCATCAAGACCTTATGCCAAGACACTAGTTTATCTCATAATACCTACCAATTCCTCAAGGGGACATAGCATCCCCACCCATCACAGACTATGTTCAATACATTACCCATATGAAATGGGAAAAACATAAAAAAATATTCCTATTAAAATTAGAATATGAAATGTTAACAGATTAACCATAAACCATAAATGTTATAAAGATAGAACATCCACAACCATAAATTTCATAAAACTATCAATAAAATATGGAATATTGTATAATAATAAATAAAACTCAATTATGCATAAAATCAAAAAAATAATGTTGACATAGATGAACATAATATAATAAAATCATTAAAAATATTTGAGATAAATAACAATTTTATACATTGAAATAATATAAATATCACGTAATTTTGAAAGTAAAATTTCTTTTTAAATAACCTTGTTATCATGTAAAGGAAGCATCAAATTGTTATGGAATAATAATATCAAAAATTATCCACTCACTCCACATAAGTTAAAAACATCATTTCTTTAATTTGTCGAAACATTCATAAGGTACCTTGTCTGGAAAATGATGGGAATATTCCTTTCAAAAAAATTATAAAAAGTAAAAAATGGGTATGAATTACATTAAATATTTTTTATAGTTTTTTGAAATAAATTATTATGAATCACAAAAATAGATGATAAAAATGTCATAGTAGATACCTAAGAATAAAAAACCATGGATAATAATGAGATTGTAAATTAACCCTTACCTTGTACTTTCCATTCATGGAGGGTGTGTTAACATTCTTTATAATTGTTAATGTGTATTATTATATTATAATAGAACCATAAACATATTTATTATTTCATAAATATGATAAACTAATGTAGTTTTGTTAATAATATTTAATTATTACTATTGTTTGGGTTTTTAACTACTTCATTTTCTCATTCCTATTTTTTTAATGAAAGTCGTGATTTTTATGAATTTGTGTATTTTATTCATATCTAGAATTATATAAAGAAAAAATTATTATTTTTACTCGAATTTTTTTTAAATCATTCTTGAATGGTTAATGTGGGGAATGAATCTCACCCTTTTGTGGAGACGGTATGCCATCAGTATTCATGAGTGATAGTATCCATCCCTTGATGATTAAATAGTATAGAATTGATTTGTAATTAAATTATAAATAATAATTATCATGCTATATTCATTTTTTATATCCATTATACTCATCATTATACCCAAAACAAATAAATTAGTTTTGAATAAAAAATGACACCACAACATGAAGATAGTAAGTCTCACGCACACACATGTGGATTTTTTTTCATATAATGGATTAGAGGAGGAATATGGTTGTATCATAATTATATGAAAATAAAAGAATTTATATGATACTATATTTTTTTCATATGGAATCAACATAGTAAGATTAAGTAGAAGATGAAATTAATAATGAAAGAGTTGATAAAATAACTACCTTTTTTTTCATGTATCTTATTTTCATTTTCACAAATAGATTCCTTGGGTTGGATTTCTAAACAAAGTAAACAATACATGATGATATGAGGGAATTTTGGAGAAGAATATGTTCGTTATTTTCTAACCCTAAGGGATTTATAGGTGGGAACCAAAGTGATGTATATGTTCCCATTTATAAAAGATGTAAGGGGCACATTAAGAAATTATCAAAATATTATATTAATATAAATAAATTTTCAACTCTACATGGATCTGAAGTGAATTATTTAAAATAATAGATGAATATGGTTGTAAATCATTGGAAATTATTAAATTCATACATGTGTAGACTTTATTTTAAACCTTATCATTTTTATTTCTCCTTATTTTATCCATTTAGTTTAATTCTAGTAATAATATTCTATATATTAAATGGTAATAAATATTTACGTATATGGTGTTAATTGGACATAAATGTAATATTTGTGATATTTTAATCCAAATTATTATAAATTTTTATTTTTTTATGATATAGTGTTTTATAAATATTTAAATAATTTAATATTTTTTTAAAAAAACTAATAGTTTCAATATTGAATCTATTCAATAATTTGAATTTAAATTAAATATATTCAGAAATATAACATTAAAAACCATTTCAAATACTCCTATAATTTTTTATTCTCTAATAAAATTCATGGATTACTTCAATCACATAATAATATAATTATTTTAATACTTTTCAAGTCTTTTATTTTTTATTTCTATGAATAAAATAATTTCTTCAATAATATTGTGTCATTATTTATGTTTATTGTTTAGTCTCCAATAATTATAAATAACTTAAAATGATGTAGATAAAGATATAATATTAATATATATAATTAATGGAAAAATTTATCCTGAGTTTATCCCAATATTAAAAATATTTAACTTATAAGAAATGAGATAGTGACACTTTGTCACATTCTTCAATTTTAATTACATTTATGCCATTTTCAAGGACATCCATCCATTAAATGATTTAAAATAGATCATTATAATATCATTGACATTATAATATTAATTTGGATTAATTATAGACTCTTATAAATTTTATATCATTTAATTATTTATTATTATTTTTTTTAAATTTCATTTAAGTCAATTTTGACATGATTTAATATTTGGATTTTTATAAAATCATTAAAACATGATTCTATCACAAAAAAAAACATTAAATCATCCCAAACATATCAATGTCATCCAAGAAAATTATGACCTAAAATGTTTCAAAAAATATTTATTTTAATATTATTAATATCATATGATTGGTTGTTCCTTTTATAAATTAGTTACTACATAGTCGTTATGTCATTATATAATTAAATAATTTATCCTGTAAAATAATAAATAACTTAATATAATTTAGATAATTTTTTTTATAATAACTATTTATAGTCGACCATATTAGTCATATAACCTTGTATGAAAGATATTTTACTAGTTAAAAAAATTATAACACAATTATATTTTTATTAAAAATAACATTATAAATATATTAAAGTCATCCAAGTGGCTCCATGTGGTCCCAAAGTCCACCAAAATATTATTTTGGTTAAAACACACTAACTAAATGAAATTAGAAATTTTGTAGTGTAATTATTGTATTATTTTATCTTAAATTATTTGATTTACCCATAACAATGGTAATAAAAAAATTAATAATGTTACTATTCATAATTACCAAAAAAAAATGAACATTTATACAAATTTTCAACCCACAGATTCCAAATATAAAATTAATTTTTCGAAATTATAAATAAATAATATTATGTAATTATTTTGAATTAATCTCATTGTCAGAATGAAAATTGGATATTTAAAATATAAAACATTGCAAAAGATATAATTATTTTTAAATCAAAGACTCATTTTAAATTTAACAGTAATGACCAAAATTATATTAAATGATAAAAATATATTATATTTTAACATTAAAACCATTTCTTAATAACATTTATCAATATAAACATTTTCTATGAAATATGTTATTTTCAATAAAAAAAATTTCCTTTCGTAATGATATAAAACTTCTCACAAATATTTAACAAATTAGTAAAAGTAAATTTTATTATCCCACTTCAAAATAAGATTTTTATTTTGTTAAATTGAATAAATTAATGTTTCAAAAAACTAGATTTCAAATGGGTTCACATCTAAAAAGAGAGACAACTGTATTTTTTGAAAAATACTTATTTTATCTAATAAATGGAATATTTTATTATAGCATGTCTAGAAAAAACATAAGATGAATGACAAAATTATGTGAAATATATTAAATTAAAAATTGTGTTAGTAATGTTTATAATAAAAAATTTAATGTCCATTTTCAATATTATATTAAATAATACTGTTTTAAAAATATATTGTTGTTCGTTAGAAATGTTCCTTGCATGTAATGCAAGGAATGTAATTATTTTTTGTAGAATATGTTTAACATGATATTGTGAAAAAATAAATTAATAAAAACATTTCAATTTATTCATAAATTAAAATATTGTTGAGACATGGGGATTCTTAGTTTTCATATCCCATGATTATAGTACTGTATTTGGAATTTCATAAGGATTTGATGATTTTAGATAAATCCTAAGACAAATGTTTTTTAGATGTATAATCATATGTTCCTTCCAATAGCCAACATATTCACCATTTAAATAAGGATCCATAACTATAGACATTCCTTAATTTTTTTCAATGATTATCACCATTGGGGAATATATCATTAAATA
This sequence comes from Viscum album, assembly GCA_963277665.1. Lineage (NCBI taxonomy): Eukaryota > Viridiplantae > Streptophyta > Magnoliopsida > Santalales > Viscaceae > Viscum > Viscum album. Next base: position 1,471,398,263 of record OY728161.1, read on the forward strand.
TAATTTTCTTTATACTCATAACACAAGAATCACACCCTTCTATAAAAAATGTATTTGGATAATTACATTTACAATACTCAAGTTAGAGTGGTGGTGAATAGAGTCATTTAAATATATATTCACATAGAAAAATATTCTTCTACTTTTATGAAATAAATATGTTATATTATATAATATATCAAGTATTAGAAATAAAATAATATAAATAAACTGTCATGTGTAGGTTTATAGTTGTTTAGGGAATTGAATTATACTAGTACATTCCACATCTAGTATTCTTTAGAGTGTGATGATTTTCACTAGACTAGTCGTTTTTAGGGGGAACATCAGTCCTTTTATCATGGTCTGCATGACTTATTGAAAGTAATAAACACATAGTGAAAGACTATAATATTTAAACCAAGCTTAAAAATTGATTTATATGAAACATTCTTAATAATTATTTTACCAAGAACCTTTTAAAATAGATAAAACCATAATGTGTTTACAGTTTATAGTGCATAGATCTATTATATAGAAGACTAAAAATAATTATCTCTCAGAGAACTAATTTGAAGGGGAATAAGATGATTAATACTATTCTAATATATAAAATAAATAAAATAAACCAATTTAAAAAGTCAATAATACCTCATTATTATTAGTGTTGAGAGGCGTAGTGTCCTTTCTGAAGATTTTAGGAAACATTTCTTTATAGTTTTTTCACTTCACTTCTAATGCATTTGTCTGTGATAGAAAACAACTTATGGAACTTGTTTTTGAAATACATGTACTTCCACTTATTGAAATTCACATCACTTGATCCATAGATAAATGATCTGTGAAATGTATTTCTCCATTAGAAAAATACATCTACACTAGTAGAGACAAATAAAACATACCATTTGTATTCTTCTATCACAATAATTTGACCTTATAATATTCAGTTCTATCATGAAGTGGAAATATAGAATTTATAAAACTGTATGACATTATTAAAAACATCACTTGATTGATTCATTAGTGATAAATACCAACAAGTATCACAACATAATAGATATGAAGAATTGAACCCATGTAGCAGAATTGGTGATCTAAAACTATACAACCAATTCTCAGAGATGAATCCACATAGCCGATTTTGTTTCAGGCATCCAAATTGAATTACATTCATTTTTCTCTCACATATCCATATGTGATATAGCTTGTTTGAACTTATGTATCCATAATCATTATGTATAAATTCACATATATCAACAAAAATAATCTAATAAATGTGGACAATTTAAATACATAAGTAATTCATGTAGCCAAATTCATCATGTGAACACTTTACATACCCAATTTGTCATACAAAAGATTACTCAAATATCTGATTACTCCACATAAACAATATTTTTATTTGAATAATCACCTGGAAAATTAATTAAAAAGATTATTTTTTTGACATATCTATTGGATGTATCCATTTAATTTACATTGGGGATTGATCAAAACAAAATGTTTTCTCAAAAAGAAATTTTTTGAAACATCGGACGATTCGAGCCAAAATTACTTGAATCCATATTTAAGGAAATTATCTACTCAAAACTAATAAATAGAAATTATTTTGATAAAAATAAATTGAAAACAATATCATAATTAATGTATTAACGATGTTTATGGTCATGAAATCCTAAAGTGCATGGATTATGCTGGATTAACATTAATAGTCCAACAACCATTAAAGGAAATCATAAATAAACATAGAGAGTGTTATAGATCATTAATTACATGAAATTCAATGATAAATTTAAATATAAGTACCTCAAATCCATAAATTCTTGATGAGTTGAAAGGAAATTTTATTCTATAGATATGATGTTTATATGATAACATTTTTGATTCATGATCTTTTTACTAAAGTTGAGATATTAATTTATGATTATTATAGATAACATCAGAAAGTATATTAATAATAATATATTTTTTAACATAATAACACCCTTTAGTGGTTCATTGACCAATATCCACTTCATTTATTACTTCAAGAAATTAATATCAAGGAAGAATATTTACATTACCAAGGTAATAAAATTAACTTTTAGCAGATCAAAAGAATAAAAAAATGTGTAACATGCTACTCCTCCTATATTTAGAAAAAAAAATTTAGAAAAAGTTATGAAACATAATAAATTAATATCACATACTTCAATAGTAACTCACAAAATTCAAAAAAATCTAATTCAAAAATCATTACCCTTAAGACTCAACTAGTATATTTCAGACCAAAGTGATTTTCAAATATATTTGAAGGGAGGTCACTAAATCATCATTATATTACCAATACCATATAATGTTTCTTTCAATTTCACATTAAAATATTTTAATACCCTGATCTCCATAAAACTATAATGACAACATTAATGATTTCAGAAAAATCATATATTGTTGAATGTATTACCCAAATCCAAAAATGAAATAAACTCCATCATAGATAATATAAACAAAAAATTCACTAAAAAATCTATATGTTACCAATACTTTCCCATAATAATATATTAATCAATATTATATCAACATTTTGAACATATTATGGATTATATTTCCTATATCATGTTATTTATAAAAAGATAATCCTTTCACATAATCACTTTACTTGATCCTCGAAACAATTCAACACGAACTCTCAAATACATAATAAAAATGTATTGAATTAAATTCCTTATATATTTAATAATTATTATTAAAATAATATCCTTGATAAAATACACTTATAACATAATTTTTTAATTTACACACAATAATATTAATCAGTCCACTTTGATTATACTAATATAATAAGATTATCGATCATAACATTTCTTATTTTGTGGTATATTCTCTTGATGGTAGTGGAATTGGTTGGAATAGTTTCACATATCATTGAAATTAAATCATTGTAATTTGATGGATAATACCTCACCATTTTATTCATTAACATTACAACATATTGATCCATAAATGAATAAATTATGTTTTTTGTTTCGACATGTACCAAGGATCTTACTTTCACAGGTATCACATATGAGAAACTAATTATTTACATTATTCCCCTTATTTTTTATCTCATAAGCCCTATTATTCTTTTTTCTCACTTATAATCCATAATTACTAGATAATTATTTATCTATCTATATTTTTCATGATACTGTATCCCCCTATGATGAGAATTTTTGGGATACCAGTGACCTTTGATGTATTGGATTATTTATATCAATGAATCATTCAATATTTCCTTTCCGATTACATATGTAGTCCATATAATGTCTTACCAAAATTATAATTTTTTATAATACATAGAAAAATATTATTATTCCTTTTCTCTCGGACTTAAGAATTGTATATCTATATCATCTCATGGATTTCAACTAAAATAATTTTCCAGGACGTGTACCTTAAGATACTTCCCTTCCATGTTTATTTTTTTATACATTATCATTGTTGTTTTGAATCAAATATATCTATTTGATGGAATCTTCTAAGTTATGATACACAAATATAAGTATCTTTTCCCATTGATAAATTTTCAAAATTAGAAATATATTCTCAAAGAAATTTATCTATTTATCAAGTAATAAATAAATTTATAGTCTCATAAAATAAATGAGGTTTTTGGTACATTATTTGGTATAAAATTGTAACACAACATGGGGAATCAACAAGTTTTACCTTACAGAAAATATTATTAATCATAACCTAATTCTTCTTCCCCATTATGGTTATAATTTGAACATTTCCAGCTATTGACCTAGTAGCATCTTTATTATCATATATAGGTGGGAAATTACATAATGGGGATTATTAACTGATATAATTTCCATTCCATATTCTAGTAACCATTTATATACAATGAAATATATTATAACAGATCATAACATTATGAAGAATAATTTATAATCCTAAAAATAGTGAAAGTATTTACTGATATTGAGAAAAAAATCAAGGATAATCCATAATCATTAACATGGTTCCTATTAAAATGTTATCGAATAATTAAAATATAATAACTTAATTCATATTAGTTTTTAAATAAAACATGTATTAACCAATGATTTTCCCATAGGATAGTCGAACCAGGTTCACTATAAGTTTCATTTCAAAGTTCCTTGTAATGCTTGAGACTATCAATATGCAAATTTTTTGATGTTTTTATCCCTTTTTACATCTATACCAAGACCATCTCTACTTTAGAATATTGACAGGGATATATTCCTAGGAAAAAAATAGTCTAAACCATAAAAAATAAGGATGTTATCCTATACTTAATATTATCCAAAAATTAAGTCACAGGGTTGTATTACCTAATACATTTTTTCCTAAATCATGTTATAAATGTTTCAATTAAGGATTTTTTGATAAAAACATTAAATACCCAGATCATTTTAGCCCAAAATTATGTTGTTACATTTTTTGGTTTCATAAAAATAAATAATCACTTACTAATGGAATGAATAGTTTAGTATTCTTGGTAAACAACATACATACTCGAAACTGAAATTATAATTGTATTCTTAAAATAAAATATATTATTTTTTGAGGACACCATTACTACCCTTCATCATATCTCTGCATATAAATCACATAAACCTTCAAAAATCGTGGTAAATTTAAAATAGAAGAAACAAGTGAGTTAAATTGAATAGTATAGGTATGGGTATTATGGAAACTATAATGAATAAGTAATAATATTAAATATGGAAATGTAAATAACAAAAAAACAGTACACTCAATGAATTACATTATCATAATATGTAATTTTTAAATGCTGATAAAATAATTCTATATAAATAAAAACATGAGCTAAAATAATAACAATGAATATTCTAAATAACAAAAAATTACAATGACTATCAATAATTAATATCATAATGTATTAATTTATATGTCCTAATATCATAATCATAAAATCAAGAAATTTTACATAAAACCATATATCAATGGTTAAGCCACCATTTAATTTATAGTACAAATTTATATCATATGAAATACTAATTCATTATTGGGATATGAAATTATATCCCCCTACAAGAAAATAATAAGTTTATTTAATTCTTATAGGAAAGTGGTGACACATAATCCAGATAAATATTAATATTGAAAAATGAACATGAGAAAATTTAATTCATAACCTAATCAAAAAAACAAGATCATAAACCATCCAGAGTTATATATTGGATGGTAATAAAATTGTACATCCCATTTAAAACAAATCATTATCCATCTAGAAACAATTCTTATTATTTTACTAAAATATATTCCAAGTGGATCGTAGAATAATAAATGGTTGATGTTATCGATTTATAGAAATACCGAAAAAATATCATTAAAATTTTTAGAAAATTATATTTTCATTTTGAAAATAGTCTATTAAAACAATCTACTCAAAATAATTTTATTAATTTTATTTTAAATTAACATGGTTTCATTAAAAATTAACAATAAAACATTAAGTGGTATGAGAAATTGATATCATTTAAAAAAGTTATAGACTTTTTAAAAGGATTTTATTTGGATCTTAATATAATTTGCAATGATATTTAATGCATTACTTAAATGATAAATTATTTAAAGTCAATATAAATTGTTAAATAAGAACTAATAAGGTCTAATTTTGGTTATTTATATCATATATGATATTTTGATTTTTATATATCTATGTGATTATAATTTTATATCTTTTTTTATGATATTACTGAAAAAATTGAAATATTAGTAAGACCTCAACTAGATGCATGAAGCCACATAGTTATCGCAATATTGGGATGAACAATAAATAATGTTTCTAGGAATCATGCATGGGCTAGTGTGTGGAGGAGAGCCTGTATAATTAACCATGGGAATAATTGGGACAAAGGCCCATGTGGTCTAGGCGGCACAACCAAGTGAATGTCATGTCTGTGAGGGTTCTTTCTAGAGCCCACATTATAGTATAATTCTGAGTTGGATATCACACACTTTTATTGATAAACCACCACACCTCCCAACCTATGTTTTGATTTGGGACTAAAAATATCCATTTTATTGTTCATTAAATTAAAAACATAAATTTCCCCCCTTAATTTTCACACATCAATTGATGCCAATCATTTTTTTCTTCATCCCCATCATCATCACTGCTTACGTCACGAGAGATCACTATCTCTACTACCCAAATATCTTGAATTGATCATTTCCCCCACTATTAAATCACCCAATTGGCATGAATTTCATTCAATGAATCATAAAACCCCACATGGAATCTATTTATATACCAAATCTCACTGATGTGATGCCAAGGTGAAGGAGGAGATAGTCGACATCACTGATGTCATACAACCTATGGTCCTTACATGTGTCTTTGATTCCACATAATCCAATCATTGCATGAACATTTCATGTTATCCCTAAGTTTTTCTCATGTAGATCTTTTCCATAGTATAATATGTAAACCCATTTAATCTATATAGGATTTCTAAAAAATAATTCCCTATGGATCTTTGAGGTAATTTTGATGATGATATTCTACCCTGACTGTGGCCTTCTCCTTCAGTGCATATAAAACATGTCCCTTGGGCACTATCAAAGGAGGATCCACCTCCCACTAATTGGTGGCTTTTTCGAGGGATCCATGTTTCCATTCTTCTCTGTCATTTTATTTCTTTTTATTTTCTTCCTCCAATTTTATTTTATTATTTTTAATTTTAATTCTTTATAATTCTCAGTCCTTTTCAATTATTTTATTCATAGTTTTTTTTTTGTGTTACACCCATTTTTATAGAATACTTATTCTTCATTGATATTCTTTAAATATAATTTGTTAATTTATTTCTTCTATTTGTATTTTATTTACTGTGTTCTTATTTTATTTTAGAATTCTATTTTATTTTATCCACTCTATATATTTTATTATTTTTATTTACCTTATATTTTCTTTTATTATATAATTTATTTTCACCAAGTTATCTCTTACAATTGAATATTGGGGGATAACCTATGGCAAGTCCTGAGGGAGTTGGGGTATTCATGATTTCCTAGTTTAAACATATTTTATATTTGTAGTAGATGTGATTGAAATACATGGGTGGGTGATTTTTCATGATGAAATTTGACTAAAGTTTGCTTCTATGATTTTAATAAATCATTTCCATCCCTTATATTCAATAAAATCTCTTCATATGATTATTTTGACCCATTTAGTGAATGAAATGGAAAACTATATAGCAATTTCTAGAAATATTTTACAATATTAATTGTGTTGTAGGTTCAACCTAAATTATAGGGTTTGATTCAATTTAGATTGGTAAAAGAATTTAATATTTCACATTACAAAATTGAAGGGTATTAATATAGGCCTGAGATTTCATAATTGAATTATAAAATATACATTAAATAAATAAATGATAATAGTGATATAATAAAAAATCATTGTTATGACCAAGTTCATTCATTACTAATTTAATAATATTTATAATTGTATATTATGTTAGATTACATTTTCATTATCAGTGTATTTTAATTGTCTTACAAAATAATAAAAACCCAAACATTATTCCATTTCTTTCATATAATATATAGAAAACAACCAAACACAAGTATTTGAGGTTAATTAGATTATGTATTTGAACAACTATGAATCTCCTCAAGTGAGATGACACTGGTTTTTCTCAATTCTATATTTTGAAAATAAATCTCTTTTTGAATTCCCAATTAATGGTATCTATGATGGCCACAATGGTGGTAATTTTTATATGTGACTTATAAATAAATAATAATGATTCTGTTTACATTTTTTTAAAATCCAAACAATCATTGTTTAGTAAAATGCATGAATATTCCATTCAAAAAAAATAAAAAATAAAAAATGGATAATAATTTCATCAAAAAATAAGTTCTATAATGATAAAAAAATTAATACATTTTTATAAAACATCGTTTTGGAATAAAAAGGTAATTTTTGACCTACGAGAGAAATATACATCATATTTTCATAAAAATAATATTTTAATAGCTATAATTATTGAAGAGAGTAAAAATGATTATATTACTTGAAAAGTTAATAAATAAACATAAGATAATAAAATCCATGATTTTATTGAGTAATATATTATAATATTTTTTCATCATAAAATTAATAATAAATAATATTGATGAATGATGAGATTGTTAAATACACCCTTACCCCTTCTGTAATATTTTAATCATTAGCCCAATTAAAAAAAATTCATAAAATGAAAATTTAAATACCATTAAGAGATATATATTCATGATATAACACATCAATAGTTTATTATATACATCACACCAATGGAATATGTGGTAAATAAGAAATATCTCTCAAGGAAGTACAAGTGATAAGAGAAACACATACCCTTAAATAGAATTCCATTGTACATGTTTCTAACTCAACTATAATAAATATAGATTTATTATAATTATATCACGTATCCAATTCCATATATTTCACTGCATATATGATTTACTAATAGTCATATATGACCATTTTACTAATAGTTCATTGCTAAAATATCAGTTTCTAGTGATTAACTATTCATTTTACATGTATATATTGGTTCTCTAATTTTATTCATTTTGAAATAATCATGGATAAAACATATACAGAACATAATAAATGATATAAGTATCTTATATATTTATTTTATATCGATTTCTAGTTAACCATAATTGTTAAATATATGAAATGCAATATACCATTCGTAATGATGGTAGGATGTTCATATGAATGAATATTGTTTTCAATTTCTCAATGGATTGAATGAAAGTAAACTAAATAGTCAAAGAATATATATTATGTTTTATTTTTAATCCATCATTTTTATAATCCATGTAAAAATAATGTAAAAAACCTTTCCCATCGTTATGTGTTGGTAGTATTGCATTCGTACGCACGATCTCCGTTGTTTTTTTTCCAACGGATTGGATGGTTAGAAGTTAGATGTGATATTATATTTTATAATGTATTATAAGGTGATAAATATAAAATATAATCATTATCATTATCATTAATATATTCTAATTAAAAATAATAGTAAAATGAATCACATTGCTTCACAAGGTTGTAGTCTACGGTACCAATGAGGGACATTATCGCATCCCCTACGAAATAAAATATAAGAAGTTATATATAATATAATAATCCCAAAAGTATTATATTTTTACAAATTTGATATAAATTTATTAAAATATCATTATATATACCGTTGGAATGTATTGTTGAAAAACTAATTACATCTTTTCACAAGGTGGTTGTTCACCGTACATATGATCAATAGTTTTTTCCCATTTTATGGAATTGTTGACAGGTAATGGTAATTAAAATAACATAATAAAATATATGTTTTAGGGGGTACCGATGTCATTATATTAGTATATATTAATATTATATTACATTTGATGATGAAGAAATAAAAAAATGCCAATTTAAGAATTTTACCTCCACTTTAGTGAGAGTCTTTAGGTTAATACCTAAAGAATTCATATGATTGTTCCCTATTCAAACTATGTCTTATTGGATGTGGGGAGGTGATTTAAGAAGGTATTTGGGTAGTTATTTTCCGAATAAACAGTTTTATAAAGTATGAATATGATTGGATATGGGTGGCCTTTAATAAGCTTGGGAGTATACACACATGGAATTTTTGGAATGAGAACGTGATGCCCATGATTTTCTCTTGAAAAAGCATAAAGATGGTTATTTATATAATATTATTTCTTATAAGGTATAAATATAGAAATATAATTAGTTCTGAACAAATTTTATGGCATCTTGTCCTTTTTCATTTTAGTTTAACCATGTGTAAATCTATTTTTACCTTATCCTTAGTAAATAATTTTTAATGTTTTTACACTTCTAAATAATAAAATAATTATGTTATAATTATTAAATATTAAAAATTATGATTATACCATAAATTAAATCCATTTTTAATAGTTCAAATTTTTAAGTGGGTTTTTTTAATTTAAAATTACATCTGTAAACACCTAGAAATTGTTTTCATAATATATTTTTAAAAAACTAAAATGTTTTAATATTAAAATTCAATATGAAATTGATTCCATAAAATTATATTATTAAAATTATATTATAATTTTAATATTTTTACATTAAATTTAATTTAAAACATTATTTAATAAGGTATATTATTTAAACAAAAAGCCATCTTTCAAACTGTTTATCAAAAAATTAATCATTTAAATCAATTTATAAAATCCACCCAAATAAATTTTTGAAATTATATTTCAAAAATTAAAATTATTTAGGGAAATAAATTTTAAAAATTTGTAAAAATTATTTTTAAATTATGTTCACAAAGTCATGTTAAATATCATTATAGAGAAAAATACTGTTTTTTGAGAAAACATTTTTCTTCTTTCAAAGGATTCTTATTTTCCATATGAGAAATTTTTGACAATTGAATTTTATGTGAATGTATAATTAATATTTTTTCATAATTTTTTATTTAGTATTCATAAACTCTAGTGTAATTACAGTGTTATAATGGTCATGATTATATATTAATAATTTAATATAGTATCATGTTTTTCTTAAACTCTATGTTTCATGCATCACATGATATCTAAAATATTTAATCATTTTAAGAATTCATTTATCATAATGTCTCTGGTTTTTTCATTCTCTTTTATTATTTACATTACATTTCACAAACACTAAAAAATATTTCATTAAAAATTTAAAATATATAGATATTTAAAATATTATGATAGTGATTGAATAATAGAAGTGGGAGTATTTTCACATTAATTTTAATAAAATTGAATTATACTTCAATAACTCAGTATCAATCTAAATGGGTCATTGGTATAATCTAACAATAGATAATATGTAACCTATGTGTGTTTTTATTCATAAATATTGTATCACTCTGATGTTTTAAATTAAGAATATTGTATTCAATGTCACATTAGACAAGAAACAATATTCTTAAAACCCCATGTAATATATTTATTTAAATATGATCTATTCGATTGATTATGAAACATGAATCCTTGGTCCTAAATGAACTATAATTTAGTATACCATTATAACATAGCTTCTAAATCTATAGTAATGAATCGTAAATAATAAATTGTTAATATAACAGTTATTATTTGATTAGAAATAAAAAAAAGATTCATTTAAAATAAAAAGGTATTTTTTCTAAAAAACATGATTTTCAAAAAAATGGTTTCGTGGTGATTTCCATAGATAATATAAAATTATTTTTTACCAAATTTATAAAAATTTTCTTAAAAATTAAAATTCATTTTTGACCCATATTATTGAAATTATCATAGGCTTATTGTTTTGGAATTTGTTTTTGAAAATTCTTCATTTTGATGAATATTGAAATATATTTATTTTCATTTGAAAATGCATATTTTTTAATAATAGTTACAAGAATATATTTTATTTTGAGATGTTTGGAAAATTAAATTAGATCAATTATATTAAAACATAACTAATTTTGGTCATTATAATCAATTTAATATTGAATCATGATATTAAAACCTATTATACTTATGAGATATTTCTCTTTAGAAACCAACATATTCATCAAATAAACAAATATAATTTTAAATTATATCCCACATATTCATTTAATTAAATTTTTTAAAATAGATTCCATATTTGGTATCAGATTAATTAATTTTATCTAAAATTCTCAATATAAATTTTTACTATTATGAATAATGAAATTAGTAAAAATTAATTTATGCGGTGAAGGTAAAAAACGATTTATTAGGGGGTAAAATTTTAATGATAAGGGTTAAAATTAACTAAAAACATTTCTAGAACCCACTGGATAAAAATAATTATAATCAATCATCTATATAATTCATGAATAACCACTCTTTTTAGTTTTTTATAATGATAATAATGTGGGTGTAATTGAAATATATCAAACATTCCATGTGTGTCCTCTCCCATAAAAATTCATGGACTCATCTTACCATCCCCTATTCAAACATATAACACCATTCAATTCAGAAAATAATAACCAAAATCACTTACTTAATCACCTCATAAAAAAATAAACCCCATTTTTTGATCAAAAATACATCCTAGGGAGTATTTTGGTGAAAAAATAAAGTGCCCATCCGAAGAAAACAAAACGTTCATAAAGAGTCATTTTTATTTTTTTTATTAATAAACCTTCTATAAATCAGATTAAATAATTATATTATAATAAAAATATTATCTCACATATACTTATATATATTTATTTTTTGGGAAGGACATATATCAATCTCATCTTCCATAAAATGGAAAAATAACTTGTCAATCGTGTGCGCAAAAGACTACCTCTATTCGAACAGATACAATTTTTTTCATCCCCACATTAAAAGGATGAATATAAAAATGGATCATAAAATTTGAATGATATTATAGTGTTATTATACTTGTGTAATTTTAGTATTAGATATACATTCTTATGCTATGTTCAATTTAAAAAATGTATTTTCCCTTGTGTCTACGACAGGTTATCACCTCTCAAAGCGATGAGATTCATTTTTAACATATGATTTAAATGAGTCATAAAAAAGATAAATTTATAAAATATATGTGATATTTATAAAATGATATTTATTTCCAAAAAATAATATATCTCCTACTTCCACACCCTTTTACCCATTAATGAAATGATAATGTCACTTGGGCGTATGTATATCCCTCCATCTCTATGAGGTGATGCTATACATTCTTCATTTTCAAATTTCAATATTTTTTATAAAATTAATCTTATAAAAATAATTATATTTATAATATTGATATAATTATGATGATGGTGTAATTATCTAATATGAGTTGGAAACAAATCATTCCTGAAAAACATGCGGGGGTAGACAAGGAAATTAGGAACATAAACAAATTTAGCAATGAAATATTATTACCAAAAGGGTGGTAAAATGTTATAAGTGGATGATATATGATATAAGAAAAATTAATCTATTATTGTTTAAAATTTATTAAAAGATTAAAGAAACTGTAAATGAGGTTAAATCAAGTTCAACCAAAACGATGCATAGGTAAGGGAATTTATCTTAATTCCCCTTTATTGAGGCATAATGTAATGATATACATATAATTTATTTTATATGATGAATACGATAAACAATTGGTATGATATATAATTATTCATTAATATTTCATGGGGTTTTAGGTTTTATTTTGAATTATTTAACCCAAGGGGAAATGAGATTAATGATACTACATGGTAAAATATTTTATAACTAAATTTCCTTTCATTGGGATATATTAAAAATTCAATGTCATTGATATTATAATATTATATCTATAATGGTGTTTTATTTTGTATGTTCTATTTACAATTATTATATGTTTATTTAAATTAGGTTTGCAAATTCAATTATTTTATTAATGGTCACTTTAACATTATGATCTATGCAAGGGTTTACATCAGAATCATATTTTGATCAGGATTGTCTATGTTTGAATGTCTATTGAATAAAATTATTTGATCATTGGTTAAAAAACAATTTACCTTTCACATCATATGGATTGTCATTATATTTTCATGAAATAATACAAAACATTCCACTAATTTATACATATATTTGTTGATAATTTTTTTAAGAAAACCAAAATTAAATTCTCTATTCGGTTGAAAATAAATTTCTTTCAAAAATTGTGTATTCAAAAAAATATTTAACAAATGTTTTTAAAATTCTCTTAATGATTCATTAAAGACATTTTAACCCGTTTTTTACATTATAAAAACCTTTTCTATGGAGAAATAAATATTAATATCTAAACAAGTCCCATTTACATTTTAACAAAAAATGTGAAATAAATATTAATTTTAACATGTACCAGATGTATAGAATTTTCATCCATCATGACCACTTTAATAATTAATTATACCTTTATAGGTACAAATGGTAATTTTAAAATAAATTTATTTTCAAAATATTATGTTGAATTTTGGTTTTTCATAAATATTTTCAATTTCAAAAGGTTGTTTCCTATAAGAATAATTTTAATGATTTTTTCATGGTATTTCTATGCATTAATGACAAGAAAACATTTTTTACTTATAAAGTAATGATAATATGTTGTATTAATACCATCCTCATATACATTTACTTGATTATTTTTTTCTGATAGATTTTACCAAACATGGTGTTGGAATTCACATTCTTGATTCATTTTTGTATTAATTAACATTCTCTTGAAATATTTACTTTATTATGATCATTGGTCATTAAATTTAAGATAAATATACATGTTATTTATCGTCAATATAATTATTTGTTGAGATTTATATCATTTATTCATACATTATTCTTAATTTAATGACATTTCACTCAAGGGATCTATGGATAAATCTTCATTTATTACAGAATATTGATATATGTTGATAAGAAATCATTATTCATGAATTATATTGATGATTTGATATATGAGAAATAATTTGAACAAGTGGAATTATATATCCTTATAGATATAACTATTCTCATGAATAAAATTAGTAAGCTTGTATTAAATTGTTGTTAATCTATTGTTTCAAAATGCATTTTGAAACTTATTGATAGTAGATGCATCCTGATTTCTGATATCATGGTGTCAAATAATTTATAATTTCCTCAATTAACAATTCAGTTGTTATTATCCCTGAAATATTTAAAATGATATTATCTATATATGTATTTCATTTTACGTTATTTATCAAATAGAATTTTTTATCAGTTTTTTATCAGTTGATATTTTTTATGCCCAATATATTCATGTTATTCATGATATATAAATGGAATGTGTGTTCATTTATTTACAATTAATTATTGGTCATTCATTATCTATTAAATATAATAGTGTTTTTTAAATAGATTTTGTATTTGGCTATTTACCATTCAATATTCAGTATTCATTAATTATTCATGAGAGTTAATTTATTTAAATGGTTTGTGTGTTCAGTTATTTACATTTCCATATTGATTATTCCTATTATATTCATTATAATAAATATATTTAAATATAATATGTGTTCAGTTATATACCCTTACAAATGGATTATTCAATATCAAATCATGATATTCAAGTTATTGATTAAATATAAAGTTTGTTTAAATATTTACCATTCAATATGATTATTCCATATTGATTATTCCTCATTTACTCAAGATAACTTCTTTTTTACATAATTTTTATATATTATTTTTTCTCAAATTTATATTATTATTTCCCCTACAATCTATGAAGTGTACTATACAGTTTAAAAAAATATATGCTAGGGGGAATAATGATATTCTTGAAAAAAAATATATTATAATAATTATATTCAAATGTAATATGGAAATCATGTTCCTATTTAGTTTTAATAAATAAAAATATATTTAGTAATTTAATATGTGATTTAATTTTTTTATTCCAATGTAATAATGTAGAACCTGACTCTAGGTTATTAGATCTAGGGTAATCGAAGTGGGCATTTAAGGATGCTTTGTAGAAATCAAGGGAACTAGATTTATGAAAATATTATTTAGGGAAGATAACCCTATGATAGACTATGAGGATATGCATATAAAAACATAACAATGGTTTATGAATGTAAATATTATGTGATTTTTCATATAAATGAATATTTATATGGATACTAAATGTAGGGATCCAGACCCTAGTACCACATAGTACATTGTTTAAATTATTACATTGGTACATTGAACTGTTGATAAGATCCCAAAGGACAAAATAGTTTAGTATTTTTGGAAAACCAGATCAAAAAATATAATATACATTTAAACTAGAAATGAAAAACAATATAGAAACTTCATTCCAAATAGTCACAAAATCATAGATTATCCTTTAATTAATTATAACATTTTTTATATATATTAAATTATTTAATTTCTATTTAAATTTTAACATATTTTGAATTCTAATTCAACTCAATTGAGTTGATGTTTATTTTATTTAAAAAAAAAATTTTGAAATTTTATTTTTAATATTTATTACGACATATCATAATTAGTAAAATATAAGTATCCAAGTATAATAAAAAAATAATGGTAAAATTAAATGATCTAATGTCAAAAATGAATTGATAAATTTTCAATTTTTGATATGGGTTTTGGGTTTTTATGGTATCATAGCTTGCCCTAGTCATCATTTTCCTTATTTTTGGGAATTTAATAAGTGTATAGTGAAATTACATTAATGGATAATAATGGCTGTGAAAAAGATTAATTTTATTCACTTATTAAACATGAAAACTGCAAAAAATTCATACAACATATATCCCTTTAAATAGAATCCTAAAAGACTTCTATTATTCTTATAAAAAAATTATCTGTCAATTTTATAGGTATATGGTCTCAATTATATATCATATGGATTCAATTTCCAAATGGATTTTGAAGAAACATCCCATGTATTCTGTGTATGTATTTCTTGAACCCTTGAATATTTTTCCTAATACTAATATTATTAACGTAATATATATTACATTATATAATTATAATATTATTAATATTAAACTATAATGATATAATATTTATTGATAAAATAATTATTTAATTATTTTCAATGACTAAAAAAATTAAAACCACATAAATTTTATGTACATATAGACTACCTCCACAATGAAATAATATTGTTCATTTTCCATCACTGCATTTTATAGTTGGTTACCATGATGTATTTTTTAGATTAATATTCTTAATATTTATGGATTATAATTCTAATATTATAATTTATCACATACCTTTATTCTATCACATTCAATGTGAAATGTAATTGTTAATTGTTCTTATTGTTGACCACCACCACCACATTTTTTTTCAATTTGTATTAATGAATATATATGATATTTATAACATTTTTAATCATTTTTAGAAGATATAATTAAATTATATATGAAAATATTTTTACTCATTAAATGATTATATCATGCTCTTCTAAAGGTTATTTTTTACCACTTACACTACAGGTGATTATATGATTAAATGATGAAAAATTAAAGATTTTTATATAATGATAACATCATTTAGTAATAATTTATTTATGTAATTTTCATGGTTTTGGAAATGTGTTATTATTATTTAACTTATTTATTTATATATCAATGTTTGATCGTTAAATATGTCAAAGCTACTTCATTGTAGTTTCATTTGTCAAGAACCTTATTTGTTTCCTTCACCTAATGTAATAAAACTCATAGAATAATTAATAAAAAATTATTATTCAATCCAATATAATATATTATTGAAATCCTTTTTAGAAGAACAAATAATAACATCACTATTGTGAAATTATTTCAAAAAAATCATTATTATCTCAGCCTAATATATAAAATAGAAAATATATAATTAATATATAAAATATGGAACAATTTTATATGATATTTAAAAATGATTATATATATGAATATGGTTATCAAATTGCTGATAAATATAATAATATAAATAATACAATGGGTTATAGTGTTTTTGATTAAGATGGAATACATATTATAGGTTTTACAAGAATCAAAATCTTTTCTTGAGACATGAGGATTCCTTCTATATAATGGGTTTCTATGAAAAAATTATTCTATTATATGATGATACCATACTGCTTTCTCTATAAAGCTAAAATGAAAATTGGAATTTATATCTTCATATAGATTAATATCATCATTATAAAAAATATGTCATTAGTAATTATATTTCAATTTTTTGTAATAATTATTTTTCCTCCTTTTCTATATTTACATTCAAATCAATATTTCCCTTTTTACATAGAAATGTTTAGGGCTATCTTTATCAAGACTTTTATTTTATTTCTCTATATTAAAAATGATATTTTTTATTATTTTTTCGATGCTGATTTTCAATAGTGGTATTTAAAAATATTTAAAAGCATTTCTATCATTTCATAATAAAATTCTTTATTTTCTTATCCAAATTATTTTGTGATAACAATTATTTATATTCCTAACAATTTATTGATGATTAATTCTCTAGAATTTATTTTACAATATTTCACTAAAGATTTTAAAAAATTTCTTTTGAATATGATCTAAAACAATTTTTTTACAAAAAAGATAAAATATTATATATAAACTATTATATAGTATCTCTATAATTATAAATATTTATTTTGAATGATATTATTTCATTGAAAATTAAGTTTTAAAATTAAAAATATATATGATATTATCATGTACTCTTTTTGGTGAATGAATTTTTTCTATCAATTATTTTCTTTCTTTTGGTCAATTATGGTGATACCATTAGGAGCTGTTATAAAACCCATTTTCAACCATTTGGTTATTTATGTTGTAGTTAATGAATCACATTTTCTTCTAAAGGGGTTTAACGATATTTTAAAATGAATCTTATCTTATTAAAGGAATATTTGTGGATTATTGATAAGTGGGGATCTATTTCACCTTCCAATGAATTAGATAATGTTTTCTATGTAATGAGAAAATGAACTGTGGTCCTTCTTGGATATACTCAAAAAAATATTTTTTTCCTTATTCGTTAGACTATAAAAAAATGTACTCCTAATTTTATATTATCACAAACTTTAGGGTGATCCATCTTAGATATGATCAAAAACTAAATGGTGTTCCTTCTTAGATGGGCTCAAAATCATTATCAAGGTATTTATTGGAAAGACTCATGATATAATTATGTCATATGAATTTTTAGTGATAATTATGAATTATTATGTTTTGTATCATGGTAATATTTAGATTCCATACCATATTCCTATGATAATTATCCATGAATCGTGTTTATTCTCTCATGGATCCACAAATATTTTATGTGGTTTGTGTTTTTTCTCATATGTTATTATTTCATGTCTCCTAGAAAAAATCCCAAATCCTATATCTTATTTTAATAATAAATTTCTCCCTTTAAAATATTTTATCTCATGAATATTATCCATCCCTTTAAGATTTTATAATAATTCTTACCTTACTAATAATTTTATCATACCCATTTAATTTCTTTCCACTATCGATGTTATGAAAATAATTATATCTTATGTTAAGGCATTAAGTAATTCTAGTGTGGCTTTTGAATGGAGAAATGTTCAAAACTATTTTTTAATATTTTTCTTATATAGATACTCTGCTAAGACATTAAACCACTTGTCTACTGGTTTGAGAGTCTATTTGTGAGATATAATGATTATTTATGTAAAATGATGATATAATTGTTTTTATTTGTGATATAATTCAATAGTTTTAATGAAAGGTAGGTTTAGTTATCTTTTTGGTTAGATATGTTATTTTGGAGTTTATGGTTAATTAATAATAGAAAAAAAACCTTGGTGTATGTATATCTAATAAGCCTATGTATAATAATAAATAAATATGTTTTTCGTAAAATATAGATTTTGTGGTTCTCCTAGAAATTAAATCCATATATGGATTCTACTAATAGATGCAAGATAATGAAAAATGTACCTAGGGGTCATACCAATGAAATGGATGGATTTAGTACTAACTCTATAACCACCTAGTGCATGACAAAGAGTCTTAATTGCACACATGGTTCGACACTATCATACAATATGCATATAAAATTCACCTTCTAATTACGAAAAATTATGTTGGATTGGATCACATCATTATATTATTTTTGGAGAAATAATAAAATATATACAATGAATATCCTTTATTAAAAAATATAAATTTATTTCATTTTGATTTATTCCCATTATGTTTAAATGATCTCCTTTTATTATTATGTATTTCCTAACGAAATGTTTGGTTATAGGGAAAACTGAATTAATAAAAGATATGATGGGAAATGTGATTAGTGTACCCATGATATACAAAACAAGATTGGAAGAACGTCATAAAAAACAATGTGAATCTTTACTCAACTATCTCAATATATGAATAATAATTAAAACAATGTGGATCTATAGAATAACACATGAATGGATAAACATGAAATAGAGAATTTATTTTGATTATTCCCACCCACGTTTTGTGTGAATTGAAATCCACATATATCATAAAAATAAGTCAACGTGATTGATAAATTATTTTTCATTCTTTTATGAATATAAAATGAGATGGTTTTTCTAACCACTTATCAATTTGATGATGTGTTTGAATAATGGTGGAATCTCATTAAGAATATAATCTAAAAGAATGATATAAAATTTATTCAATAGGAGAAGTTAAAGAACATTTAATTCACAAATTAGTTTATTCATCATATTTCAACAAAGATGGAGAGAGAGTTATTAAAGTTGATTAAAAAATGATGAATTCAATTTAATTTAGGAATAAAGATTATGAGGATCAAAATGTATATGTATTGATTTATCTCAAATCTAATGATTAAAATTGGACATTTCTATTGTGAATTAATCATAATTATTCAAAATTAATTATCCATATGGGACATTAAATGATATAATGAAATTGTTTTATGTGTGTTTATAATGGATATGTAAACTACAAAATCTCATTATCTATAAGAAAGAATTTTTTTTAATTAAATGGAATATATGATGATAAGACGCATAGAGGAAAATAAATATCAACCACATACAAGTAAAATGTGTGAGATGAATCTGTTATGTAACTATATCCAAGAAAAAAATATCCCTATATATATGAAAGAAAAAAAAATTACAAATAATGTATTGACTATTCATTGATACATGAAATGTAAGTACATAAGGAATTTTCTAAATCATTTTTCTATTCCCAAGAGAAAATGTATAGAATATGTTGTAATTACCTCATAATCCAATAGTGAAAGGAGGATTTTACAATATCACCACAACTAAGACAAATCATGATGATGAATTGTTGAAAGTTAAACTTATTAATCACTCTAGAGATAATAATGACCAGTTTAATTTATATTCATCACATTCCTTCATATCATGATTTTTAACTATGTATATGGATTCAACATTATAAAATTTTGATATTGAATGATATATAAAAACATATGGTGGAATAAATATCATGTCTAAGAAAAATAACCTATATCTAATAGAATATTGGGTAATTTAATTATTATAGATATAATTCTTTTCCCCATCATTTAATTTGAAATAATATTGGGTATGTATTTTATTTCCTTATAAAAATTACACATCAATTCTCATTATAAGTAAATTTCATTTCTAATCATTATATTATAAAATATTAAATTAAGGATTGCCATGAAATCCTTGTGGGATAAAATAATATATTATGGTTTATGATACCCAAAATCAAGGAATTATTATCTCAAATGGCCATGGATGAATTCAAATATTTTTAAATGAATTTGATAATATTGTATACTGATTGATTTCCTCATGAGATATATAGTCTTTCGCTATATCATGAGGTCTATCATTCAATTAGAATCTCACTTAAATATATTAATATATCAAAAGATTTATATTAAATAGATCCCATTTAATTAGAATAGTTAAATATGAAACATCATGATATTATGGAATATGTTATTTTATTATATACTTTTTCACCACGATGTGGACCAATCCTGTTGAAAAAATGGGAACGGATTAATGTGACATTTCATTCATTAACATGAACTTAATAATATCACATTCAGGAAAATATATCATCATTCCGATATTGATTATTTGTTTTATGAACTTATGGGAACTCAATACTTATCAATGATTCACATTTTATTAAAATATCATTAATTAATAGTTAAAAGAGATTATATTTTTTATGAAAAAAGATAGTATGTGCTCAAAATATTATACATTTTTATTGATTCATTTATAATTATTAATTATAATTACACCATTACATATATAATCAATACTGTTATTAGAGAATACGAAAATGAATTTTTGGTTGTCCTTATAGATGACATAATTATATATTCAATGTATAAGGAAATTCCAGAATATCATTTCTGTACTACATTGATGCCCATAAGAAAATGTGAAACTACTTCCAAAATTTGAATGTTTTAATTCTATTTTAAAAAGTGTCATTTTATGTTTATATAATCATAAGTAACGGGGGGTTTTTTTACCACAAATGTAAAATATTTCAAGAAATAACATAGATAAAATATAATAATAAATATTGATATCTTTCTGCCAATGGAGTGTTTTATAATATTTTCTAAATAAATTTATCATTTATATAAATTATTCAAAAAATAATTATACAACACTGAATGATGTTCCCTAACACAAGGTATTGTGAAGAGTTCTCCGTGGATATAGAAAAGTTTTTTGTCACTGAAACTATACTTAGAATACCCTATAGTAGAGAAGGGATTTAAATATTTAGTGATACATTTTTAAAACTGTTAGGGTACAAATTTATTTATAATTGTAATGTAATTTCATGCACTTTTAAAAAATAAATAAATCATAAGAAACATTTCATAACATATGATTTGGAAATTTTCATAGGGATAATTCATTATTTATTTGGTTAAATTATGTATGTAATGAAATGTATGATATATATAACTATTACAATATTTTAAAATGTATATTCACATAGATAGAGTTGAATATGATGCAATTAAAATAGTAGTAATTGATAAAATATTCTTACATCTCATTACATTAACCCTTATTTAGAGAAAATAATATATCCACCTAGGCTTTTCATACATAAGTATTACCTATATTTAGATTAATATTCCATACATTTTATAAACACACTCCAAAGGACCGTACTAGTTTAGTGTATCGAGAAACTAGAAACCATACATTAATATTTCATGAAATGTCATCAGTATCCCTCATAATTATCTTTTCATGTATAATTTCACTTTGGTATACACAACCAAAAACATTACTCATAATCTAGGGATGGAAACATAACAATTCATTATCTCAGATGCTTAGTAATGGAATATAGAATAGATATCATTATATGATCATACATAAACTTAATATAACCATATTGTTATGTTCTCATGAACATAACATAAAAAGATCATACCCAACCAGTCATAGATCATAAACAAGGTTCATGGAATAAATCATCATCATTTTAGTATACATGGTCTATAATAGTTGTAAATCATCATAAATCTGTCAAGAAATAAAAGCGCATGTCATTAAATTTTTCCACCATCATCAATATATATAAATACATTTCTTTTTTTAAGGATAACTAACAAGACCATCAACACAGTGGATCATAATGCCCCTATTTTTTATAGAATATCATAATGCACCTATTTCCCATAGATGATCAAAAAAACCTATTTCCCATAGTGGATTATGATTCCATTTGTTTCTTATAGGGGATCAGGATGGACCTATTTCCCCTAGTGGATCATGACTATATCCTTTTTTCCTATATATATATCATTAGAAATAAAAATTTTCACACTAATTTATAGGAATATATTGTTCCCCACTTTTAATTATAAAAACCATACTTATTCATGAAAAAATGTCATAAAAAATCATCGTAACATATCATAAAAACCCATGTAATGAAAACTCATTTCATAAAAATTACCACAATCCACCATAACATAAACCAAGAAAAATACTGATTTCATAAAAATTTCATCAACATAAACATTTACTATCTATTGAAAAAATAATGATGATTTATTTAAAAATAATCCCAAATAAAGGGTAAGTGACATCCAAGGATGTCATCTTAGAAGTGTAATGACTTTGAAAGACCATATGGACCATTTCTAAAGGAAAATAATGTTTCATTACAGATTTTTTATAACTAAAAATATAAAATATTTTTCTAAATACATTTCATTGAAAATAATATTTGAAACCTAAAATGGAAGCATTAAAATTATTTGAAATCATACTGCTATGGTTACATTAAATAGAAATATACATATAATAATAACATTAAAAGAAACATATAATATCATTAAATTTAATATATTCATAAAATAAAATGAAAAACGTTCAATATATAAAACATATAGAAGAAGATAGTTGGATAACCTAACTTATGTCCCAATGTAGTCATTTTGAGACAAAATAAATCTTTACCATACTGGTAAATTTTGACACAAAAACCCATGAAAAAGAGATCCTAAAATAGATATTTAAATATCCATAACATTGATGTTAATAATAAAAAATACAATATATGAATTTATATACACCACAAAAAGAAATATTTATTGAATATGGAATGTGTCTCAAATAAAAAGTAACACAGAAATCCAATAAGATAATTCTCAAATTCCATCAAAAACATTTATCCTACTATATAATAAAAATATTGATATTATAAATATATCATATAATTATAAAAATACTTATAGTATCAT
This sequence comes from Viscum album, assembly GCA_963277665.1. Lineage (NCBI taxonomy): Eukaryota > Viridiplantae > Streptophyta > Magnoliopsida > Santalales > Viscaceae > Viscum > Viscum album. The sequence continues at coordinate 1,471,422,491 of OY728161.1, forward strand.
ATATTCCTCCATTATTTTTTTCATCACCCATTTAACAATAATTTCATTAAAAAATCATTATTTTAAGTGCTAACTATTTCATTTTTCATGATAGTTTTGGTGAGGTAGTTGTAGTTTTTGTACATTGATTATATATAATTATTCTAATAAATTATTATTTTTAATTAATATCATATATTTTCATTATCAAAATATTTTTACTCATTCTAAAAATATTGAGATAGAAAAGTGAAATACATCATTCATGGAGACGGTAAACTGTACACATGCATAATCAATGTTTCCATCCTTCGATGGATGGATAAATTAATAGTAAGTAATTATAAACCATTATAGAATGCTCATTATTTCATATATATAAAATTTTATAATTAACATAATCATTATTTAATTTAATTTAATGTTCTACTGGGAATAAATCACATCTATTCATGAGCCGGTAGTTCTCCGCATACACGAGCGACAATAGCATATTCCACACAGAATATAAAGAAATAAGGTATTTTTGGAATAAAAATTAAACCATTATATTAATATTATAACTATCATATAAATTTGGTAAATCAAAAACCATATTTTCCCTGTAATGGTGATGATTAAAAAAACTACATCAGTTCTTGAGGGAGTAGTTCTTCGCACACGCAATATATGATTTTGTTTCACATTTCCTAGAAAGTAGGAAGGATAAATTTTATACCATCCACATAATAGACTCTAAATATATGGAATAAAATTTTATTTTTATAATTATAATGTAATTTATTAATTATACATGTAAAAATAATTTAAAAAGAAGAAACATAGTGAAGATATTTACATTTTATTAGTAGAACCTCATTTGGATCACATTTTTTGGATCACAATGTTTTTATTTTGGGGGGGACCAGTAGACCTAGAACATGGGAAAATATATAAGAGAGGTAGTTTTTCATATTTATTACAATATATATTTATTTGTATGTGTGAGTAATTTTAGTTTTTGGTGGCCTTCTATTAGTGGTGAATGAAAAAAATTGGGGAACGACACAACATTTTTATAAATTATTCCAAAATGATAAAGTCAATCCGCTGAAAAAATAACTATAATCTAACAAAATTATATATTAGGAATTATTATATGTATATATTTCCCGGAAATATGATTTATAACTATTTTTGGTCAATTTTAACCCTTATATTGTTAATTTAATTCCTAGTAAACCCATTTTTACCATTACCATGATAAATATTCTTTCTATATATTACAATGAAGTAAGGTTAAACGATGACATAAGATTATTATTAAAGGTAATTAATGATGATTATAAATATATCTTCCATTTTAACAATTACATTTCAATGAAGTTGAAAAAATAAATTTAAAATAAAACCCACCTATGTGGGGAAAAACTTGTTTTCAAAAAATTTATTTATCAAGCAGATGACTATTTTATATTAAATTTATGAATAATATAAAAAATAAATTAAAATAATTCATGATTAATTGATATTTATTATATAATTTTCATTTAAAAAATTGATCATGTGGACTCTTTATGTGCATTAAGGAGACCCGGGATCAAATCCAGGCGGAGGCTTATTTACAAGGGCACTGTAGCAGTACTATAGCATGTATTGTAGCAGGAACTATGCATAACTATAGCAGGTACTATAGCGGACTATAGTAGGCATTGTTTGGCACTCTATAAGCTAGGAATATTCCCCCCTTTGTGCCACCGAGCCACCGATTTAGTCCCTGGGTCTTTTAATGCCATTGGGACACCCATTCCATCAGGCCAGTAAGGCCTTCGGGCCACCTCATGGCCTTTAGGCCACCTTAAGTGTAGATGCAAACAAGAGAGCCTATAAGGAACAAAATCAGAAAGAGGAGGAGTAAGGAAATTTCACCATATCATAATCTAAACAGGTTGCAATAATGATAGGGTATGGCTCCTACCATCCAGTCAAGCCTGTGCATGCATGGGAATGCCTAACCGAACAACCATGCGAAGGTGGAGAGCTGATTTCACGATGATGATGATAGGGAGGAGTAGTTCCAAGAAGATAGTCTGGATTGAATGTATTGTTTGATGACTATGGGAAATGAAATATTCTAAGGCCTATGGGTCATGTAATACTTTTTCCTATGAGCTTTTTGAGGGTTCCACTTCATCCCTTGAAATGTAGATTACCAAAAATCAATAACAAATGAAGGCCTTCTGGCCATTGGAGGCATAAAACCAGTTTTTATACCAAAAAAATAAATTATAATAAAATATAATGTAATATTGAATCAATAATAAATAATTTTATTTAATATAAATAAATAATACATATGTAAATTTAAAAAATAATACATAATTTAAATTACTTTATTTATAGAAAATAAAATATTGTATTAAAAAAATTGATACTTTACACTATACAGTAAGATTTTTTTAAACCCAAAATTTCTCCATAAGTTAATTTTGATATGAATATTTAAAAAATGTATTTCATTTTATAAAATCAATTTATTAAAATTAATATAAATTAATTATAATATTTTATCATTAAAATAAATAAATCATTTTTGAATAATGCATTTTTTAAGGATATAATTAATATAATAAAAGTGGATTGATTATTTACTATAAGGCTTTAAATACATTTATATTTAGTAGGAAATTTATTTTAATATTTCATATAGTATTTAAGGTTATTTTTACATGCCTACTTAACTTTTATGTTATAATGTTTGTATTTAAAATAATAGTATATCATTATTCGTTGAAGCTCAATGTTTGATGGCATGAAAGTTATCGAAGACAATCATTGTTGCATGTATGAGAAGATAAAATCTGTGTTCGATAAGACAAGATACCAAAAACCTTAAATTAATGAATATATAAAAAATCCATCAAATATAGAGATCTAACATTCATTACACCTTAAAATAAATATATCTCGCAATATTTATCATGGTCATCAAAAGATAAACATATAAAAATTATTTTATTAAAGAAAAAATCAAACAAATGTATAATAAAACCACCCATAAAAATGGAATGTTGGACACATAAAGGTTACCTAATGTAACTCAATACAATGATTACATATAATTCAACATAGTTGGGATAGGAATATTTGGACATGGAAGAAAAACTAAATGTCCTAATAATGGTGCATAGTGACCGAGATCATTCGTCACAAGGAACCAAATGATAATTTATAAGTAAACAAACACAATAAAAAAACTAAAACAGTGTGAAAATAGTAATTGATATCATAAAAAAAATATAGTAATAGTTTAACATATTATATCTTGACCCTTTTCTAAAAGATGAATAATTTTCATGAGAAGACATACATTCTTGATTTCATTCCATATATTAAGAACAGTCTCACCCTTTAGTCATTACATGGTCAATTTCCATTTCATATCATACACTATGAAATGAATGTGAATTTGATATTCCAGAAGCAATAATAAATCATAAAGATCAATAATAGAATGATTAGTAATTTTTTCTATATATTTTAATAATCACATCAAAATGGTTACCATGTATTATCAAATATTCATAATTCCTGATATGGTGAAGTAATAAATTAACCTATAATGCCTTATCCAATGTTTATCTTAAAAAAATTACAAATTTTAATCTTTGTTACCACATAAAAATGATAAAATTTAAAATTCTATAAATATGGTCACTAAATTTCAAAATCATCTTATCACTAATCACCCATACAATATGAAGAGGATCATAATTTTCACTTAGGAATAATTTGAATGTAATTATATTGTATTCACATAAAATATGGTAATATCCTGAATTATGAATAAAATTTATTAAAAAATAAATGATTCCATATTAATTAAATAAATCACTAATTATTATATATATTCCTATAATCCAAAAGTGTTTTTGAATCTATTAATTATAACATTAACATATTTTTCAACAAATCATTAATCTTTTCTAAGATAATCAGTATTATCCAATTTTATTTTTCTATATCAATGATATCTTTAGTTCAAAAAAATTATCTCAACATCAGGAACATATTAAAGGATATGTTTCCCATAGGTATCTTCTTTCCATGAAGTATCACCTTCCCAGTAATTCACTTTTCTCATTAATTTGAACTAATAATCAAATTCATTCAAATTATTAACAAATACCATATACAATAAAATAATTTTATATTTCATAATTCTTGAATTCCAATATATAAGAACATCAATAATCATAATACCACCTAAAACCCTGAAGTATGATTGATCATATTATTCTTTAATACCTCTATAACAACACTGCTCTTTATTATACATATAAACACGATTTATAACATAAGTTCCTCACTTGATAAAATATTGAAGATCAATAGGTCTAGTGTCTTTGGGGATTTTGAACATTACAAAACAACTTAAAATAGAAAAACACACAACATATTTATTTAAAAACATTCATTACATGACCACTACATTCCCTTTTACTTTGCATTGTATGGGATGACCTGAGGAAATGCATAAGAAAAAGGTAAACTATATATCCCAGTAAGGGAATAAACATGGGGTAACATGAGGAATACAATAAATGTTATATAACAGGAATATCAATAGAGAACAACGGAAACATGATCATAAATTTATGATAGAGCATGATAATCATAACATTGAAATGTGGCAAAAACACTTAACATGTAATTAGCATGAGCCAAGGCTCATTGCATCTAGAGTATAAGTAAACCCTCATTGCACATGAAGCAGGAGTAAAACCATGATGCACTTGAATTATAATAATTCAACACCCATTTTATATTGCTTATCATTATACAATACTTTACACAATTCATTGGAGTGCTATCCGGGTGCACCCTTCTAAATTTTTTTACTACATGCATATGTGTGCCACTTGGATCATAAAACATTGAATCAATCATCATCATTTATTCCATGATAACGGGATGTTGAATAAATATATGAATCTTTATAAACAATAATTAAATGTTCATAAAGGTGAATAACGTTGATAGATAAATGGGCATGTTATTACTACTTAATGTCATTGGCTTGGAAAATTATAGTAAAATTTCAGCAGCATAACATCGTGAAATATGAACTCATAAAAATGGTTGATTAGAGATAAATTGGTGTATCATCATATGTAAGTGAAATTGATAGTAAGAGGTCATATAAATACATGTCTCAAATAATGTAATGGAATTTATATTCATAATTCAAAATAATTACATGGATGTAAAAGAGGAGAGAGAAATACCTCACGAAATTACGATACGGTAACAGGTGTATATGAGAGGAATTAATGAGAGAGAAAGGGGTCTCCCATAAATCTATAATAAAGAGGGAAGTATGGGGGAGGTTCTAAATCATACCCTGAAATATTAAATTAAAAAATGGAATAACAACATAATGAAAATTGGAAAAAAAATTCGAATAGAAGAAATCCATTACTTGGACGTGGGATCCCGAAGGATTGGGAGAGTCTTGAGAGAGGTATATTGGGAGCTTGGGGTACCTTGGGAGGATTCTAGTGAGAGGATTGTAGGGTTTTTTTGAACTTAAATGTCTTTTATTGATGATTACTTGGGAGATAGGGTGGGTTTATATAGGAAAGGTGAAGGAATTCGTTATTATTTATGTTTGGGACACCTCACAATAAACTAATAAAAACCACAAAACAGACCGTGGAGTTTCCCCTTTTTTCTAATGGAAATTGTAAAATAGTATTTTATAAGGCCAATGGACAAACTTCTTAAAATAATAGGGTTTCTTATGTGAGGTTAGTCACACTCTAAAGGTAAACTATTTGAAAAGAAAAAATGATTTATAAGCCTTGAACGGTCCACTAATGCTTTGTAAAATAAATTAAACAAACCCAGAATCACATTATTTTATTGTTAAAACATATATTGTATGATAATAATATTTATAATATTTTATTATATCACGTTTGGGTCATTATGATATCATAAAACACATTATAAATTTAAACTCTCTTTTATTTTTACCCAAAAATTCGAATGTCTCAGAAAATTATGAAAAAATCACCATTTGATAATTTCTTAGTCCTGATTCCAAAACTAATATTAATTTTATATAAATAATTTTCTAAATATGTGACTTTTTATTTTTAAAATAATAACTATCATTTATTGAAAATTCATGGGTTTTGACAAAAAATGCTTTCAAACATTGATAAAAATTATAATTTCATTCAAAAATTTTTATTATCATTTATATCTAATGAAAATTAATTTAATAATAATAATAATAATATTTTTTAAAATAATATTTAATTCAATAATCCATTAACTTATCAAAATATATTTCTTAGTTGAATATTAATTAGAAATATTATTTGTTCTTTAAAAACTATTTATAATGTAACAATATTAAAATGAAGGAACATTATTTATACAATAATAATGTACTTAGTCATAGTTTTAGGGTATTGTTACATAACCCCTTATAACACCTGCATAAGTCCAATGAGTAAGGTGTATGATGGTGACAAACTATTATGGAGGATCAGATATCATTTCTCGGGTGGTAATCTCTATTAACATCCACTTCTCCTATAGTTGGTTCCAATAATGCTTAATGTGTTCATGATAGGCTTGGGATTTGTCAATAGCGAAGCCCAATGACTCCACATCCTTTCTGTGCACCAAAAAAATGGGCTTCATATCGGGAAAGTCTACTGGATGAGTTCATCGATTCCTTTTTCAAAGTAAATTTGATTTATTAAAGCCTTATATTTATACTAATTGTTTGATCATTGTTCAAGGTCTATATTAGCAATGGTAACAATTCATAATGGTATTTTAAAATCCAAAAAATAAAAATATGATGTTCAATTTTAATTTAACCATAATAAGACATTTAATTAGATCAAGAGTGATTTCCTTTAATTATAGTTTGATTCCTTACAATCATGCCCCCTTAAATAATTCTGCCCTTGGAAATTATTTTTCCCACAATTAAACAGATGTGGGTTACTCTACATCATCATTTCCTCTTATTCCCATGTCACTTATTCAAACTCGTGGTTTCAGGAAAACAACATGATTAAGGGCAATGTATTTTTTCATATAATTTTTTCTATATGATCTATGATATCCACGAGTTTTCAATCGTAAAAAAGATCATCCTCTAGCAATACTACCTCTGAAAATAGTACATGTGATCTGTATAGTATGTACTACCTTAAAAGAGATACACAAAATACATCATTTACATCGGCCATGGAAGGTGGAAGTGCTTGTCGATAGGCCACAACCCCAACACAATAAAAAGTATCTGATGGGTTGATGTACCTTAGACTTAACTTCCCTTTCTTTCCAAACCTCATGACCTTATTCCGTAGAGATATGCGTAGAAATACCATATCTCCAAATTTAAACTCATGGTCATTTTGATGGTTATCTACACAACTAATCTATCAACTCTGGGCTGCCTTGATATGTTGTTGAATGGTTTTCACCATCTCCACCATATCTTCGACCATTTTTGGTCCAAGAAGCTTACGCTCACCGACTTCATCCCAACAAGCCGGTTTTCTGCACCTCTTCCCATACAGGGCTTCATAAGGTGCCAATCAGATAATCATTTGGAAATTATAATTATATGATAAATAGACCTAAAGAATATGTAGATCCGAACCTCCTTTAAATTCCATTGAACGTGATCTTAACATATCATCTAGTGTCTACATAGTTCACTCAGATTGGCCATCAGTTTGAGGATGATAGGTCGTACTGAAGTTCATATCAGTATCCAGAGCATGTTGAATACTCTTTCAAAACAATGATGTCAATCATGGATCTCAATCAGATACAATAGATAGCGGTACTCCATGCATCCTTACAACTTCCCTGATTTATATATGTGCCAGTTGATCTAATGAGAAATCTTCCTAAATTTCAATAAAATGTACAGATGTTTTAAGATAATCCACAACAACGCAGATTTCATTGTTTCTTTTGGATGTCTTTAGAAGTCTAGTGACAAAGTACTTAGTGATGTTCTTCAATTTATATCCAGGTATGGTAAATAATTGCATCATCCCTTTAAACTTATGCCTATCTGCCTTCACTTTCTGAAACACTAGGAACTTTCATGTTTACTCAACAATATCCTTCTTCATATTATCCCACCAATAATTCTCTCAGAGATCTCGATAAATATTTGTGTTTTCTGGGTGAATAGATAAATATGAACTATGTGCATCATCCAAATGTTCCTTCTTCGACTCTGGACATGATGGAACACATGTTCTTTTCCCAAATATCACTATTCCTTCATCATTAACATTAAACTCATGAGATTTCCTTTTTCTGATAGCTTCCACTTTCTTCAAAAATTTTATTTCATCCTTTTGATCATCGTTTAAATTTTCCGAAAGAGATGGATGAGCAATCATTTGTGAAAGAATTGATGATATTACCATCATTATGATTCCCATTACTATCTTCGTCAAATATAAGAAGATTGGATCCTTCTCAATTCTCATCAATGATAGAATCATTCGGTCCTTTCTACTTAGATAATCTTCCACCTTGTTCGATATCCTACTATGGTAATCGATTTAGAATTCATAGTCGTTGATCATCTCTATCCATATTTGTTGGCGGATGTTCTACTCTTTCTGTGTGAATATCTACATAATGATTTTGTGGTCTGTATATATTTCACACTCCTCCCCAAAGAGATAATGCCACCAAATTCATAAAAAAATACCACCGCAACCAACTCCAGTTCATGCGTTGGATAATTCTACTCAAGAATATTCAATGAAATTGAATAACATGCAAAGACTTTTTCATTTTTCATCAACACATAGCCCATGTCCTTCTTTGAAACAACACTGAATACCACAAAAAGTTCTCCACATGTTGGTAAAGTGAGAACGGGTGAAGTGATAAGCATCCTTTTAAACTCTTTGAAGCTTTATCCACATTTATCACTCCAAGAAAACATCACTCCCTTCTGTATTATATTAGTAAGAGGGTTGGACAAGATTGAGAAAATTTCAAAAAAATCATTGATAATATCCAGCTAACCCCAAGAAGCTAGGGATATTCATTACCGATGTGGGCCTCATCTATCCCCCAATTGCATCTGTTTTGGAGAGATCTATAGATATCCCATTACTTTTGATGATATGGCCCAAAAATTAGAACTTCGTCAACCAGAACTCACACTAGTTGTACATGGCATAAAGATTCTCTTTCCACAAGGTCTCTAGTATATTTCTTAGATGCTCTTCATGATCCTCCTAGGATTTGGTTTATATCATAATATCATATATAAATACTTCCATAGATTTGTTGAGGTAATCCATAAATACACTATTCGTCATGTCCATGATGTTTGCTTGAGCATTAGTGAGTCTGAAATCATTACTATGAATTCATATTTCCCCTATCTTGTACAAAAAGCAGTCTTCTAAATGTCTTCCTTCTCCACCTTTACATGATAATATCCCGACAACGAATCCACCTTGGAGAAGTATTATGATCCACACAGCTGATCGAACAAGTCATCGGGTCATGGGAGAGGATAATTGTTCTTTATCGTGATTTTGTTAAGCTCACGATATTGGATGTAGAGGCACATTGACCCATATTTCTTTTTGACGAAGAGGACTGATGCATCCCAAGGTGAAGAACACGGGTGTATAAACCCTTTATTCAGATTATCCTATAGTTTTTTTTCTTCCACTCCTAATGCTCCACAACAACAATTCTATAGAGAGTCATGGATTTTTGCAATGTCCCGGTTATAAGATCAATTGAGAATTCAACATCTCTTCTTGGGGGAAGAACAAACAATTTCTCATGAAACACTTCAGTGAATTCCCTCACAATAGGCATGTCTTCAAGGATGGTTACCTCTTTAGATTCAATCATCTGATCTAGATAAGCATGCTCATAGGGAAGTAATATCCAAGCTTAAGATTATGGAGATAAATAAGATTCATCTTCCTCCTTGAACTTTTATAGAATCTAGGGTCCTTTCTCCACATGGAGAGTGATTTCCCTCTCATGGAAATTTATGTTTGCTCTATATAAGGAATTTCAATCCATTCCAAGAATTGCGTCAAATTCCACCAGAGGGAGTTTGACGAGTTTCTCCGGGAAATTCAATCCATAGATTCTGACATGGGAGTACTTTGATTAGATGGATGCAATGATTTTACCGCTTTCTGTACTCACTTCCATATTTACTTCCCTGATTTGTGGTGGTGCTGGGATTGTTCTACTATACATCTGGGATATAAAAGATTCATAAAACATGAATAAAAAGTATGTTCACTGTTATTTAATGAATCACTAGAGAACCTGTGTCAACTTCATTGTTAGATTTCACTTTTGTAGTAGAGATTGAAAAATATCTCCCCTACTGCTTTGGAGGTTGTTGGTTGGCTCTGAAAACCCTTGGCGTAGGGAACTTATTTTCAAGATGCCATGTGTGTATGCAGATGTAGCAATGAACTACAAGATGAGGTTTGAACGGAGCATTCCTTTCCTCTGTTGCATCCATAAGGTTTTCATGACAGTATTTAATAGCTAGGTGCCCTTTTCTTCCACAACTAAAGAATTTATTCATCCCCTTCAGGTAGTTTACAGGGTGCTTCTTTCCAAACCATTAGAATGTGGGGTACTGTATCTTCATAGAACTATTGGATTTATCCATCGGACCACCAACATTGAATTCCACCTTATGATTATTATCCCCATGATACCCATTAGATTCTCCGATATCCATTTTAACCATGATTCCACATCCAACAATTTCCTTTTAACTGTCGAAGTCATGAATCATCAGCACTTTATGTAGGCTAGGTTTCAGCCCACCAAATAAGCGATGAACCATGTATTTAGGGGTAACGCCAATTCCAGAGTCATATTATTCAAGACCTTTGAATTTTACCTCATACGCTGTCACAAATTCGTCATCTTTTTTTTGATGGAAATTATTTCTCTTTCCATTTTCAGCCAGTGGGTGGATGAAAAATATGTATCAAAAACATATTCTGAAAATGCTTCCATTTTAATGACGAAATATACTCATCATGTATCGTATATTTGATAAATTTACACCATTTATCAGCTTCACCCTCTATATAATAAGCATCCAGAAGAACATTCTCTTGTTCATAACATTGAAGGATGTAGAAGATCTTTTCAATGCAGTTGATCCATTATTCGATGATTTAGGGATCAAATGATATATAAAAAGTAGGAGGCATCTGTCTCATGAAGCCTTAAATATAAAAATGTTCATTAATAGGGGTTTGAATGTTCCTAATGAATTATTCTTCTATTCAAATATAGAGTTAAATGAAAAATAATCATGAAAAGTTTCTCAATTCTCACTCCCATTGGATTCGACATCTCATTAGCACAGTCATCACATTGATCATCAAATCGGTTTTTATCCCAAGTCTCCTATTACCATCCATTGGCTGGAATTAAAAAAAATTTATGGGTAACACATAATAAATAATACAAGGAAAAAACTAATGACTTATAAATAAATTTTACTTACATTACTTATGAATTTATAGTCTTCAATCTATGCTAGTCATGATCTACATTGTAACATATATTCTTAGAGGCATTTTTTTAATTCCCTTAAGAAGAGTTCATACTATGAATGGGAATTTACCAGAGCATATCCCTCGAGAGTGTCGTAACATAGAGTACAACAAGGCCCATTATCATGCACCAGTTCTTCTTCATGTCCAGCTCAAAGTGGTTTTTTTGGGTTTTACCTCTTGGATACATCTGTGCCAGAGCCGCCTCTACATAATTGTATCTAGACAGGGATGTATTTTCTTGATAAACAATATAATAAATAATCACCAATATGTGAGGATGTTTTTATTATACATATTATTATCATTAGGTATTCACAAGGGTTTTCTAATCCAAATACCAAAAATAACAAAACCTATCCTTTGATAAAAACTATGAAAACCATTCTCTTTATTACACAATTAAAAAAAAATTATTACATTAATTCATCACTTAATACAACATATAATATCGACAGGTCTAGTGTCTTTGAAGATTACGAACATTACATAACATCGTGAAACATAAAACACACAATATCTTTTTTGAAAACATCCTTTACATGACCAGCACATTCCCTAATACTTTACATAACACTGGATAACCTGACGACATGCTTATGAAAAGGGTGATATATAAATCCAAGTAAAGGAATGAACATGTAATAACATGAGGAATAAAATACATGTTAGAAAATAGGCATAATAATGGAGAAAAAGAGAAACATGAGCATAAAGTCATGATAAAGCGTGATAATCATAATATTGAAATGTGGCAAAAACACTTAACTTGGAATTAGCATGATCTAAGGCTCATTGAACCTGGAGCATGAGTAAAACCTCATTGCACATTATGAATGAGAAAAACATTATTGCACATGAATTATAATGATTCATCAACTCATTTAGTTGACGTATCATGATACTATACTTTACCCAAATCATTGGAGCTCTATCAGAAAACACCCTTATTAAAAATTTCATTTTATGCATAAGTGTGCCACATGGATCATAAAACATGGAATAAATAATCATCATTTATTCCATGAGAAAGGGATGTGGAAGAAATAAATTTTTCTTTATAATAAATAAGTAATTTTTCATAAAGTATAATACACATGATAGAGAAATGGACATGGTATTCACTACACTATGACATTGGCATGGAAAATCGTAGTGCAATTTCCGCAGCATAAGGGCATGAAATAAGAACTACAAAAAATGATTGATGGGAGATAAAGGGGTGTCTCATAATATATACATGAAATGGAAAGTAAGGGGTTGATATATATAAATGTCACGACAAACTTAATAGAATTTAGATGCATAATTCAAAAAAAATATTCTTGGATTTAAATGATGAGAGAGAAATCCCTCATGTAATTTTGACATGGTAACATGTGTACATGGGAGGAATTTATGACAGAGAAATGGGTCTTCCATCATCCAAACATAAAGAGGGTATTACGGGGGAGGATTTAAATTATACCTCAACAATTTTAATTTAATACAAAAGGTCATAAAAACATAATGAAAATAGGAAAAAACTTATAAAGGAAGAAATTCCTTACTTAGAAGTGTGATCCCAAAGGCTTGGGAGAGGCTTGACAGAGGCCTATTAGGAGATTTGGAAAACATGGAAGGATTATAAATAGAGTAGGGAAGGGGTTGTTCAAACTCCAAATGATTTTAGTGAAGAGGAAGTGGTAGTATTGGGGTGTATATCTGAATGGATTGGGAATTCTTTATTATTTAGGTTTGGGACTCCTCACATTAAACCAATCAAAACCTCAAACCAGCCCATGGTTTTTGTCCTTCATCCTTGAAAAAGGTTAGTGGTAAAAAAATTATAAGTCTAATGTCTAATCTTCTTAAAATAATAGGGTTGCTTATGTAGAGGTGATTCACACTCTCTAGGAAAACAATTTACAATGAAAAAATGTTTTATAAGCCTTGAACAGTCTACTAATGCATTATAAAAGAAATAAAACAAACCCAAAATAACATTATATAAATGGTAAAACATATATTGTCCTAACATAATGTTTATATTATTTTATTACATCACTATTGGGTCATTATGATGTCATTACACACATTACATATTTAAACATTAGTTATTTTTTACGCAAAAATTCGACAGTATCAGAAAATTATGAATCATATTCCATTTGATAATTTAAAAATCATGATTCCAAAAATAATATTCATTTTAAATAAATAATTTTCTAAATATGTGAATTATTTACTTTTAAAATATGAACTGACAATTATAATAAATTCATGGGTTTTGACAAAAACTACATTCAAACCTTAATAAAAATTACTATTTCATTCATAAAATAATATAATCATTTATATTTGATAAAAATTAATTTAATGATAATAATAATAATTTATTAAAAAATTATATAATTCAATAATCCATGAATTCATAAAAATAGATTTATTTAGTTTAATATTAACTAAAAATAAACTTTCTGCTTTAAAAACTATTTACAAAGTAACAATAATAAAATGAAAGCACATTCTTTACACATATATTATTAACATATTCATAGTTCTAGGTTCTTTTTACATCACCCCTTATAACACCATATATGACTGAAGAGTAAGGTTTGTGATGGTGACTGACTCTTGGGGTGGCTCAGATAACATTGCTCGGGTGGTAATCTATATTTACTTACACTTCTCCTTTAGTTGGTTCCACCAAATCATAATGTTTTCAAGATTAGATTGGGATTGGGCATTAGTCAATCCCAATGATTCCACCTCCTTTACGAGCTCTAAAAAATGGGCTTCATACGGGACAAGTGTACTTGATGGGGCCATCACTTCCTTTGTCTGGGTAAATTTGATTTGATAATTCCCTATATTTATTCTAATCATGTTATCACTATTTAATAAAAATATTTGAAACAGTAACAATGAATAATGGTATTTTAAAATTTAGAAACATAAAACCAATGAAATTCACATTTTATATAACCATTATAAGACATTTAATTAGATCAATATGAATTTATATTTGTGAATTTTTGGTACGTTACAACCACATTCTTATATTATAAAATATTAATCACATATTAAAATTTATCAACCTCAATTTAATCATGCTTCTCACATTTATCATAAGAAATACTATAAAAAAAGAACATAGCTTTCATTTGCAATTTATAGTAACTTCATCTTCAATATTATAACTATTTTAAAACCATGATGATTTTCTTCCTGATATTTCCCTTTAGGACATAATTATTCATAAATCCCATACATTCCACATTTAAAATATTCAACAACTGATGAAATATTAGTGATAGAATTATTCTAATCATTTCATTAACCAAACATCATTTCATTACATTTACATTTTAGTATTGTATCATTGTTCTCTGTATACAAAAAATATTACCACTCCTCTAATAAATCATCTTGGGTTCTAATTTCTAAATTCATTACATATAGAAAACTAAATCATCATTTCAATAAGGTATCCACCACTGAAATTCTGAAATAAATATATCAACCAATTATTTGGTGAGTTATATAGTTGAGGAATGTGAATCATTTTTTTCAAATATCATCATTACTAATTGGTAATAATTACAATAACGTATTATTTAGTAAACATCCAATTTGGTTTCACATAATCTATAAATTTTCTATGATATTCAGAGTTACCATGATTCTCCTACTTATAGCCATTAAATAAAACTGATAATCCTAATGTGATCAATAATAATCATACTTGGAAACCAAAAAAATCAAAAAAAATAACATGTATGATGAATAAATAATGAAAAATTAATATCAATCTAATACACATTTGGATTAAACAAGGTTATGCATGGTCATTATTTAAATCCATCATTATGGTTTGTAAATAATTTATGAGTTTCCCAAGAATATCTCCTTAGAGTGTGAGTCTAGGTTTGTAGAATGTCCCATTTTCATGATCTATGTGTTGATTGAGCCTATATCAATGTCCCATATTTGGATTTATTTCCCCCAAGTACCACTATACCAAAGCCACATCCACATGAAGTTTACAGGTAACCATATAATTACATAGAATCCCCTCTCTTTATCCTTTATCAAAATTGGTGCACATTTTTCATTAATTTGAAAAATCCATATACATATCCATAGATGTATCCATTAAAATATAATTATTAAATTTCTAAGGGATCACACTACTATATTTTGTACCTAGTTTTCAAACATTAATTAAAAATGTCCATTGATAAATACTATAGAGACTGAGTATTTTCATACATAATTATCATAGCTTTTATATGAATATTAAATACATTTCATAAACACACTCCCAATGACCAAATTAGTTTTGGTTATTGGGAGACTAGAAACACAAAATTACTATTTTTGAAATATTAATAGTATCAACCACGCAGATCATATCACATAGTACACCTCTTAGAAATACCCTACATAAATAATTATTCATTACCTAGTGAATGAAACATAAGAAACTATTAGCTCAGAGTCTTATTAATGATTATCACCAGATATATCAATATAATATCACATGAATGAATAAGATATGTATATTATTTTGTGATCATGTATATAAACTGTTAATCATATACCCAACCAGTCATAGATAAAAATCATGAGACAAGGGTTAAACAAATTTAATTTCAAAAAAGGACATAAGGGTGAGAAATCATTTTAAATCTCTCATGAATCATTACACCATGTAATTAATGTCTAGAATAATTATAAATATAGAAACATATATGTAATATTGTAATGTTAACTACCAAGACCATTAACATAGTGTATCTAGAGGTATTATTTTTCGATTTGTGGATTCCGGTAAACCTGACACCCATAGGGGATTATGAGACACCTGTTTCCCAAAGTGGATCAGGATTCACTTTGTTTCCTATAAGGTTTTAAGATTCAACTATTTCCCATAGTGGATCCAAACACACGTTTTCCTATAGTAAATCTAGCCCATCTACTTGTTTCCCATTTCTATATCATGAGATATAAATCGATACCTAATTTATTGGACTGTGATATGGGTCCCCCCAATATCATAATTAAAACTATACAAATCTATACCACAATATCATAAAAAATTAATTATATCATAACATCATAAACCATTTAATTAAAAAGGTTTCATAAACATTTCATAAATTCCATAGATCATAATCGATGAGTAGTAAACCAATTTAAAAAATATTTCATCAATATAATAATTAACTAACTGGATAAACAATAAGGATAGTTTCATTCAATATTATCCATAATAAAAAATATGTAACATCAAAGGATATCCCAATAAATGAAAAAATATATTATTAAATATCACTTGAAACATTTCTTTAGGGATTTTTTTTCATTAAAATTCATATTTAAAAACTAAAAATACGAAAAATATTTTTTGAATAAATTTTATTTGAAATTAAAAATTAATATTGAAAATGTATTGATTAAAATAATTTAATACATTTATTATTGTGTGTATCCCTTCAAAAAAATATTTTTCTAAAAAAGTATACATTTTTTAAATATTATTCAATGAAAATAACCTTTAAAACATAGAATGGAAACTTCATAAGTCATTTAAAACCGTTATCAAAGAATAAAGGCTTACCACATTGATTTTTTTAAATATAAAAAATTATTAAAAAAATTATTGGTAATATTATTTGAAACATATATCGGAATATTCAAATCATTAATTTTTCATGATGAGGAAGCACATTTTTCATGCCATATGGGTTAAAATAATTATTTGTTTGACCTAATCTATAAATGCTTATGGGAATTTTTTGAAAAACTACATGAGACTTATTTTGAAAAAAAATATATAATTTAAATAATGGGTATAAATATCTTTAATGTATAATTTAAATAATGTGAAAAAAAATTTGAAAATATTTTGTACAATACATGGCCTTACAAAAAAAAAGTTTTTTCGAGTGATTAAACAAAGAATGAAGTGTTTTTTAATGATCATTTAAACTATTGAGTACATAAATTGATAAAAATGAAGGGAAAATGAATTTCAATGATATAACTAGTGGTGAATAAAATATATGGTATTCTTAAAAAATAAAGTATAATATTCCATCATTCTAAGAATAATCATAAACAATCATGATAATTTATGAGATTTTAAAATAAAAATCTAACCTCATTAGTTAAATTGAATTATAATCCAAATAAAAGAATAAAATTGAATGAAGATTATAATATCATGAATGGAATGAAATTAATTATATAATATGTCAATGTGGTAGAATTTACACTTGGTAGATAAATATTTCTCCATAACATAACTTCTACCCCAATGAAAGTAATTTGAGATAAAAAATTCCCTAAATGAATTGGTAGCTTACGAACTGTAAACCACATGAGAGATTGATCCTAAACTAGAAATATTAATCTCATTAATTTTCATGATAATAATTATGAAATTAATTAATGTTTATAATATACACCACGTTAATGAAACACATGGCGAATATGTCATGTGTCTCATTGAAAAATAAAAGTGAGTGGGAAATCACTTACAATAATTTTTGAATTCGATCATACACATTATAACCTCTAGAATAAAAAAAATATTGGATTATTATAAATATATTATATAATATAAAACTTACTTATGAAATAAAATATTAACCCCTTATAACATTTCAACACCCATTTTTCAATAATTCATTTATAAAATCATTATATGTGGGTGTTGACTATTTCATTTTTCATGCGTTGTATGGTTATGTTTTCCTTGTTTTATTTACATTTATTATAGTTAAATTATTTGAAAACATTTAAAATTTACATTAATTAAATATATAATAATTATATACATAATTAAATCCATTAAAAAAATATACAGTTAGAAATATAAAATGCATCTTTCATTGTTACGGTAGGTCGTACATATTCCTAAAAACTATTTTTATCTTTCAATTAATGGAATGAAATTAAAGTAACTATTTTTTTAAAATAAATGAACCAGTATTATTTCTTATATACAACATATTTTAATTAATATAATATTTATTACCTTCCCTATAAATAATTATTCACAAAAAAATCACCTCTCTATGCAATGCGATAATCCACCGTACACACGATCGATTCTCGTGCTTCCACCACATAATATAGAGAAACCATATATAATTTATATCAAAATTATATTAGTATATTATTTTGATAAATATCATGTATATATGGAAAATAATCATTATTCCATGCCTTTAGGGGTGGGGATGTAAAACTGACTACAATAGTTCGTGAGGTGGTTTTCCACCATACCCACAATGGATGATTTCATTTCCATCTAGATGGAATTGGAGGAAGATAAATATTACGATATAAATGTAAAAACATATATTAATATGCTATATACATATTGTATTAAATTGTAATTATTAATATTTAATTATAGTTGTAAAATTAATAAATAAATATAAGGATTTTATTGAAGACTATTACATTATCATATAAGAACCTACATTCAATGTCTCTAAAATGATCCCTGTATTAGAACATATGGAGACGAACAAACTCTATAAAATTTAAAATTATTTTTTGTATGGAATTTGGAATGTTTTTATAATAATAAATTTATTGATATGTGTAAATAAGTGAAGGGGGTTAGAGGCCTTTTATATGTATGGGAAAGTAACCCACTTGTAAACTACTTATATTTTTGTTTTAACCCACTAAAAACCCCATTTTTACCTTAACTATGTAAGTACCTTTTTCTATTTAAAATATAATTATGAAAATAATTAGGTTTACAAAATTAAATAATATAATATATTCTGATTAATATTATTTAATTTATTATAAAAAATTCTACTCAATGAAGTGGGAAAATTAAAATTATAAAATAATCCTTGATACACGATGAAAAATCAGGTGTTCAAGAAGTGTATTTTTTCATAAAACTATGTCTTTATATTAACTCATTTTCAAATAACAATCATTTTATAAACATAAATTAAAATATATATATATATAATTTATAAATTTCATTTCAAACATTCCTCATTATTGATTTTTTTATTAATTATAATGGTGAAACATTATATATATATTTTTTTTGAATAACCCTTTTTTACCCAAAAAATATAATCATACTGAAATGAAAATTATATCTAATTAAAAATTAATTATTTGTTATAAATATAAGTAAATAATAATTATGATACTTTATAACATAATGGTTCTTTTAATTTACTTAACTTATTTAAAAAACAATATATTTTTACAAGAATCGACATTTTTATCCATTTAATGAAAAATCAATATTTTTATAAAAATACCAAAAACATTTCCCTTATTTAATTTTTATTTTAAGTAAATTTTATTAAATAAATTTTATAAAATATATATCTATAAATTATAATATTTTCTCATATAAATTATTAAAAAATAATTTTTGAAAAACAAAAAATTTTAATGAATATATTTACATTACTAAATATTGATTAATTATTTACTGAGAATTCACAAATAAATTAAAATTGGGATGGATATATATATATATATATGTATGTATGTATTTTTATCCAAAATTATAAAATAATATATACGACGTCATATTTAACTGCTTGGTTATAATTGTTATATTTAGAATAATATTAATTCACTGTTAATTAAGGCTATGTAATCTGTGGCATGCCGACTTTTGAAGAAACTCTTTTTTAAGTGTACAACAAGATATAATAAATGTTATGTATAACACAATATATTGAAAATTTTAAATTAATTTCTAAAAAAAAATTATAAAATATTAGGAATCAATAAATGAGGTGGCTAATGCACTGAGAAGAAATGATTATTCCTCCCAATCCCTGATGAGGATTAAAAAAGATCTGATACTCCTGAATTTGTGGTGGATAATTATTATAGTCATAAGGGAAGGTGATAAATATGATCATTATAAAATAACTTATCAACCCTCAATTCATGTGAATATCTACGAATTATAACAGAATGATTTAAATCTAAAAATAATGGTAGCGAATATTCTGGAGTTCAATTTTTATAAATATGAGGTTATAAGGTTCTGAACCTGAATATATGTCCCAAAAAACCCAAAATTAATGAATGGAAATTTTTATGGTGTTAATATATCATCTCTATATATTTTTATAGTATGTATAAATATTTATAGATATCTAAATAGAATTTAATGTGATGATTATATGATAAAAGATGCCACAAAATAAGTATCTTGATGCCTAATATGCCTAAAATGTATGATTTAATGATAGAATAATATATTTATTATGGAACAATTACCCAAACCATTATTTATATGGCCGCAACCATAAAAATTGCTTAATATTGAGATATGTCAATAATTTGACATTAAGTCACCATTGAGGATACTTTCAGGTATAGATTTTAAAAAATTACACCATTATCAATAAATATCATCCCATAATCATACAAGAGGATACTATGAAAATATTATCCATTTTTTCCACCAAATAATACCCTTAAAGTATAATTTATTTTCATGATAAAAATATTATTGACTTCATCATTTGTCTTACATATCCTTATACCCTATGAAAACATTTCAATAAACATGGGATAAGAATAAAAAATCAGTAACAGATAAAATAATGAAGGAAAAACTTATTTCAAGAGTATTTATAAACCCATGAATTCATCAAAATCATGAAAAACTCATAGAAATCATGAATAATAATGTTAAGGTGAGACATCCATATCATACATACATTGTAGATTCCACAACCACATAGGGAGTAACCTTCATGGTTTTTTTGGAATACCCACCAGAGTATATTCCATAAATCCCTTATGATAAACATTAATGTCTTCCATCATCACATTTACCAATGAATTAGATATCCATCATGTCATCACTCACCATTTATTTATCATGAAACCTCCCATATTCATAATTTATTCCCATGAACCATAACATAATCATAACACATGATCAAGCATAAAATAATAATAACATTTACACATTGAAATAATAAGACGAAATTACAAGATATTGATATAATCAATCCATTCTAAAAACCATTTTCAAAACCAAAATACCTAAAAAAGGAATTTTAAATTTATATACAGTATTTAAAATTCATCTTAAAAACATTATGACCTATAATGGATGAAAAGTATCAAAAAAATTGTGGTGGATAAAAGTTCATTGTCGCAGCATATGTTAAAATGAGTCTTTCCTTTTTCCTTTTATTAAATTGAATCTTTAAAAAATATTACTTTTCAAATTTTTTTGAATGAAATTAAATGTTAAATGGATGATTATACACCCTCTAAAATAAGTCGGTGTATATTATCAAAATATTCCTCAATGAATGTAGATTGAGATGAAGTCCCTTACCATGAGCCTAACATCTCTCGTTCATTCATTAATTTACTGAATATTAATCATAGGTTAATTTATACATGATTTAGAAACTTTATTATGTTTATTATTCATTTTTTATAATTTTTAACCATGTTATAACAATTATTTTTATATTTTTGTTTCTACTATTATGGTCTGTCAATGTTTGGTAAATGTGTCAAAAATGAACTTGTTTTGTTGAAAATTATCAATGTATTCAGAAGTCCATTATCTCCTGAATGATATTAATTATTTAAATATCTTATATATCAAATAATTATTTATTTTTAAGATTCCAAAACATTTGGATATAATAAATGAAATGCACCGTTCATGGAGATGGTAGGTTGTACGTACACATGAACACTACTTTCATTTCATTGTCATATTAACATAATGAAAAATAATTGATACATGGATATATTATCATTTCAGTATTATATCAATGTTATATATGTTACATATGTAACATAGTTTCATTAAATCAGTCCTATATACCTTGTATGTATGGTATAAATCAGTCATATCACTTTGAGGGGGCAGTAGTCCACAATACCTGAAATGAAATTATCATTTTTTCAAATCATGAAACGAAGAAAGGTATGTTGTCAATAATAATTAAGGAAGAATAGATACAAGATAAATAACATAAATATCATAAATTTCATTAATTTTCAAATTTAGACTATCATTTATTGTAATAATTGAATAATATGGTAGTCAATGCATCATAATTGTGTCCCAACTAAGTAAATTTATTTAATATCTAAAAATATAAATAAAATACCATGATATAGGAAATAATTTTAGTTTTCTAATGAAAATTTATATTAATAGAAATAAATTTTATATCCCAACCTTAAAATTATTTTCCTAAAATTATACATTTTTGGTTTATATTTATATTTACATTAAATTATTTATTATAATATGTCTTCATTTAATCCATAAATACGGTTTTTAGGAAAGTAAATACTATCAAAATAAAAACATAGTATTATATCAAATTTCAATGTTAAATTTCACCCAATGACCAAAATTGTATTAAATGAAAAAAAATATTTCCAATTACACTTTAAAAAAATTAAAAATGTAATATATCTATATAAATAATTGATACAAAAAGAATGTATTAAATTAAAATGAAATATCTTTTTCAATTCATTAAAAAATGAAATTCATCGCAAAAATTCCAAAATAAAACAAAATTAATTATTTATGTCCCTATATTAAAGAAAAAGTTTATTTTGTCAAATAAAACATATAAAAAAGGAAAATACTATATTTAAAAAGGGTTCTACCTAAAAAGACTATAAAACATCTTTTAAAAAATATTAGACTATTTTACACTTAAAGTTTGATTCATTCTCATTTTGATCCTATAAAAATTATTGGATAAATATGAAAACATTTAACAAAAATATGTAATCATAATGTAGTAAACCATATTCATTCAATCCAATACAATAACTAGGCGATAACTTCCATTAAAATAAAAATATTATTATTCTTTTATTTTTGGGTATAACTCCTTTTTTGTGTAATGTATGATTTTAGAGAAAAACATTTTAGTGTGTATAGTATTCTATCATATAAAGTGTACATAGTAAAATATAATTCATATAAATTCAATAATATTAATAGATATGAAAATGTATTATTCTATAAATACCTTGGATGTTACATCCTTCTCCCTTTTGGAAATTACATCCTCGCAATTTTATACACATATCAAATAATTGTGGGTATTTATCTATTATATAATTTTCAAATTCCCATGTTACCTCTTGAACTATATGGTTTTTTAGAAAACCTTTACCTGATCAATCATTTTATTCTTCAACACCATCTCATTGTGGTAATGAATCACTATTGGTTATTCCTCGTATGAAATATTCTTATCCTACTGAACTACCAATATACTAAAAATATGAGACAGATCCGAAAAATACTTTATCATCATTGAAAGTTGAAAAAAATTGTGTACCTAGCATAAACATAAGGGTAAGGCCACTCGGTGGGAAATTGATCCACCATTCTCCAAGATTTCAAAGGGTCCAATTATCCACGTACTCATATTTCCCTTTTTACAAAAACGCATCACACATTTAAATGGATAAACATTGAGAAAGACATGATCACAAACATTGAAAGAAATATCCTTCCTATGGTTATCTACATAGATTTTATGCCACCTTTAAGCTATCCTCATGTGATTCTGAGTCAACTAAACTTTTTCTTACATATCTTCCACCAATTGTGGTCCAACCAACTTATTTTCACCAACATCATCTCAAAAATCTATAGTTTGACACCACTTTCCATAAAATTCCTCAAATGGTTCCATTTGTATACTAGAATTAAAATTGTTATTATATGAAAACTCAACCAAAAAAAGATGTCAGTCTCAACTTCCCTGGTAATCAATTGATCAAGGACATAGTATATCAACCAATGTATGAGTATTTTGTTCAATATCCCCATATTATTGTGGAATAAAATACATAAATAGATTTAATTCAGTAACCAATGACATTTGAAGGCCTTTCCAAAAGTTATACATGAACCTCATGGTGTCTTCATTAATACCACAATGAAGTACTGAATAAATTATCTAATTTTCACTATAGTACTGCAAAAGGATGAAGAATATCCTTCAGAAATTGTTAGGATCCTTTCACCTATTGACCAATAAAACACTTCACAATAATGTAAAATATATATCTTTTCATCCATCCAACCAGTAATACATTTGAATATATTTGTACATTTTAGTAATGACTGGATGAATTGAAAATGGAGAAGTACGAGCATGACAAAACAACTTTTTTTTAATGTTAATTAAAAGGTACACATACACTTTTCCCCAAATATAAAATCAAAATCATTACCAATGTTAAATTTATTAATCTTACACATATGAACCAATTATTCCATATTCTGCAACTCATTATCTTCTTTCTGTTATTTCTCTATATTGTCTTTTATATATGATTTCAATGAAACATGAAACAAAACATAAGAATTTCCTACAACCACAAATTCCATGAAAATGTTCATAAAATATTTAATAAAAGGGTCATGTTCCAAACATAAAAATTATTATGTAGAAATACTTTTTCGACTCAATGCAACAATCAGATTGTCTAGTTTTGCAGGATGGTAATGAATATTGCAAACAAAATCCTTGATTAAATCCATCCATCTTATCTATCTCATTTTCAATTATTTATGTGTAAAAATATACGTAAAACATTAATGGTCGGTATATATTTCACAATTTACTCCATACAGATGATGCCTCCTTATTTATAAAGCAAAAAAATATTGGCTAATTCTAAATCATTTGTAGGGTTATTTAACACATCAGTTTTCAATTAACATAAAGCATAAGAAATTACATAATCATTACACATTACGACACATCCAAATCCATTAAATAAAGCATCACTATAGATAAAAAAATTCTTAATTTATATATGGAAGATCCAAAAATATATAATTAACTAATCTTTTATTCAATTCCAGAAAACAATTATCACATTTTTATCCTAGATGATCATAACAACTTTTTGACTTAACTTATTCAGTGGGCTAGATAACCATGAAAAAATTTCAACATAACTCTTCTAATATATCTATAAACCAAGAAAACTATGAATCTTGGTTATATTTATGGTTCATTCCTATTATTAAACAATGTTTTTTTTGCAGGACCAAGAGTTATTCAATATATTGAAACAATGTGACAATGGAATGATACTTTTTTTTACCAAAACTGATAGTTTATAAATTTACCATATTGTTTATTTTCTTTTATGGTTATCTGAACAACTATTAAATTAATTTCATTCTCCTATTTAGATTTAGAATATAAAAAAATATCATCAATAAGCATAGCCCCAAACTTATCCAAGAACTATTGGATAAAATCTGTTCATAAGATCCATGAATACAATAGGTTCATTGGTTATAAAAAAAGTCTTAACTACCAATTCGTAATGGACATATCTAGTATGAAACACAGTAATCAGAATTCCTTCTTTCATTTCTTCCAAATGATTGTAACCTGACCTCAAGTTAATATTCTAAAAATAATAAGCTCTCTAGAGCTGAACAAAAAAATAATCAATATGAGGAAAATGATACTTATTTTAATAGTGATATAATTCAAGTATCTCTAATCAATTAAATGCCTCATATAACCATCATTATTTCTAATAAAAAAGAAAAGTGCATCAGATGGTTATGTGCTAGGTTGAATTAAAATGTTGTCTAATAACTCCTAAAGTCGTTTATTTAACTCTAAATGTTCCATTTGATCCATTCAATAAGGAGTTTTTAAAAGTGGTTTAGCATCAAAAACCCATTCAATAGTAAATTCAATATCTCGACATGGTATTATAATAGGAATAGATCAATATACTCATTTAGTGACTGAAAATTATCATTTTTATTATCTAATCACTTTTGAGGAGGATATGAGAAAGCACAAAGTCCAACATTAAAACCCAATAAACCATAAACTAATAAAAAGTATGAAAAATACAGGACATGACTCTACCTAGAAATAAAAAAAATTCTCTAAACCATCACCAATGCATGACTACTCGACCATAATTCCCATGCAGCGATGCACAATAATGGATATAATGCCCAAACCCTAGATTCCCAGAGTTGGTGCATTATTTTTATACATTGGAATGATTACAAGGAATCAATTCCCAAAAGGCCGATTAGTTTAGTAGCCTTGGAAGTAGTAGATACATTCATAAGGTTTTAATGACATCATAAAATGATAAACTACAAGATAATTGTTTCCATGGACAACAATGAGATCCAATAGACTATCCCTGCAGGATAGTCATACTATACTTATTGAATTCTAGGAAAAATAAAACATAGAAAGGGGTGAGCTCGAATTATCAGTAAGGATAAGAATATAGTGAAAAAATTCATAAATAAGCATAAAAATTTAAGGAAATGTATAAAACTAATACAAAATAATTTTCAACCTAAACTTCATCATAATATGAAAAATATATATCAAAATAATTAAATTTAATTACTCACATGGTTATTCTACTAGTCAAATAATCTCATGCAATATCAATAGCCACATTCATAATGGTGGAATGCATAATGCCAAAAATTTATATGAAATGTTAATGATTTATCTATAAACCATGAATGGTGTGAAAATAACACATTCGTAGTCAAACATATCACAAAACATTCAATAATATATGGAATATTTGTATCATAAAAAATCAGATTCAAATAAGATTAAAATCCATCAAAAGATTGTTGACATTGATGAAATAAAAAACATTTTCAAAAAAATATACCTCTTTCAAAGAATCATTTAAAAGTAACATTGTTTATAATGTAATAAATTTAAAGAAATTTTTGAATCATGGTGTTCCATACAACTTTGAAACTTTTTAAAGGAATTAACATTTTAAAAACTTTCATGTCCATATATATAAAGCTTTAAACCCCTTTTGAAAAAAGTACATTATTGAGAATGATTTAGAAGAATAAATATTTAAAACATTTAAAATGATGTTTTAGTAAAAAGTTAACTTAAAAATAATCCCTTTGAAAACACGTTTATGAATCATGGCCATAGATAATAAACATGTCCCTGTAGATATTTATGTAAATACAATCTCGGATAAGAAAGAGATTGTGAAATTAACCCTTATAATGTAAATTAACTTGGTCAAGGGTTGGTTAACCTCAAGTATAATGGTGAAATAATTGTTATTAAATTATTCAAGAATCATATACATTAATATGTTATCATATATGATCTTTTAACATTTCATTGTTAATAATACCTTAGTAATATCGTCGTTTCATGTGTTAACCGATTCGTTTTACATTATATGATTTATTACGTAAGTAATGTTTGTTAGGGATATGATTTATATTATTCATATTCAGAATTATATTATGTATTTAGATATTATTTTTAATCACCTAAAGAAAATTAGTCTTGAATGGATACGATGGGAAATGAATCTCATCGCGTTTGTGGAGACGGTAATCTGTACGTACGCACGAGCGACAATATCATTAATTTGATATAAAAATAATATATAATTGGAAGGTATAATTTATATCATATATAATGAATCATTATCATGTTATATTTATTTTTTAATCAATTACAGATCATTATTATACAAATCAAAATAATAATGTATTGAATAAAAATTACACCACGACGTGGAGATGGTAAGTTGTATGTATGCACCTATGGTGACAAGTTATTCAATGGATGGATAGAATAATGAATATGGTTGAACCATATTTATAATAACATCACAGTATATAGAAGTTACTGGAGATATTATTTTATAATAGAAACAATAAAGAAAGAGTATGTTGAAGAAGAAAGGAACTTGAAAGAGGTGATGAAATATTTACCTCTTCTTCGGGTTCTTCCTATTGATTTGATCAAAAACGATCCATATGTTGGATTTGTAAAAAAGGAATCCCTCCAGGATAAAGGTAGGAAATCTGAGAGGGTTTTTTGGGTAGGGTTTGTCAGAGAAAAATGGATTTGAATGTGTGAATTAGAGAGAAGGGGGGTGACCTTTTATAACAGGGGTGAGGGGAATATTAGGAAAAGATAGAAATATTATTTTATAATAAAATAATTTTCTGTTTATAATGGCTCAAAAATTAATTCTTTATAATTTGTGTGGGTTATGGGTTTAAATAAACTCAACTAATAAGTTTTAGACAGATTTGGGTCACTATATTAACTTTATTATTTAGATTTAACGCTTAGTTAAATAGTTTTACATTTATCGTGTTTCTTTGTATTTTTATATTTTATGGTTAATAAACATACTATATACTTCGAAACGAACCCAAAGATGTTCATTAACAATAAACCTAACATTATATATGTCTTTTATCTGAAAAATTGATTTTTAGGAATATAATATCAATGAATAATATAATATTTGTATTAAAACATCTTTTATGTCAATTTTGACACTATTTGATATTTTTCTTTTTATAAATTCATAAAAGCATTATTACTTCGAAATAAATTAATATAAACAACCCTATCATGTCATATTAACATAGAAAATTAGTATAATTTATAAAAACTCCCAAATTTCATTTATTTGGATATTTATAATGTCAATTATGTTAATATTTCATTAATACAGTAATTATTGCATCTTCATTGTGTCATTAATAAATTTAATTATTTAATCTGTAAATATTATAAACAAAATAAAATTATGTAGGAAATATTTTTATCTTCTTAATGAATATTTATAGTAGAATTTATCTTCTGTATAACCCAATATTAAAAATGGTTTTGTTTGTAGACATTGAATTTAACACTTTTAACTCTTATTTGAATTAAATAATAATATATGTCCTAATATAATACAAGTGGACCTAAAGGATCATATTTTATTCCAATAGTTTTTGATGGTCGAATTCCACTTACGCAATAGAACTTGGACATGTGTTAGAGTAATTAAAATATCATTTTTACCCTATATTACACTATTTACTTTTAACCGTGGGAAATATAAGTAAAAAGTTACTATTCACAAAAAAAATTATTTTCATCCTATTGAACCACGTTTTAAATACTGATATGAACCATGTTTCTTGGGTTTTTGAAATTCCACTCACATAAGTTGTAAAATTTTGATTTATGTAAATTTGAAAAAACTCCTAGGAGGTTGGTAAAAGATGGTAAAAAGTTCAATGAAATTTTTATATATCATAAATTATTATAAACTGACTCCAATAAATTACATTGAACATATATAGGTATTATTTATCTATTTTTACCTAATCTAAATTTAAATAAATTAAATAATTATTTAAATAAAAATTCACTTTTAAACTATAACTCAGTGTTTTTCCCTATTCACAAAAAATTGGTAGTTTTCAGAAACAATCAAAAAATTTACCATAAGCTTATTTTGATATTCCAAATTCAAAAATGAAGTCTATTTTACCAAATTAAAAACATAGAAATTGTATTTATTAATTTAAAATTATTTCCCATTTTCAAAAAAAAAAAGTGCATTTTTATGAAATAAAAACTACCAAATGATTGACACATGTTTATGTCCAATTTCAAAGTGAAATTACCTCCAATGACCAACATTGGATTAAATGGAAAAAATATAATCTAATAATACTTCTAAACCATTAAAATTTATTGTTGAACACAATAAATTATACTGATTAAAAGCGTTGTTTTTAGTTAAAATTCAGTTTTTTCACTATTCACACAAATATGAAAGTTATCAGAAAACACAAAAAATTTATCAAAACTAAATTTTTATGTCTTAATTCTAAAGAAGATGTTTATTTTGTCAAATTTAATATATAAAAGTTTCAAATATTGGATTTAAAAAGGGTTCTCCATTAAAAATAAGTAAAGTTGCATTTTAAAAAAATACTTCTTTTATCTGAAAAATTGAATTTGTTCTTATATTATTTCAAAGAAACTCTTATTATAGATTATAAAATTATAAGAATTATAAAAAATTCAAAACTCAATTAATACTATTCATAACCACTTTTGAGCAGCTAGTTTGGGAAGTCACTGTGCGCTTGAACTCAGTGTTGCGAATGTTTTTGAATTACATTGAAAAATAACGTAAAATGAAATATTGGGGTGTTTCATTCTCCCCTACTTCAATAAATTGCATCCTAGCAATTTGAAATTGTTCTTCGAAAATAAAACGATAAAAATATAAAAATACCTTTGTGTATAACCTACATCAGAAATTGGCTTAATAAAATTTATTATTAATAAGAGGGAAAGGGAAATGAAAAATTCACCACCAAATTATGTTCTCGATTAAGAGAACATTTGTGTCAATTAGTGAAACATAATTAAAGGGAAATTTTAATATTTCTTGGGAGTTATTGAGGTCATCAATAACAAAAAAGTGTAATATTGAGGGCCTAAAATCCATCAATATCTAATTATTTAAAATATAACCGGTTCAACCAAACATAAGGTATTAGGATAACACATTTTTAGTTTTAAGATCCCTTACCTATAGTTTTAGAATTAATTTAATTATAGAATAAGAGAAGAAAAAAATATATACTTGACTACTTGAGTTCCATCTTTAACTAATTTCTACCACAAACTCATCCTTCAATATAAAATATAATAGAACATAAAAAATATTCTCTTTATCCTATTCTTAGAGGGTTCCATAAAAAATGAATTTATTATTCATCTACCAAACCTTTTAAAAAACTACATTATTCAATCTAGGACATCATGTTGGCTAGTGGTAGGTGATACACCCTTGTCACTCTTTGGCTGTGGGTTCAAGTCTCGTGAACTTACCGGATGTGACGTGTTTCCAGCCTATCTTTGACTGTCCTTTTTATGGAAATCCAAAAAATAATCTCAAACTGGAAATATCCAAAATGCATTTGTCCAAACTTATTGCCCGAAATTTATATGGTAAAAAAAATTAAGATCCTTTTTTCCATGTAATAACATTTGACACCCTCATCATGTATTCTTTTAAAACACTACAACATCCTGAATTACAATAAAAACATTTTGATTACATTCATTCTCCATTATTCCTTATAGAATAATGGATATACTCTTTCTCTCTAGAAATGTTGTAAACTACAAGAATGATGGAATATACAAATCATTAATCAGTTTCAAGTTGGTCAAGAATATCCAATATAATTTATCCAAATCATTAATGTATTACTCCAAAATCACTACTTCAGTATCAGAACCATATTATGGTTTATCCCCCTCGCTACCATATATTTTCCAAAAATTTAACCAGCTATTTAATAACTTTTCATGGATTCACACTATCTCATGTCCATAATGAAATAGTACGACAGTACAATCCTTATATACTATATAATTCTTATAACATGTACATCATTAATACAATACCAAAATGAGAAAATACATTAATAACAACATAAGAAATCTTATTGTTCCTCTTCATATTCAGCAGTATCATAAGATTATTATTATCCAATAGCAGCATTTCAGGTATACAATGATGAATTGGACATTGATTCACATAGTGTCCCAACACCATGAAGATGAATCATTGTACAATTGAAACCATTTTTAACCCTCTCCATTACATACTAGGTGTCCTTTTTATCCACACTAATAAAAAACTACAATTCACTTCATGCATTTACCAAGGTGATTCTTTCCATAATTTTCACATAAGAGAAAAATTATTCTTTTCCCTCTTCCCATTATCCATCTTTATCTCTTCCATCCTTTTCTTTTTTTACTTCCCTTCAAAGCTATAGGACTATGAGAATTCTTTAATTATCTTATTATGAAATGATATTATTTCTTCCTATGTTGAGAATACAAGGGAGATTGATTCCCTTCTAAATATTGGATTAATACCGTGAAAGATATGATCTTTCTTACTCTTTCGATCATACATATTCTTGGAGTTCACATTCCGTCTATTGGGCGCCATTTCAATAAAATATCATACACGAGATCAGTTTATAAATTTCAATAAATAATTCCAAACTATTAAAATACCTAACGCAAATTGAAAAGTTTATGGATATTATGCATAATCATAAAAAAAATTCCATGAGGATGTATGTACTCATAAATCGTCCACAGTGATTTTTAAATAAAATTAGAATTATCCTAAGCATATTCCATGGGAGTTTTGTAACCAGGAGTGCATCAAGGCCCATTGTCATGCACTAGTTCACATTCGAGTCTAGCTCAATGCGGTGTTTTAGGGTTTTACACCTAGGTACATCTGTGCCAGGGCCGTCTCTAACTACTCGTATCCAGTCATTGATGTATTTCCTTGGAAATCTCAAAAAAAAACTCTACAATACAAATATTCTAGAAAGTTCTTCTATACTAATCCTCAATGTCTATCATAGGGTAATGTTCTCTTATCAAAGATTATCTAAATCTAGATTCCATGTTTTCTACTAAATTTCCTCTGACAACAACTGTAATGTCCCAACATTAGATTCATAGAGTCGGTGCATTATTTTAATACATTGTCAGGATTACAATGAATCAATTCTGGAAAGACCGATTTGTTTAGTAGGCTTGTAATTACTAGATACATTCTTAAGGTTTACATTACATAATAAAATGGAAGACTACAACAACATTGTTTCCTTGGACAATACTGATATCGCATAGAATATCCCTACATGTCAGTCATAATATACTTCTTCGCATCCTGGGAAAAATAAAACATAGAAAGGGGTGAGCTCAAATGCTCGGTAAGGATAACAATATAGAGGAAACGTTCATAAATAAGAATAAAAATTTAAATAAATGTATAGATCTAATAAAAAATCCGTTTTAACATAAACTTCATCATAATAAGGAAAATATAAATCAATATAATTCCATTTACTTACTCACATGGTTATTCTACAAGTCGAATAATCATATGCAATATCAATAACCACTTTCATAATGATGGAATGCATAATGCCAGACATTCATAACCACATAGTCAAGGCCTTGTGAAATCACTACAAATAAGATTTGTCATGGCCTAATACTGAGACACTTGTTTGTCTCATGAGAACTACCGATACACCGAGGAGCTATAGCGGGATCCACCCACCATTTACTAAGTCCAATGAAAACATGATATGAAAAGGTGTAAACGTAACATAAACAATATTATTAAAACTAGTATACAAAATTCCAATAATTTATCCATAAACCATGAATGGTGTTAAAATAACACATCCACAGTCAAACATATCACGAATCATTCAATACAATATATAAGTTTTGTATCATAATAAATAAACTTCAAATAAGCTTGAAATATATCTAATGATTTTGATATAGATTAAAATCAAAACCTTTTTAGAGAAATATCTCTTTTTCATAAAAACAATTTAATGTCACACAATTTATAAAGGAATACATTTAAAGACATTTTTGAGTCAAAGGGTCACATACCACTTTGATAACTTTGAAAGGAAATAACATTTTAAAAACATTCATGTCCATATAAATAATCACTTAAAACCCATTTTGAAATCATGGACTTTAATTAGAATGATTTAGAAGAATAAATATTTAAATCATTTAAAATGATGTTTTAGTAAAAATTTACCTTCAAAAAATCCCTCTACAAACTCCTTTATGAAACATCGACATGGAAAATACATATTTCCCATTAGATACATACATAAAAATAACCTTGGATAATAAAGAGATTGTTAAATTAACCCTTACCTTGAACTTTTCTGTGGTTGAGGGTTGGTTAACCTCTTATATGATGATGAAATAATTGTTATTATATTGTATATAAATCATATTCATTAATATTATATCATATACGATCTTTTGACATTACTTTGTTAATAATATCTTAGTATTAGCATCATTTCAAGTGTTAACTGATTCGTTTTCCTTTATATTCATTGTTACATAAGTAATGTTTTTTATAGATAGGATGTAATATATTCATATTAAGAATGATATTAAGTCTTTCTATATTATTTTTAATCATCTAATTAAATTTAATCATTAATAGATACGATAGGGAATGAATCTCATCGCGTTCATGGAGACGGTAATCCGTACGTACGCACAAGCGACACTATAATTCTATTGATCTTAAACTAATGTATAATTAGATGTAATATCATATATAATGAATCATTATCATGGTATATTTATTATTTACCTCAGTTACACATCATTATTATACCCATACAAATAATAATGTGTTGAATAACAATTACACCACGACGTGGAGACAGTAACCTGTACGTACGCACATAAGGTGACATGTCAATTAAAGGATGGATGGAATAATGAATATGGTTTTACCATATTTATAATAAAATTATAGTATATATAAGATATATGAGTTATTATTTTAGATTCGAAACAAGAAATAAATAGTAATTGTAAGAAGAAAAGAACATGAAAGAGGTGATGAAATATTTACCTCTTCTTTGGGTTCTTTCTTTTGATTTGATCAAAAGGGCTCTATAGGTTGCCTTTATGACTAATGTAAGGCCTCTAGGAGTTATTTAAGAAAGTTGAGAGCTTATTAGGGTAGGGGTTGGCCAAGGAAAATGGCATTAAAGGTGTTAATTAGAGAGAATGGGGAGTGCCCTTTTATAAGAGGGGTGAGGGGCACCTTAGGAAAAGCTAGAAATTTTAATTATAATAAATTTATCATCGGTTTATAATTGATAAAAATAAATTATTTAAAGTATAAGGTGGGTATGGGTCTAGAACCACTAAACCAATATGTTTTATATTTGTTTGGGTCACTATATTTACTTTATCTATTAGATTTAACTCATAGATAAATAGTTTGACATTTACCATGACTCTTTGTATTTTTATATTATATTTTTAATAAAGTTACACTATACATCCAAGAGAGTCCCATGTTTTTCACTAACGATAGACCTATTATTATATAACTATTTTTTTAATCCCTAAAATTTTAGGAATATAATATTAATTAAAAATATAATATTAGTTTTGAAAACGCTTTTATAACAATTTTGACAATATTTGGTATTGTGTTTTTGATAAATTCATAACACCACTATTACCTAGGAAAAAATTCATTTAACCAACCCTAAAATGTCATATTAACCTATAAAATTATTTTAATTTATAAAAAGACTAAAATTTAGTTTATTTGGATATTTATAATGTCAATTATTTTAAATATTCAGTAATACAGTAATTACTGCATCATCATTGTGTCATAAATAAATTTAATTATATAAAGTTTAAAAATAATAAATAAAATTCCAAAATTTAGGAAATCCTTTTATCTTTCTAAGGAATATTTATAGTAGAACTTATATTTTGTATAACCATATATCAAAAATGGTTTAGTTAATTAAACATTTAATTTAACTCTTTTAACTCTTCTTTGAATTAAATAATAATAAATTTCCTAATCTAATCCAAGTGGACCTAAAGTATGATATTTTATTCCAAAGGTTGTTTTTGGTCTAATTAATCTTATCCAATAGAATTAGTACATGTTTAAGTGTATTAATAATATCATTTTTACCATTTATTACCATATTTAATTTTAACTATGGTAAATAAAAGTAAAAAAGTTAATATTCACCAAAAATTAGCTTCATCTTATTGAACCACATTTTACATAATGATATCAACCATGTCTCTCAGATTTTTGAAATTCAACTCACAGAATCTGTAAAATTATGTTTTATGTAAATTCGAAAATACTCCTAAGAGGTGGATAAAAGACGATAAAATGTTCAACAAAATTTTTATATATCTAAAATTATTATAAACTGACTCTAATGAATTAAATTGAAATTATATAAGTATTAAGTATCAATTATTACCTAAAATAAATTTAAATAAAATAAATAATTATTTAAAAAAAAAGTCAGTCTTTAACTATAAATAAGTGTTTTTCACTATTCATCAAAAATTGATAGTTTTCAGAAACATTCGAAAAAATAACCCTAAACAAATTTTGATATTCATATTTCAAAAATTAATTGTATTTTACCAAATTAAAAACTTTGAAATTTCATTTATTATTTTAAAATGAATTCTTGTTGTCAAAACCCAAAAAGTGTATTTTTAAGAAATAATAACTACCAAAACAGTGACACTTATTTATGTCCAATTTCAAAGTGAAATTACATCCAATGACCAACATTAGATTAAATAGTAAAAATATAACGTAATTATAGTTCTTAACCATTCAAATTTATAGTTCAACTCTATAAATTATTTTGATTTAAAAATTTGTTGGTAGTTAAAATTTAGTATTTTTTTCATTATTCGCCCTAATATTTGAATGTTATCAGAAAAATAAAATAAAGTTATAAAATCTAAATTTTCATGTCCCTATTCTAAAGAAGATGTTTATATTCTCATATTTAATATATAAAAGTTTCAAATATTGTATTTAAAAAGGGTTCTCCATTAAAAAGCAGTAAAGTTCCATTTTAAAAAAATAATTATTTTATAGAAAAAATGAATTTCTTCTTATATTATTTCTAAGAAACTATTATTATGGATTATAAAATTAAAAGGATTATAAAAAATTCAAAACTCAGTTAATACTATTCATAACCATTTTTGAGCTGCTAGTTTGTTAAGTCACAGTGCTCTTGAACTCAGTGTTGCATATAGTGATAGTTTTTGAATTACATTGAAAAATAACGTACAATGAAATTTTGTGCTGTTTCATTCTCCCCTACTTCAATAAATTGTGTCCTCTCAATTTGAAATTGTTCTTCGAAAATAAAAGGATAAAAATAGAAAAATACCTTTTTGTAGAACCTACATCGGAAATTGGGTTAATAAAATTTATTCTTAATAAGAGGGAAAGGGAAATGAAAAATTCACCACCAAATTATGTTCTCAATTAAGATAACATTGTTGGAAATTAGAGAAACATAATTGGAGGAAAAATTTAATATTTATTGGGAGTTATTGAGGTTATAAATCAAAAAAAGTGTAATATTGAGGTCCTAAAATACATCAATATCTATTGATTTCAAATATAATTGGTTCAAAAACACATAAGGTATTAGGATAAAACATTTTTAGTTTTAAGATCCCTTACCTATTGTTTTAGAATTAATTTCTTTATAAAATAAGAGAAGAAAAAAATATACTTGACTAGTATAGTTACATCATTTAACTAATTTATACCACAAACTCATCCTTTACAATAAAAGATAATAGAACATAAAATATATTCTATTTATCCTATTCTTATAACGTTCCATAAAAATGAATATATAATTCATCTACTAGACATTTTAAAAAACTACAGTATTCATTCCAGGACCTCACGTTGGCCAGTGGTAGGTAATACACCCATTTCACCCTTCGGTTGTGGGTTCATGTCTCGCGACCTTGCTGGATGTGACGGGTTTTCAGCCTATCTTTGGGTTGTTCTTTTTATGGAAATCCAAAAAATAACCTCAAACTGGAATTATCCAAAACACATTTGTCCAAACTTATTGTCCAAAATTTTTATGGTAAACACAATGAAGATCCTTTTTTCCATGTAATAACATCAAACAACTTCATCATTTATTCTTTTAAAACACTACATCATCCTGAATAACAATAAAAGCTTGTTGATTACATTCATTCTCCATTATTCCTTATAGAATACTAGATGTACTCTTTCTCTGTAGAAATGTTGTAAACTCTAACAATGATGGAATATAAAAATAATAAATCAGTTTCAAGTTAGTCAATAATATCCAATATAATTTATCCAAATAATTCATGTATTATTCCAAAATCACAACATCATTCTCAGAACCATATTATGGTTTATACCCCTCGGAACCATTTATTGCCCAAAAAATTAACCTACTATTGAGTAACTTTTCTTGGATTCACACAATCTCATGTCCATAATAAAATAATACGGCAGTACATTCCTTATATACTATATAATTCTTATAACATGTACATCATTAATACAATACCCAAATGACAAAATACTTTAATAACAACTTAAGAAATATAATTGTTCCTCTTCATCTTCAGTAGTATCATAACTTTATTATTATCCAATAGCAACATTTAGGGTATACTATGATGAATTAGACATTGATTCATGTAGTGTCCCAAATCCTTGAAGATGAATCATTGTACATTTAAAACCTTTTTGTAACCCTCGCCATTACATACTAGGTTTCCTTTTTATCCACGATTATAAAAAACTCTCATTCCCTTCATGCATTTTCCAAGGTGATTCGTTCCATAGTTATCACATAAGATATAAATCATTCTTTTCTCTCTTCCCATTATCCAGCTTTCTCTCTTCCATCCTTTTCTTCTCTTACTTCCCTTCAAAGCCATATGACTCAGAGAGTTATTTACTTATCTTATTAATAATTGATACTATTTATTCCTATGTTGAGAATACATGGGAGATAATTTCCCTTCTAAATATTGGATTAATACCGTGAAAGATATGATCTTTCATACTCTTTGGATAATATGGATTCTTGGAGTTTACATTCCTTATATTGGACGCAATTTCAATAAAATATCATAGACTAGGTCAGTTTATGAATTTCAATAAATAATTCCAAACTATTAAAATAACTAATGCAAATAGAATAGTTTATGGATATTATGCATAATCATAAAAAAATTCCTTGAGGATGTATGTACTCATAAATCATCCCTAGTGATTTGTAAAGATAATTAGAATTATCGTAAGCATATCCCATGGGAGTTTTGTAACCAAGAGTGCATAATTGCCCATTTTCATGCACCAGTTCTCATTCGAGTCAAGCTCAAAGCGGTGTTTTCGGGTTTTACACCTAGGTATATCTGTGCTAGGGCCGCCTATACCTACTCGTATCCAGTCATTGATGTATTTTCTTGGAATGCTCAAAAAATCTATATGTTACCAATATTCCTGAAAGTTCTTCTATACTAATCTTCAATGTCTATCTTATGGTAATGTTCTCTTATCAAAAATTATCTAAATCTAGATTCCATGTTTTGTACTAAACTTCTTCTAATACCAACTATAACGCCCCGACATTGGATTCTCAGAGTCGGTGCATTATTTTAATACATTGGCATGATTACAATGAATCAATTCCGGAAAGGCCGATTAGTTTAGTAGCCTTGTAATTACTAGATACATTCATATGGTTTGCATTACATCATAAAATGGAAGACTTCAACAACATTGTTTCCTTGGACAACACTGATATCCCATAGACTATCCCTACATGTCATTCATAATATATTTCTTCGCATCCGGAGAAAAAAAAATAGAAAGGGGTGAGTTCAAATTCTTAGTAAGGATAACAATATAGAGGAAACAATCAAAAATAAGAATAAACATTTAAAGAAATGTATAGATCTAATACAAAATCCTTTTCAACATAAATTTAATCATAATAAGGAAAATATAAATCAATATAATTCCATTTACTTACTCACATGGTTATTCTACTAGTCGAATAATCATATGCAATATCAATAACCACATTCATAATGATGAAATTCATAATTCCAAACTTTCATAACCACATAGTCAAGGCCTTGTAAAATCCGTAAAAATAAGATTTGTCATGGCCTAATACCG
This sequence comes from Viscum album, assembly GCA_963277665.1. Taxonomy (NCBI): domain Eukaryota; kingdom Viridiplantae; phylum Streptophyta; class Magnoliopsida; order Santalales; family Viscaceae; genus Viscum; species Viscum album. The sequence continues at coordinate 1,471,462,573 of OY728161.1, forward strand.
AGACACATGTTTGACTAATTAGAACTACCGATACATCGAGGAGCTATAGTGGGCTCCACCCACCATTTACTAAGTACAATGCATACATCATATGAAAAGGAGTAAACGTAGCATAAAAATTCGTATTTAAAATAGTATACAAAATGTCAATAATTTATCCATAAACTATGAGTGGTGTCAAAATAACACATACACAGACAAACATATCACAAAAACTTCAATACAATATGGAATTTTTGTATCATAATAAATCCACTTCAAATAAGCTTTAAATCTATCAAATAATTTTGACATAGATTAAAATCAAATCCTTTTATGAGAAATATCTCTTTTTCATAGAAACAATTAAATGTAAGACAATTTATAATGTAATACATTTAAAGACCTTTTTGAGTCAAAGGGTCACATACCACTTTTATAATTTTGAAAGGAAATAACATTTTAAAAACATTCATGTCTATATAAATAATCACTTAAAACCCATTTTGAAAACATGGACATTAATTAGAATGATTTAGAAGAATAAATATTTAAATAATTTAAAATGATGTTTTAGTAAAAAATTACCTTCAAAAAATCCCTTTAAAAACGCTTTTATGAAATATCGACATGGAAAATACATATTTCTCATTAGATACTCACGTAAAAACAACCTAGGATAATAAACAGATTGTGAAATTAACCTTTTCCTTGAACTTTTCCGTGGTTGAGGGTAGGTTAACCGCTTATATAATGATGAAATTATTTTAATTAAATTTTACAAAAATCATATACATTAATAGGATATCATATATGATCTTTTGACATTACTTTGTTAATAATAACTTAGTATTAGCATCGTTTCAAGTGTCAACTGATTCATTTTCCTTTATATTCATTGTTACATAAGTAATGTTTATTATGGTTAGGATATACTTTATTCATATTCAGAATGATATTATGTCTTTTTATATTATTTTTAATCATCTAATTAAAATTATTGTTTAATAGATACGATAGGGAATGAATCTCATCGCGTTCGTGGAGACGGTAATCCGTACGTACGTACGAGCGACACTATAATTCTATTGATATTAAAATAATATATAATTAGATGTAATATCATATATAATGAATCATTATCATGTTATATTTATTATTTACCTCAGTTACACATCATTATTATACCTATCCAAATAATAATGAATTGAATAACAATTACACCACGATGTGGAGACGGTAAGCCGTACGTACGCAAATAAGGTTACATGTCATTCAAAGGATGGATGGAATAATGAATATGGTTTTACCATATTTATAATAACAGTATAGTATATATAAGATATAGGAATTATTATTTTAGAATCTAAATTACAAATAATGAAAAAGTGGAAGAAGAAAAGAACATGAAAGAGGTGTTGAAATATTTACCACTTCTTTGGGTTCTTTATTTTGATTTTATCAAAAGGTATCCATTTGTTGCCTTTATGACAAATATAAGGACTCTAGGAGTTATTTATGATAGATTAGAGGGTATTAGGGTAGGGTTTGGCCAAGTAAAATGGCATTGAAGGTGTTAATTAGAGATAATGGGGAGTTCCCTTTTATAAGAGGGGTGAGGGGCACCTTAGGAAAAGCTAGAAATTTTATTTTATAATAAAATTATCTTCAGTTTATAATGGCTAAGAAATTAAATATTTAAAGGATAAGGTGGGTATGGATCGAAAACCACTCAACCAATAGGTTTTAGACATGTTTGGGTCACTATATTTACTTTATCTATTAGATTCAACTCTTAGTTAAATAGTTTGAATTTACCATGTCTCTTTGTATTTTTATATTATATATTTAATTAAGTTACTATATACATCCTAGAGAATACCATGTATTTCAGTAATGATATATCTATAATTATATTATTCTTTTTTTGGACCCTAAAATTTTAGGAATATATTCTTAATTAAAAATATAATATTAGTTTTAAAACTCTTTCATATCAATTTTGACAATATTTGGTATTATGTTTTTGATAAATTCATAACACTATTATTACTTCGTAAAAAATCATATAACCAACCCTTACATGTCATATTAACCTAGAAAATTAGTGGAATTTATAAAAAGACTAAAATTAAGTTTATTTGGGTATTTATAATGTCAATTATTTTAATCATTCAGTAATACAGTAATTACTACATCATCATTGTGTCATAAATAAATTTAATTATTTAAAGTCTAAAAATAATAAATAATATACGGTAATTTAGGAAATCATTTTATATATCTAATGAATATTTATAGTCGAACTTTTATTTTGTATAACCCAATATCAAAAATGGTTTAATTATTAAACATTTAATTTAACTCTTTTAACTCTTCTTTGAATTAAATAATAATAAATTTCCTAATCTAATCCAATTGGGCCTAAAAGATCATGTTTTATTCCAAAGGTTGTTTTTGGTCTAATTAAAAAAATCTAATAGAATTAGGACATCTTTATGGGTAATAATAATATGATTTTTACCCTTAATTAACCTATTTAATTTTAACCATGGTAAATAAAAGTAAAAAGTTAATATTCATCAAAAATTATTTCCATCATATTGAACCACATTTTTCTTACTGATATCAACTGTGTCTCTTAGATTTTTGAAATTCAACTCACAGAAGCGGTTAAATTATGTTTTATGTAAATTTGAAAATACTCCTAGGAGGTGGATAAAAGACAATAAAATGTTCAATAAAATTTTTTACATTTAAAATTATTATAAACTAACTCTAATGAATTAAATTGAACTTATATAAGTATTATTTATCATTTTTTACCTAAAATAAATTTAAATAAATAAATAATTATTTAAATAAAAAGTCTGTTTTTAACTATAAATAATTGTTTTCACTATTCATCAAAAAATTGATAGTTTTCAGAAACATTTGAAAAATTAACTCTAAATTTTTTTTGATATTCAGATTTCAAAAATTAATTTTATTTCACCAAATTCAAAAATTTTAAATTTCATTTATTATTTTAAAATTAATTCTTGTTGTCAAAACCAAAAAAGTGTATTTTTACGAAATAATAACTACCAAAACAGTGACACTTATTTATGTCCAATTTCAAAGTAAAATTACATCCAATAACCAACATCGGATTAAATTGTAAAAATATAATGTAATTATACTTCTTATCCTTTCAAATTTATAGTTCAACACTATTAATTATTTTGATTAAAAAAATTTGTTGTTAGTTAAAATATAGTATTTTTTCCTTATTCACCCTAATATGAACGTTATCAGAAAAACAAAATAAAGTTTTAAAAACTAAATTCTTATGTCCTGATTCTAAATAATATGTTTATTTTGTAAAATTTAATATATAAAAGTTTAAAATATTGGATTTTAAAAGGGTTCTCCATTAAAAGGTCAAAAAATATCATTTTAAATAATAAATCTTTTATCTGAAAAAATGAATGTGTCCTTATATTATTTCCAAGAAACACAGAATATGTATTTTAATAGTTTAACTATTATATAAAATTCAAAATTCAGTTAATATTATTCATAACCATTTTTTAACGGCTAGTTTGGTAAGTCATGGTGTCCTTGAACATAGTTTTGTGTGTAGTTCATGTTATTGAATTGCATTGAAGAAATAACGTACTATGAAATATGGAGGTGTTACATTCTCACCTCCTTAAGTAAATATCTTCCTCACAATTTGAAATTGATCATCGAAAATAAAACGGTACAAATAGAAAAATACCTTTGTAGAGAACCCACATCGTAAATTCGGTTAATAAAATTTTGTCTTAATAAGAGGGAAAGGGAAATGAAAAATTCACCACCAAATTCTGATCTCTATTATGATCACATTGGTGAAAATTAGGGACACATAATTGGAGGAAAACATAAATATATATTGGCAGTGATTGAGGTTATCAATCACAAACAAGTGTAATATTAAAGGCCTCAAATCCATCAATCAATGATGATTTAAAATATCATCGGTTCAACAAAACATAGAGTATTAGGATAACCCATTTTTAGTTATAATATCCCTTACATAAACTTTAAAAATTAATTTCTTCATATAATAAGAGATGAAAAAAATATATACTTTAAATGTAGGGTTCTACCTTTTAACTAATTTCTACCACAAAAATTTCTTTCACTTTTTTTAGATAATAGAACATAAAAAATATTATATTTATCATATTTATATAGGGTTAAAAAAATGAATTTATAATTCATCTACCTAACCTTTTAAAAAAACTAAATTATTCATATTAGGGCATCAAGTGGGCCAGTGGTAGGTGATACACCCTTGTCGCCATTTTGTTGAGGGTTCAGTCTTACGGCCTTACCGGACATGACGAGTTGCCGCCCAACCTCTGGGTTGTCCTGTTTATGGAAATAAAAATATTAATCTCAAACTATAATTATCCAAAATACTTCTGTCCAAACTCAGAGTCCAAAATTTATAAGGAAGGTAAACAAAATTAAGATCTTTTTCCAACGTAATAACATGTGAACACCTTCACCATGTATTCTTTTAAAACACTACATCATCCTGAATTACCATAAAACCTTATTGATTACATTCATTCTTTGTTGTTCCTTATAGAATACTGAATATACTCCTTCTATCAAAAAATTTCATAAAATCCAACAATGACGATTTATACAAATCCTTAATCATTTTCAAGGTAGTCATGAATATCAAATATAAGTTATCCAAATAAATCATGTATTATTCAAAAAGCACTACTTCAATATCAGAAACATATTATGGTTTATATTTCTATCAACCATATTTTTTCCATAAATATAACCTGATATTGAGTCACTTTTTATGGTTACACATAATCTCATGTCTTTAATTCATTAGTACTGCAGTACAATCCTTATATAATCTATAATTCTGATAACATGTACATCATTAATACAATAATCAAAGAACCCAATACATTAATAACAACATAAGAAATAAAATCATTCCTCTTCATCATTGGTAGTATAAAAACTTTATTATTATACAATAGCATCATTTGGGTATACTCTGATGATTTGGACATTGATTCACATAGTGTTCCCACTCCTTGTGGAAGAAGCATTTTACATTTGAAACATTTTTCTTACCCTTTAAATCATGTACTTGGTGTCCTTATTCTACACACATATATCAAACTCCAATTACATTCAAGCATTTACAAAGGTGATTCTTTCCACAATTATCATATATGGGAAAATCCTTCTTTTCCCTCTGCCCGTTATCCATCTTTCTCTATTTTATCCTTTTCTTCTTTTCCATCCCTTAAAATCCATAGCACTAAGTAAATTATTTAATTATCTTATTAACAGATGATACTATTTATTCATATGTTGAGAATACATGGGAGACTATTTCCCTTCTAAATATTGGCTTAATATTGTGAAAGATATAATCCTTCTTACTCTTTGGATCATACGTATTTTTGGGGTTCAAATTCCTTATATAGGGCAATATTTCTATACAATGTCATATACTAGGTCAGTTTATGAATTGAAATGAATAATTAAAAATGTATAAAATACTTATTGTAAATTGAACAATTTTTGGATTTAATCCATAATCATGAAAATATTTTATTTTAGGAGGTATATACTCATAAATGATCCACAATGATTTGTAATGGAAATGAGATTTATCCTAAGCATATACACCAGGAGTGTCATAACCCAGAGTGCAGCAACACCCATTATTGTTCACCAGTTCCCGTTCGAGTCTATCTCAAAGCAGGTTTTTCGGGTTTTACCCCAAGGTACATATGTTCCAAAGCCGCCTCTACCTACTCGTATCCAGACAGGGATGTATTTTCTTAGAAAACTCCCAAAATCTCTACATTACCAATATTCTAAGATGTTCTTATATTCCAATCATCAAATTCTATCTTAGGGTTATGTGCTCTAATCAGAGTTTATCTAAATCTAGATTCCATGTTATGTAATAAACATACCCGCATACCAACTCTAACGCCCCAACCCTATATTCCAAGAGTTAGTGCATTATTTTAATAAATTGGTATGATTACAATGAATAAACTCCTGAAAGACTGATTAGTTTACTAGACTTGGAAGTACTAGATACATTCATAAGGTTTACATTACATCATAAAATGGAAAACTACAAAAACATTGTTTCCATGGACAACACTGAGATCCCATAGACAATCCATGCATGTCATTCATAATATACATCATCGCATTCTGGGAAAAATAAAACATAGAAAGCGGTGAGCTCGAATTCTTGGTAAGGATAACAATATAGCAGAAACATTCATAAATAATATTAAATATTTAAGGCAACCTATAAAACTAATACAGAAGCCTTGTAAACATAAGCTTCATCATAATATGGAAAATATAAATCTAAATAATTCCATTTATTTACTAACATTGTTATTCTACTATTCTAGTAATCACACGCAATATCAATGGCCAGCTTCATAATGATGGAATGAATAATGCCATACGTTCATAACCACATTGTTAAGGCCTTTTTCCAAGAATAAAAATAATATTTGTTCAATGCCTTGTGCCAAAACACTAGTTTTCTCATGAGACATATCGATGCATCTAAGAGCTATAGCGGGCTCCACCCGTCACTTAATAATTCCAATGCATTCCTCTTATGAAATGGTTTAATCATAACATAAACATTCTTATTAAAACTAGCATAAGAATTGTCAATAATTTATCCTTAAACCATGAATGGTGTAAAATAACACATACACTATCATGCATATCACAAAACCTTCAATACAATATGGATGTTTTGTATCATAATAAATCAACTACAAATAAGCTTAAAATCTATCATTGGATGTTGACATAGATAAAATAAAAACCTTTTTATAGATAAATATATATTTTTCATAAATAAATTTAAAAGTCACAAAATTTATAAAGGAAGGCAGTTAATGAAATTTTCAAATGAATGTTTCCCATACAACTTTGAAACTTTTAAAAGGAATTAACATTTTAAAAACATTCATGTCCAAATATATAAATCCTTAAAAACAATTTAGTAAACATGGACATTAATTAGAATGATTTAGAAGAATAAATATTTAAAACATTTATAATGATGTTTTATTAAAAATTTACCATAAAATAATCCCTTTGAAAACTCTTTTATGAAACACGGACATGGATAATAATTATTTCCCAGTAGATACTTACGTAAAAACAACCTTAGATAATAAAGAGATTATGAAATTAACCCTTATATTGAACCTTTCCTTGGTCGAGGGTAGGTTAACCTTCTGTATAATGGTGAAATAATTTTCATTAAATTATTTAATAATCATATACATTAATATAATATCATATATGATCGTTTGACATTGCTTTGTTAATAATATCTTAGTATTATCATCGTTTTGGGTGTTAATAGATATGTTTTCCTTTATATTATTAGTTACATATGTAATGAATGTTATTTATAGGATGTATCTTCTTCAAATTAATAATGATATTTAGTATTTAAATATTATTTTTAATTATCTAATGAATATTAGTCTTGAATGGATATGATCAAAAATAAATCTCATCGCGTTTGTGGAGATGGTAATCCGTACGTACGCACGAGAGACAATATCATTTTTTTGATATTAAAATAATATATAATTGGATGGTATATCATATATAGAGAATAATTTTCATTTATATTTATTATTTACATCAATTAAACATCATTATTATACCAATCCAAATAATAATGTATTGAATAACAATTACACCACGACGTGGAGACGGTAAGCTGTACGAACGCACGTATGGTGAGATGTCCTTCAAAGAATGGATATAATAATCAATATGTTTGGACCATATTTATAAAAACATTACAGTATATAGAATATGCTGGATTTATTATTTTAGAAAGGAAACAACAAAGAAAGAGGCTGTTGATGAAGAAATTAACTTCAAAGAGGTGATTAAATATTTACATGTTCTTTAGGTTCTTCCTTTTGATTTGAATCAAAAAGCAATCATAGGATGTCTTTCTGACTAATCAAAGGCCTCTAGGATTAAGTTAGGACTTTCGAGATGGTATTTGGGTAGGGTTTGGGCATGAAAAATGTAGTTGATGGTGTGAATTATAGAGAAGGGGGAGTTCCCTTTTATAATAGGGGTGAGGGGCACCTTAGGGAAAACTAGAAATATTATTTTAGAATATAAAAATTTTCGTTTTCTAATTCCTAAAAAATAAATTATTTAAATTCTAAGGTATGGATGGGTCGAAAAACACTCAACCAATAGGTTTTAGACAGGTTTCGGTCAATATATTAACTTTATCTATTAGATTTAACTCTTAGTTAAATAGTTTGACAATTACCATGTCTCTTTGTATTTTTATATTATATGGTAACTAAACATATTATATACATTCAAGAGAACCCCATGTGTTTCATTAATGATACAAATATCATTATATATTTCTTTTGGCCAATCCTTATATTTTTAGGAATATAATATCAATTAATAATATAATATTTTCATTAAAAACACTTTCATGTCAGTTTTGACACGATTTGGTATTTTGTTTTTGCTAAATTTATAAAATAATTATTAAATAGAAAAAAAATCATATATCCAACCCTAAAATGTCATATTAACCTATAAAATTAGTGGAAATTATAAAAAGTCTCAGATTTAATTTATTTGGATATTTATAATGTCACTTATTTAAATCTTTCATTACTACGGAAATTACTACATCATCTTTATGTCATAATTACATTTAATTATTTAATGTATAAATATTATAAATAAAATTCCTTTATTTATGAAATCTTTTTAGATTTCTAATTAATATTTTTAGTCTAATTTATATTACATATAACCCTATATTACAAATTTTTTAGTTATTAATCATTGAATTTGAAACTTTTAACTCTTCTTTGAATTAAATAATAATAAATGTACTAATATAATCCAAGTGGACCTAAAGGTTCATAGTTTATTCCTAAGGTCGTATTTTTTTGAATTACAATTATCTAATAGAAATAGGCAATGTGTTATGGTAATAATAATAACATTTTTACCCTTATTTACCCAATGTACTTTTAACCGTGGTAAATAAAAGTAAAAATTTACTATTTACAAAAAAATATTTTCATCTTATTAAACCACATTTTAAATAGTGATATAAACTATGTCTCTCAGATTTTTGAAATTCAACTCATAGAAGTGGTAAAATTAATTTTTATGTAAATTTGCAAATACTCCTAGGAGGTGGGTAATAGACGGTAAAATTTTAATAAAAATTTTATATATCTAAAATTATTATAAACTGACTCCAATGAATCACATTGAACACATATAGTTATTATATATATATTTAGACCTAATATAAATTTAAATAAAATAAATAATTATTGAAATAAATTGTCGGTTTTAAACTATAACATTGTGTATTTCAATATTCATCAAAAATTGAATGTTTTCAGAAACATACGAAAAATTCACCCTAAGATATTTTTGATATTCCAAATTTAAAATTTAAGTCTATTTAAAAAAATTCAAAACATAGAAATTTAATTTATTAATATAAAATTATTTCCCATTCTCAAAACCAAAAAAGCGTAATTTTAAAAAATAATAACTACCAAAATATTGCCACTTGTTTATGTCCAATTTCCTAGGGAAATTATATCCAATGACCAAAATTAGAATAAATGATAAAAATAAAATTTAATTATATTTATAAACTATTCAAATTTATATTTGAAAATTTTAAAATATTTTAATTAAAATAGTTGTTTTTAGTTAAAATGTAGTATTATTTTAACTATTCACCCAAATATGAAAGTTATCAGAAAAAACAAAAATTTATCAAAACTAAATTTTTCGGTCCTAATTATAAAGAAGAAGTTTATTTTCTCAAATTTAATATATAAAATCTTCCAATATTGGATTTAAAATGGGTTCCCCATTAAAACGTGGTAAAATTGTATTTAACAAAAATACTTCTTTTATCTAAAAAATGATTTGGTTGTTATATCATTTCTAAAAAACTCATAATATGGATTCTAAAATTATAAAGATGATATAAAATTCAAAATCCAGTTAATACTATTCTTAACTGTTTTTGAAAAGCTAGTTTGGTAAGTCGTGGTGCGCTTGAACTATGTGTTACATATAGTGCATGTTATTGAATATTATTGAAGAAATAACATACTATGAAATATTTGGGTGTTACAATGGAACTGATGGTGTATCCATACCCTCTTAGTATTCTAAATCCAAATGGTATGCATTGGTGAAGGTTCTGAGCTCTAAAATCTATCTAAAGATGATCCATGTACGTTTCTTGATTCTTTCCACCAAAACATCATTGCAAGTCAAAGGAAAAACTGGTCCACATATCAACTCAATGTGACCCAAAAATCCACCCAATCTAAGAAGAATTTTATAACATATTTAGATAAAATAATTGAAAAGTAATTTATGGTTTCCAAAATTGGTTTTCCAAATGAATTTTCATGAGATAAATGTTACCTCAGAGCTTGGTGAATACATCAACAAATTTTAAACCTCAGAGGCCAGTTTGTCCTAGGACCGTATGTACTCATCATTGTTAATCTTCCCATTGTTGAAGCCACTAAGAAAATGAGGACATTTTTTACAACCCAAGTTTATTTCTCCTCCTTAAGGTTATCCCTTGATGGCCACATCATCATTTTAGTTGCCTTCTCCATGGAATTATTTAGTTACTGGACCATCTTAGGCACTAATTCCTTAGAGATTATATGTTATTTCAAAGGTTGGTCACCCTAGTCCCCTGGTATATAGTGTTTCACCTCCCCAAATTCTACATTTATTTTTCTTACATTCCTTGGGGATCAAGTATCCAAAGGTGGTGGTAAAAAAGAGTAGTCATTCCTACCCTCATCCTCATATTTCTCCTATTAGACTTTGATCTTACAACTTCATCTTCCAAGTGAATTCAATCATCATTATTTCCTTAATTTACACATCCCCAAATTTCCACTGGTGATTTTTGTAGATCAGAACTCCAATCTTCCTCAAAAAATCATTTTAACCTATTGCTCATGTGAATTGGATACCAGCTCTATGAGATAGATCCCCCTGATTCCCCATCACTAGTTTGATAAACCACATACGTAGTAGGCCCAGACATCCCCTTACACCGATCAATACTGCTTGGACCTATAAATTCTTTTACAACATCCACATCATTTTACGCCAACTGCAAGGCCACAACATTACTCAACTTCATGTGACATTCAACTCAGGTCACCTCATGATGCTCTAATATCCCTCCCTCACACAACATTATGGAGAAAAAAAATATAGTAGGATGGTTCATCAAGGTCCTAACATAACTTTATAAACACATTAAGTTCTATTGTTTTGTCCTAAGACACTGAAGCCTTTATCACAAGTAATTGAATTCGAACTGATTGGACAAACCCTGCCTCGGATGGTGCGTTGCATACCCCAGGGTCACAGAAATAAATCCTCTTCTTTATACTCAAATTACTAGATTAATACCTCATCCCTATATTCTCTTCCAAAACATTGGGTCATTTCTCTGATAACTCTACCTCAAAAAGCACCTCTGACACCATATCATGACCAAAGACCCTCCTCCATGCAGGGAACTGATACCCCCTATGAAAATCATCCATCGAGTTCCCCATGATCTTGCAACCAATGCATAAGTAATTCCAGTTCCTTTAATTTAAAAAAAATTGCAAGGTGAAATTCATTTGAATCTTTTACAAGTTTATGATCTTCTTGATATAATATCAATAGTAAGGGTTCATTCATGAACACAAATTGAAATTATTTTTGTTAGGAACCCACATTAGATCTGAAGTTAAAATTAAAATGATAATTAGATATCCAGTCCATAACCATATTAACTTAAAACTCTATTAGAGGACAAAAAATGAGGATTGTGGTTAGGGTCTTCCCAAACAAATGGATCGAAAGGTTGTTATGAATTATTTTTTTCTTAACATTACCTCAAAATGTTTTTACTGTAAGTTCAGATTCACTTCTTGATATGGGGTTCCCAATTTACTAAAAATTTACTCAGAAATGAAATAATGTGTAGACCCAAAATATAAAAGCACATTGGCATAATATGAATATAAAAATGTAAATTATACTACATTATGTGATGGACCAACATCTGCAGATGTAGTTAACAAGTATTTCAACACCCCTTTCTTCTTGTATTCTGGATTCTTTCTTTAATTTCAATTCTTCATTGGACACTCATTTGCATAATGACCCAATTTATTTCACTTAAAACATTTAACGGATAGTAAATTTTATTTTGTCATACCAATACCTTGATCTTCTATCAATACAATTTGGAGCCTTATATACCATTTTAAAACATAAAAAAGTCATTCAAGAATTCCAATGGAATTCCATAGTGTTATTTTTACCAAAATTTTCAGAAATTTTAAACACAAGTTTTTACCATAAGACTATTTTTAATAATTCATCCCAATTTAGATCATCCTTGACCTCTTATTATATTATTTTTCAATGAGAAACTGATCATTTGAAAACTCCATTTCCACCTTCTCCTCACTTAAAAAAAGATTTGTATAACTTTTTAACTCACAAGATGCTAATTCCCTTTGGTACATTGGATATAATGTTATGTAAAAAAATCATTGGTTTTAATATAATGATCTCGTATGAAATTTGCAGCATACCTTTCAAGTAAAGTTATTTTTTCTTCCTAAGAAGCCACTGAGTCATCCACCTACCTCATTTACAAGAATTGTTTTCAATCCTATGTCCACCAACATTAGAGAAGTATTTTTCTAGAAACATACGATTGAATTCATCTTAATTAAAAACATAAATATGTTCAATATCTATAATATTTTTAATGATAGACCACCACTTAATGACTTCACCATCAAAACAGTAAATAGAAAGACTAAACAACGGATTTTATCAACAACCCATGAAATTGAAAATATTGTCTAGGGATTCAATATACTCTTCAACTAGAAACATGTTTCGATGATCTTTTTAATGATGGAGGATGTTGTTTCAAGAAATTCTCTACTACCGACGTGTTCCTCTGTGGTTGATCTGGCTAATCTTGTGCATGAATACCAGCTCCATTTATAGACATAGTCGACTATTTCCTCACTGTAAAATTTTTTTCATTTCTGATTCCAAACATATCATGTTTCGGATTTGGATGTTGTTTTCCACTAGATGTCATCCCAAAATAACAACAATATTTTCTTTGTAAAAACCCATTTCAAATATTAATATCTTAGAGGAAGAGCCTTGGTAATCCTAAAATGCTCTTTCATTTTTTCCATGAAGTAAAATTAATTTATGGATATTATATTAAATATATAATAACCCTTAATGTTATCTAAACCAACCCTTAATACCGACTATAAGGCCATAGAATTAAAAAAATACCTAATCTTGAGGTAAGTTAATAATTTGACATTAATTCACATCGAGGATCCATTAAGGATTAGAGATTTCAAAAATTAATCCATTATTAATACATATCATCCCCTAATCATACATAAAAATACGATAAAAAAATATCCATTTTCCCCCTCTAATGAAAACCCTTAAAAACATGATTTCTTTTTCATGATAAAAATCTTCTTGTCATATTCAATTATCATACTCATCATTATACACTTTGAAAACATTTCAAAAAACATGGTATGGAATAAATACTCATTAATGGATAAAATAAGAAATGAAAACATTATTCCATGAATATTTATAGACCTATGAAAGCATAATAATCATGAAAACATCATAGAAATCCTAAATGAAAAAGGTATCTTGTGTATTCCATATAATACTTACATTGTAGCTTCCACAACCACATAGGTAGTAACCTTCATGGTTATGTTTGGAATACCCATCATAGTATATTCCCTAAATCTTTTTGGAGAAACCAAAATGTTTACCTATGTCACGTTACCCCATGTATTAGATAGCTATCACAAGCTCTCGAGCATATGTTTTATCATGAAACCACCCATGTACATAATCAATTTTCAAGAATGATAACATAATTATAACACATAGACAAGCATAAAAAAAATAACATTTCCAAATAGAAATCATAAGACATAATTTAGTGATTGTGATATAATCAATAAATTATAAAACTATTTTAAGAAACAAAATACTAAAAAATGGAATATGGAATTTATTTTCTTTTTAAAAACATTATGGCTTGTAGAGAAAGCCAAATATCAAATAATGCTCGGTGTAACGGAACGGAGGTTGTCACAATGTATGTTAATATAAAACATTCCTTTGTTCATTTAGTAAAATGATTCATAAAAAATGTTCTTTTTGAAACCCGTTGAATGAAATAAAATGTAAAATGGTTTACTATACACCATATAAAAGATAGAGGTTTAAATTATCAAAATATTCCTTAATTAAAGAAGATTGAGACGAAGTCCCTTACCTTGAGTATGACTTGTCTCGTTCGTTCTATAATTTCCTGAATAATAAAACTCAGTTAATTTATATATTTTTAGAACCTTTTTAATTTTTATTATTCATTATATAACACTTATTAACATTATATAACAAATAGTTAATTATTTGTGTTCATATCGGATGTTTTTTTGATGTTCGATACTTGAGTCAAAAAAGAACTTTTTTTGATGCAAATTGTCCATGTTGTAATAATTCCATTATCTCCAGAGTGATATTCTGGATTTGAATATCATATATATCAATTATATATGAATTTATATTATTCCATAACCTTTTGAGATAAAAAATTAAATGCATCGTTCATGGATACAGTAGGTTGTACATACACATGAAAACTACTTTCATTCTGTTGTCATATTAATGAAATGAAAAATAAATGATACATAGGGATATAATAATTCCACTATAATATTTATGTTATATATGTTACATATGTTCATTAACATCATCTATTATACATTCCATTATGTCATGAAGGACTCATATCACTTTATGGGGGTTGTAGGCCACATTCCCTCAAATGAAATAATTGTATTTACAAAGTATCCAAAGAGTAAATGTATTTTTTAAATTATATATAATGAGTAAAAGGAAAAATATAAATATCATAAATATCATATATAAATACAGTTCCTTCATAATGTCCATCTTGATAGGTGGACAGAGAAAATTGACCATCTATCGTTTCTTGAGGCAGTATTTTATCGTACAATGAATTAGTATTTTTTTTATTCATTAGATAGAGGTGAGTGTATTTTTAGGTAAAAATATAAATAGAAAAACATCCTTGTATATTTATTATATTATTTTTTTATAAAATAATGTAATAAAAATATGTTAGAGGGTTGTATAATGAAAATAAATTAGTGGATATTGAGAGAAGATGTCACCATTAAATCGGGTAACTCCTTTTGATTTTAGCCAAAAGGAATTATTATAGAGCCTTATTACCTAGTTATGAATTCTATAAGAAATGGGGGGATGTTGGGAGATTATTTTATCCTAATTTGGATGATTCAAGGCTCTTGATATGTGCGAGTATGTGGGTAGATGTAGAGGCCTTTTAGAGAGGGAGGATGGGCACTTTAGAAATGTCTTGAAATATTATTTTATTATAAATTAATTTTCAATTTAAAATAGCTCCAAAGTGATATATTAAATTTATAGTATTATTATGGGTCTCAATAAGCTCATTAAATTATTTTTATACATGATTTGGTCAAAAAATTAACCATATCAATTGGCATTATGCCATTCTTAAATAAATTTACTCTTATTATGTCTTCATTTTTTTACACTATATGTTTAATATGGTTACTATAAAATGACACTAGAACCTAAATTTTATTATTATTGAAATTTTAAAAATTATCTATTACATTTTCATGATTCTAATATTTTTATTACTACTATATTATTTAATAAAAATGTATTTTTTTAATACACATTTATTTCTATTTTTACTCTATTTTGTAATTAATTTTTGTTAAAGTCATAAAAACTTTATTTATTAAAAAAACTACATTAAATCAATGATAAAATTTAATAATAATCTATATAATTAGTTTATTGATTAAAAATGTTCAAATTACATTTATTTTAAATTTTAAAATGTCATTTATTTGAATAATTCAAAAAAAGTAATCAATGCATCATCGTTATGGAATAAATAAATAAATTATTAATTTGATTAAAAATTATTAATGAAATACCATGATGTATGGAATATTTTTATATTTATAATAAATATTTTTAGTCAAAAATATGAATTATATATCTCTACCTTAAAATTGTTTTAGTAATATGATACATGTTTGTGTTATATTTCTATTTACATTAAATTAATTATTATAACATTTCATCATCACACACAAGTGGATCAATTGGGTCTTAAAATTGAGCTAAGTATACCAATGATCCAAAATATCTCATAAAATAGGATTAAGACACATGTTAGGGTTATTTATTACTATAATATAAGATTTTTTCCCATATTTACCCAATTTTCCCTTTAACCATAATAAATAAAAATAATTAATGATGTTATTATTCATAATGTCCCTAAATAAAAGCAAACAATTTAAAAAATTGTAAATTATAATTCTAAATATGAAATCAATTTTTCCAAACTCAAAATATAGAGTTGGTAGAAATTAATTTAAAATTAATTCCTATTTTCCAAACCAGAAAGCATATTTTTATGAAGTACAAACAACCCAAATATTAACATGTGATTAAGTCCAATTTCAATGCGAAATTACTTCAAATGAAAAAAATGTAACAAACATCAGTAATAATATTTTAATCAGTCATATTCATTCTCTCCAATAAAATTACTTGGTGTTATCTTCGCAATAAAATTTTAATATTATTCTTGTATTATTATTTTAGTATAACTCGGTGCGGTGTGCAATATAATATTTTGGATAAAAATGTTATTGTGTGTCAGGTATGCTATCAGCCAGAATGTCTCCTTTAAACTAAAATTAATATTACATTCAAAAATATTAATAGATATGAAAATGTATTATTCGATAAATACATGGGATGTTAAAGTATGTAAATGGGAATGAATCACCACATATTTTATCATAGAAACCACAATTAAATATTAATGGAGTAATTGAAAATTGGTTCTAGAAAATCACCTTACAAATTTAGTGAATTTCATTATTATCAAGGAATAATTCTCTCTTAAAAAACAATATATGATGTAATTATGGAATTTTGTATGGTTTTATGAAGTAAAAAATCCATATTATACCTGATCATGATCCATGTATTACCTCAAGGATAGGGAAAATTATTTAGTGATCATTGGATATAGATCTATGTATCAACACTATATATCATCCTATGAAATATTTCTAGTCTAGGAGATCCATTAAAACTCATATTTTTATTCAGAAATGTTATTTAATTGATATACATGGATTTTGAGATCAACACATTCCCATGGTAGAGTTATCATTCCAAAAAAAAATCCATTCTATACTTTATAGGGCATCACATGAGGATCTATAAGGGAGGCGATACATGTCACCAATATGTTGGGATGATGTTTTAGATATATATTTCACCAAACATAACAATGCCTAATATATGATAGAGAATTATTAAACCATTTAGTGTTATATTAATGTAGACTAAAGATTATATATGAGTTATATAAATAATCATCGATGACATGTGGAGTTGGAAGTTAGTGAAAAAATGTTATGTTGGAAATCTCTTTGTTAGTGGGTCATGAGATTGTGGAAGAGATGAAAGTTTAGGGAAAGGTGTATTGGTCCCACTATGTTCCTTGATTGTGTTGTGGCAGCATATTACCTCGTTTCCCTCCCTATGAATTCATTCTAAGTACATGATATGAAGAAGTATATAATATAACCATCAGGTTTACAAAACAAAGAAGCTATAAATCTAGAACATGATATCTTATATGAAGAACAACTAAAGGAAAATCTAGATCAAAGTGATAAAGTAATACATAATAGTTCTATTAAAATGGTCAAAATACAATAGAAAATTTATAAGATTAAATAATTTAAGTGGGAACATAAGGATGTAATGAGATAAAAACCAATAATTTTTTTGTAGTAATAATACTTTTAGGATTTAATTCAATTTAAAGGTGATATAATGTAATGTACCATGATTTTAGTTAATTAATTCCCAAAAATTCAAATAGAGTAGCATGTCACTCTAAAAATAATGAACTAAAATAAAGAAACATTTCTTCTATAAAATAAACTATTAAATATTACAATTATTCTATCATTGACAAATTGGAGTTTATCAATAGTAGTAAACTATTTAAAATAAATTATATAATATTATATAACAAAATAATATTCCTCTTATCCTATGAGATAGTGTTTTTCTGATAAAATCATTTATCACATTAAGTCTAAATATATGAATATTATATTATTATAAACATTAAAAATATTAATTTGTAAAATGGATTCTTTTTTTGGATAAATAAGTAAAAATTTACAAAAATGATACATATAATTTTTAAATATAAAATTATATTATAAGAATTAATAATTATTATCATGATAATGGGAAAATATTTATTTTCATGGAATCGTATTATTAACCTTTTATACCTTCTAAACAATGAAATAAATATATTTTTTCATAAAATTGATTCTAATTTAATTTTTAATCTTTGATATAATTATATTATATCTCATTCATTTTTTATTAAATACTAAATAATATTATAAACACTTAATAGTAAAAATAATTTTTTTATATAGAATAGATTATATATATATATATATTAAATCATTAAATTTAAATATTAATTATAAAATAATTAGAAAGTAGATTTGATTAATTTGAAGTCATTTTTACATTCGTAGAATAATTATTTTTTAAGAATTACTACAATATATTTGTATTAATATTTATATTAGATAATAAAAAAATACGAGTTACCCAGGTAAAAAAATGGTAAAATGTAATAAACTAATTATAAATGACATTAATATTGTTTAAAACATGGGTCAAAATGAAAGGTGGAGGATCTCTCATCTTTATCACACCCTTAACATCATTATTTATGACATTTGAAGCTTTTCAATGATGAATAATTCCATTCATGTTATAACACCCAATGGTTTAAAAAATAAATTGAAATGCATGAAACCCGGAATCTCTAAAAAATGTAACATTTTATTAATAATATAGTTATAAACTATCGGTTAAACATTATTTTTCCACATTTGTTATTTGAGTATTGAAAAACAGACATCGACGATTGTGATTAGTAAGTTATTTAGAGTGTGATAGAACTGACATTAATTTTTGGTGAACAGTAACCCACCATAATGAATAGAAATATGAACTATATGAATAGTAACTCATATTATTATTTTATTATTTTATGGTTATAAGATAATGAGATATTGATATATTTTCCATGGTTATATAAAATCATTTATTGTTTTAAATTTCTTATTTATGGAAAAAATATTATTTAATTTAAGAAATATAATTAATCATATTTTACAAAAAAATTTAAAAAAATGGAGTTCATTGTTGAATTATAAACATTCAAATATAGAGATGGTGAATTATTGGGATCTTTTTCCAAATTTTTGAATGTTTGAATAATAGTAAAATAAATAATTATATCGTATATATAAATTATTTGTTAAATACCATATTAATAGCACTAGGGATTATAAAAGAAAAATTGGTTCTAAATCACATGATATAATTAATATTTTATCACACATGAATCAATACTACTCATATTCTTGTACCAAAATATAAAAATAATCATTAAAATAATGGAAAACCCCACCGTTGCTCCACTATAAATATCACCCCGACACCGTCTTCCTCTCACACATCTCATGATTGGAGAATTATCTAAATATTACCCAATACCATTCCCAATGATCATAACCATATCCAAGACCTACATTTCTATCCAAATGTCCAAAAAAAAGTTCATAAATAGGATCTTGAAGATAAGAGATAAAGATGTTAGAATCCAATTTCATTTTCTTATGCTTTCTTTTCAGTTCATTTTTTTCATATACACCCTTCAACACACCTTATTAAATAGTAATGAAAGCTCTATAAACATATATATATTATTTATGTTATCATATTTGTAGAAGTGTTCATAATCATTCTTTCTCTCCTCTTCTGTGTGATGTGTCGATTTACTTACATCATGGGTGATGTGTCTTCAAATTACATTACACAATTTAATTCTGGTTGTAAAACCATTTTATTTTTTAAAATATATTTTAATTTTTATTATATGTCCTATTTTAATTTATGTAGTAAATATATATACATAATATTATGTTATATAATTAAACTACTTTGAGTTTATCAAAGAACCACCAAAATGATCTAAACACATATCACTAATTATTTACCTAATGTTTCATCATTATACCATATAAAAAATGATTTATGGAATTATTTAGTGTTCTGTAAACATATTAAAGTCATTTAGTTCTAATTCTGGATTTTCTCTTCTATTGTACATGTAAATCATTTAAGAACCGGTCATGGAAATCATGTAAAGAACACACCTGAAACAAAATAATGAACAAAATATTATTAATTAATTGGTGGAATAATTTTATAAAATTACCATATATGATGGTATAAACATAAATATGTATATATAAAATATTAATAACAGTATTTTAACTATCATACATGATATTTAAATAGGTTTCAAATAAGAAGAACAAGGGGTAAGTGAATTCTTAACCTAGTTTCTGTTCTTTGTGATAACCTTCGATTTCATTTTTTATGTGGTACTCATATTATTTTTGTAATGATTTTAATTAAAATTATGTTATATTGTTTTTATTTTCATTGTATACACATATTTCATTCATTCTATAAATTATCACTATAATTGTATGATATTTTTAATGGACATTTATTTAAAAATTCTCTTTTCAATTTTCAATTTACATAATTAAAAAGAAATGATTTTATGATTTTATTCATGTTTTATGATTATGTTTTGGTTCTTGGGAGTTTTTTAAGATGAATGGGGGTACCTATATTTCCATGCAATGCATTGTGTATGTTTATGTCGGAGTAAGGTCATACGGTTACTCCTAGTGTTACTGTGGTGGTTACACCATAAGGTAGTCCCAAGGGTTATATTATTAGGTAGTTGTGAGGTGTAAATTTCATAAGGTAACCACGAGGCTTAAAAGATTAAGAAAGTAATTCCACATGATACCCTTATTCTTAATTTATTCTTTCTATGGTTTATGGAAATATCATGTTTAACAATTTAAGTTTATGATTCCATATGGGTGAAAAGTATGTCTTTTTTAAATTGTGTTCATATGTTTATAATTATTCAGGGAATAATGTATTATTTAAAATTTTCTGTATCTCATAATTATATTTTCTTGCTAATCACTTTTTTAAAATGGTTTTCATGCGTTATAATGAAGTGTATGACAAATAAAGATGTCATATTTAATGTTATGAAGATTTTTCAAAGAAATCATGTTGTTGTATTGTAATTAAAATTTTATGTTTCGGAAGAAATGGATATTGATTTAATTATACCCACGTTTTAGGCTTGTTTGCTAATATTTATGAGTTATGTCCTAAATTTCTAAAAATATAAACAAAAATGATCTTTTTGAATGTCAGATGTTAAATCTAGTTAAAATAACTAGAATATGTACTGTTTAAGGTTGTGGGATTATACAAGTATTGAACAATAACAGTATATCACTAATGTATCCATTTCATCACTTATAAAATGTGAACAATCCCAAACCATCATGAAACAACCATCATATTTAATTAAATCATGAAACACCTCCATTTCTCTCATACATGAATAAATATACATGGTTATATGAAACTATTCACAATTAGATAGTTTAATGTTTCCATTTCCTTGTATATTTACCAGATAAAACTCAAGATCTAAATGCCTGACATGTATGTTCTATAACTGTGGATTTATATGTGTTGATATGATAATTTTCAATTCTTCACATGTATGTTTATGATATAATTCATGGTATCAATTGGTTGACTACGTTAACGACTCACATTAACTATTATAAATGAATAGTCAATTTTATGACTAATGATGGTATTGGGAATATCATTAGCGGTGGGAATAATGTGAAGGTAGGTGAAAAGGGATTGTTGTCACTATTATTTTAAATGATCTAATACCAATTGATAAAGCACACATTGTAATCAATTGAAGAGATTGAGAATAAAATTTTTCTAGAGGATGTTGAATAGTTTCATGATGTTTTTCTTGAGAATTCGTCAGGGATTCCACCTTCGATAGAATTGATGTTTTTGATTGATCTCATTTCAAGGACAAATCCTATTTAAAATTATTATTGTAGGAATTAAAAAATATTTTTAAGGTAAATTAATTTGAATTTGTATGACCTAGAAAGAAAAGTGTATGTCTTTCCTGGAACATCTCGATGGGTAACAACTGTCTTATCTATAAAAAATGATGATGTAACTCCTAATCCATTAATAGAAAATCATATGGTTTACCATGTTATGATAATGAACATGTATCCACATACATGCATTAGTGATCTATTTGATCAATTTAGGGGAGCTCTATGGTTCTCAAATACTGACTTGAGTTCAAGATATAACCAATTATTGGTTTAGAAGGAAGATATTCCAATTAAATATTACTGAATTAGATTTTGACATTATGAGTATGTGGTAAATGAATTTTGGTATTATGAATGCACTAGTTTTATTTATGGAATTGTTGAATCAAATGTTATTGTGGTATATGGATTCTTTTGAGGTGGAATTTGTGGATGAAGTATTGGTTTATTCAATGGAAAGGGTTGAGAATGAAAACAACTTGGAGATAGTGTTGGGAATATTATAGGATAAAAATTTGTATTCCATATTGTTGATGTATTATTTTTTGATACAAAAGGTATGGTTCCATGGACATGTAATCTATGAAAAAGGTTTTTTATGGATCCAGAATAGTTATAAGATGTTATCTCTTGGAAACTGCCAAAGAATGTCCATGAGATACATGATTTAAAAGGATTTGTGGCTTATTAAAAACTCATTGTTCATAAATTTTCACATATTATGTTACCAATTAATGTTTTTAAAATGAATAATGTTCCATTCCTATAGAATTAATAATCCCAGATGTGTTTCAAGAGCATAAAATTCTCATGGAATCAGTACCAATCTTTACCATGTGTGAATCAATACTAGGGTACCTGGCATATTGTGATGCTTCAGGAACAGGGTTGATATGTGTTCTCATGTATGGAGAAAATTTTATTTCATATGACTCAATAAATTAATGGTTTAATGATAATAATTACCCATCACATGAATTGGAGTTAGATTCCACATTCCATTCTTTGAAGACAAAGTGTTTAAACATATGAAAATATGGAAATATATTTTCTCAGAATGGTATTAAAACCTATGAAAAAAATATGGACAAATTATACCTGTCATTATCCACTTTATTTGTTATAAATATGGGATACTTCATTGTATTGATTAATCCTTATCCAAGATACAATAGGTATAATTTAGTTAATCATGAAAAAATATGGAGAAGTTATATATTCATTAGAAATCGTATTAGGATCTTTGTCAATGGCCACTATCATTTATGGTGAGTGATCATGTATTTTTAAGGATCTCCTCACAACATTATCATCTCTATTTTGGGAAGCAGAAGAAGTTATTTCCTCTATAAAAAGCCCTTTTTTAGATTCTTGAATAGTTTGTTGGGATGAAATATTTGTTCTATTTCCCCCAAGATTCAGTGTAATGCATAATGTGTTTCATGTATATTAGTTAATAAGTATCATATTAACCATAACAAGGATATTTTATGGGATCATGTTAACCTAGAACTAGATGCTTTGTTAGATTATGTACTAGTGATGATTATGGATAGGAAATATAATGTTTTGAATGGTAAAAACATCATTCTTGTGCCGGTTTTGGGGAAATATAGTCATATTCAAGAAGAGACTTGGGAACAGAAGAATGAAATGGTTGGGTAATGTCATGAACTCATTTTGGATAGCAATGGGTTTCTACTTTCTGGGGATGGACAGTCCAATGTTGGGTTGAATATAATTGCCACCAGTTTCACATAAGTAACTCTTTCATTATTATATATATGTATGTAAAGTGTTTGAGTAAATTTTTAGATGGTTAGAAATATTTTTTGGAACGTTTTTAGGGATATTATAAAGGTGATTGTATGGTGAAATATTTTTTTAAAATCATGAAACTCTGACAGGAAACCATTTATGGTGAAACATGGGATAAGTGGGATGGCACATGGTTAAAAGTACAATTTGTTTATAAACTGTGAGGCCACCCAAGGGAAACCATAAAAAGAAACATAGTGGTGTTTTAATAGTTGGTGAATGGGATATATAACAATATGGTCTATCCATGAATCCTCCCCCTTAATATAGAGGCATGGACATAGTTTTCTCCATGTTTTACCTAACTATTAGACTAACCATGCATGATTTGTAAACTATATCATAAAAAAGTGGATGTAGGTTAGGATTATATTTTAACCCCTCATTTTATTCCATTTAGATGCTAAACAGATATTTCTTCCTCCCAATGATTGTGTAACCTTTCACTATTGATGTAGAAATGATCTACAAGTATTCATGTGTGCGTTGAAGCCCGATTCTGGGGATAAGTCTTCATTTATAGTGGGTTTTTGTGGTTTTTAGATATATTTTCCTACCTAGCTCATTTTATTAGATCTATTATACTGTAGATTGATCTATTTTTACGGATTCTAATCATGGATATATATGTCATTGTCACTGATAGTGAAAGGGATCAATATTATGTCTTTTGAGATTAAACAATGTTTTGTGGGAATTTATTGGTTGTTCTTAATTTTCACTATAATTCTCAAGGTACAGGGATTACCTTTAAAGTCCTCTTATATGTCCATGAATGATTGATTTAAAATTGATTAAAAACATATTGTGAAAATCCTGGTGGATTCGTTTTTTAGTGATGGTTTATGGAATTGTGGTATTATAGGGATAATAAAATAGAAAAATTATTTAAAAATGTTTATTATTATATAATATATGACTTGATTTATGAAAATGGGTTTTTAGAAAAATTATCAATAAAATGATTATTTTATAGAATGGGTTTTGACATTTTTATTTTGTATGGTTTTTGGTCATATTGGGTAGTGTGTCTCTATATTGCATCTGGGGGCTGATTGAAATATGACATAGTGCTCGGTGGAAAAGGTGTATTGTCACATAGTATGTTGGGTACCTCATGAAATCTTGGTTGATCGAATAGATAACACTCATGACTATTGAACAATAGCCTAGGTATGGATGAGAGTAAGTGTGGATATGTGTATTGTAATGGGTTATGCCAAATGGATTGTTAAATGGTTGGGAAATCTTGATTGTTTTATTTTAATGGAAAAACATTTGGTTTGGATATCTATTTTTCATAGAAATAGATTTGGTATGTGATAAATTATTTAAAATTATACCATATAATTTTTTAGATATTCTAACTAAATCTATCATAATGACTTGAGTAGGGATTTTTTTGGGGAAAACTTATTGTTTTTCATTACTCATCCCTTCTTTCGAACATTTGTGATTAGGTTGATTTTATTCATCGGGACACATAAAAAGGTAATGTATCTTACTTCATTAGTGGTGTATCGTGATAATTAAGATATTTTGTGAAGTTGGAGCATGGATCATGGTTATAGTTAGGGATATATGTATATTGAGAAGTTGGTTTATATAATATTTCACTTCCATTGTGTTATATAATGATGTAGTCTTCTATTATGTACTCTAGTATATTTTGGGATTGATATCAATGTTATGCCATTGAGTTTCATTATATTTTTATCATGAATCATATAATTTATTTTTGGTATGTTTGGGTGGGTTTGTTTATTTTGAAAAAGGTAAAATCACAATATCCCACTAGTATTTAACCCCTTGAAATTTATTTCCTCCCTTTAACACCTTGGTGATGATTCTTAAGGCCCAGTAGAAAATCATCCTTGACTCAATCAAATGAGGATGGGTGAGATGTTACACATATACCCTAACAGACATGTGGGTCTATTATCTATAAATATACTAAGTGATACCCGTTTCTTTCTAGGGTATAGGTCATATATTTAAACTATTTGGTACCCCTCTAATGTACTATACAATTGTTTTTATACTTGGAGATTGTTCCCCCTTGATTGTGTGAAACTGTAACATTGTGTGGGACTTATACATGGTTACATCCTCACACAGACGCGCAAGATGAGAGGAATAGTTAATATCACTTGGGATTTTTTGGACTACATTTTTACTTGGTATTGTATGTGACATAGATACCCCATTTATTTCAAATATGTGTTTCTTTATGAACATATATATCTATATTGTTGATCATAATTTTTTCCCTCTAGCATGGGGTTGTGTTGACTTCATTTTTCATGTCTTATATTAACACCCCGCTAGTTTTCATGTTTCCTACTAGTTTTGTATATACACACCCCTCGATGAGATTTTCCCACAAATGTCGTGGAATATCCATATAATGGAACCGTCTACAGTGATTACAAAAGAGCATAGGGATATTCGGGTACATTTGAGTGTGTATGATGTTTGATGATTGGAGATCTAGATTCACTATATCTCAACATTTTATTTCTAAATTCTTTAGGATTCTACATCTTTTTTGTTTGGAAATATACTTTTCCCCTATATTTTTTTCATTTCACCCTCACAATATATTTTATTCCATATAGGTTATTGCATACAATACTTTTACTCTAGAAGTTGCAATTTTTGTTATTTTTTTATATACTTCCAAATTAAGATGGTTTGGTGAATTTGAATCCATATATACGAAATTTAATTCCATTTTAGTTATTCCTTTTTCTATTTTTAATGAGCCCCAGACCAATGGATGTAAGATTAGGGTAGTTTTTGTTCAACCTTCTACCAGCATGGTGAGCCCTAGTGGGTTAGGTTATGATGGATTTGTATCAGAGGTGTTCTGACCATGGGATGGTGTGTATATAACCAATTATTTCATTGTATTGATTTGAATTATATATATATATATACAGAGAGAGAATCTAGGTGCTGATACAACATATGATAACGTTGCCTAGTGAACACACAATTAATTTTCAAAAATAATAAATATCTTTTTTAATTAACACACATAGATTCATAAGGAAAATATTATTAATTTTAAATAGAATATTAGATCATAAATATGAAACCATGGTTCAGCCTATAATTATTGTTTTACCATATGTGTGACATAAAATGGGTCACTATGAGGTGTTCAGACCCCTATCATTTATGTGGTATGTTTAGTGAGTTGATTAAATATTAATTAATTCATTCATTCATTTTTGACCTTGGATAAATTTAATTAATATATAATAATGTAAAATATCCTTGGGTTATCCTCATAATTATAGATTCTCCAAATATTCTTTTCTTTCTTCATCCATTGGAAGATCACATTATACAATGACGAATCAATCGATCCAATTATATGAAGATGCAGATAATGCAGTGGCTCTACTAGATATTTGGTAGAGAAGTTCTTCATCAACGAATGATCCATAATCAATATATGATTTGTTAATTGATATTTTATTCCCTATTGATAAAATATTTAAGAATATCAATTATCATTCTTTGATCTATGCCCTTTTTCTTCCATTTCATGCTCCCGAGTACTGATATCATGAATTATTTCATTTGTTTTCTATCCTCAAATAACTATTCATGATTATAGGCCATGAAATATTGGACATGTTTTCTTAAAAAAATTGTTATTCCTTTCTCCCAAATTTAACTTTATGTTTGTCACTATTAGAACCTTGCGGTCCTGATTTGACCTTGACAGGTTGTGTTGAGCTGGATCAGACCCCCCCCCCCCAAAGCAAAAAATTGACGAATGGTGCATAGATCAGGGATCTAAATATAGATCTTGTATCCTTCAAGCCATAATCAAAAGTTTAGGTGGTTTTTTATTAAGAAAAAAAAGGTAGAGGCTCTGGGAAGTGTATGGTGGATGAATAACGTATGGGTTCATCGTAAGCCAACCTTTATTTGAGTTTTTGGCTATCAAATGACAATAATCTATTATTTGTCAATATATTAGAAAATTTATAGAATAATTGATGTCATATAATATGTATATTTTCATATATTATGCTATTAAATCAAAACATAATATTTTGGAAAAAAATGAATATACACTTTATACAAGGATGAAGACACAACGTGTAGCCTCTATAGTTGCTGATGATATGGGTTTGGAGTAAATAATGTTGGAATGGTATGTAGTCATCACACATTCTATATAACCCTTCCCTAGATGATAACACAGGTGATGGATCATGTGGTAAGTAAATAATGTGGATGCGCATGGTAAGAAACACAGGCATGTACTATTGTACTAGAACGTTGGGACTATTACACAAAAAAGGTGAATATGACGTGTCTTGGTTTCAGTTTTCTTATGCACAAACTGTTTTCCATCTACACAACTTATACTACTACATGGGATGGAGTTATGTGTTATATAGATACATGACCATACAGTCGAGTGGGACTATATGCTGTGTGGGTACCCTCACACACCATGTACCATGATGTTCCTTTTATAGGAAACTTCATCCTTTTATATACCCTTTATTTGAACTAATATTTTATCGTACAAGTGGCCAATACTGAGTGTTTTTTTGACAGAAAATATCATGGTTCCCTCATTCTCCAATTTTTTCCTATGAGGTAAAATGTTTTAAGCATTGAGATGACATAGGAGACACTTAATGATGATAACGATCAGGAAATATCAGCAATGGCCTCTTCCGAGTGGAACCCCAATACTGGTTAGGCTATAATCACTCAACCACTTGTGTGGAACCCCCTACCCCCATCAGGATTGGCACAAATCCTCTATAGTGAATTCTAAGTGAAATCCCATAATGGGTAGGGCAGGAGTCCTAAATAACTAGATTGGAACAACCCTATCACACTAAGTCATGGGTAGTTGACCACCAGAGTAGAACCCACCATCATCATGGGAACATGTTCTCTACAATTACATCCAAGTGGAACCTCCAATCATATTGGGCATGAGTCCACAACGAGTAGATTGTAATCCCTATCATACCAGGGAATGAGTCCTCAACCTATAGTGTTCCCCCTAGCATGTGTGAAGGTCCTCTACCTTATTGAGTCCCCCCCCCATCAGCATAATGCATGGGTCTTCATGAAATAATAATAGAACCATACATAATCATGGGTTCTAGTCATCTATAGATACATTCAATGTGGATCCCCCACCACCCCGATGTACTAGGGCTCGAGTTCTATACATTGAAGTTGTCCCCCTTGTGTTGTGACTTGGATGATTACCATATGAGAAGATGAGTATGATTTTGTTCATCATTTATGGACATTTATAACTATATGAATATTTTCTTCTTAATATGATATTTTAGATGGACATCCCTTTTCTCTATTGTTTGGGATAATTTGATTGATAATATGTATATATTATTATTCATTATCCACACCATGGATTTAGTTACACACATTCTTGGAGAATTGAAAATGAATGTGGTATACGACATGCTATCTAAATATAGATACTCATGGTTGGATGAATCTACTCTGTTTCTATAGGTGGAGAAGACATAATAGGTAGGTGATTTACTCATCATGTTTATCCCCTTATGTTTAGATGAACTTACTTTCACTCTTGGTTGGGTTGATTTGTACTATTTAATTTTACCTAGTTCAATCTATTTTATTTCACCCTTTTTATATATCTTACTACTCCCCATTTAGCTTCTTTGGAATTCTCTTTGGTATGTATATACTCACCCCTTTGTGGGATTTTACTGCACATGTTGTGTCTTATTCAGATGATAGAAATGTAGACCGTGGTTGTAGAGGATCCTAGGGATATTAAGTGCATGGACCATGCACGATTAATGTAGCATTAGATTCAGTTGTTGGGATCTCTCAGCATTATACTTTTCAACTTTTCTGTTATGTTGGGACATATTTCTCATTAGGAGAACATTTTTTTATCTATAATTATCTATTTACACTATCATACTCTTGTACAGTCTAGAGGTTCAAGCATTATTGGTTTACTTTTTATCAATGTTGTATATTTTATTATTTCCCTTAATAATTTTTCATAGATATGGATATGTGTGTACATATGTGCACTTCAACATAGTCATCATTGAGTTAGTTATGACTTCATCTCATGTAACCACCCCTGGACTATGAAGGCCTGCATGGGGAAGTTTCTGCTCGATCCCCGACATGGGTCATGTCATGATATATTGGTATTAGAGAATGTTCAATCATTATGACGTTATTCAGATTTATCCTATTAAAAGTATTTAGATGGGTTTAGCGAACTAGTTAAAAATTGTCTCATGTGTGGTTTTCCGACTAGGTAATATAGTGATGATGCGGTGGCCAGGATATCAATTTCGCAAGTCCGCTGCTACCTTCTTGTCGACTCGGCATGCTGAGACATTTAATGCATGGATAAATGGTACATGCATCATATTGGATTTATTATTTTAATGTCCCTCTTGAGTAAAATCATCATTATGGTTGATGTATATATATAGGTTCTCATCTGATTGTGTTACTCTCTATAAATCTCAAGATGACTCTATGATGACAGAAAACCATGATACCAGTTTTGGCTCACAATGAGGTTTTGATGAGTGATGTGGCCTAAATCCAGGGTCCATATTGTGATACCCTTACTCTAAGTGGAAATGTTGCAGCTCCTCCACCTATCGAGCATAATATCATTCCAATTGTGGAGGTTGAGGAAAGAGGTGGGTTTGGACGCATCACGATTTCTAGTGGCATATGGTGTAGAGGTTCCAAGGTGAGAAAGATCGTTTGGTAATAGATGACTGGATATTGTCAGTAGTCCATATATTCAGTATTTTGGAATACTAACAGATCAGGTGGTTTTACTAGTATCTAGCCTTTTCCATGGAGTATTTGGATTCAAGTGGAGCATTATTCAACAGAAGCACAGGGAGTTGTCTCTCTCATGGGAATACATTCATAAATGGATCCATGGGGAGTACTACCCCTCCATCATGTGCTCAGTGAAGATATAAAAACATCTTGAGATGCAGTAGGATGAGATGAAAATGTTTTATTATGTTGTGAGGCCCACACACCATAGATAATAATTTCTTGAAAAAATCTAGGATGTCTATTTATAAAAATGAAAGTCTGAGAAGGAAATCTGTAGCGAGGTCTGAGCCAGCATTGTTCCCTTGGGCCTCCTCACCTCTGCATGGGTTTTGGAGTGGGAACTCGAGATAGATTATTTATATCATAGGGATTCCAGATAGCTGTAGCAGGAAGTGTGCACCACATATTTGAGACGTTTGACATAACTAGAAAATGATAGGTGTGAGGATCTCTGTGTGGTAGATCTCTCTGTGATCTGGCTCTGACATGTGGTTAGTGGTGGTGTAGAGGATCGGTAAAACCAACATAGGTGGTGTTTTTTACTTTTGATGGGTGAGTTCACATGATATGAGACAACTTGACCATATGTGTTGACCAGCAGAGACTAATAGTTGATAGACACCATGGTAGAGGCAGTACCATGATCTTGGATCTCCTAGGAGAGGATACGGTGATGTCTAGGGGTGAAAAAATATAAAATGAGGAGGAGAAGCTATGGGTGGTGGATGTGTATATCATATCCTTCCACCACCAGTAGGTGGCCCACATCTGGCTCAAGGTGTTGGCAGTCAGGGCCATGGTCTACTACAAGATTTGACGGATTATGACCTCGAATAACATAAAATTATTAGAGGTATGACCTATGTTTATTCTACTCATGTTTTAGTATTATAAGACATAGGATACATTAATTCATTTATCTCTATATTTTTGGGCAGATAGCTAATGTCCCAATTGAGAGGTTATCTCAATAGCTTCATCTCGAGGTTCCTACAAGGAACATTTCATCTATATCATTCATATTCTGGTAGTGTGACATATCTCTTTTTGGAGAAATATTTTCATGACGCCTTTTTGTCTTCATGATGGAACTCAATGAAGTCATATTTTAGTATGGATTGGTTTTCTATGGTTCGATCCAAAATTGATAATCACTACAGGCAAGTCAATATTTTTTTACTGATAAGAGTATATTCTTATTTTCGGGTGTGGGAGATATCATGGAAGAGAAATTAGTTTTTTTAAAAAAGATGTTGCATCCTATAACACATCAGTTGATGAGTACATCCCTTGGTTTATTATTCTCTTTAGTAATATGGGTTTGTTCAGTTGTGGAGGATTACATGGACCTCACCCACGAGGATGTTCCGCGACTTCATCCATGGTGGAGGATGGAATTTATCATTTTATTGCATCCTGAAACAACTCTGATATCTTCTTCAGAATATCATAATACCCCTAATGAGCACCGAGAGTTGTGGTTCTTATAGGGGGGCCATTGGGATAATGTTTTCATCAGACTCAATGTGTCCCTAAAGGCAGATGTAGCCTTGTTAAAAAAACGGTGGGAGGATGTTTGTGGATTTGTGTTGATTATTATCATTTGAACCAGTCCATGATAATGAACTTGTAACCCTTACTGATGATTTGAAACCAATTTTAGAAGTTTTGTGGTATGATATGGTTCAAAAATATCAATATTGGGTTTTGTTACCATTATTGGAGGGTTCATGGGGTTGGTATTCCAAATATGGCATTCCAATGTCACTAGGGAAAATATGAGTTCTATTGATTCCCATTAATGTGAAAAATTCCCCCTCAATGATTATGGATTTGATAAACTAGGAATCAAATACACACCAACAAAATTTATTATTTTCATCATTTATTACAAAATTATCGACTCTGTAGCAGATTAGGAGCTTGAATATCACTTGAGGATGGTCGTTGACATTATTCACGAGCACAAGATTTATGGAAAGCTCTCGACATTCTATTTCTAGATTCACGAGGTTCAATTTTTGGTGCAAGTAATTTATTAAAATGATTTATATATGGACAAATTAAAATAAAATTATCTCTAATTTTTGAGACACCAAAGAGTGTGTCAGAGGTGTGGAGAAATCATGGTTTAGAAGAATACTACAAGATGTTTGTGGTAGAATTATTAATATTCATAGCCACTTTGACTGCACAGATGTGGAAATGGAAGTTGTTTACCTTGTATGATTGGTTCCAGAGGTCCTCTGGGGAGTTTAGGTAGATTTTAATGATAAATATTCTGTTGAAGATTATAGAAGACTGAAGGTATTATATAGTGCATTGTGATTTATTGGGAGCTAGGCTTGGCTACATGTTGATGCAGCATCAGGCAGTTGTCATATACATGTGAAGGTAATTTATACCGTAGAATCATAACTACACAAATTATGACCCAGATATGGAATATGTAGTCTTCGACCTGAGGATTTGGAGACACTACATTCTGAGTGATATTTTTTTTGTTTACTCAAACAAATAGTCTTTGGTACGTCTTCACGCAGAGAAACATGAAACTATAATAACAGTGCTAGTTGGAGCTCATGCAGGACCATGACTTTGAGATAGTCTATAATAATGGTAAGGTCAATTTTGTAGAATATTGAATTATTATAATGTATAAGGATATTTACTGGAATGATTCTTTAGATTAGTTAACCATCATTCAATTGACATTGGTGGAATATGATAGTACAACTTTTCTGCAGTCGATGGTGCTGACTCATCCATTTCATTACTATGTGATGGAATTTGAGTTGGGATACATTTAAGGCATGGTCCTACATGATCATACATCTTTTAGAAACTCACTAAATGGATATTATGAGGGATACAATCAGTTCATCTTGTTTTATGGGTGGTAGTGGTTCAAGTAATGTTGTGGGAGGAGGTGATGCGAGAGCCTCACACATGTACCCAATATGTAAATCATAGTGTGGGGAATATGTATAGAGACATTCAATCGTATATTTGGTGGACCTATATGAGAAAAAATGTAGTTGAGTTCATCATTTAGTATCTCAAATATAATAATGTAAATGATTAGCACCCAGAATTGGAACGTTTGTTTTCGCACTTGAGATCTTGGATTATAGGTGGGGAAACATATATTTGCACATTGTCACAAGGCATCTGAGTAGAGTGAATATCCATGATTATATCTATGTGATAGTTAACAAAATAATGATGATAGTGTACTTCCTTGAAAGTATATAGTCGAGTTTGGTAGAGAGTTTGGGGAAGCAAGACTTATAAAATATCATTCGCCTTCATAGGGTTCCCATGCAGATTGTATCCTAACGTAATTCATAGATTACAATGTGATTTTATAGAGTCTTGTAGGATGAATTCAGATCACAAATGAAGATGAGTATTACCATACACATGTAGCCTGATGGAAGAAAGATAACACAGTCCAGATGTTGGAATATATGATAAGGGGTTGTGTGTTAGTGTAAGGATAGACCTGGGAAAATAAACTTCTATTAGTAGATTTTGTGTAAAACAACAGGTGCCACTCTACCTTTAGCATGGAACCTTTTGAGGCCATGTATGAGAGACCATTTAGGGCACCCTTATGTGGGACTGAGGATGGAGAGACATATATTGTGGACCCAATGATGGTGAATGTGAGGATGGATAAAACCCAAGTCCTCCTGGAGTGGATATGTATGTCCCTGAGCAAACATTAATCATATGAAAGGAGATGTTATAAAGCATTGGATTTTGATTAGGAAGACCACATTTTCTTGAGAGACTCAACACAATGAGTATTATGTAGGTTCTACTGGGGAGGTAAACTATCCCTAGGGTTTATCAGTTATTTGAGATCATGTATAGGATTGGTGAGGTTGATTCCAACCTCACTTTACACCCATAGTTAGAGTGGGTATATGAAGGGTTTAACATGAAGTAGCTGAGGTGATGTGTGCTGGAAACCATTCCCATCATCAACTGGGGAGATGTGAATATGAAGGATGGAGACACATTTTGTTGAGAACTCTATTATAATCATTGATCAAAAGAATAAGACTCTTCATGGATGGACCATCCATTTGGTTTCTGTGTTCTGGAATCATGAGTTTTTGGAAGTGGGAGTGGTAAGTGCATGATCAATATGCTTAGTTGTTTTTTTTTGGTTTTTATTTTAAGGGATGAGAATCAAAAAGTACAGAATGATGTAAATTGTTATTTGTTCCTTTTACGTAATTTTGATATTTATATATATATTTCCAACTATAGTCACTACGATAGAGTATGATTCTAAGTTCCTTAATTCTTAGAATTTATTTTATAAAAATATTTTAATATATTTTAAATTACATGCAATAAAATTCATAAATAAAATATGATTAATATTAAAAATATTCTTGGATTATATATTAGGGACCACAAATGAGTCTAGAACATAATTTTTTTCATAGGAATAATATAATATGGGTCGTCATAGGCATTCAGACTCATCGTTTGTGGGTGGTATGTTCAATGAGTTTATTAATTATTAAATTAATTACTTAATTCATATTTTACCTAGAAATTATTTTTTGAATATATAATCATGGAAGAGTTTCTAGGATTTTCTTCATAATTTTTGAATCTACAATGATGCACTCTTTCTTCTTTCCATTGGAGGATCAAATTGGACAATAAAGAAACACCAATTCAGATTATATAATGAATCCATGAATGTACTGAATCATCTTAGTCATTATAGGATGCATTTTTCATCAACGAGAAATCAATAAGTTATGTAGGACACTATAATTGGTTTTAACTACCTTTTAGTTGAATAACATGGAATATCAATCATCGTTATTTAAAATGCACATTTTTGCATCCTTTTCATGAGCCATAGTAATGAAGTCATGATTAATTTCATTCGGTTTCAAACTCTAGATCCATGTTCTTAATTTTTTTTCCAAGAAAACATTTCTAATGATTTATTTTAAAAAAATCATTTCATTCCACAAAATTTCCCTTCACATTTTTCATTGGTAGGAACCTATCATCCCAGTTCAACCGTGTATGGTGGAACACATCCTGATTGGTCCCTAAGAACAACAATGGATCAAAAATTGTGTCACAAATATGTGAT
The DNA here is from genome assembly GCA_963277665.1 of Viscum album. Lineage (NCBI taxonomy): Eukaryota > Viridiplantae > Streptophyta > Magnoliopsida > Santalales > Viscaceae > Viscum > Viscum album. Next base: position 1,471,498,804 of record OY728161.1, read on the forward strand.
ATAAGGATTGATACGGGAATAATGCAAGTTACATATGAATTTATTGGTTCATTGAGATCATGAAAATGAAGGCAGAGGCTTCGAGAAATGCATGGTGCATGATGAACGTGCAGGTTTGTTGAAAATCAACCCAGATATGGGTGTGGAGCCACCAAAATGAAGAAATATGTTGGTTGTCAATAGATATGAAAACTCTAAGAAAACCAAAAACATGATCTAATGTATATGGATACATTTGTGGATAATTTAATCAAAACATAATGGTTTTATAAAAAACTGACTACGCAACTTGCACATGGATAACATACGCGACATGTGGCCCCATTTGTGGTGACATATAGGTTTTTGACGATGATGAATATTAAATGATGTGTAGTCCTCCTACAACCCATGTACCACATCTCCTGATGGGAACCCATGTGATGTGTGACACCGGGGGGAAATGTTTGGATGTAAATCACCAGGAACACAATAGTGTATTCAGCACATAGACACATGGTCTTGTAAATAGACGTGGAGAGTAGGACATGACCTAGTACTGATTATCCTCGACATGTTCTGTAGTCCACTATCGTAAAATGTACATGGAATTGAGCCATATTTCATCCTGTAACATGGTGTGGTAGTGCAGTGGGACCACACATCTTTTGTGTCCCCAGAAACGCCATGTACCTTGAGTTTAATTTTTAGGAGAATTCAAACAATGGTATCACCTTAATTTGAACTTGTATTTTAGTATGCGAGCAGCATATCCTGAGTGTTCCTTCACAGAGAATTTAATTGTGTCCACAGATACAACAATGGATAATTTTGTGATATATTTTAGGAACAAATCTTACTCAGGAGACATGCGATGACCATTGTGATTAGGAAATATTACCAATCAAATCATCTTAGTGGTGAACCCTATTGGGTAGGGTGCATGTCCTGGACCACAAGAGTGGAGCCCCCGATCCACATGTGGGTGGGTCTTATATAATTACATCTGAATGGAACCCCCTACTAAGTAGGGTTCAGGTCTTCATTAACTATAACAGACCCGCCATCAAATATGGGAGGGGTTCTTAACCATTAGATTGGACACCCCCCCCCCATCAGTTTGGGTGTGGGTCCCCTGTAATGACTTCTGAGTGGAACCACCTTGTAGATAGTTCCTAGGTCCTTGACTAAAATAGTTGAATCCACTATCACATTAGGTTATGGGTCCTTACCATAGAGACTATACCCCCCATCGGAATGAGCACAATTCCTCTACCATACTGAGTGGAACCCCCAATCATCATTGGGATCTAGTTCCTGTAACACTATCATGGAACCCCCTTCGAAATTGTTTTGGGTCCTCTCTGGGTACATTTACAGGAAACTCCCCCCAAAAATACTAGGATGAATGTTCTCTAGTACTAGTTTGTGCCCCTCAATTATGCTTCACAATAACAAGGCCTGGAAAGATATGAACTATTACCTTCTGGGCATACATGTAAGATGTTGTGCATCATTGATGTAATATTGGAATTTTTGGATATTGATATTCTTGGGATGAGATATGATATAAATGCCCCATTACTCTATCATTTTTCATTTTTTAACTGAGCATATATATATATATATATATATATATATCGATATCCACACATTGGATCTGGTTACTCTCTTTCTAGGAGAGGCTATGATCCATGAGGTATTCCATGTTAAATCTATGTTTTGATTATTATGGTTTGATTAGTATACTCTTCAGATATAGGCTTTAAAGTCTCTATGTGTAGTTTATATCCTCACATTATTTATCCTCATGTGTTTGGATTATATTTCATTCACTTTTGTTTTGATTTTGTGTTAGACTTTCAATTTACCTTAAGCTATTTATTATGTTTATTCCTTTTTCTTTCTGTTATTTATCTCCCTTATAATTTGGTGGAATCCTACTAGGTATGTATATACTCATCCATTCATGGGATATACCAACACATTTCATGTCTTACACAGACAAATAATACATAGTTTGTGACTATAACGGAGATTAGGGAAACTATGTTCGTAGAACACATTTGATAATCATAGCTTTGAATTCATGAGTTGGGATCTCTTATCAGTTTAAATTTTATAAGGTTGTGTTAGGTTGGGAGATATTTTTGGTTGTGCATATATTCCTCCACTTTAATTTTCAGTTTACACTATTGTATTTTTGTACAGTCTAGAGGATCATTCATGCTTGGTTTATATTATATCCGTGTTTCACATTTTACTCTTTCTCTATGAATTTTTTCATTGAGATTGGTGTCTTTGTATATAGGTACATAGGTAATTGACTCCCTGAGATAGTTATGGGTTCAATTTTCATTACCACCCCTTCTCTATGGATATGTGCTTGGGGGTATTTATGGCTCAAGACTTGGCTTGGGTTGGGTTGTGTCATGGTGTTTGTAGTTTTTCCCCTTATGGTGTATGGTTGGGGACATAGGAAAACAACATCAATGTTTCTTGATAGTGGATTTCAGCCCATGGAAACTAACGTTTGTGGGGTCGCTAACATATACATTCACCAAGACCCTAATTACTTGGTTGATGACTCTATATACCTAGACATCAGTTGTAGGTAACATTAGTACATGAATAATAAAATATTTAATCTTATTTACTATCCTTATAAATAAATATACACCCATATATTTTTTAATCTTACTATCTTATATCTTGATTTAATTTTCATGATTCCATTGCAAAGACTTCCATCCAGGTTACTGATTCCGGATTGTGATGACCGACCAATGGGTGAGGATGCCTCTATTCATGGTTCATCACGAAAGAACAGTACTCTTGGAATGTATGTAGAATCACCCCCATAATTTAATTGACATATTATACTTGTAGGGAAGGATACAGATGCACATAGTCTTATAACACTTTATGAGTTCAAGTGTCATATGATATTGAGAGTCAATAGTGAGTTATATCTCAAGGAAATATAGGAATGGATTGAGCCAGTGACTTATGAATTCATGCTCATGCAACACAAAAAGACCAAATTGTTGCAGCAATAGCCAATCTTTTCCAGGGAACAGTTTGGAAATGGCAGTTCTAATTCTGGAAGACTCATGATGAGTTAAAACTGTCATGGAACAACTTCTATAATCTATATTTTGAGTATTACTACACCTTATTATTATGATCAATCCATATTCTATAGAATATTAATCTAGAGAAGTGGGGTGATAATTTTAATTATATCATGAGGTTCATTGACATTTTACAGTAATCCATTGACATGATTAAAGATCATAACTTGTGTGTAAGTATTTTTATGAAATGGAATTGTAGAGACATAAGATTATGTGTGGTACCCCTATGCATTACCCCATATGATGGAGTGTTACAGAGAAAACTGGTTATAAACATATGCCATTCCAATGGTTTCTATGAAACTTGGGGTATGAATGTTCATTATAGGGATAAGTCAAATACATTATCTAGTTGGAACCATTTTGAAGGGTCTTTGCATAGGAGGTCCCCTCAAAGACGGAATATGGCATGTGTTCATGTGACAGAAACACTAGGAAAAGGACCACAGACACCTTGAGAGGGTTTATGAAATAAATATTATAGGTGAGGTCACATGGGACATGACTCCATGGTTTGATATGCTAAAGAGGGAAGATAGACATTGTATGTAACACTATGATAGAGGCAGTTCCATTATTATGAATCCCTCATGCATGGCCTATGTGGCTCCCAGGAAGTGGAGATGCTATAAGAAAAACAATTTACCCTGTAAGAGGTGTTTCTAGTGGTGGATAATTCTATAAGCTCTATTAACAACCACCCACACTAAGCTTGGGGATTTGGAAGTCATAAGAATGGGTAATTACGGTCTATGTAGTCTTTTTCATCGGAATCATGAAAGATTATTAGAGGTAGGCTCATTCTTATTTTACTACCTTTTCAGTTCTAATAGATACATCTGTTATACATTCCTTCATCTCCATACTCCTAGTGCCAGAAATGGAACTCCAAGTCAATACATTATCCCAATAGCTTTTTCTTTAATGTTACTATAGAGAATCATTCTTCAATATCATTCATCATTTATTTTTGTGAGACATCAATTTTTGGAGAGATTTTATCATGGGACCTCATTCTCATCATGAGGAAGCCATATGTTTTTATTTGGGTATGGATTAGTTTTCATGGATCAAGGAAAAAATGTTTGAAATAATAGTTGAGTCACATTCCATTTGAAATATGGGATTCGATTCTCTTTTTTAGGTAAGAGATATTTCAAGCTAGATAATGTGTGTATTAGTAGTAATAAGATTTAAAATATCACCCATCAGTTGACTCATTTATCCCCTGGAACCGTTGGCTCATTAGGCATCTAGATTCCCCTAGTCTTGGAGGATTTTATTAATGTATCGATCGAGGATATTTTGGGATGACCTACAGGGTGAGATATGGTGCTTTGGATATACTTTAAAAATTACACCACTTTGACATATCTGTTGGTATATCAGTTTACACTTACTGACCTCTAAGAGCTGAGGGTGGAGTTTGATGACCATTGAAATATGGTTTTTATCAGACCCAATGTGTCCACATGGATGATCTGCTCATATTTGTGGAAAATGCATATGAGAGTATGATTAATTTTTTTAATATCTTCACCTAAACATGTCCATGATAAATAATAAGTACCACTTCATGAGTATTGGATACCTATTTTATATGTTTCAAGGTGTTGGATGGTTTCTGAAGAACAATCTAAGGTCCAGGCTACCAATAGTTGAGAGTTTACAAAAGTGATATTCTATGGTAGGAATTACAATGTTAATACGATCACTATTAGTTCCTAGAGATTCATTTTTGTGTGATGAATGTCCAAATGTGTTCATGGTTCTAAAGAAATGGAGCATCCATCCATATTCAAACTAATTTGTAGTTATCTTCAATGAATACAAACTCATATTGTCTGTGCAAGAGGATGATCATATATATCAAATGAGTAAGGTTATATACATTCATCTAGAGAACTTATGATATATTAATCTCTTAAATTGTCTGTTCTAGATCAATGAGGTTCAATTTTTGAGTAATTTGATTTATGAGCATGGATTAGTTGTGGACCTGAAAAATATTGGCATTGTGCCTCAATTGAAGCCACCGATTTGTGTATCAGAGGTTCATATTTTTCATGGATTATAGGGGTAATAAATTTGAGTTATAAAGGACATATCCATTATTGAAGAACCTTTGGCTATCATGATGAGCAAATGGAAGCTGTATTCTTAGACTGAGGAGTGATAGAGATTCCTTATAGAGTAGAGTCTAAGGATAACGAGTTCTCTTATTTTTTGGGTACCAAATTCTATACAGATAATTTAGTTTATTGAAATTCCCATATCTCTTGGATATACTTCATGTTTATGAAGTGGTAGTAAATGATTACATATAGATAATATTAGTTGACACCCCATGATCAGATCTTTGTGAATCATGACCTTGATTTTTTATCCTTACTCTCCCCTATTTGTATGTGGAGGCATTCTATTCTAGTAGAGCGCTTTATTTTTCACTCAGACCATGAAATTCTGAAGTATTTCTTCATGTAGAGAAACCTAAATGTGAGATAGTGGATCTGGTAGGAGTTTCTACAAGACTATTCTTTTGGAGACAGTTTATACTATTGGGAATGGAATCAAGGTGGAATATTCCCTTAGTAGTAAGACCCATTATCACCTCATTGAGAATGAATTTGAGTAGTGTATTTACTTGTATCTAAACATAGTTTAGGAGGGTGGTGAAAAGTGACATTAGTTGAGGGTCTTGGATCCTTCACTTTTTTAGTGTGTAGGGGTGTCTCATTTAAGATACATTAACTTTTTGGTCTTACACAACCGTATATCATTAGTATATTCAATAAATTTATTCTATGTTGGTGGTAATCATGTTATCCTTTTCCAAATATATATGGTGGTTCAATTCAGGATGTGTGAGGAGTGGTTGATGGAGTGACACACTTTTCAAGTGGTTGAATATATTGGTGTGGGGAAGAAGTACATAGAACTTCAAAAAAAGGCTTCATTGACTGGCATGAGTCAGTGTGTTGCAAAAATCATCTATCTATTTTAACATGTATGTAGGTGAAGGACGAGCACCAATATTCAACAGATTTTTTGAAACCTATTTTGTTTGTTGAGAATAAATGTGATAGAATATCCAAAGATGTTTTGATAGTGACTATACCAAAATTTATAATTCATGATCCCATATGGATAATAGTTGTCCAACATACCAGGTTGATTTACATTCGATTTTTGGGAATTTGTACATTTAGGGGAACATTATCTTTTATAGGGACCCGTCAATGACTGTATCTAATTATGAAGATCAGTTCATGTAATGGGTTTGGAGAGATCGAAAGATGATTTTTCGACCCATATGAGGATGATTAAAATTTTTAATCCCAATGAAAATGTATAAAATGGGAACTCTATATAGCTGTTGAAGGATAAACGATGGATTCTGTGATTGACTTCGGCTGGAGTAGGGAGGATCAGTTACCTTTGTAATATTTTTCAAAGAATAATTTCTATCACTATACCATCAGTATGAAACCTATAGAGTCACTTCATAGTATAACATGTAGGTCACCCCTATGATGGACTGTTATCCATGAGGAATCAATTTTGGGACAATGATAGTACAATCTATGATGGTGATGGTCCATGTGACCTGTGAGTGGATGAGGAATTCGTAATGAAGGAAGAACTATTATGAAGATCAACATCATAGTCCCCTGAAGTTTGATTCGGTATACCATAACCTTCTAAGATCCTCCACATGGTGAGAATTGTTGAATTTTAGTCAAGGTGGAAATAAATAAACCAGGTTTATAAATACCTTCGATATCATATATATGTATTTGAGTTTTTTTTCAATATCAACATACCCTTATTGTTGGTGTGGGTACACGATTTCCTCCATTGGTCCCATTAAAGGAGATACATGCATGATTATATGCACATTATTAACAATGTTTATATGGACATTAAGGATGGGTCCACTTTCTTAGAGATCATGGAGGGGATCAATGATCATCTTAAGAGGGTTATCTGTGGACAAACCATTTCATGGAATTGTGTGATACAGTAGTATTATATCATGCAGGAGATATCATGAGAGTGGGAGAGTCATATGTAGGATTATTATCCCAACCATTTTTCTTAGTTTTTTCTTTTATGTGAATAAAATTTTGATGGAGGGAATAATGTAGGTACACTATTTTTTAAGACTTTGAAATATATTATGAAATATTTAAAATGACAATAATAAAAATGACGGGTGATTCTGAGGCCCAGGGAGCCCAAAATTATTTTTATAAATATATTAAATATTTTATATATAATTCAAAAAAAGGATTCCATAAATAATTTTATATATCCTATACAGAATCACATATTGAAAATATGATTCCATGATTCAATTTGGTACTATGAGTTTTCCCTAGGCATGACCTATGTTTGGACAGCATGGGTCGTCTAGTTGAGGTATCCGTTGGTGGGTACGTTGAATTAATTTTTTTTTAATTAAATGGACTAATCCATTTTACCTTATCTATAATATTCTATGGATTTTATATCGGGATAACAACATAACACTGAGATTATTACTAGAGTTTCGAACCATCCATCATTAATAAATTGTGATCTGATGATGACCAATATTTTCATCAAGGTTGAGTTAGGTGCAATGAACGTGATGTTTCTTCTCCATCATTGAAAATTATGTTCATTTCGAAATAAAAATATAATAATGAGGTAGAATATTTTTTCACCGAATTTACAACTTTTTAAATAAATCAACCAAGGTTTCATTAAAATGTTTTATTTTTGGTAATTTCCAATCATTTCACGATCTCTATAAATTGTAGATTCAGTTTAGCTTCCCGTTATTGATGGAATCTCACCCTATATTTAAAGACATGAAATACTAAGCTATGATTTATTTGTAAAGAATTCTGATCAACTTTAATATGTTTATTTTCCCCCACAATTCATCACATTCATTACTAGTGGCCTACATGGACATGATTAAACATTTCTTGGGATGATTCGAGTGCAATCGCACCCTTGAATTCATTGTGGTAGTGAGAACGATGATCGTGATGGATATTTATTAATATATCATTATCAATTTTGATGTGGGTGATTAATCACATGGATAGTGGATCATAGATTAATCGATAGACTATGATAGTGATAACCAGTGGTTCACAACACGATGACCACATAGAGCGTAGGCTGGGGAACCGATTTCCAGACACTGGGGGATAAAATTTACATATGGAGGAATCTTCCTTCGATTCAGGTTGTTCAATAGAAATTATACTGGGAATTAATGGTGGGTCTTGAATATACATAATAGATATAGAGTACTATGGAAAACCCAAGTACATCATGTGTAGAATGATTAACACATTACACATAGTTCCCTAGCTATAGGGGCTATGGTTTTAGATTGAGGTAAATATCACAGGTCATGTGGAAACCCCATATTCTCTATAATATAGTGTTGTTTTAATGGTATTTATTTTATATGTACACAGACACTTTCTATGTATATTCCATGCTTTGTCACAACACATCGTATATGCGGACATCTGGATGAACACGAACATGGCTAGGAGGGAACGAGATGGCCCTTGGTTTCCAAATCCCTCCATGTTGTACCCTTAAACACTATATAGTAAAACATAGATAGTGATCCATGTACTAAGGAGGATATTTCTAGGTACATGAGTGGGTCCTCCTATCATGTGTACCGCTTACACATCATGTACTATCCTATAGAACATCAACATCTCATATCTCATTCATTTGGACTCGAATATTTTCTCACGAGTAGAATATCATGCATTTTTTCACAAATAGCTAGTTGGTGTCCATTTTATTTGATTTTGAGAAATGATGAAACATGTTCCAATTATGGATATTCTTTAGGTGGTTCTCGATGATGACAGTGATCACACATGATCATTAAAGAGTGGAACCCCATTATCAACTAAGGCATAGATTCTCTATCTTATTACTGAGTAGTACCACATAATATGATAGAGAGTGGTTCCTTTATCTACTGATGGGTGCCCACATGATGGACTAGGTCGTGGGTCTATTACCAACTATGTGACACCACCTGATGGTATAGTTTGTGGCTCCTATATCTACTAAGTGGTACCCACTAAAAGAATAGTGTATGGGTCCTCTATCAATATGGTCAGCGGTACCCCCATATATACTAGTGAATGGGTCCTATATCAATCTACTATGTGGTACCCCCTGACACAGTTTGTCTGGGGTCCTCTACTTTGGGATTGTTCCCCCTTCACTGTGCAACACACTGGTGAGTTGTGGGTCATCCACATGGTTATACCTTCTAACAAAAACATGATAATTCAAGCATCAATGACAGAACAGTAGATGTATTTTAAGGAACATTTTCCTGCATTAGACAATGATATGACTATCACCTTTATTTCTCCTATGGGTTTGTTAAATGAGTATATATATATGTATATATGTAGTTAATGTGGTTATTCTTCCCTTTGTGTTGGTATTGAGCTAACTTCTATTATTGTGTCTCCTATTTCACCACATCTAGTTTTTTGGTACCTAATGTGTATTTATATACTCACCCCTATATAGCCTTTCCCCACAGATGTTTTCTGTTATGTAGAAAATGGATTATCCCATGGTGATTATAGAGGATCATTGGGATCCTCAAGAACATTTGAATGCTTATGGTGGTCAGGGCTTTGAGATTTGGAGCCAGACTCTCCTAGTCTTTTTTTATCTATTCTTTTTCTGTTTGGGAAATCTGATCATGTTGACCATGTATTTTTTCCCTTTAATTTTTGTATTTCACTATAACAATATTTTATATTCCCAAGAGGTTAGTACATTCATGGAATTTACTATAGATGTTTCTTTATTTTTCTTATTATTCCTCCCCACATCGACATGTAGATGTTTGTGTTTATTTATATAGTTATATATGGAAAGGCCTCCCATTTTATATATTCCTTTTTGGGATTCTCACTAGCCCCAAGCCTATTGAAGAGGTTTTGGGAAGTTGCGCCTCATGTTTCGTCCAGCTTGGTGGGACCCAGTGGGTCATGTCATGATAGCATTGGGTAATGTGATTTAGTTTACTGGTGATATATTACTCCAATGAGATGTTTGAATATTCTAGATATGTTATTTCTTTATATGGGTGATTGTAAGGATTACATCCCAAGATACCTACATGGGGTTTCAAGGATTTAATGTGTTTTAAATGATCTATATTTATTTAATAAGGTATGAAAATGAACACATGTATTAAGGAATATTTACGATAATTTTATAGTGAAAGTTTCTTTTTCATGGTTTCTTAGGTTTCGTTTAGTTAATTGCATGACCTTGATTTTTCCATTATCATTTTAATAAAATTTTACAAATAATATAGTCTTAAATTTTGATTTCATGAGTAATTAAATTATTAAATTATCAAAAATTATGATTATGTTTGGATCCTACCTTCTCACTTGGTTTTCATGAAATTCATATGTTTTAATAAGTTTTTATAATTTTAGGAATAACAGACTGATTTTTATTTTTCTCATACCATAATTATAAAATGTATATAACAAGTATTAAGGATGAGTTAGAACTATTTGGAATTATATATTTGAAAATATAAAACATTCTATTAATTAAAAAAGTGTGACTTATAAAGAACATTTTTTTGGAAAAAATTGATACTATGTGGGATTGTCCACTATTTTCTATAATTTTTCCTAATTCTATAAAACCCTAAACCAAAAAGTTTTTGAAATTTATGAAATTGATGAGTTTTTTTAAATCATATATTTATGGGTTTAATATGGTAAATTTCATTATAGTTGTTATCTATGCATGAATTTAGATACCATTAAATGCTAGGATGATTATGTTGGTGACATTTTAAGAGTTATAGATACCATATTTTGTTAATATGTCGATGGATGATCATGAATATAAAATTATACATACCCTTTTTATGTTTTATGTGATGTGATGTTATGATTCCTATTGGTTTTTTGGAAGATACCAGAATGAGGTAAAATTCACATATATATTCAAACATGTGATATCGAATTATGTTTAATTTGGAATATTTTTTTTATATTGGGTTTACAAATTTCAAGGTAAACATTACCTTTATGGTTGACATGATATCGGATGGTTATGTACAACTACTCATTTGGATACTGATATATTTTCCTTTTAGGAGAATATATGAATTTATTTTTTGTTTATTTTGATTTAGGTTATTTATGTAAAATATAAGAATATTTTACATGATATATGATTTGGGCACAAAAATTTATCATAAGTTCCATTATGAGTAATTCTTGATGCTTGGGGACAAATATATATTTTATTTTGTAAGAATATGATTTCGAAGCATTATAGTATTTGGGTTGTAATTTACTCATAAATATTATTGAATAGTTTTATCATTACATATATCAAAATTAATATAGGTTGATAATTTGGTATTATTTTTAAACATAGGAGATTTATAAAGGATTATTAATATTGTGTGTCATATTACCTTGTACTAATAATTTCTTTAACAATTGAAGTAAAATCATAACGTTATTTTATTGACCTCATGATCCATTATAATCTATCATTAATGAGAATGTTTAATATTCGGTATTCATCATTTGGGATATGGGATGAAATAGTGGTCTAAATTGATAGAATTACTAAACTAAATTATGAAATTGTGTTTATGGTTATACATAAATCATTTAAGTATACATTCTCCTATACTCTATCATGATGATAGAATAATCCATCTACTATAAAAAAAGTATCTTAAAAAAATAATTTTCATCCCATTTCCTTAATTTATGTTGAATTCAGGGTTGTTTCTGTCATTATGGAAAATGATATTTTAAAACCCGGTGATTCATCCTTGATGAACCACTTTCTATTGAATGTATATAATTATTGAAAAAAGTTGTCATCCATTTTAGTGTATATTTTTTCTTTGTGTCCATATGTTTTCTTCGGACCATTATTATCCTTATGTGGGATCCATATTATGAGTTATTCCTAGTTAGCTTGTATTTTTCCATCTCATCTTTTCCCATGGATGTTTTATTGTTCCTTTTTATGATATTGGATTTCTACAAAAGATTTTTTCTTTTCATGATCTAGTATTTTATACATCACATCAAATTTCATTTTGATAAATGTTATTTCTTTTAATATTTTCCATTATACAGTTTTATTTTTGAAATGCATACATCCAATGTCCTCTTTCACCTCTTGAAATTGATTTTTCAAATGATTAAAATATTTTTTTCTATGGAAAATGGAAAATTATGAAGATAAGATATATTTAATAATGAATGAATATAATCTAAATGGACTATAATTAGATGTTTTATACATCATTATTATTAATATTTTCTTGTTTTAATTAATTAATTGTATTTTTTTTGTAAAATAATTGAACATAAGTGGTACAATTGATAAAATAATTCATTTACCATTTATTATTATTATTATTTGTACTTTTATCTTTTAAATATTATTTTTGTTTTATACAAAATATTAATTTTAAGTGAAAAAATTTATTATTAAATTTTATTTAATTAAACAATTCGTCCTTATGTTTTCATTTACTTAATGAAACCTTAATTTAATTTTCTTTACTTTGTTATTTTATTCTAATTTATTATAACTTTTTTATTTTAGTATTTTAAATAATGGGCAGTTTGATATTTTTACTAATATTTCATTAATTTTTTAGTAGTTTTATCATTTTTTAAATTTCATATATTAAATTATATATAAAATTATTTTATTGTATTTGTGTTAATTTTTAGTTTCTAGTTATAATGATTTTTATATTTTGTATTCTTATTTTTTAACATTCAATTTCTCAATTTATGTGTGTCGGATCCACCATTGAACTCCTCTTCTAACACCATGAAGATCTACCATTGGGTACATTACCATAGTGGAAGAGGAAACAATATAGGATCTTCCATTAGTGAAAATAATTTACCATTGGGGGAGAGTATTTACTGCAACCGCTACCAATCATTCAATCACCACTGGTCTGCCACCCTAAATTTAAGAGGACATGTACAAACATGGTACCACTTTGAAAGAACATGTTCACTCTAATGTAGATCACTCAAGACCCATGGATATCGCATCCCAACCGCTGAATTTTACCCTTGGTGAAGAAAGAAGGGTTAACATGGAATCTAAGACAACCTCCTTCTCATTGATGATGTGGCAGTAGGTAGACAATAAGAAAAGTAAATAATTAAAAATAAATGAATTTAATAATAATAATAACTCAAATAATAAAATAAAAATAAGTTACCAATAAAATTGATATATGTATATGATAATAATAATAATAACAAAATTAATTATATTTTAAATGATAGTATATATCAATTTAAATGATTGTATATATATTAAAAAAAATATAATTATATTAATAATAATAACAATAACCATAATTTTATTGATATGAATATTTTTTAATTTTTATAAAAATATTATTATTATACTTATAATTATAAATGTTTTTTTATTGATTATAAATATAACTTATTGATTAATTTATGGTCTTTTGTGAAGAATCATCTGAGAGATGTGTCCATATATATTGAAAATTGACTACACCTGATACAGTTTAGATTGATAGAACGACGTTCTTAATGTCACATGTAGTTCAATCAAAAAATGAGGTTGAAACATATGTTCAGTGAATTATTAAAGACTGGGCGAGGATAGCGGGTGATGTTTCTGATAATCCATTGAATGAAAAAGTTTATGTTTTGTGGTAGACAATTAATGTGAGGAAATCTTCATAATTTGGAGGCATTATTAGGTGAGAGAAAGGAAGAAAATGATCAAAAATAATCTATAGCATTTCGTGAAGGACATTACTTATCCGCTGAATTTTATTTTTTTAGAATGTAATTTTAAATTTGATATATATAATTTTATACAATTTCAATATTATTATTTTGTACATGGTTAAATTAATTATATTGGTTTAATTCTCTAACATATTTGTGTTAGCTCCTCAAATGTCAAATTTGATCTGCGAGGTTGATTCAGATATTTTAGAAATTGTTTTGCACATCTTTTTCTAAATTAAAAAACAACATGATTATTGGGATAGATTGATAATGAACACATTTCTTTAAAATCAAATTTCTAAAATGATGAATTTTTTCATTGAAATTTATTCCATAAGTAATTCTTAAAAAATCATTTCATTTAGATGTTTCTTGAAGTGGTGAGCTTATAAATTTATAAATATACAATATTTATTTCATGGAGATAGATATTTATCAAATATTTTTCTATATATGTGAAATAAAAAAATTTCTATGAAGGGGATATCAATTGAACTTGTATTATTAATGTTACTCATGCATATACCATGATCATACATATCAATATCTATTCTCATTGTTAGGTCCTTGTATTTCATTCTTCATATAATTATATAAAAAAAATAATCATTCATAATCATTATATTTCATTAGGAATGTTAAAATAATTATTTCAACCACTTTTTATAGTGTTTTTGCTATAGAATTTTGGTTACACACACTTCCTTATTGATCAATACTCCTACTGATACTATATTAGTATTATAATGTTGAATAAAAAATTAGTGATTTAATATTTTAACTACTAATGGTCCATGTTTTTGTCAATATTTCTAAATAAGGTATTATTAAGTCCAATTTTGAACACCCAAAAAATTTAAATTGTAAAATAAACACAAAACAATAAAAAAATTGAAAAAAATTATATTTGATTAATGGGATTTTTTTGGAACATCTACTTAAACCTAGTGATAATGATGGTGGTGGAATAACCATTTTAATTAATTTAAAATATGATAATGTGCTCTTACTGTGAAAACAATTTGATGAATTTTTTCAAGGGAATGTTTTCTGGATTGATTCTAGGTATGGTGGATTATAACTAAAATTTAAATATAGTAAATTCATTACCAATTTCCATAGATATAAAATTATTTAACATTTTTAATAAAAACTTGAAGAAGAATAATTCACAGAAGATTAATTGAGGGAGTATTTTAACTCTATTCAAATCCATTAGTTTCATCTTTAATTATGAATGGTTGATGAAACTCTCATATAAACAATGCTATATGATTATTGTGATTTTATTTTTTTGTTTTTTTAATATAGTCGAATTAGATGTCTTTTATAATATATAAAACACTCATTTTTTTACTAAATTCGAAACTAGGGATGTCAATTTTATTTTCAAGACTAAGATACTAGTGGGAGAGGAGTATAAACTAATCATTAATATTCCTAAATCATTTCATAATTGTACTTTTTTAAATTAGTTTTCATGTTTTTTTTTCAAAAAATACTTCATTTAAACAATTTTTATGAATATTATGTCATTGAAATTTGAGATAAAACCATGATGGATTATTACCACCCCATGAAAAACCCAACATAATATTTTCCAACGTTCTAGGTTTAAAAATATAAAATTCCAGAACATATCCATAAGTGTAAAACAACCTCACTCTAATTGACAAGGGGTGGTTCCAAGGGATTTTTGTAGTTGATAAGGGATTTATGTGTTCCCTTAGTGGATTATGTTACCAAAAGAATCATTTTTATATAAAAAATAAATGGTAAAAGAATATGTGATGGTTCATTAATAAGAAACAACATCCACATAGTGACTATAATTAGTCTATAAGAATATGAAAATGATGGATTTAAATTTAGTGCTTCTTGGGAGTCAACACATTTTCATCCATAGTTTTCACATTTTATTTCATAAAATGACGTGCTTCTATGATCTGTATTTTGTTAATTGTTTTACCTATATTAATAATCATGGAAATTTTTGTAATTATTCATAGAAAAGGCTACTACTTTACTGTTAACAGGGGAGAATATTTCCCATATATTCTCAATTCATAAGAATATATACGTTGAACCCTCCCTAGATAAAAATTCCCTTAAATCATCCTCTTTGTTGTCATTACTTATGATTTTATTATGATGAATTATTATGTTAATAATTTTACTTTTTTATGAACTATTCCACAAAAAGCAGAGGCCCTCACTTATTGATAAGAGGAAAGCGAAATTTTTTGATAAGCTCAAGGGACAAACATTCTTCAATCATAGGAGTAATTTATTTTAATTTTTTATTTTCTATTATTCTTAAAATTATTTATTTTGTGGTGGTTAGATGAAATTTGTGATGTATTCATTTAAATATATTTAAACTAAGAAATTAAGTGTGGAGGTGGTACACCACTGAGTACTTTTTATTAATGAAATTTACTTGTCTATGTTGAATGATTAGATTAATTTTTTATATTCCATTGAAAATACACAAGAATAAAATTATCAATCTAGCTGACACCTCTGATTAGTTTGTTCAATGTCAAGCATGATAATTTTTTATCTTTATTTATAATTTTTCTATAGTTCCTTAAATTATAATGCCTGTAACTTTCTAATTTAATGGTAAAATATTTATTATAGATGATATATTTTTTGAGAAATCAGGTTCCCCGTGAAAATTTTATTAAACTATTTATATGAAATAAAATTTCTAAAAAAATTAGATGAGTTTCCTTTCTTCAATATTTCCATTCATCATTGCGGGAAGTTTTGTGTGGGGGAAATGGTCTTCCTAATTTCCTTCAATCTATAATTCAATGTGTATCCATCAAACCCCTAAATAAAATTGAAAATTAGTTTCTTCTAATTTATATATCTCAACTTTTTGTGGGAATTTTTTTCTTCTATTTTTTGAATGTTGTGATGCCACTTTGATTAGGTTATACATTTATTACACCATGAATGAAATTGAGGAAATAATTTTCCTCCATCCTGAAATAATTTGTTCTTAGTCATATATTAATAAATTCTATGCAAATAACATTAAATTGAATCTTATTTATTGTTTCAAACTTATAATAAATTCATTTACATGAGCTATGAAATGAAAATAAACATCTAAGTTGTGATTATTTCATTTATTTTTCAATTCTATCATTTTTTAAGATAAAAATATTGGATGAGTTTTTTATTAATTCATGTAATTTTTTAACCTCCTCATCCATTCAGTTTGGAATAATTATTTGAGTGATAGTTATTTGTGTTTTCTCACATGGAGATAAAGAAAAGTTTGTATATCCCATATTAATGGATTTTAATTTTTGATTAATTCAAATTAAACAAAATCAAAAAGAATATGATTTTGTATAATATTAAATAAATCATTCACTAAAAACACTTTCTTTGAGAATATATTGAAAAATTTACCATAAGAGGGATAATGGAGGAAATAATTCTACATTAATCAATACATTGTGGAAATATAGTTATTTAATTTTGTGATTGGATATTTCCCCCTAAAAGTTGTTTTAAAATTTCTTGATGATATGATATTATTTTGTATAGTGTAATTTGATGTGGTATTTAGTTAAGAGTATAAAAACTAATTTTTATTAATATTTTATTATTTCAAACATTGAATTTTGATTTTGGATAAATAATAAAACTTAAAGAAGTTCCATTCAAAAAATAACTAATTTATCATTTTTTTGGGATTAATATTGTATTTTTTACTCATTAAATATCCAACATTTTTACTTGAAATATTATATTTAATTGTGTAAATTTATTATAGATCTTTATATAATAAAATAATTCATAATTATATTTGTATTTTATTAATGAAACATTAATATAATTTTATTTCTTTAGTTTCTGTATTCCAATTTATTATCACATGTGTGTTTTAACTAATGTTTAGTTTGACATTTGAATAGTAAATTTTTTATTTTTATTTAATTATTCCACAGTTGTAATATTATTTCTAATTCATATTTTTATTTTTATAAAAAAATTATTAATATTTTTTTTATTTATTAGTTTTTTTAGTATTAAATTTTTAATTTTTTTATATCGTAATTAATTCATTTTAAATTTTTTTTGTTTATGTGTATCTAATCCACAGTGGAACTCATGTGCCACCATTGGGAAGATCTACCTCAAGTGCATCTAAAGGTGGATACGGGGAAGAGAATAACTTTTTGATTTGGCATTGGAAATTTTTTGTTTGGGATAGAGCATATACTGTTAGTGCCTCCTAGATGATCCTCTTCTCCAATGCCTTCTAATCCATATAATAGCATCCTTTCTAATTCAGAAACATCAATCATTATACCGTCTTTAACCCTAAAATTTATAGAATATGATCTACCATTATATCTTCATGACTACTACCTCTATTCATCCTTTAACAACCATTGGCCCACCACCCTCTATCCTCTAGCCACTAACACTCGAATCCTCTACTACTGGTCGACCAAAACCCACAAACTCCCATTATGAATCTCCAATTAATAACACAAGGATAAATAATACCACACTAGTGGGGGTATCACACAAATATGTTATTGAAGATGAATCCAATGATGATTTACAAACCCAAGACCATTCCTGATCTCCCTGATGATCTATAAAACTTGAGAGGGGATATAAATACCAAATTCCACCATGGAAGAACTCGTTATTCAAAATGAAGATCGATAGAAAACTGATTTTATCACACCAAAGACGACGTTGTTGAGCTTTGGTGAGGAAATGAATCTTGCAATATTTTCCTGGCCAACCTCCCCCATCATTTAAGATTCGGCGGTAGATATATGATAAGAAAAAAGAAAAAATTACTTAATAAATGAATTTAAAAATAATGATAATAATAAATCAAATAATTAAATATAAATAAATTAATAAAATAATATATATATATATATATAATAATGATAATATTTATATTTAATATGACTCTATATGTTTTTTTATTAATTATGTATATATATAAAAATATATATTTATATTAATAATAGAAAAAAATAAGTTATAAATATATTTGATAATACTTATAATAATAATAATAAAAGACATATAATTATAAAAGTTTTTTTAATGAGTATATTAATAATTTATTAATCAATTTATTTTCTTCTTATGAAGAATTAACCAAATGATGTGTCTACATACATATCAAACTAACTACACCCGATCCAATTGAGGTTGTTAGAAGTGCTATATTAATGTCATGTGAATTTAAATCAACTACCATGGATGAAACATGTTCTTGAATAAGTAGAGAATACCGTGTGATGTTAGTGGGAGACATTAGTGATAAACCAGTTAACAACATAGGTAAAATTCATAGGCAGACGATAGATGCATCAATATATTTGGAATTATGATACATTATTGGATGTGATTGAGGAAGTAGAGGTGCATCAGTGATCTCAGGCATTTCATCAGGGATATTACATCTACAATGTATATTCTTTTATTATATTTTATTTTTAATTACATCATTTTATTTTTCATATGATTTGTATTTGTATATTTTATTGTTAAGGAATTTAATTCTTTTGGTTTAATTTGTTCAATTATTCATGTTAATTCATCAAATATTAGATTTTAATGGGCATTCCCATCCTAATATTTAAATTTTTTTTATTACACATATTTTAATAAACATCAAATCTATGTGATCATTGGGTGTGATTGATCATGAACTCATTTCATTAACCTAAAATTACAAAAAATGTCATATTTAGGAGAGATATATTCTATCCATAATTCTTCAAACTCAATTTCTTTTTGATTTTTCTCGATGTGTAGAACTTCAATATTCATTAATTTTTTATATTTATCACTTTTATAGGGTGAGTTTCCATATCTTATTCGTAGTTTTAAAATCAATAAAATTTCAATGAAGGACATATCCATTCCACCGGTACTATTAATATTTTTTATGCAAATGTATTGAACAAATATCTCAAACACAATTATCCCTACATGTTCATATTCTTTTTGGACTAATTATTTTAAGTAAAAAATTGATTATAATCATTGTATTTCATTATAATAGATAATATAAATATTTCAACCACTTTTTATTGAGGATTTGTATTCAAAATTATATTTCACACCATTCTCCAGGGAACAATACTCCTACTTCTACCGTATTAGTTATTGTATGTTTTTTAAATAATTAAACATTGATTTTTTAGTGAATAATGTTTTAGTAACATCCCAATATTTTTTGATGATTAATATTTTCAAATATAATGAGATTTTATTACATAAAAATATTTCATCCATTTAAAATTGAATCCCGCCAAAAAAGGTAAATAAGTCGTTTCACCCAGAAAGGATGCGAGGCTTGAACCCATGACTAAAGTGCAATAATGGATCATATTTACAATTAAACTACATGATTTTTTGGTTCCACCATTTGTAATATATATATATAAACATCATGTAATAAAATGTGCAATATTATAAAAATATATACTCACTCTACTTTTACAATTATTATGGATACTTCATGAATTAACATATGCTCTATTAAAGGTTTGATATTTTCCAATAACATGATTTGTATTATTATTTATTTAAAGAATTATGATGTTATTTTAAATCATATAATTTTAATATTATATTATATTAATTGATTTATGGTTGATATATAATTTTATCTTTGCAAAGAAAAAAAGAATGGTTTTAATTTTGCAATCAATGTAGTCTGTTATTTTAACAACATTATTTTTCATGAATTACATAGTTTTTTAAGATAAATTTCTAATTATTATAATATAATATTGTTAAAATGGTATTCATTTTCTTATTCATCAAATCAAAATTATATTTTGGTTCTTTTTAAATATTTTTCTAAAGTAGTTAATTTTTTTGAATAGTAAAATATAGTTATTATGAAAAGTAATATCTTTTATGATTTTTTTATGAAGTCATTATGATATAAAAAATAAGAGAAATTATATTTAATATATATTATAATACATAAACAATATTATATAAAAATTACTTAATGCATAAATGTTATATTTACTGGCAACATAATTTTGAAATTAATTATCAATGATAATGAAGTGATTGCATTGCACTGGAAAAGATAAAATTAATATCATAATATAATAGTATTTAAATAAAAGGTAATTGGTCACATATATTTACACATATGAAGTATTTTTCGTTATTACTATATATAGATTTGAAATTCGTAGTTATATAACAATTGACTTATCCAAATGGTTGTACAATGTTTTCTTGAGGCTAGAAAAGTCATAATAACATACAAAAAATGTTTTCATGACATGGATTAGTTTTTATATACCTTATGAATGAATATATATGTTAAAAATAATTTATAACAAAATGATTTTGGGATAACAATTTATTTTTACATTTTTAAATAATATATTTAACTATAATCTATACACTGTGATAAAGACATGTTTATAAAAGAAAATAAAAATTTATGTAAATAATATTAAAAATATATATAATAGGAATATTTATACTAGTACGACTGTTACATTAACATTTCTGATATTCAGTAATATAAATTGATATATTATATAATTATATTCTCTCTTGGTAGTTTTTTAGTAATTATTTATGTTACATTAATATAAAAATATTTAAAATGACTATAATGTTATTTCGTGATTAAAAAATATTTTATTAATTGATTAGAAGAAAAATATTATATAATTTATAATTTTTTATTCCAAATGATCTAAAATCTTATCTCGTTACCATTTATTTGTAACCTCAAATTTTATAATTACATTATAGACCCTTAAAAGAAAAATATTTTTGACAATAACATTGATTTTTTCTTATAAGAATGGACTCATTCATACCATTTCTAAAATGAATATAATTACATTTTCTTATTAATACATATTCATAATACCAATATTGAATTCGATTCACAATTCTTCAAATCACTATTATAAAAAAAGACCTCTCTATTTATGAATTTAGATCAATCGAGAAGGTATTACTAAAACTATAAATAAAGGGGTTTCCAAAACACATTCTTTTTTATTATCTATGCTTTCTTAAAAATAATATCAAAAATTATAATTTCTTACTTACATTATTCTATTAATGTATTATTAACATCTATTTTAATTTTTTATGATGAGTAATAACCAATTACCTCCCATCAAACACTTTTTCATAAGTCACTACTATACTAATATATTTGTTTTCCAAATTTATTTATTTTCATTTAAATCCATATATTACTAATTAAATAATTCATTTAATAATAAAATTTTAACCAAATTATATTTTTAAATTATAATATAAATTTTTTATTGACAAAAAATTTATTCGGTTTTCTCTTATTTTGAATAGTTTTGAAAAACATCACATACTCTGGTGATTTAATGAAATATGTATGAGTATTGGTGATTTCATAAACTCACATTTTTCATTTCTATTCATAAAAAATAATATCATAATGTAATATAAAATTAATATTCAATTAATTTGATTATTTTGATTATGTAATAATGAAATATCCATATTAAATAATTTAATTATAAAAAAATAAATACTATAATATTTTTTATAAACATTAAAAATGATTATTAAGGAATATGAATGGAAAATTATATATTTAATGACTTATTAAACACATTTATTCAAAGAATGATATGGATACACTACCATGACACTATAGATCTTACAGCACCATTAAAAAATGAATTATTATTATTTCAATAATACCATATATGTTTTGTATGTCATGGATTGATAGAATTCAAGAGGTTCTTAGGTAAGTAAATAATTAATATATGTTCCCTATTTAAGAGTTAAATAATTTATATGATATGGAAAACTTGATGTAAAAGTCAATTTTTAAAACATTATTATAAAATATATATTTACACTATTCTCCCCCCCTATACAGTATCTTCAAAATGTTCCAATAATGACCTTTATTATAAATAAAAAAAGTGATAAAAAGTATTTTTTTCTACTCTCCACTTTCTATTTAATTTTTATAAGAAGAATATTTGGAATTATTAGTATATGTTCTATGTTTTTAGATCAATACCATCAATCTTTAATGGGATACCCATGCTCCACCATTAAATATTAATCACCCAAATTATCCATGAATCCATAATCCCATGGTTTTCATCACAACATGATGTTACTTCCACTAAAAACCTATTATAACATAATATCCATATCAATGTAATAGGTTTAATCCACTATTTGCTCAATTTTAGAATCACTGAACCTTACTATTAATAAAACATTCATCTCTTACAAATCATGAAATCATTTCACTGATCATACACCCCAAACTATATAATCATCTTGGTGAATACAACATTCCAACATAGGGATAAACACGTCTTTTTTATTTCCAATCACTATCAACAATCATTGCAATATCCCAATACTCACCATCATTCAATCTTAGAGCCACTGGTCAACATCACATAACTATGATCTCCCTCAATGAAGTCAACCAGATAACCATGAGAAACCTAATATCATTATACTAGAAGTATTTTTCCAACAAGAAATGAAATATCAAAATAAGGAACAATATATGAAAGAAAAATTATAATTTATCATGTAAATATTCTCAATGATACAAATTCACCCACATGTAAAACCTACTATACAATCTCATACTGAGACCTGAATAATCTAACTATATATTGGGAAACCATATATTGATGTATTATCTCAAATTTAACATTATTCTCCTGGGTCCTGATCATACCCAATATTCCATTTTCACCCCGATTCGACGTCTTTAACTGATTCAAATGATATAAGCATGCATCTCATCTCGTATATCTCTTCAGAGACCATGTAGCACTACTCTACACCCCTCTGATCAATGTGTGAAGGCACGTGGGAAACCACCTAGCCTATTCAGGTACCCTATATAATGTTTTGAAGCATCCCAATGACTTCCAACAATGTAAATAGATACATTTCTGAATAATGACATATTATTTAGGCTAATTTTATTATCCCATGTTATTCCAATAATTTATCACTGGTTTGTGATTAATTTCATCCCAAACATCTAACTCAAGGATCTATCAGTCCTCATCCTATTAAACAAATACCATGGTGATGTCACAAACAGACACACAAATTCAAAATCGTTCATTATTATACATATTGTTTTTTTATAGAGAACACCTACCTCATATGTAGTTATCATCCACATTGAGATCTTTCAAGACAATGTTTTGCTAGACCATGCACTTTTCACGCTCATTACACCTCATTATCTCATTCTATACATCAACCATTGTAATTAATTATTTATAAACTAATATAATTATATAATTAGTTTAATACATCATGTAGTAAATGAGGGAAATCTCACTGAGTAACATCATCATGCCAGATCATTGAAAAATTGTTCTTAGAGGGTCTATGAAAAACCCTTAGCATCACCTAAAATAGAATATCCATCATTCAACATTCAATAAAACCTAAATCACATTTTATTATAATGTATACCATAGATAAATTTATGAGAGTATATTACCATTATCCAATTTCTTTAAAATAGTTTATACTAATCATTTTGGGATATCCTATATTCTTAGAAAAAAAAATCCACATCACATCTCGACTGAATTCACTATGCTTCAATGGAATCAACATATAATCGCAAAATTAATTTTATTGAAAAAATAGGGGAGATAGGTGATGTTAATGAAAAAATGATAATACATTGAGTTTTCATTTCAGCATTCTCAGATTCTCTTATGACCAAATGGGATTAAAGGAGAGGCGTTATATGGAAAATTAGGCTGAGGAATGGCCCTTTTGAATTTCCCTACTATGATAAATCATGAGGGATGCAATAAAAATAATTATTTAAAATCCACCACCTAAATAGTTTCCACGGTTATGTCCACCTATTATCCAGATTCCTCAACAACACAGATGAGTTACAAACCATCCCACTAGTTGGCTGATGATCCTAACAACACCTGTGGATATAAGTAGGATTACCAGCTATTAGGTGGTTTCTCACCTACTTGTTATTGAATGTTGTAACCACCAAAATAATTTCTCCCTTCAATGGATTCCTCCTAAAAAATTTCTGGCTTCCCTGAGTATCAAACCAAATCCAATAATACATGTTTTGTATGTCCAAACTATTATTCATCCAGCCGAAACATATATCTATAAAACATATATATATCAAATGGAAAGATAAAATTTCCTCATTAATTAAAAAGCCATTAAAATTTACATTGTTATAAGGGTAATTCATCCCTTTACGTATTAAATTTTTAACATCAACATATAACAATAGGGATAATCACCACTACCTAACACTTTACGCGTAGGATAATAATTCTAATTACTCATACTAGATTTCGATTTTTCAACACCTTATATCTTATTCCAGATCACCAGTCATCCATAAAATTGTGGTCCAACCAAGTGTCCCAAAAAAACTCCTTATACAATAACCCACTGTAAAACAATCCATGATTTTTAAAAAATGGAAGAACCAATTATAAAACAACTATTTACAGTCCCATTCGTTCATGAGAGTCCATTCTCAATAACCCAACTCATTAACCTTTAATTATACTTCATTGATAACATAATTTCTCATCAATATTACAATGAAACACTATTTATGGCTCATCCATAGACCATTCAACTTAATAGTCTAGTATGTTACCTTATTTGAAACCTCAATATGTTTCGTTAGTTATTAGCCAATGATGGATATCCATAAAGTTTTATCTCCCCATATGACATAATATATATTCTTAAGTGGTGTCCTAATGAAACAAAATATATATGTTAATCATATTATAAATGGATGAGGGTCACTCTATATTTATTTAATGAAAAAAGAGTAACCCCATTAACTAGGATTGGGTGAAGAGGGAACCCAAAACATGACACACATAAATCCATAAGAAAAATTAACTGAAAGTCCAAAAGATTTCCCAAATGTCCAAAGGGAAACAAACATCCTGGAAAGCATAAGGTAAATATATTAATTTGGTTAAAAAGAGACACATATATATACATTAACATCATAATATTTATTTAAATTGAAATAAAAGCTATGATATTATGAAAAAACGCATTATATCAATGTTATACCCATAATACCAATGTATTGTCAACATCCTCACGCTTCTATATTATTAAAAGAACCATTAAAAATAAAAAAACATTTTATTGATTCAAAAATTAATAATTAATTTATCGAATTAGGATTAATATTGAAATTATAATTGATATGTATAACCACACTTATACCATGAGAATTATATACAAGATAAATTCCAAAAAATCAAAATCATCACTTATGAATAATTTCAAATTTAATAAAATATTTAATTAAATTAATTATTTTGAAATGAATTGAAATGTATGAATTACAAATTTAAGGGATTTCCAAAAAAAATATAGGAAGAAGCCACTTATATTCACCATCCTCACTCCAAATATAAAAAATGTGAAAAATTACCCATCCTCTTGAATCCCATATATCTTTAATATAATTGCTTCTAAAAACCCTAGTCCAATATACTCAAATTATAGATGTATATGAAGAGGAAAAAAGTGGGGGAATTATTGGAGATAATGTTACATATATCTATAAAAACCACATTCTAAATTCCATAGATCTAAAGTGGAATAGGATGATGTTGAGACAATGTTAAAATAGATAACCTATTCACAATTATTATCTTATATTGTCATCCTTGAGTGGTGTTATTTTATTAATAACCCATAATCCCATTTCACCAATTAAAAAATATGTCTACTAAATATTGTACCCAGAACATCCTCACCAATGACCCTGAGGAATAATATATGAGGCTTCCTATTATTGAAACCATACAATGTACATGGTAATATTTCACATAGTACATGGTGGTAGGTTACACTATTTCATCACTCCATAGGTAGATGTCAGTTTTCTCATGCACTTATCCTTGGTACTCAATTTTCCAATCTAGCCTTGGAAGATAAACCAAAAAATGTAATGTTTGTATCCAATAAATAATTTCTCCTATAAAAATTAATACGCTTTTCAGAATAACCTTTATATTCTTTCTAATTACTAAAATAATAATCCAAATAATGATATTCAAAACCCTCCATTTTTAAATTTCATTAAAATACTATTATCCAAAAGTTCCACAAAAAAACATCTATAATGTTTAATTATAATAAACCTTATATTTGGTGATAAGGTAGTTTGAATATGAAGATAGGTATAGTATGTTATTTCAATAACATCTTCACATTGATAACGTAATTATACCCTTTTGGTTTAACAAAATGTAAAAGAAACATTGGATCATTGCAATTCAGTGTTGATATATGAAACCTTTTTTATTCTTCAATGGGTGATCATAAACTAATCACCATAATGCCATTTAATGTCATTAAAAAATTATATGAAAAATGATATTTATTTTTAGATGGTGATAGAGTTCCTCATCATCCATGGGAGTGGTGTTCATCATATTGTGGTCTATACCAACTAATATGTTGATCAACAACAAATTTTTTGCTTAAGGATATAGTCCTGGTATTGTATCATTTTAATTAATGATTAATACATCATTTAGTGTGGTAGTACCTATATTATTTTGATATGTATAATGGTATAATACATTATGTTTGGAGGAAAGTGGGTTTCCCCTTATTGATTTGGTTTTTTCTAGTGTGATACAGAGTGACTAGGCCTATTGTCTATGATTTTGTAATACATTTTGTGAGGGACCTCAATTATATATAAGATTTCAAGGTTGAAGTCGTTGTTTAAAATGGACTATGGAACATTAATTATACTTCTTTATAAGTTCATGTTTGTTACTTTATTTTTACTCATAATATTGGCACATTATTCGTTGTTTAATTCTCCATGGGTTTTTGAATATTGAACTATGTATGAAGGGACTCCTTGTGTGGAGGTAAAGATTCTCAGTAGAATCTTCTATATTCAGAGAGTAAAAAATGTTATTCACCCAAGATCCACATATTCTTAGCTTTTGGATATATAATATACCACTGATAATGAAACATAGCATTGATATATTGGATCTTGGCGTGTTTTTGCGACCACATGGACAAATTGGGAGAAGGAATGATTATCAATGTGAGATATATGGGATAAGTGGAGGTACATTATAAATAGTCTTGATAAAAATTTTGATAATGAAATTTTAGATGATATGATGAATGATTTTAGATGTGAGGACACTATTTATTTATTCTCACAGTCCCCGTGATTTTATTCCAATTTTATTATTATGGGATCTTATATTGTTTTATTGTTATTGTTATCATCGTAATTATGAATATTATTATTTACATTAGTTCCAATTTGATAACCCTTGTTGTTTTTATTCTATTTTGACAAATGTTATTCATATGTGATCTCTATTTTTTCCTTATTATTACATTCCATGATATAATAATTAATTTACGTTATATATCAAGATTGGATACATGATTGTAAATGATATTAATAATCGGTTTGTGGGAATCAACAAGTTGTGTCAAAATGGATGTGAGAGGACAGCTCTAAATGATTTTTATTTATGATATATGGCATTCCTTACATTATGACACATTGTTGCATGAGGTTATATATGTCTTTTGTTATAGATAGCTTATTTTTTACATGATTTTGGTAGCACTACAATGTATCATAAATGTGTGTATATTTTACACCATTTTAGATTATACATAAGAAAATATTTAATTAAAACTATAGATTTTATATTTTCATATGATTTTGGTGGCTCTCTCCATTTATCTTTATATGTATGCATTTAGTCACTTGTTCTTAACGGGATGAGGGAAGTGGGGGATTCCAAATGGGTTTCTAGACTCACCTCTTACCTATATACAGAAAATAGGTTTCAATATATGTGTGTATACCATTATGTTGTATCTAAATTTCATGTATCTGGTAAAAGATAATGATATTATTTTAGAAGATCAATGTGATAGAAACTAATGATATGTATGGTGAGAGTTTTATGTGTATAGTGAATAAAAATTATACTTTTTAATCCTTGTACACAATATTTATTAAAAAAAATTCAATTTTTTTTATAATATATTATACAAGATTTAAATTTCTACAAAAGATTATATATACATTATTATTGGTATACATTAATATACAATGATACAAGATGCCACTTTGGTATCCTTTTTTCCCTTCAACTAATTTTAGTAATTTCATATGTGAAGTTGTGTTGAGATAAATATTGGGTAGATTTAGACACGACCTGTAAATTATTTTGTTATGATATTAGTCTCCCCACTATTGAAGTAGACCCTAGGAGCTGAAAAATCTAAACATATCATTATTTTATATAAATTCCAAAATTTAAAAATAATATCTCATGAATAGTCTCACAATCCAAATAACCAAAGGATTACTATATTTAAGGATGTGAAACATAATAAACTTATTTTCTAAATTTTTTGGACATTTCCCCATAATAAGAAATCATTAGGCACACTATTCAACTTCCAATTCGATATCATCTTCTTTATAACTTGGTGAATGGAAACATAAAAAACCTGTGATCTCAATTTCATAGTTTGTGAAAATAAATCAATGAAAAATAATTTCTAGATAATAATCATATGAGATTACATGGATATGGGATAAATTTAAAATTTGGAGATCATTTCATGATATCTAGATGTTTTATAATTTATTCTAGCATCATTACTTATATTTAGGGAATATAAGACAAATATAATGATCAATATGGAATCATAAAAATTATAAAATCTCTTAGAATCATGTAATAATAATAATTTATCATTAGACTATAATAGATGAAATATAAAACATCATGGAATTTGGAACAAACCTAACAATATAAAATCATAACATTATTAGAAATCTTATAATTCCCATGATTTTGGATGTGGTTGATCCCATGTTTTTGACACATAATATTTTGATAAAATCCATGGTTCCCTTGATTTTAGTTATAAACAAACCCATGACGTAAAACAATTGTTATCTAATAAGATATACCCCCCAAAAAATTTATTAGAGGGAGTTAAAGGACCCCATATATAAACTTCCAAACATATGTGTGCCAAAATATAATCATCATTAACAATAGCATGAAACCACATATATATAGAATTATTTTCATGTTATCACTAAATAGAATCGTATAATATGATATCAAAAGTAGATCAAATAATATATAAAATTTAACACCCAAAAATAATAGTTCGTATATGATTATATAAGGGTATTCCTATAACATAACCTTATACAAGTTATAACTTTTAGTGTTATAGAGTAAAATAGATTTTAATTATAAAACACTCTTTAAAAAATCTTCTAATTTTTCATATTGATAATAATATATAAGATAATTTTAAAATATAATTTATGGGAAAAAAATGAACTATTATTCAGACAATATGTGGAATTAAACATCATTTATATATCCTTAAAAGATCATAATGTTTATTCATATAAATTGTGTAGTGAAAGATAAATTTTTCAATCATCAAAGGAAAAAACATTTCAATATTAAAAGTGAACAGAATGAAACCAACATATTAAAAGAAGTTAAAAATCATCCATTTTAAAATATATTAAGATAAATTTTAATATTATTATAAATGGAGTCTATTTTGATTTCAAAATATGGAAAATATTACATTGACAAGAATAGATAATATTGACTTGGATGAAAAAAGACTCATATTCAAAGGATGATAATTCTTATTGACATTATGAAATTAAATAAAGATGAAATTTCTTAAAAGAATATGTATTTTTTGGGAACATTTATTTCCATAAAAATAAAGGAGGAAATAAAATATAATTTTTTCATATGATACAATGAAATATGGTAAAACTATAGTAATAGAGGAACAATTATAACTCAAGAAAGGATGTTGAGTTATGAAATTCCCTTACATGTTCTCTAGAAATTAAATGTAGTGATTTAAAATAGTATATAATATAAAATAATATTAAAAATATACATCATTGATATATTAATATATATGTCCATATATATTATTTAATTATATCCATTTATTACACATTAAATATTCAGTCATTATTTATTTTAATCATCAGATGTTCGAGATTTTGGTTGTATACAAATTCTTTAAAAAGGAGATTGAAATCCTAATTATTTGTAACATATTAATTATTCATATATCTACAATGTAAATGGAATTTATTATTTGTAAATATATATTATGGTTATATTTTATTGCATGAGAGTTCTAGTCGTGATTCATAATGATTGAATCAGTGACGATCGTGTTTCATTAATTTTGGGCCAAAACAATTGTATGTTAATAATCAGTTATATACGAATATAACTAATAAAAAACATTAATAATTTCATTAATATCATTTTTTTGAAATAAATATATTCTTATAATAATTTGTGCATCATTGTGTGGTAAAATAAAATATGTCATTCCATAGTGAGTGTAGTTCCTACACACTTATTATGAATAATTAAACACATCATTAATGGAGGTAATAGTCCATACATACACATGGACAACATATTAGTTTTTCGATGGAGAAGGGATGATGATAGATAACTAGTGTAGTATTAATATAAAAATATTTTATTATACCAATGAAACTGATGATAATATTTTAGTATTGTGAAATTTACATTGATTTAGAATAAATATACTAAATTAAATTTAATTGATTAATTTGTTTATTTTTATCTTACTCCTGGGAATAAGTCCATTATGAATGGGATTAATCCTTTAAGGGGTGTATTTTTTTCAAAAAATATCCTCTAAGATGTGTATTGGAATTTTGAGGAACGATTTTTATATATTATTGTTTAACTAATTGTCTTTTGTTGTAAGGATAGGTTGAGTTGTGAATGGATACTATTATAATTTAGATGAGTGGAATTATTTTCATAAGAGGTGCACTATTAAAGTATAGTGGTGAAAAATTAGAAAATAATGAAGATAAGAGATGTAAAGAATTATCAATGCCTCTAATAATAAATTTGATACATTTTTTAAACTTTTATTATGTCTTTTATTCGTTAGATTAAACAATTTTACAATTTTGAATTTTATAATATCAATTAATTTTTTCCTAAAAAAATTATTTGTATTCATGAAAAAAATGAATCATATTATATCATTTGGAAATTATAATTCCAAAAACTAATTTTTTATAATATATTATAAAAATATTTGGAAAATTTTATTCAAATACAACAAATATATAATATATTAAAACAGTTTTAGAAAAATATATAACTTATGTTCTAAATTTTCATATTTTAATTTCAACATTTAATAAAATAAAATTAAATGTATTATTTTTAATTTCAAAATACCTATTTTATCCCTAAAAATGTTTCATATAGTTTATGTTCTAGTTCAATCATAATTATATCATCAATGTTACATTATTTTCAAAGATAATATTTATTTCTATTTATCTAATTATCAATATTTTCATAAAAATATAAGAAATTAATATTACAATATTTTTAGGTAGATTTTAAAAATTATTTTACCATATTCAAATTATAAGTTTTTATAAATTTAACTTTTAAAAATAAACCTATAATATATTTAAAATAAATTTTCAAAGAAAGTGAATTTTTCAAATATTAATTATTTGTATTAATATTTCCTAATTTATAATTACTGTTAATATTTTTATAATGTAAAAAATATATTTTATCATAATTTAAATATAAAATAATGTTGTTGAAATAAATATTTATTTCACATAAAAATCTAATTTTAGGAAATCATAAATTTTTTAGCCAAAATAAGCATATTTAGTTATTCATCTATTCTAATTGGAATATAATTAAGGAATTAGTATTAAAATTGTTGTTTTTTCTTTATATATTTAATTCAGCTTCCTCTATCTCTAAAATAATATTAAATAGATATGTTAGAAAGGTATAAATTTAATTATATAATGGTTTATTTTTAATCAGTATTCCATGTAAAA
The DNA here is from genome assembly GCA_963277665.1 of Viscum album. NCBI lineage: Eukaryota > Viridiplantae > Streptophyta > Magnoliopsida > Santalales > Viscaceae > Viscum > Viscum album. Next base: position 1,471,531,791 of record OY728161.1, read on the forward strand.
CATGGAATTTTAATTAGTATTTATTTAATTTTTAATTAATACTAAAATATAATAGTTTTTTATATCATCCCTAATTAATATACATGATAAAAAATTTAATTATCACCGAAATATTATAATATATATGGAAATATAAATGATATAAATCACTAATGATATAATTTCTAGAGAAATTTCATCCTTATAAATATAAAAAAATATATTATTTTTTGAAGAATTGGATGATCTCTAACATTGATTTTCCCACAAATCAATTTTGCTAAACGTACCTCAAAGATGAGTTTCATCAATCATATTATAGTATTAGATTTATCTATATATGTTATAGTCTTATATATACTAATATATTATCATATATTACATTGAAATATGAATTTTCATTACCCTATTTTGGTAACTAATATGGAGTATACGTAAAGGCATATAATCCATTTAGAAACCGTATCAAATTCATCTATGTATTGAATTATTAAAATTTATGTGAATCATATACCCTTAAAAATCATATTGTAATAATATAATCATAAAAATAATGTTCTATTCGATAATAATAGTTTGTAATTTATTTCTCTTAGGAAACATTAATGAAATACTTGGGTAAGTGGAATCAAAATCTAACAATGAATCAGCATCATCATATACTAGTAAATGCGTTCCATAATTATCAAAATCAACATGAGTAATTATCACTATGTAGGAAGTAACTTTTTTCCTTTATTTGGGCGGTATCAGATTATGATCATCCTTATTGTCCCTATGATTAGGTAATTATAATAGATAATTATGAGGCCCCACACTTTTTTGAAATTAAAATGCCAGTGTTACCGAAGGGGGGTAATTTTCCTTCCATGATTTAAAAGATTTTTTCATATACATATTAATTAATTGGTATGTGCCCAAAATTTCCACCCATAAATCACATTCTAGATCCATTAAGATATTTATATGGGTTCTTCATCCATCATTACTAAGATATAAGAAATTGTTTGATCATTTTTCCGTGGTGTTTATAACATTAACTTCTAAAAACTATATCCATATCTAATCTGGTGTGTTTTTTATTTTAACTACTTTCACGTTTGAAATCATTATCCATAGTAGTTAGTAGGAATAACCCATTGACATATTACTCTAGATATTATACCACATTGCAATTCATTTTGGAAAAAAATGCATTGTCGATGACACTCATTATTAATTATTTTCCTCCAATTTGAATCCATTCAATAAATTAAGGAATGAAATGGTTAATAATTAATGATTTTATAACCATAAAAAATAGAAATAATAAAAAATTATCACACATACCATAACATATAAATTTCATTGCTTCAATCTGGATAATTCATGGTAAATTTACAATTTGGTTCTCTAGCCCAAATATATTCAAAACCATCACAACGGTTCATAAATATTATCATAATAAAAAAATAATAACTCATGGGAGTGTAAAAAAGTGTACATTTGTGCCCATTTTTGTACACTAGATTAACATAAAGTTACTAAAAACAATGATTTTTATGATTTTAAACCCTATGTGTAATGGTGAAAGAGAATGCATCAATTCATTAATATTTTTATTGGGATATCATTTCTAGTAAACTAAAAAATCTATATTTTTCTATTATTTTATGATCATTTTCTCTATATTTGAATATCCTAATGATTTTCACTAAGGATTATTGAGTCAAAAGTTATACTTTGACTTATATATCACGTTTTGGAAATCACAAATGTCTTTTATCTAGCATCGTACCAACTCTGTCAATCATATCGTACTGACTCTGTCCATCGTATCGTACTGACTCTATCAATCGTATCTTACTGACTATGTCAATCATATCGTACTGACTCTATGAATTTCATCGTACTGACTTTGTTGATCGTATCATTCTAACTATGTCAATCGTACTCCCTTTTGTGAATCTTACTTTGTATCATATCAATACATTACATTTAGTAATACTTATAATACTCATACTTTCATACTTTCTTGTTTTGGTACATAGTCAAAAATACATGTTTCATATTAATCGTACTCTTGTTTATCATCTTCAAATGTCTTGTTTTAACCAATACGATGTCGTTGAGTTATTTAGAAACTAATCAAAACGATTTCATGCTTTCTGTTTCAATATGACCGTTATAATGCCAGGTGACGAAGTCCCTCCGAGTTTTTCAGAGAAATATGACCATTGGAGGAAATGTGTCCTTTGGAACCTGAGGCCTATAAATAAGAGGTCATTTGAATACCAAAGTGTGTGGTGAAACGACTCTGATATAACTGTGATACTTTTCTTATATCAAGTTCTAGAGAGAGACGTTGTGACTTCTCTCATGCTTTGTGCTTTGAGCGTCGGATCATCGTATCGATGGCTTTCAAGTAATTGAAATACAGAGGTGCCTATTACATAGGAAGACAGACGTACCGATCATCGTATCAAGGTCTGACGGGGTTAGGCAGACAGATGTTCCGATCATCGTATCAGGGGCTTCTTGGGATAGGCAGACAGACGAACCGATCATCGTATCGAGGGCTTACCACGGTGGTGGTAAGATAGACATCTTATCCTAGGTGAAAGGATAACACTTCTCATTGGGTTAAAAATTATTTTAATACTATTTCATTTCCCCTACTGTTTGTATTAGAAAGGAATTTGTATTGTTTCCTTTCTTCATTACACTAACAATTGTAATTGTTTCAATTACAATTATTCTATTACATATTGTATTTATAGATTCTATACACTTTAAGGTACAATCTCTCACACTTGTATTACTCTGATTATTGTATTCATCTTGAATACAATTACTTTCTTTTTCTAATAGTATTACATTACATCATAACTTTATATTCAATACGATTATGGTTGTTTGAATTTTATTAGTTTAAGATATTTTAAACTAATCACTTAAGTGTTTAAACACAGTGTTTTTAAACATACAATTCACCCCCCACTTGTATTGTTCCATATAATACACATATAAATCTACATATTTGATCCAACAAGGATAAATAGTGCATAAAATAAATATAACTAAACTAATCCCTAAAATTAAATAATTCTCTCTCTGAAACCAACTAAGGAGTCCAATGAAAAACATATCTCTATTTTACACTATTTTCAAAATATAAACATTATATTTTATAAAAAATATCACAATTTAAAAAACCAAATTTTTTTCCTTCATTATCATATAAGTAATAATAGTATTTTACCATATTTGTGAACATTTTTTCATAGTAAAACCAGACTAGATTCAATTACATACTTATCATAATTTATACTAATCATTATAACATATGAATAGGAAACAAAAGAAAGTTGTGCGATCAAACACTTAGTAAGGGAAAACACATAAATAAAAAATGGTTATATCATAGACATGATTTAATAAGGGATGTGTGAAAAATATATGATTAAATGATCATGTGACCATATATAGAAATAATATAATTTTTTGGGAATTATGGATCATGAAAATAGAATATATGATCATAGAAATTTCATCAATGATTCAAAAAAATTATAACATGGAATATAAGTATATAACAAATAATCATTAATCATGGGGGAATAATATAAGAAATTAGAATATCATAGAAAATTCCCACGTACATAAACATAGGAAATCATATCATTTTGGGAGAAATAATGATGCATGTTAATTAACTTGTGAGTAGACAAATGATTCCCATGCATTATTTTATGAGCATACCAATGATACCATTTCATTATTTTATTAACATACCATTGATTTAAATAAATTATTATTTAATGAGATATAAATAATTAACAAATACATTAGTGTGAGATACATGACACCAATCGTCATCATTCCCACATTTTTGTTCTATAAGAAAAAATTCATTCATCGTATCAGGAATATCCATGTTTGTAAAATGGACTTCATATAACTAACAAATGTAATTTCATAATGTGAAACCCAAAGAAATCTACTTGGTAAGGAAAAATTAAAAAACCATGTATATTATTAAATAATATAATTTAAAAGGTGATTGTTAATACAAATACTCCATGGTATTAATATTATTTTGAATTAAAGAGTAAATTTTTTTTGAAATGATAAAGTGTATTTGGAAAACATTTCATAATAATTTCAAAAAGAGATAAGGTTATAATGTACTTTAAAATATAATATAATAAGAGTTGAAATCATAAACCATTAAAATATTATTTGGAATGAAATATCAATAATGTATAAGTTAATACTTGTATATTTTTTCTAATTAAAATTTGTTGTTGAAGGTAAATTGTATGTCTGTGAAAATAAAAAAATGATTCAATATTATATATAACATAATTATTGATCATATTTTGAAAATGGTGATAAATCACATCTTTTAAAAAATAATAAAAATTCTAAAAATCTATAAATAACACATCATTATGTTTCAAAATAGAAAAAGAGAACATTTGTAAGTAGATTGAATATTTGCATGGTATAAAAAATATATACATTAAGAGGATAAGAATTTTTCTTATATTTGTCAATTTTTTCAATGAAGAAAATCCGTCAAAATAGATGAGTTTGTTGTAAAAATGTAAAACCTTATAAAATAAGGATTAAATAAAAATTAATATCATAATATAATTTAATAAAACACCAATTTAAATCTATAGTCCAATTGGTATTATCATAACTCATGAAAATATGTTGGTTTAATAAAACATCATATATTTTCTCTTGACTTCTTGAAAGGTGCGTTAACATCCTATATACTTAACACTTAAATTATAATAACCTATTATATAATCGTATAGATATATTATTCATTCTATATTCATCAATTAAATCCATATATTATAATTATATTAGTGACATATAGTTAATTTGCATCATTAGGTTTTAATAATTTCGATTGTTTCACAAAATTTTAAAAACATTAGTGTTGATCCCCATAATTTGTTTTCATGTTTGTCAATATGTGATTATATGATGCACTAGAATTGATTATTTATTATAATTGATAATGTATTAATCTCATTTCATGATTTTTTTGTATCGATTTATGATGACACAAATGGGTGAAGAGCATATTTTAGTAATTTTTACAATCAAATGATTTTTTTTAAAAAAAATTTAATATTAAAAAAAATTGAAACCATTATATGATGTTCACTATTCAAATAATATGCCTCCAAAAGTTTACAATAATGGTTAGAGATGTCATAATTTAATTAAATGCCACAAACACTCATTTTGAAATGAGGTTTTAATATTATTTATGTCGTTACACCTTATATTTAATCCTTTTACCTTTTTAAGCAATTAGTAACTGATATTTAGCAAGATCATTTATATTTATTTATAATATTTAAATGGAACATATTACATAATTTTTTCCATATGATTAAAAATATATAAAATCCATTTTTAGATACTATTTCTAAAATTGTTAAAATATAAATTTAATATGATAAATGTAAAATACATTAATATAGTTTTGGAGAAAATATATCTTATTTTTTTACATGTGAAATAGAAATTTAAATTGAAGTAAATATTTATGAATAAATATTTTTTCGTAAAAAACACATCGTTTGAAAATAAAAAGGTTTCATAAATTTCACATTATGATTATGCAGTATGGAAGTTATACAAGATAGGATATTTTTAAGAATATGAATGAAATGTATAGGGACCATGAAGTTTATTTTTTCACTAAAAGATAATGGATAATGCGGGGGTATCCAAATTATTGTGTGGGTGTGGTGATTTATAATATTATAATAGGTTGTTATTAAGAAACCCTATTATGGTTGTGTAATTGGATTTATTGATTTAATTAAGATTTGTCCAATAACTAGTTTTCCTTTTGTATATAGTAAATGATTATATATTGGGCAATTGGAATACGATAAGTGTAACACCCCGAGATTTTATGAAAAATATTCTTTTTAATTTAATTAATGTCTTGTGTTGTATGATACACCAAAATGAGCTTGCAAAACATGTATCCCTTACTTGTCTTTCATTACACGCAATCGCGACCTTCCACGATAGCGTGTGTTGTACGCAATACCGAGTTTCGCTAATCAATGATATGTTATATAAACTAGCCGTTATGAATAGTAATACCCAATTTTTGAAATTTTATAAATTTTATCATTCAAAATGGACTTCATTTTTGAATTCCAAATATCGAAATTATCCTGGGGTGAATTTTTGGTATTTTCCTGAAAACATTTAATTTTTGATGAATAGTGAAAACACTAGGTTACTATTCAAAAACCGAGTTTTTATTTAAATAATTATTGATTTTAATTTATTTTATTTTAGGTAAAAATTGATATATAGTACCTATATAAGTTCAATATAATTAATTGGAGTCATTTTATAATAATTTTAGATATATAAAAATTTTATTGAACATTTCACCGTCTTTTACCCACCTCCTAAGAGAATTTTCAAATTCACATAAAACATAATTTTACCGCTTCTGTGAGTGGAATTTCGAAAATCCTAGAGACATGGTTAATATCAAGAACTAAAATGTGGTTCAATGAGATGAAAATAATTTTTGGTGAATAAAAACTTTTTACTAGACCAAAAAAATCCTTAGGAATGATATATAACCCGTTAGGAACACTTGGATTAGATTAGGACAATTATTATTAATTTATTTAAAGAATGGTTAAAATAGCTAAAATCAAAGTTTGATAACTAAATCATTTTTAATATAGGGTTATACATATGATAAATTGGGCAATAAATATTCATTATAAAGATTAAAATATTTCATACATAATGGTATTTTATTTATAATGTTTAGATGTTAAATAATTTAATTTATTTATAACAGAATGATGATGCAGTAATTATCTTATTAATGAAATATTGACATAATTGATGTTATAAATACCCAAATAAATGTAATTTGAGACATTTTATGAATTACACTAAATAATTAGGTTAATATGACATGTTAGTATTGATTTAGTTAACTTTTTTTGAACTAATAATTCTGTTATGATTTTCACAAAAATCAATTACCAAATAGTGTCAAAATTGACATCGAATAGGTTTTTAAAACAAATATTTTATTATTAATTGTTATTTTATTCTTAAAAAGCTAATGTTCTGCCAAATGATTTAGATAAGTTTTATATATTAATAATAAACAACTTGGGGTTCCTTTGGCTTGTTATAGTATGTTTATTAACCTTATAGTGTAACAAACCAAGAAGACATAGTAAATGAAATTTTTTTTAACATAAAGTTTAATCTAAATGATAAGGTTAAAATAGAAACCTAATCTTGTCTAAATTATATTTCATGACTTAATTTATACCCATACCCACATTATCTTTGAAATAACTCAATTTTGATCTATTAAAAACTGAATATGTCTTTATAATAAAATAATATATTTAGTTTTTCCTAAGGTGCCCCTCTCCTCCCTCATAAAAGGGCACCTCCTCCCTCTCTTCCTCACACCACATTGAGCCTTCAAGCTCAGAAAAAACCTGCCAAATTATATTCTACACTTCCATAGAATCATCTTAAAGGTTATGGTATTCTTGAAAGACCAATTTTAGTTCCCTAAGAGGAGGTCTCAAAGAGGCGCTTAAAAAAAATGTTTGTTACCGATTATTTCAACTTTATTTCTTCTTCCACTTTGTCTTCTTTAGTTGGTTCATTATGAATTAATAACATCTGTATAACTCATATAATGATATGTTATTATAGGTATGAAACAACCATATTTCACCATCTATCCATCCTATGGAAAATGAAATCACCACGCATGCGTACGTACGGAATACTGTCTCCACGCCATGGTGAAATCTGTTTTTCCACCAACACCTTAAATGGATGGGTATAATGGTGTAAATAATAACAATATATGGTTATTATAACATCATAATGATTCTTATATATTATACCATCCACTCCAATTCTATTCAATAATTATGGGAACGATCTCATCACTCGTGCATACGTACGGACTACCGTCTCCACGACGTGATGTGATTCATTTTCTATGTTAGCCATACATGAATGATCATAAACATTATATAATGAATAATAATGAAATATTTTAATTCTACTGGATTTATGTATATATATATGTATTTCAACTAATTAGTTTCATTCAATTCAATAAGGAAATGAAAACAGCGTTCATGCGTACGTACGTCCTACCGTCTCCATGAATGGTGTATTTCATTCCTTTTATCGATCTATAATATATATATGTATATGATGAATATATATTATATATAAATCATGATTTACATTTTTGAATTATGTAAATCAGGATATATGTATTAATATCACGAACGACAAGTCGAAACACATACGATAAATGAAATGCTTTTACCCAAAACGCTCTTTAACATGGAATTTACAAAAGAACGGGTAATATAAAGTCATAAGTGAACCATATATGATATCATAACAATGAATATGATTCTGTAATAAGTCAATTACATTATTTAAATCATTATATAGGAGGTCCAGTACGTACGAAGCATATCGAACCTAAGGTAAAGGATAATTTTGCAAATCTCATTTTTTTTCCGAGATTGCTTATACGTAAGTATTTACTTGGGTTATTTTTATCATCCAAGTCCATGTTTTATAAAATTGTTTTTATGTATTTTTAATTTAAATTTTACAAATTTTATCTTTTACTACATGGTATGTAATAAATCATTCTTTTGTTTACGTTACGAGGTACTTTTTGACTTTTCTGACAAAAGTACGAGTAGAATCTTATTTTTAACTTATAAGGCATGAATGGATTTTTACGGTTTTATAAAGCCTTATTTTCATAAAGCTTCCTCCAAAATATTTCATGAATTTTATCAACAAAATCCTTTTATTTTTAAAATTTCATGACATTTTCTGAAAAGAAAATGATTTTGAGGAAAAATGGATATTTTCCTCAAGAATGCATTTCAAGTGTTTTATCTAAACCATTTTTCATCTAATATGACATTATTTCATATTTGTATGTTTCATGTATAATGTCTCCATGATTTACATGGTTTAACTTTTCTTATTAAGAAATGATATCCATTTTTTTATATAGATTATGTGATGATGGGACGATGTTTATGAAACCCATTTTATTTATTGGGTTTTTATGAATGATGTATGTTTATTTTGTGGCACAAGTAAGAATGATTTCATTATGAGATGGGTGGGACCTATATCTCCCTCCAATTCATTGTGTAAAGATTTATATCCCATGAGATAGACATGGATGGAATGGTAAGTTAATCTGGTTCAGTATTACAGGACTGGAACGAGGAGTGAACTCAATTCAGAAAGGGACTTTGTCCACTAAGATGGTCTTGGCAGAAATTCCATGGCTACTATGGAAATCATTACATGTGCTAAATGGATGCCACAATTACATGTTTTATTCCTATGCTATTTTATCATGATTTATGTTACATTATTATATATGCCTTATGTACTTCCATGTTTTATGTCGTTGCTCAAGATTTTGATGTTTAAACATTATGTTCATGTTTTTAAGTTCAAATGTATATATGTTACGTTTTATTTTATCCATGCTTACCTTTAATAGGAATTTGGGATCACCCTTTTTATGTTTTATTTTTCCCCATGATTAAAAGGTTTTAGGTAAGGAAATAATAAGTGGAAGATCTTTATGGGAGATGTTGAAGATCTTTCAACACGATTAGAAGATTACATTCCAAGTATCCAAAGACAATAAACTATTACGGTCCTTGTGTGTATGTTTTTATTATGTATTAAGTATTTCCTCCAAAGTAATGTAATATCTCTATATTTCATGCTCATGGTCTCCACAATTAGTATCAGAGGAAAGGTTTAGTCATCCTTTGGAAACTAGGATGCAAGAACATTAGTGAGATCCCCAGAGATCTTTATACGGTATGTATAGTGATGTCCTTAAGGTTAAGTATAAGTATAGGTTATAGTCCTAGAATTATGGTAACGATATTAGATTAAACCTAAGATGTTATATATTTAAGTTACTCCCCCTTTATTATGATTTTTGCCTCTCAAACTATTCTTTTTGGGTTTTAGAAAATGGCAGGAAACAAGATGATTCATGATAATGAAGGATATCATGGACAATGGAATAATATTCTTCATGAGAAACCAAATGAAATGGGATTTGGAAGTCCAAAAATGATTATTATGCCAAATCATCAATCTCATAATATGATCAATAAACTGAAATTTGGTAAGTTTCATGACTCTGGTAATAAGAGAAAGGCAGAGTTTCATGATGATCATAGAGGAATGAAAGTTAAATTTCCCCTATGTAAATCATGTGGGATGAGGCATCAAGGAGAATGTTTCAAAGGAACTGGAAGATGCTTTGGGTGTGGAAAAGAAGGACATAAATCCAGTAAGTATAAAGGAAAAGGTTCAGTTAACACTATGGATGAGGATTATGGTATAGTTATGACATCAACAATGGTTAAATGTTTTAAATGTGGAATGTACGAGCATTATGAAAACCAATTACCTAAGGTAATGTCTCATAAAGAGAATCAATATGGTCGTATGGGTAATATTTATGTTGATGATGGTGAAGAGACTACAAATGATATATGAGATGAAAGAATTTTTGAAGCTCGATAAATGGTTTAAGAAGGTAGTGGATTTATTACATGTTTATCAAGTGTAATGTTGTATAAGTAATCTCATGGTACTATAGAATAAAGAGACATTTAATGATTGTTACACTTTTGCCTTTCCTTATGTTTTGAAAGTGTTTGGTGAATGGTACCAGTATTTATGGAAAGTAGATGATATGCGCATAATTAATGGGTAAGGAGAAAATTATATGTTTGATAGTATTCATGAGCTCATGACTGATATAAGGAGAAGGTTATATCATTGTTTGAGTATATAGAATTTTTGGATTTTGGTATGTGGAAAGAGTAAAATTTTGACATCATTCATGTTTTCACTAATGTTTAATGGGTATTCATTTTTCAAGAGAATACATGATTAAGGTATTCACATGATTGGAATGTGACCTACAAGATAATGGGGGGTAAATGATGGTTGGTTGATGACATTTCAAATAATTGTTTTCTTTATACTATGAGCATGGACTGATGTATTTTAGATAAAGATTGGAATGGATTATGTTGGACATAAGATAATATTGTTTAAGGATAGAACTTTTTTCTATATTATTCATGGGATGTTATAGTAATTTAGTTTTAGAAAAAGGACAACTTGCAGGACGGGTGACAGCCGATTGCGTCAGATAAGGCTGTGGGAATCGAACCCACAACAGAAGTGCGACTGTCCCTTATCACCAACCAATAGCCTACAAGTAGTCCCTGTTTAGTAGAAACTAGTTTTTTTATATTAAGCGGTATGATATATGAAGTATAAGTCCATTTTAGGAACCATATATGATAAATGTCACTATAGATTGACTTATGTATATTTAATAACTTTTGCTAACCATTTGTTTGAGACAGATGGAATGACCCATCATTCTAACACATGATCTGCTAACACATCACGAATGACAAATTCAACTTAATTTCTTTAAGTGATGAAGTGTAAATTGTTCAAGGCACGAACAACGGTGAGATTATATCGAAATAAAGTAGGAATTGTTTCTAAAAATTTTCAACTTTAGGAAAATGATATTGAAAACAAAAAATTTTGTCCAAGTGCTCTTATATCTTACGAATCGGATGGTACCTTAGATCATCACAAATGTATTGCCTTATTATTAATGGATTTTGCATAGCCATGTTCTATACCACTCTCCATCAGAACTTGATGGTTAGATTTTTCTTCCATATCCATATTTTCACCTATGTTCTCCTATATGGAAACCAGGGGATTAGTTAATTTGGGTAACTGTTTCATTTTATACATTATTTTTTAAAGCCATGTTTTGGAATTCCTTTTTACGATGTGGGTTTCTATTAAAGAAACATTCGAGGAGTAAACCATTTATAACCCAGATGAATTTCGAGGGCAAAATTCATTTTATGGGGGGTAGAATGTAACACCCCGAGATTTTATGAAATATATTCTTTTTGATTTCATTAATGTCTTCTGTTATACGGTACACCAAAAGGAGATTTCACAACATGCATCCCTAACTTTTCATTCATTACACTCAATCACGACCTTCCACAATAGCGTGTGTTGTACGCAATACCGAGTTTCACTAAAAATTGTTATGTTATATAAACTAGCCATTATGAATAGTAATACCCACTTTTTGAAAGTATATAAATTTTATCTTTCAAAATGGACTTCATTTTTGGATTAGGAATATCAAAATTATCCTAGGGTGAAATTTTGGTATTTTTCTGAAAATAATCAATTTTTGATGAATAGTGGAAATACTGGGTTACTATTCAAAAACCGACTTTTTATTTAAATAATTATTGATTTTATTTTAATTTATTTTAGGTCTAAATTGATACATAATACCTATATAAATTCAATTTAATTCATTGGAATCATTTTATAATAATTTTAGATATATAAAAATTTTATTGAACTTTTCATCGTCTTTTACCCACCTCCTATGAGAATTTGCAAATTCACATAAAACATAATTTTACCGCTTCTGTGAGTGGAATTTTGAAAATCCGAGAGACATGGATAATATCAAGGACTAAAATGTGGTTCACTGAGATTAAAATAATTTTTGGTGAATAGTATCTTTTTACTTTTTTTACCACGGTTAAAAGTAAATAGTGTAATTAAGGGTAAAAATATTATTTTTATTGCCCTAAAACATATATTAATTCTATTGGATAAATTTAATTCGACCAAAAACAACCTTAAGAATATAAAATGACCATTTAATCCCACATGGATTAGATTAGGACATTTATTATTAATTTATTTAAAGAAGGGTTAAAATTGTTAAAATCAAAGTTTAATAACTAAATCATTTTTAATATAGGGTTATAAATATGATAAATTAGACAATAAATATTAATTAAAAATATAAAAATATTTCCTACATAATTTTATTTTATTTATAATTTTTAGACATTAAATATTTTAATTTATATATGACAAAATGATGATGCATTAATTATCTTACTAATGAAATATTGACATAATTTATGTTATAAATACACAAATAAATTTAATTTGAGACTTTTTATGAATTAAACTAATTTTCTAGGTCAATATGACATGTTATTATTGATTTAGTTACTCTTTTTCGAACTAATCATTTTAATATTTTTCAAAAAAAATCATTTCCCAAATAGTGTCAAAATCGACATCAAATAGTTTTTAAAACAAATATTATATTATTAATTGTTATTTTATTCCTAAAAATCTATGTTTTGGCCAAAAGTCTTTGATAGGGTTATATAGATTAATAATAAAAAACTTGGGGTTATATTGGCTTGTTATAGTATGTTTATTAACCTTATAGTGTAAGAAAACAAGAAGACACGGTAAATGAAAATTTATTTAACTTAAAGTTAAATCTAAATGATATGGTTAAAATAGTAACCTAAACTTGTATAAATTCTATTGGATGAGATTATTTCGACCCATACCTACCTTAGCTTCGAAATAACTCAATTTGGATCTATTAAAAACAAAATATGACTTTGTAATAAAATTATATTTTTAGTTTTTCATAAGGTGCTCCTCTCCTCCCTTAGAAAAGGGCACCTCCTTCCTCTCTTCCTCACACCACATTGAGCCTTCATGCTCGGCCAACCCCTAAAAAATTATCTTCTACACTTCCATAGAATAATCTTAGAGGTTCTGGTCTTCTTCAAAGACCAATTTTGGTTCCCTCATAGGAGGTCTCAAAGAGGCGCTTCAAAGAAGATGTAATGTCTGTTACCGATTCACTCAACCTTATTTATTCTTACACTTATTTATTGTTGTTGTTTCATTATGAAGTAATAACGTCAGTATAACTCATATACTGATATGTACTATATGTATGAAATACCCTTATTTCATTATCTATCCATCCTACAGAAAACGAAATCACCACGCGTGCGTACATACGGAATACCGTCTCCACACCGTGGTGAAATCTGTTTTTCCACCAACACCTTAAATGGATGAGTATAATGGTTTAAAGAACAACTATATATGGTTATTATAACATCATACAGATTCTGATATATTATAACAGCCACTACAATTCTATTCAGTAATTATGGGAACGATATCATCACTCGTGCATACGTACGGACTACTGTCTCCACGATGCGATGAGATTCATTTTCCATGTTATCCATACATGAATGATAATAATGTTTATAAAATGAATAATAATGAAATATATGAATGATACTGGATTTATATATATATATATATATATATATATATATATGTCATATATTTAGTTTCATTCCATTCTTTAAGGAAACAAAAACAGCGTTCATGCGTACGTACGACCTACCATCTCCACGAATGGTGTATTTCATTCCTTTTATCGATATATAATATATATATATATATATGTATATGATGAATATATATTATATAAAAATAATTTTTTACATTCTGTAATTATGTAAATAAGGATATAAGTATTAACATCAAGAACTACATGTCGAAACACATACAATAAATGAAACGATTTTACCCAAAACACTCTTTAACATGGAATTTACAATAGAACATGAAATATAATGTCATAAGTGAACCATATATGATATCATAACCATGAATAAGATTCTGTAATAAGTCAATTACATTATTTAAATCATTATACAGGAGTTTCAGATACGTACGAAGCAGATCAGACCTAAGGTAAGGGATAATTTTGAAAATCTCATTTTTTTTCCGAGATTTCTTATACGTATGTATTTACAAGGGTTATTTTTATCATCCAAGTCCACGTTTTCTAAAACAAATTATGCATGTTTAATGTAATTTTTACCCATTTTATATTTTAATACATGGTATGTAAGGAATATTTCATTTGTTTAGGTTACGATGTACTTTTTGACTTTTCTGACAAAAGTACGAGAAGAATGTTATTTTTAACTTATACAGCGAGAAAGGATTTTTACGGTTTTATAAAGACTTATTTTCATAATGCTTCCTCCAAAAGATTTCATGACTATTTTCAAAAAAATATTTTTCTTTTAAAATTGCATGAAATTTTGTGAAAAGCAAATGATTTTGAAGAAAAAATGATATTTTCCTCAAGAATTCATTTCAAGTGTTTTATCAAAACCATTTTTCATCTAAAATGACATTATTTAATATGTCTGTGTTTCAAGTATAATTTCTATATGATTTACATGGTTTCACTTTTCTTATTATAATATGATATTCATTTCTTTTATATGGATTATGTGATGATGGGATGATTTTTATGAAACCCATTTTATTTATTGGGTTTTTATGAATGATGTATGTTTATTTTGTGGCACAAGTAATAATGATTTTAATATGAGATGGGTGGGACCTATTTCTCCATCCAATGAATTGGGTTGAGATTTATATCTCATGAGATAGACATGGTCGGAATGGTACGTTAATCCGTTTCAGTATTACAGAACTAGAATGAAGAGTGAACTCGATTCAGAAAGGGACTTTGTCCACTAAGATGGTCTTGGCAGCAATGGCTTGGCTACTATGGAAATCATTACATGTTCTTAATGGATGCCACAATTACATGTTTTATTCCCATGCTATTTTATCATGATTTATGTTCCATTATGATCTATGCCTTATGTACTTCCATGTTTTATGTCGTTTCTCAAGATTTTAATGTTTAAACATTATGTTCATGTTTTTATATTCAAATGTATATGGTATGTTTTATTTTATCCATGCATACCCTTACATGGAATTTGAGCTCACACTTTTTATGTTTTGTTTTTTCCCAGGATTAAAAGGTTTTAGGTAAGGAAACAAAAGTGGATGATCATTATGGGAGATGTTGAAGATCTTTCACCACGATTAGAAGATTACGTTCCAAGTTTCCAAAGACGCTAAACTATTACATTCCTTGTGTGTATGTTTTTGGTATGTATTAAGTATTTCTGCAAAAGTAATGTAATATCTATGTACGTAAATCTTCAGGTCTCTACAATAAGAGTATCCTGTTATGAAATTAATGTATAATTATTTTAAACACATTATAGAGAATATCATTAGGTTAATCCTATAATAGGGAGTTCCATGTCAGAAACCAGCCCGCCTACTATGGTACCCTGAAACCCAAGATGATCATGACATATCCTAATGGGTTTTTTACAATCAAATAGGGTTGATTATTAGAACCAAGCATCATAAAATATAATAGTGGGAATAATTTTTTGAAATAAATAGTGTAAGAAAAAAGTACATATCAATATGCTCAAAATCAAAACTGTAGAGGAAGAACATTTCAAGAAGACAAACAAATAAATAACCCCAATGTATGACCATAATGTACCAAAACTGATAATATGAAGTAACCCAATTCCAAACAGAAATAACTCTCAATATCCCAATGATCAACAAATAGAACCACCACTATGTGGAAATTTTCCCTTGATTAAACCCAGTAGAAGAAATTCAACAATTATCGAAGGCAAAGGTATGGTGTGAGATGAAATTATAGTAGGTTCTCTCCATGTTTAAATAATAGGGTGCCACAAAAAAAACAAAACAATGCCTTCAATTTAAAATAAAAGATGAATGGTTGTACATGATATTATTTAAAAAAATAAGGATTTGTCATTTGAATTTTTGGAAACAATATAAAATAACATCTTAATAAAAATTTTATTTAAAATAGCTTCTATAAATTCACAAGGAACATGTAAATAAGTTTTACCAAAAATGGAATATATATCAAAATAATTCATAAATGAGAAACTTGTTCATTTTCAAAGTGGTTTGATAGTTGTAGGTTATGGAATCTTCAAACTATCATAGAGTGATAAGGAATATGTGAAAACATGACCCTAGGACATTTGTCATAGGGGACTAACCAACACCCTTCTGAGGATAAGATCCACCATGGTATGCTTGTGTTATATTTGTATTGTGTAAATCTATTGCCAGTGTAATTCCAAACTATAATGTTTTTTCTGAATTACTCACAAACTATGTAGGATTCAATGTTATCAATCAATAATCAATAAAGGGAATATTATTTTCAAAATAATTCAAAATACAATTTCTATATTTACCATTTTTATATTTCAATTTCACTTAAAAAACAAAAAAACATGGGTTTTTAATAAATTCATGATTTCTTTTGAGAACAAATCCAATCAAAGGTTCTCATAAAAAAATTATTTCAATTTTCTCAAATACAAATTTCAAGACAATTAAATCCAAAATAGTTTCATAATTCTATAATTTTTATCAAATCCAAATAACACCCTAATACATTATAATATGGGTTTTTCCACAAAATACATAGCTCTTCAACTTAAATACAATTCTATATAAAAGTTAGTTTGAGAAATTAAATTGAAAAAAAAAATAAATCAAATCAATCAATTTAAGGTTAAATCAGATAGCCAAATATATATGGAATGACCTACCAAAACAATGTGATCACACATCACAACACCTACAATAGAAAACACCAAGGATGGATATGGGTAATAGAGATTCTAGAATTATACCTATATTAAATATATTAAACAAATTATATTAGATATATAAATAATAATAATATCTAAAAAATAACTATTATGAGGGAATAATATAGTGGAATATAAAGAACGATAAAATTACACTTATCGGGTAGAGATTAATCACATTCATCTTACATCAATACTCATTGGAAAGAGATTATAGGAGTAAAAAAGGATTTATGAGAGCCAGATAAACCAAGGTAATAGATATATTAAATGTTAGGTTGGATCAAGTTATCAAATTGGGGGGTTTCGAATTTTAAAACAATTTTCAGAATAAAAGAATTTTTTGTGCAGATTTAGTTGGGAAGGGCCACATGGGATGTTAAACCATGATTCCAAACTGAGAACCCTTATAAAGGGTAGAATGATTTATAATAGGTTTATGATTTTTTTTAAACATTTTTCCAACCCTGAAAACCCTCACCAATTAGGTTTTCAAGATTTTCACTTGGAAAGTGCACTATTTGCGAAAACTGTGCCCCAAAGGAGAACAACCCAATAACATTCCAAAATTAAAAAAAATCATCTTGATGAAACCCAATACAATACACAACAAAATAATTACTGAAAATATGGTAAATTATTACCACCATTGATGTTTTCAATCCTCGGAATGCATGTCAAGAAGACTCTAGGACAAAAAGGAGTGGGCACTTCTCCCTTGTCAGTGCCTCTATCATGCACATCACCTGAGTATAAGAACCATTCTTCCATAGCACTGAAACCAATGGTATCACCCTCCCACTAGGTATCATGATTTTATAATCAACTATCCCGACTCTATTCTCAATCATGGATAAATCAACCGCAACCTTGAGATCACTTCAACTTAGAACAACAGATGGATTTGAAATATAATTTCATAATTGAGATACATGGGACACAATATGTTTTGATGTCCTCTATAGAAAAAAAGTTAAATAGTATGATATTTTCCCCACCTTATCAAAATCCTCAAAACTCCAATAAAATGAAGACCAGTCGTCCCTTGTCTCCTAAACCATCGATGACCCAAACATGGTGAACATTTCAAGATAAAAAAACCAACAACTGAAAATTACAGTGTTCTATGCTGATGATCTTTATAATATTTATATTGACTAGGTGATGTAAAACTAATATGAAAATTTAAAATAATAATTACAATTTTTTCTCAAATCATTACCAGTCCAGCAAAGAAACATTCACAGATCTTCGACTAACACAACTAACATTTACAAGGCCTTCTATATAAGTCCACTAAAGGATCCATTCTGTTCACAGACTGGTAACGATTGTTATATGAAAACTCAAATATCCTAAAATGATCATCCTAATCCATAGAAAAATTAAGGATGCTGAAATGATGGATTTCTTCAAGAATTTATATATCTCTCTATGTCTGTCCATTTGACTATGGATGTTATATCGTACTCAAATGAACTATATATCACAGTGACTCATTAAGTAGTCTCCAAAATTGATATGTAAAATGATGATCTCTATTATATATTATAAAATACATAAATGTGTTCAAGAAAAAATGTCCTTCACATAAAAATTTCCTATCTACTAAACATTAGTAGTATCTTGAATGGGCAACAAGTGATCAATTTAGTTAGTCGAATGATCAAAAACTATATGACATTATTCATTCTCTTTGTTTGTGGAATCCTAAACAATAATTCCATAGAGATATAATCCTTCTTCAATTGTGGTACTATATATGGATGAAGAAAACATGAAGGACTCATGTTCTTAGCTGTATCCTGATTGCATGTATAATAATAAGAGACAATATAAGTACTGCACTTTCTCATACTTGGCCGCCAAAATTGATGCCACGTGTCATAGAACATATTTGTGGTTCCTGAGTTCACTGAACAAGGGCAATAATATAAATGCACTATCACACCATTTCTCATGTCTAATGATAGA
Organism: Viscum album; assembly: GCA_963277665.1. NCBI lineage: Eukaryota > Viridiplantae > Streptophyta > Magnoliopsida > Santalales > Viscaceae > Viscum > Viscum album. The sequence continues at coordinate 1,471,551,311 of OY728161.1, forward strand.
ATTAAATTATTCTAAAAACATAGAGCACTATCTATGGAAAAATAACAATAAATAATGATCTCCCAACAATATAGAGAGTCTCCAATGCTAATAAACTGAAATTAAATCATTTCTTAATGAAGAAACATCTTGATAAAAATAGATATCAACTAAACAATAGATAAGACAACATCTTCCCCTAATTCCCAAGCTCCTATATGAAACTATGCTAAGTGATCCAACAGATTCAACTCTTCTATGGATTCTTTTATATCCTCGGTTAGAAGTTTTTTGCTAAAAGAATATACAAAAACATTCCCTTTACCTATGGTATAAGAGATTCCAATGTCTAATTATTATAGTTCTTCCACCCAATTCCTCTAGTGGAGATTAAATAATTTTTGAAAATAATTTATAACTCAACCTCTTGGGGTCTGAAAACATTGTAAACAATTCTATAAAAAGTTAATGCAACCAACTCTTAGGTGCATGCATCACGAATTCATGTTCAAAGTCATGGGTCAGGTAATTTTTATCATGTGTCCAAATTTATCGAGATATATAAGAAATAACATGATCACCCTATATAAGAAAAAAATCCCAAAACTGATCCTGATGCATCACTGAGTACCATATAACCCTACCCGGTCTCTTGAAGAGTCAACACGAGCACAATATTCAAAAGAAATTTTATCTCAACAAAATTACTGTAAAAATTTTCATCCCAATAAAACATTTCTCCATATTGAGTTATAGAACTCATCATAGATGTCAAGTATTATATATCCATTACACACCAGTGATAATATCGTACTAAGCCCAAGAATCTTCGTATCATAAAAACAATATGCAGTTGTTCCCATGTCATAAAATTTTACACTGTCACATGATGAACAAAATTACTATGTTCTAACATCATATTTCCCAATAACATCACATCATAAATCAAGAAATTACATTTTTATATGATGGAATGATGTTAGTGATTTATCAAAAACATTATAACTACTGCCATATGAGGCACATGATCCTCTTAAAAATAAGAGTAAATGAGGATTTCATTAATAAACACCAAAAAACATTTCATGATACTCAATTAATATCATACTCAATAATTAAATAATGATATATATAGCGTTTTATATACCAAATGGAATTGAAAGGTACTCATAATTTCGATACCTTCTCCCTATGGTAGTTATCTGGAATTCATATTATTTTATTCTATACAGGTGATAACTAGAGAAAAATGCAATATCTGAATACCACTTCAACCCTATAACTGATCAAAAATATCATAAATTAGTGGGAATAAATAATTTTTTATTTACCATAACTCATGATATTCTTGTAATCAACACAAAAGTGAAGTGGCCATCACCTTTCATTGAAAATAGAATAATCCATGACCAAAGGGGCACACTCCGTCGTATAAAGTACTTCTCTAAATGATCATCCAATCAATTCTTCATCTCCAATATTTCAGTGGGTTTTATGAGCTATGAATGTATAGATACTGTCTGAGAACCATGACCTAAAAAAATAGAGAAATTCACCTCTCTTACTGATGGAAAATAATACAAATAAAAAGAAAAACGTTGGGAAACTAGTTGAAAAATTATGGGATATCACCATTAAAAAATTCCGGCTCCGGGTAAAAAATAAGACATAGATATCACTTTCTAAAAATCTGGATAATACGGTTCAGTTCAACTTGAACACAAGTTATATTCTCCCCGAACGACATGACACACTCCATTGGGTGCAATTATAGAGACCCATAAAATATAATATTCAATTAGGTATTTATTTGGAATGAGAAAATTAATCCCAAAAATTATGTAAAATGGATTTTTGTTGAGAAACAAAAACACAAAGTAAGATTGATATCTAATATTGGTAAAACACAATCAAGAAAATTAAGAACCTTATCTCTTTTGGTTCTGATGGGTGTATAAATATCCATTAGATATTATAAATGATTTGTATGTAGATTTAGAATATTTATAATACATGATGAAATGTATGAATTAGATGAACTTATATAAGAAATTAGTCAGTAAATATTAATAAATAGTGATGATATATTACATAGTCATTGGACCTATTTCTACATTCTTTAGAGACTCTTACAATACAAGAAGAAGATTCATTTCAGATGCCTATGGTTGTAACCACTTTTCTCATGAATTATCTGATCGCACCGTAGTATGTTTGGGTGCATATGATCCTATGACACTACATGGAGCAAAATATATATTACATAAATTTTGTAAATGACCTAAAAATCCATATGAAATATATATATTGGGTGACATAGTGCAAAAATGTTTTGAGTTCCAAGGATTTCCGCACATATGGGAAATCAAAATGGCCTCTTCAAAGCACTACAAGAGATCTAGAATAACCCTACTATTGATAACCCCCATGTGACTCATCATGAATCATATTCAATTTCAATGATCCCACATATCCACCATTGGGAGAAATGTTAACTCATATAAACCATATCCTACCATCCATGTTGTGCACAACCATCAACTATCTCTCCAGTATGTCCACATTGGCAGTAATCATCAGTAAGAAATCCATTGAATGAATATCATTTCGAAGTCACAAAAAAACCATTTATTATTAATATTATAATTCTTTATAATATGATGTTAAATCATCACAAACACTGAAAACCGATTTTCATATGCTGTCTAAGTTTGAATGATTTCTTTAGTTTGAAAAAATTCAATAGCATTGGACATCAACATAGAATTCGGATTGAATTATTTGGGGGAAAGGACATTAATTTATTTCCACTCTAATAAATCTTTCTTATTTTTCATCACCATTGTGTCCCTCTATCTTCTGATCGGACCTTCCAACTTGAAGGTGGAACATTTCTACTTTATTAAATAAGGTGATTTTAATAAATAAGATAATGTTTGAACTCAACTAAAACAATTCATTGGCCATTGAAGATCTATTGAGCCATAGATCCCAAGTGGATCCTTGTGAATGAATTCATGTGATGGAATTTTGAATTCATCCTACTTAGTGTCCATTGTTGGATCCTAAATAGAAACAGGTTCTTGTTATTATCTAAGAGATTGAAAACATAAACATCAACCTCGACATGTTTTAGGTCCATGAGAGGATTTTATTTTTCTGATTAATTAGTTGATTCCTTCGGGATTCTATTAGAACATCTTCTCAGAGAAACAATGATACACAACATTATGAAACAACATTTAATAATTCATAATGTCACACATAACAAAAATCAAACATTAGTAATATGGAAATATAATCTGATCAGATAGATAAAAAATATTTGAATTTCAAATACCCAAATTAATATTAGGTAAAATACTAGAGAGACTCATCAGAATTCATTCCAAAAACTACCCATTGTTACTTATGGAACATTATGATGTGATCTATCCTAGTACTCACTCACAACTCTCTTCTATATCCCTACCAGATTATACAATTTCATACAAACATAAATTAATGATACATATCATACCCCAGTGAAAACACTTTATAATGAACCAACCCAACCACCTTTGTACCATACCACCCACTCCATTCTTGACATAGCCCAAAGGGTCTTCTTGATCCCCATGGGAAGGGAAATGGATCCTACCATCATATAAGATAATGGTGGGAAAGTTTTTTATATATAAACAGTTGATGAATCAACTACATATCAGTATGATCGAAAGAAAACTCCATAGGGAGAAAAATACCAAAATTCAAATTGGTAAAAATCAAAATTTACATCTATAGTGTACCAGAAAAAATATAGAACAACCCATGTGCTAATAGACACAACTCTACATGTCCTTTGGTTTATCAACAAGAACCACCTCTAGGTGGAAACTTCCACATGCTCAAACATGGAAGAAGAAAATATAAAAACACATGATGGAAAATTTAGAGTGTGAGATAAGATCCCAATAGGGTATCACTTTGTGTTTTCTAATAATATTCCACAAAAATGAACCAAATAATAATTTAAATTTTTAAAAAATAGGTATTGATTTACAAGAGAATATTAAAAACAAATCATTCATTAAATTTCAGTTTATGGAAACATTTCAAAACAATGTCTTAATAAAAAAAATTTAAATAGTTTATATAAATTATGAAGGCATGTTTATAGATTTTTTAAAAACAACAACATATATATAAAAATAATTCACAAACGAGAAACATGGCCATCTACCAAGAGTTATGATTGTTATAGATTATGGGATCCTCATAAAATTATATAGTGATAATGTAAATGTGCACACACAACCCTTGGACACATGTTAGAGAGGATGAATCAACATCTAATTGAGGATAAAATCTGATAATGTATTATTTTACATGTAAAGAATTAATCCATTTCTATTTCAACCCATTGTGTTGATCCTAAATAACTATCTAACTTACTAGGATTTCATGTTCTGAAACAATATTCAGTAATGGGAAAATTATTTCAAAACTGTTCCAAATGAAATTACCTCATTTACCATTCAAATATGCCAATTTATCAATAAATCCCAACACATGGGTTTCTAATCAATTCATGAATTTTTGGGGTAAAACCAATACAATTTTATTATCAGTAAAATTTAATCTCCTTTTCTCAAATATAAATTTCAAATCAATTTATTCCAAATCAATTTTACAATTCAATAAGTTTCATCATATTTAAATCTCACCACAAGTAATTATAATTGGGGGGTTTCCCCAAAATCATTACTTTTTCAATTCATATCCCAATTTGGATGAAATTTGTGTTTTATAATCAAATTTAGAGAAATTTAATCTAAATTAAGAAATTAATGTTAAATCAATTGGAAAAAATTATACATAACCGTCTACCAAAAAAGAGATCATGTCTTAGAATTCCTATAATGGGAAACTGCAATGAATAATGTCAAAAGTGATGATATAAAAATAAACGTTATATTAAATATCTAAAATAAGTCATATTAGATATATAAAAAATACGATCTTAAAATCAAAAGGATGAGATAAGAATTTGGAGGAAGGTAATTAATGGGGGAAGAATTCTTATTGGGGAGAGGTTGAACGAAATCAGATTTGGTAGATCCTCTTCAGATTAGGTTTGTAGGATACAAAATATGTCTTTTAGTGGCCTTCCAACCAAATAAATCATGATATGGTGTGTTAGGGTCATACAGGGGGGGTCAAATGGTGGGTTCAGAGATTAAAAATTAATATTATATGAATTCAATGAGTATGGTTAGCTGGGTAGGGTTGCAATGTTTGTTAAACCATGAGCCCTAACTATGAACCCAACTAAAGGGGTGATAAGTTTCAACTAGGAGGGAACATAGTTTTTCAAAACTTTTACCAACCATTCAACCAATCACACTCTGGGATTGAATATTTTTCACAAATAGTTAGTATTGTTTCGGAAAAATGTGCTCCCAACATATACATCCCAATAACATTAAAAATTTCTAAATTTTCACCCAATGGAATCCAAGATGAACCCTAAACAGAAAAATATTATATATACTATCACAGAGTACCTCAGAATATTAAAAGGATGTAATATTCTACTATGTGAGTAAAAACTTTTTATTCAATTTTTTAGTAAATGGGAATGATAAGAATATATTTTATTTTCTATCACTATTTTGTGAATAGATGGTTCAGTGTCAACATTAAAGAATTATGGAAATAGTGGTGATATAGGAACTCAATGTATTGATAATTTACCCAACGAGAAAGTTTTATAATATAATCAAAAAAATTTCTAGTGAATGGATGGTTTTTATAGAGATGATTTATGTATCTACATGATTATAGGATGTATTTTTTGAGTGTTGTGAGATATTGTGTGTACACTATCACTATAGAAAAGATCATTTTTGGATATAACATTTTAATTCAGAAAATAATCATTGATCATGATAGTTTAAAAGAAATTTATTAATGTATGGTGAGGAATTTGAAGGTAAATAGTTTTATAATGATGAGTTTATAATAACATACATAATTTTACGTATATGAAATAATGATATTTCAATTTTTATTAGAGTAAATGTCAAGTGATATATAAATTTCAAAATTTTGATCAAGTGGGGGTCATTTTCATGACACATAGAAGATAATGTCATGGTTTATGAAATTTGGAAAAAAAAAAGTTTCATTTTATGAATTTCAATACAATTATATATAACTATTATTTAATTTGTCACTATAGAGCCCATATAAACCATGGTGGTAGAAAACTAGAACCTTTAATATATTTCCCAAGACGTCTAATGAGATGATATGTATGAAGGTACAAAAAACCTAACAATTAGGATCGTGATTTGAGGCCAGTAATGTCCAAATATCCCACTACAGTCTCAATATAGATCCACATTGATTTTGGTGTTTTTATCATACCACAACATTAGTGTTATAGTATTTGAAAATATAAAGTGTTTTTTCCTCAAAACCACTAAAATATCCACCTATTATAGTCAATTTAAGTATAGGGGTAATTCTCCCCTCGCCCTCTTCTCCATTATTTCATTCCCCTTTGAAATGTTTTAATTACAGTGTCCTCAGTTCATCGATTAAATGTAATATAACTCCTTTAATCTTATTACTTCTTAAATTAGTTACTATCTAATTTATTTCTATTCATTTGTTATTTGGATTTTTATTAAATTAGATAATTTTATGATAACATCATATAAATAGGTATTTTTTAAGGATTCAATTATTAAGGCTCAAGAAAGATGATTTTATGTTAGTTCTCACCAATTCACTTGAGGTTTCTAACCTTAAGAGTAGTTGTATGATTTGTATGAATTTTTTTAATAATTGATGATTAATTGGGTTTTTTAATTTAATGAAATTAATTATTGTAGGTCCATGAGGACGGTGAAACATGTTTTCTCCCATTTTTGAGATTTTTCATTATTTGGTTTCTCGTTGTGAATTTTCTCATTAATGTCAATTATGATATTTTTATTTATAGAAAAAACATATAAATTTGTTGAATTAATAATGATATAAACACATATTGGTTTTAATGATAAATAAATTATTCATAGATTAAAAAATTGATCATTGGTTAATGTAGGTAGCCTTCACCCAATGAGTATTTTTATTTTCGTAGAATATGTTAGCTTTCTTCATGGATACTTTATAAATATATGATTATGGTAATAATTTTTATAGTAGTAATAATAAATAAATTATTGATATTATTAATATTACTAATAATTATAATCCTTATAACATGTTATTATGACTTAATCATCATTATAAAATAATATTTCTGGTATGGTGGTTTGAGATGATTTCTTTTGAGATTTTTATATAATTAAATGGTTCACATATAATATATGATTATTGAAGATAATGTTTTGAAATTATTTATTTTAATAACCAGGATAAAAAATGTATAATTTTGAAAAAATATTTTAAATTAGAATGGTGAGATTTATTGATGGATTTTCATGATAATTTTAGACATGGTCCACAGTTCAATAGTGAGCATTTCAGATACATTTGTAATTGTTTATTCATATAGTTTTTTTTTTATTTTGGAAAAAATATTAATGAAATATGATTTTGGGAAATATTTTATTCTGATTATGCTCATGAGGGTGATTTATAATTTTCAATGAATATATTATTATTTTTGGATTACTTAATTATTATTTTCAAGTACAATATATATATATATTATGAGGTATGATATTATTTTATATATATATATTCATTTAAATGATGGATTTTTTTGACTTGGATGAGATTTCATGTCGATGATTTCTTGATGTTATGTACTTTGAGAATTTTGTGAAATCCAACAGATATGATGTTGAGACAATGAGTCATATGATCTCGATTGATTGGTGAAAACTCAAAAAAATCATAGTCTACCATTGATAGGTTAACACACTCATGATATGATTTGTTCAATGGATAAACTTGATATGGTTAAATTAAGTATATACGGAATTAGTTATGGTGAGAGTGTTTACCTTCAATAATTTTAGAGGAATTATACATATTACGAGTTACACCCAATGAAATGTAAATTAATAAGTTATACTATTTTTGGATGATATGTATACACAACTAATTTATTATGATTGATAAATCAAATAATATTTTGGTTGATAAACATAGTACCAATTTGATCTGTGATAGGTTTTGATATCATCGGAAATAATGAGAGTGGTTTCTCTAATCAGTGTATTTTGGATTCAACAAAACGATATTGTGTAAATATGAATAATACAAGGGATAGAGTGATAAATTTTCAATGAATCTCAGATATAGAGGTTATTTTAAGGAAAACCTATTCGTTTATACCTACTTGAGATATAAAACATTTATATGTACTTATGAGGCAAGGTGTTTTGATTTATTTTTCAAGATTATTTTTAGACATATGCATTATAATTTATTACATATGGTTTTATTAATATGGAATTATGGGTGATGATACTCTAGGTCATATGGTATAATATCTGTCGGTGAATCTGATAGCTTAATATAACAATTTCATTCAGATGTCCCCTTGTATTAATCTTTTTTATAACCATGAACATGGTATTCACCATAGATTATGTTATCCATATACAATATATATTGTATATGTATAATTTTAGTTATATTGGATCTTATAGTAGGATACAACCACTTCTATGATGATTGATATATTTATTAGTGTTAGGGTTCCCTAGGTGTAGTATGGATTAAAAATATTATTAATTATAAATAAGGGATAATACCCTATGGTTATGTTGATTAAAGATATTTAAATTTCAAATATTTTTTTCTAACAACTAATGTCCAGCCTCCATGTTTCTGGAATATTTACAAAACATTGTCTGTTTTTATTTTTTCTTCTCATTATACATCAACACTCTATAATTACAAAACTCATGCCACAATGATTATTATGATTTCATATGCAAAAGGTCTGTATTTTACAATTATATATAAAAAATATTTCTTCATTAACATTCAAAAAATAATCATGGTCATATAGATATATATGTGAAAAACATCTCTATATTGATGAATATTATTTCTTGTTAAATTTCCAAAATATTATTTAAATCCGGACATCATATGAGTTTGGAATGGAATAGTTTAGGTTCCTTATAAAAATATAAATGAAAAACACTATCAAAATACTAGGAGATTAATAACATTACATATAATGAATATTTAGTGGTAAAATAATTTTAAAATTATTTAAATCATAAACTATCATTAAATAAAACCCAATATATATATATATGGATTTTTTTTCTGACGATAAATCTCAATAGTTTTTTTAAAATCTAAATTATATACAACCCATACGTATTCAATCATTTTAAACCATCATTGATAATTATTATCTACTTTCATTATCTTAATATCATATTCAATTAATTACCAATCATATACTCTAGGACCTCAAGAGTCATACTCTCCATGATAAAAATGTTTAAAATAACATATTTTATCAATGAATGACTTCCTTAACCACATGTTTTGACACTTCACATCACTTTATTAGTTTTATCAACACTAATATATTTCCAAATAATTATACTGTTGATTATATAATAATGAAATATCCACTTATAGATAATTTTATGTGTATTCTATATTGGAAAAAATTAACAAACTACATGACATTGAGTAACCCTCCCAAATTATTAGTGAACCTAGAGTGTACTTCTCTAAAGGTTTTAAGTAAATATAAATAAAAAAATCATGGATTCTACATGAGAATACATACATTTCCCTATACAACTTGTAGGAACCTTTATAAATTCTTAGTTTTTGAAAAACTCATTGTTAACCAATCATGAAAAAATTAACATTTATTATTGTGATGGAATCTTATCTAAAGAATTCATTCTTATAGAGATAGATTTACTCTAATAAAAAACAAACACGCCTCAAAATATTTATTTGAAAGAAGCTTTATCATAATATCCACAACATTAATATTAGTAGAAAAATACTCTAAATTATTTAAAACTTTCTTAATGTTTTCTTTGATAAATCCAAATTTAATCTTAATGTAAATATACATTTAAAGATGAATTGTATTTATATTAATTTTTATATAAATTGAGTCATAAAATTTTATTGAAATTAATAATGTCCCATTAACATCAATATCTTCAAACTATTATTCATCTATAAGTGAATTATATATTATTGAGTAACTGTTATGTATTTATCATTTGTATTTGATGATGAAATGAAATATAGATTCTTAATAATCCATGAAAATTAGAAATATCTATGATTGAATTCACCGGATGATGTGAACATAATATAATTCACTAAACTAGCACAATGCACACCAATATATCCCATTATACCCAAATATGACCTACCTATATAAAATAGTAAAATATCAATTATATATTTGGTGTTAAAAAAGTGTTATTTTTTATTTTAAGCTTATGGATTTAATATTAAAAACATTGATACCGCTATAAACCAAATTTAGGAAATATAATGTCTTATATTATTGCTTTTATATATAATATAGTTCTATTTGTTTTACCATACTTATAGAATCTACCATTATTTCATCAATATCATTTGAAAAAAATTATGTAAATAGCGTCTAATGATATTATTTCATTAATATACATTGTTTCTAAATTTTAAATTTAAAAATTCAAAATTATATTATAAAATAAAATATTCATTCCATAATTTAATTACGAACAATATATATAATATTATAAACTAAATAATCATTTATATTTTAATCATTATTAAAAACATCCATTAATATCTTCCTATAAATATTCTATAAATCTTAAAAATAATATTTCATTCACTAAATATTCTACCATGTCTCTTTCATTTCCATAATTCCTAAAATTTATATTGTAAAAAACTAATCCATAATTAAATTAATGTTTTTTTCAAGTATGAATCAATAATTAAATACATACCCCTTAGTATCTTTTTTTCCTATAATATGAATTCTTCATGTAAAACTTTATTTCCTTGTATTCATGAATGAGAAAAAAATTTAAATATTCAATGGAAGATTCATCCTAATAATCACCATTAATATTAGATTCTTTATAAAATTTATAGAATAAATTAAATTTATTTTTAAATATTTTGGAAAATAATTACCTTATCATTTCAATCATTACGTGGAAGAAAATACATCATTTATATATTTCCATAAATTTTTAGAGTTTCTTTTTCACATGAATCAGGATTTCTTTCAAACAACTAATCTTATTTATTCAATTTTTTTCCAAAACCCATATAGTTGAAATTGTGATGAATTATTTAATATATATAATCATATTTTAAATTGTTTAATTATAAATTCATAACATCTCTTAATTCATATAACTGAACTAAATTTTATCTTTAGTGGACCTTATAATAAAATATATTTGTATAATAAATATTGGTAATTTGTTATATTGAGTCATTGTTTTTATTTTATGTAATGGGGATAAATTATGAAAAATAATATTTTTCTCATAAATTTAATATCTTTTTCTTAACATCATAATTATTGATGAAGAATTTTTAGAATCCTCAGCATCTATGTCTTCAACTAATTCAACGTCATCCTTGTATACTACCATTGATATTCGTAAATTAATAAATATTTCACGTAGAAATATTTTAATGTGATATGGAAAATTCCCTTTTTATATCTAATAATAACATAATATATTTTAACATTTATTACAAAAAAATATTTGGAATCATTTTTTGAATTTTTCATTGAATAATATCCATGAAATATTTCATTATCTTTAAAAATTTAAAATTATTATATATATATTTATTTATTATTTTTTGAAAATAATAATTTATATTATATGATATGAATGCATATCAATATCAGATTCTTCCCAAAAAATATCATATATGTAAACCTCTCTGTATATAAAATATATGGCTACCATACATTAGAAATAATATTATTATACGATTTTTAAACCTAACATACACAATTTTTTATTCCAAGAAATCAATAGGATCAGTGTCTTTTGTAATTTAGGTTGATAAAAAGTATATATAGAAAAAAAAAATTAAACAATATTAAATCTGTAGCCACAGTCCCCTTGGAATATTTTATAAGCTCAATGAAAATATTACTACATGGAGATATATTTCATATAAATCATGAGATTAAAAACCTATTATATTGTATAAGTGTAATAAGTATTGTGTTCCAGGTATGAATATGAGTTCTTTAATTTGTAAAAATAATAAACCACAAAAAAATGTATATGATAATAATTATAATCATATGGACCTAATTTGATGGAGGTAGGGATCATGATAGTTTCATAATAACGATATATAATAAACATCATTCAACTTATATTAATATGGAATTATACTATTATGGAAAAAGTTAATTGCATCATGTCCATGCATAATATTGCAATCAATTATAACAACATCTTTTCTATACATGTTGGTTTTTGGACGTATAATACTAGTTAAAATGAGTAATATTGTTATGTAATTTTGGACATAATTTACACTATATTATATACTTTTAGTTATACATGTAAAAATAATGAAAAGAATGCACAATATCAAATAAACCATTGGGAAATTGATGAGGTTTATAATTATTTTTTAAAATATTTATTAGTGAATAAATTTATATTTTTTAATAAAAATAAAGGAAACCATTTTTTGAACATTCAATAATTGTGTAAAAAATAAAAATGTTCAAAATGAAAAAATGAAATAACACAAGTATAATGAATGATAGGATCTGAAAATAATATCTTTATAAACATCAATTGGTGTCAAAAATAATTCATCCTAAAAAATTAATACATGATTTTATGAAAAATATATAAAACAGAAATTGAAAAAAATAAATTTAAAATGAACACTGTGAGGGTTTAAAGAAATGCTAGGGAAAAATAAAAAAATCAATTGAAAAAAATACAAGGAATGTGCATGACATTCCCCACAACTAAGGTAATCTTTTTTAACATTTATTCAAACTATATAATAAATTTATGTATCCTAAGGCTATAATCTAAAAATAGGTCACATAAATTTAACATATTATTGAAGAACTATAATCATTTAAATTATTTTTTTATCGTTTAATTTAAAAAAATCTATAAAAATATTTTTTTAGATAATTACTTATTTTGTTCAATATTATAGTTTTGGATAATTTTATAAATTATTTATGTTATCTCAAAAAAATATAATTTATAAAAAAATTTATTCATATATTATAAATATGTTATAGGATGTATTTGTAATTTCAGTGATAGGTATGGAATTAAAAACATCTTCCATGGAAGAAAACGTAATCATTAATTTGATGTGCCAAAAGACCTAAAGATGTTATATATATAAATATATAGATGTAAAATACCATGAAATTAATTAATAATAGATATTATTATGTATGTATATTTATTAATTAGATAGTGTTTTAATAGGTTTAATATAAGAATAAATCTGATCATAAGCATGGAATACACTAATATTTTTAAAAGATTGTTTTAATGCCTTTTGATGGGAACCCATTTTTAAATCAAACTTTTGATAATTTTATAAGCTCTATTTTTCAAAATAAACTCATTATTTATTATTGGGACATTGAAATTTACTTTGGATAAATTTTTCGTAATTTTCCCCTAATGTTCATTTTTTAATGAATAGTGAAAGAATACTGCATTTTCCATCAAAACTGTTTTTCATATAATTTAATTATATGGTTATATTATCTTTCTAATTGATTTTAAAGTGTAAATATAATATATTTTTAACATGTAATCCAATGGTGGTCATTTGTAATAATTTCACTTTGGAATTGGGCATAAACAAGTGAAATTCTTTTCATAGACATTGTTTCTAAAAAACCCGCTATTTGTTTTGACAACATGAATTATTTTAAATTAACTATTTCATTTTCTGTGTTTGGAATTTAGTAAAATGGATTACGTATTTGTAATCAGAAGTTCCAAATTAATTAATCAAGGCTATTTTGTTTTTGGACATTATAAATAGTAACGACAGTAATTATCTTTAATTATCTTGATTTAATTGGTAATTGGGTAGTTAAGGATAATAAAATAATATCTTAAAAAAACAAATGACCCTAACATCTGTCCTAATGCTACTGGTTGTTTCATTTCCAACCATGGGATGACTTGTTCTAATCTTTGGGACCCCATGTAATCACTTTTGGGTGAAAGTGACACTTTATCATTTTATTTTTATATAAAGGAGAATATCACTTAAGAATGTATCACCCGAGTAAAACATTTTTAATTTTTAATTAATAAATTATCTATTGGACTATAAATAGTAATTGAAAATCTAAAAATATTTCCTACATAATTGTATTTTTTTTGTAATTTTTAGACATTAAATAAATTGAATTATTTATGACATCATGATGATGCAGCGATTAACTCATCAATGAACGATTTAAATAAAATGAAAATATAATGTACAATCTAAGACTTACACTTGTTAAAGACCAATTGGATGAGTATACTTCAAACCCTTATCACATTTTCCTCGAAATATATCAATGTGGGTCCTTTAAAATCCGAAACCAATTTTAATATAAAGTAACATTTTATAACTTTCCAAGAGTGCCCCTCCTCTCCTCTTATAAAAGGCCCCCACCTCTACCTCTTTACACACACTAATCAGGCCATTGTCTAGGCCATGCTCGGCTCATTTTATCTCTCCACATCCCTCTTTTCATCCAAGAAGCCTTGCCTTAGGAAGAAAGCTCTTCAAGAAACCATTTTGGTTCTAACCATGATGAGTTACCTTATTTAAAGGTAAAGACATCTATAATGTTCTTTTGTTTTATTTTGCTTCTCCAAAACTCTTTTTATTAATTTCATTTGTAACAACACCAGTATGTTAAATATACTATGATGTTGTTATATGAATTATTCTACCTACACTTACACACAGCTACACCCAATGGTTAAAGAACATACTGTTTCCGTGGATGGCGATTTTTTTTCTCACAAAACGATGATTGTTGAATATTCATATAAAAACATATTAGGTGGCCATTAAGATGTAACTATATTTATATATGATATATTATATGTTTATGTTTTCCTTATGCTTCTGTATTTTTCAATTATGTCATACCTTTATGGCTTCCATTATGGGTAAACGCGATATCTTCATTTTAGGAAGTGCAGACTACCACCCACTTAAAGTGATTTGATTCATTAATTGCATATGTGGGATGTATAAAGGATGTAGTTAATGATATTATATATGATATTATACTGGAATTATAATATACCTTTATGTAATTATGATTCCATTCCATTAAATACCAAATTGAAATGAAAGTAGCGTTCATGCGTACGTACGGCTTACCGTCTCCATGAATGGTGCATTTCATTTCTTACCTCTAAATGTTATGTAATATTATAAATGCATGCATATACTGGATAAATATAATATATATGATATCAAAATCCTGAATATAATTCTGGATATAATGGATATTTTACCACATGAACAACTTGTAATTACAAGAAGATCATTTTTGACTCTACTGCCAAGGGTCGACAAAACGACGATTATTTAAATAATTACATAGTGTTCATGACATGGTAATAAGTGATGTAAAAGGAATAATAAACTTGAAAAAGGTTCATAATCAAGTAGAAATTAACTCAAGTTTATTATTCAGGAGGTTAAAGAAAGATCGAGTGATGTCGGACCTGAGGTAAGGGACATCGTATCAATCTCCTTTCATTGAGGCATATTTTGTTTTATACACAACATTATTTTATATGGTGTATAAACCCCTTTGACTTTTACGTTTATTCAGAAGGAATATTTTTTATACGAAGTGTTTACTAAATGACAAAAGGGAATGTTTTTTTGTCGTACGTATGCGGCGACAACGACTTCTCCGCCGTCGTTACCATTATTTGAGATTCAGCTTCCTCTACAAGCCATAACTTTTTTTTAAATGAAAAAATATATACCATGTTTTACTTTTCATTTATTTTTGTATTGAAAATGGTTTTCATAATCTTTTTATATCAATGTTTTGTATTGATATCTTGTGATTGAAAAGTGTAAATATTATGCTTCCTTTATGCATGTTTTATGTGATAAGATTATGTTATAGTTCTTGGGAATTGTTATGAAGATGGGTGGTTCCGTGATAAACTAAGGGCGGGTGAGCCTGATATATCTTTTCAATGCATTGGGTAATGCAATGGGGTTAAACGTTAAGGTTTCTCCGAAGAGATTTTGGGAATATACTTTGATGGGTATTCCAAACGTAACCATGAGGTTTACTCCCTACGTAAGAATGTTATGAATGCCTCAAGATACCTTTATGTCTTATGATTTCTATGATTTATTCATGATTTGATGACGTATGTTAAAATTATTATGTTTTATGAGTAATGTATGATTTTATACATGGAATAAGGTTTTCATTTCGTACTTTTATATCTCTTAGTGAGCTTCTTATGCTCATCCCATGTTTTTGAAATGTTTTTCACAGGTCAAGGGAAAGGTACATGATGTGATGATAGTGTCAAGGAAGTGTAAAGAAAGAATCCATGTTTTATTTTAAATATGATTCCATTTATGGAAAAAATGAGTACTATCTTTTATGAAACCACATTGTTTAAATGTGGAAAGTAATGCATGATTTATGATCTAATTCTCTAAAACACTAAACCTAAAAATATCCTCAATTTGTATTCGTTATGTAACTCAAAATTCAGTAATGTTTAATGCTGGGGCTTATAGTTGGTATCATTGGTCTGTTTAGATAACTTTAGGAGTTAGAATTCTAATTAAATGATTATCCAAAAATATTTTTTATGGTCATATTGAAATGATATATCATTTGAAGATTACCATTTTGCTTCATCAAATACATGTTTGTTCAGAATGGTTTTCTTGCTGAGGAAACAGGGAAGTACTGCTAGGAAGGCATACTGAATGACATGACCTTCCGAATCAGCATCATGAGATGGTCGGAATTGGATCTGAATAGTTTTTTGCAGTAATGGCGCAGTTGACACAAGCAATAAATGGTGGGGTTATCCATGCACGAGATCAGCCAGATCAACCGTAGAGGAACTTCTCAGTGGTGGAACATTTCATGAGGAAACATCCCCAATCATTCATAGGATCATATGACCATGTGCTAGATGAAGGGTAGTTTAAGTCACTGGAGAATATTTTCGATGTCATGGGGTGTTCAAACAATAAAACTGTTAGTCTTGTAGTTTACCATTTGGTGGGTGAAGCAGATCAGTAGTGGTCGATGGTTAAAAATATCAGGGACGCTAATGAGATTGATGCTCTCGACTGGGATGAATTCAATGGAATGTTTCATGAGAAGTATTTTCCTAAGGATCTTCGACTTAGGATGGAAAAACAATTCTTAGAATTGAGTCAAGAGAATGACTCAGTGGCTGCTTATGATGAAAGGTTCACTCGATTGGAAAGGTATGCTCCAAATTTTATCCGAGGCATTGATAGTAAAATCAATCATTTTTACTCAGGATTAAAGCCAAAATATCAAAGGGCATTGGATTCTCGTGAGTTCAAAAATTATGAAAAGATTTTTTAATGTGCTAAGAAGGAAGAAATGGAGTTTTCCGATGATTAAGTGTTCTATAACAACCTCTAGAAGTAGAGACCGAGGTGGAAGGAGAAAGGGTAGAATTCTTCAAAAAGTTCTGATGGTAATAAATCTAAGTTTCAAATTTGTGATAAATGTGGTAAAATACATGCTGGGGAATGTCTTCTAAATTCTGGAAAGTGGTACAAATGTTGTATGATGGGACATAAGGCTCGTGATTGCACTGAAATAGATTAGGGTGATGGTGTGACCAAATTTGATTTACAGTTACTAAAATGTTTTAAGTGCAATGAGATGGGTCACTATGAAAACGAGTGTCTGACAAAGAGCACGAGTGATGGGAAGCAGTTAAATTACAAGAAGAAAGGGGTGGTGAAATCCTTTGCAACTACTTCAGAAGATGTTGGGCCATCAAATGAAGTGGTATTAGGTATTTTGTTTGTTTTTTAAAATTATACTAGTGTGTTTTTTGATTCAGGGTCTACACATTATTTCATCTCTGAAAACATTTCTAGTAAAATATGAATACCATCTCAAGAAATGACTCCTGAAATAGTGGTAAAAACACCTGGGAGAAATCTTGAGGCAAAACGAATTTATAAGAATTTTCCTATCCTTATCTGTGGAAAGAATCTACTGGAAAACCTTATTGTTTTATCTCTAGTAGAGTTTGATGTTATCTTGGGTATGTATTGGCTCTCTATTTACAATGATAAGATTGAATGTAGATCTAAAGAAGCTTATTTTCAAGAAAGACATTCAGTTTGTGTACAAGAATGAACCCTTACAGTTGATAACATAACAAGAGTCCGAGAAACTTGTAAATGTTGGAAATGAATGTTACCTTTCACATATTGTTGAAAACAAGGGAAGTATTCAGATTAATGATGTGCCAGTGGTAAATGAGTATCCTGATGTTTTTCCTGATGAGATTCCTGGAATAATACCATATCTGGAATTTGAGTTTGCTGTTGACTTAGTTCCTAATTCTAAAACAATTTCAAAACCCCCTTATCGAATGGATCAAAATGAACTTTTAAAGTTGAAGGAGCAATTAAAAGATTTATTAGAGAAAGGTTTCATTCGACCTAGCATATCACCGTGGTCTGCCCTTGTTTTATTTGTTAAAAAGAAAGATGGTTCAATGAGGCTTTGCATTGATTATAGATCCTTAAAAAACAACACTGTTAAGAACAAATATCCTTTTCCTCATATCGATGATTTGTTTGATCAACTACATGGAGCTCAATATTTTTCAATGATTGACCTGAGATCGGGGTACCATCAGTTGAAGGTAAAGGAAGAAAATATTTCAAAGACCGTGTTTCATACAAGATATGGCCATTATGAATTTGTAGATATGCCTTTTCGGATAACCAATGCACCTGCTGTATTCATGGACCTTATGAGTTTAATTTTCTATGAGTTCTTGGATAGGTTTTTGGTTATTATCATTGATGATATTTTGGTGTTTTGTAAAAGTAAAAAGGAGCATGAAAGACATTTAAGGGTTATTTTTCAAACCATTAAAGAAAAGAAATTGTATGGGAAATTCAAAAAGTGTGAGTTTTGGTTACAGCAAATTTCTTTCCTTGGTTACATTGTTTCTAAAGATTGGATTAATGTTGATCCTGCAAAAACAATGGTTGTTGAAGAATAACCAAGAGCCAAAAATGTAACTAAGATTCGTAGATTCCATGTTTTTTCAGGCTATTATCGAAGTTTTGTTAGAAATTTTTCACGGTTATCTTGTCCAATACAAAGATAACTCGGAAGGGTGTTAAGTTTATCTTGACAAAAGAATGTGATGATTGTTTTCAAGAATTGAAAATAAGATTTCTGAATTATCTAGTTTTGGCACTACCTTCCATGAATGGGGAGTTTTTTATCTACGTTGATGATTCATTGAAAGGACTTGGTTGCGTCTTAATGCAGAATGATCAGGTAATTTCTCACGCTTCGCATCAGTTGAAAAATCATGAGGTATATTTCCCTACACATGATTTTCAATTAGCTGCTGTTGTTTTCCCGATAAAAATTTGGAGGCATCATTTGTATGGAGTAAAGTGTGAAATATATACCGATAAAAAAAATTTCAAGTTTATATCAACTTAGAATGAATTAAACATGAGATAGAGGGGATATCTGGAATTAATCAAGGATTATGATTGTACAATTCATTACCATAGGGTAAAAGAAAATAAAGTGGCTGATGCATTGAGTCGAAAAAGTAATGCTTCATTAACAATGATCTGTTTGGAACGTGATCCTTTGGTTAAGGATTTGATGAACATTGGAATATAAGTTGTTGGTGCAGGATGTCCTTCTATTTTGTTTCAGGTATCAATGAAATCGCATCTATCAGAGATAATTAAGAAAGCACATAAGCAACACAATGAGTTATAGAAAAGGGTAGATCTGGTTCAGAAAGGTAAGTTTCCTGAATTCAACATTTATAATGATTGTGTTTGGAGATTTGGGAAGAGATTGTTTGTGACGTGTGATTCACAGTTGAAAATAGATTTGTTATGTGAAGATCATAGTTCTCTATTTTTGGTTCATCCAGGATGTACTAAGATGTATATAGAGCTTCGGGAGTATTACTGGTGTGATGGAATAAAAAGAGATTTTGCTGATTTTACTGTGAAGTGTTTGGCTTTTCAATAGGTTAAAGCATAGCGGCACTTACCGAAAGGGATGATTCATCCTTTACCATTACCAGAGTGGAAATGGGAGAATATATCCATGGACTTCATTGTGGGATTTTTGAAGACACCTCGATGTAATAATGCAATCGGGGTTTTTGTTGATCGCTTGACTAAATCTACTCATTTCTATTCTATACGAGATACTTTTTATCAAGATAAACTTTCTAGTTTGTATCTTAAAAAGATATTGAGGTTATAAGGAGTTCCCCTCTCCATTGTATCTGATCGTGATTCCAGGTTTACTTCTATCTTTTGGAAAGTCCCTCAGAAGTATTTGGGTACTGAATTAAATTTTAGTACAGATTTTCATACTCAATCAGATGGGTAGTCATAACGAACGATTCAGACATTGGAAGATATTATACGTTCTGGTTTGATAAATTATCATGGAAGTTGGGACCAACATCTTTCTTTGTTTGAGTTTTCTTATAATAATAGTTTTCATTCCAGTATAGAGATGGCAACATTTGAGGCATTATATGGGAAGTAGTGTCGATCTCCATCTTTCTGGGATGAAGTGGGTGAAAGGAAGTTTATGGGACCAGAATTGGTAGAAGAGTTGGAAGAAAAAGTTCAGATAATACTGAGACACATGAGAATAGCTCTGAGCAGGCATAAGAGATTTGCGGACAACAGGAGGAAGGATCTCTCTTTTGAAGTAGTTGATCATGTTTTTCTCAAAGTTTCACCATGGAAATGTGTGATGTGATTTCGTAAGAAAGGAAAGCTGAGTCCAAGATTTATAGGACCATATGAAATTCTTGACAGAGTTGGATCATTTTCATACTGTGTGGCTTTACCTCCGAGTTTATCTCAGGTACACAATGTTTTTCATGTTTCAATGTTAAGGAAGTACATGCTAGATCCATCTCATGTTTTGAGTCCATAGGTAGTTTAGCTGGAAGATAATCTATCGTATGAGGAAAAACCAGTCCAAATTCTTGAACACAGGTATAAAGTGTTGTGGAATAAGTTGTTTCATCAAGTAAAGTTTTTTTTGGAAAAACCACATGAGTGAAGAGGCAACATGGGAATCTCATAATGTAATGAGGGATAAATACCCCCACTTATTCAATAAGTAAATAAATTGCGGGGATGTAATTTTCTAAAGGGGTAAGGATGTAACATCAAAAGTAATAAATGAATAATAGATATTCTTATCTATGTCTATTTAGGAATTAGATAGTGTTTTAAGAGGTTTTAAATGAGAATAAATCTGATCTTAAGCATGGAATACACTAATATTTTTAAAAGATTGTTTTACTACCTTTTGATGGAAAAACATTTTTAAATCAAACTCTTGAAAATTTTATATCTCTATTTGTCAAAATAAACATATTCTTTATGATTTGGACATTTAAAATTATTTTGGATAAATTTTTAGTATTTTTCTGACAATGTACTTTTTTTAATGAATAGTGAAAAAATGCGGCATTTTACATCAAAACTTCCTTTTCATCTAATTTAATTATACTATTAGATTATCTTTTTAATTGGATTTAAATTGTAAATAGAATTTATTATTACCATGTAATCCAATGGTGGTCATTGGTATTAATTTTACTTTTTAATTGGGCATAAACAAGTGCCCAACTTTTCATAGATATTGTTTCTAAAAAACCCGCTATTTGTTTTGACAATGGGAAATATTTATAAATTAATTATTTCATTTTTTGTGTTTGGAATTTGTTAAAATGGATTAAATATTTGGAATCATAAATACCAAATTATGAAATCATGACTATTTGTTTGGACATTATGAATATAACGACGGTAATTATCTTTAATTATCTAGATTAATTACTAATCGGGTAGTTAAGGATAATAAAATAATATCATAACAATAACAAATTACCCCAACATGTATCCTAATTATACTTGTATTTTCATGGCCGACCATGGGATGCATTTTTCTAAACTTTGGGACCCCATGAAATCACTTTTCGATGAAAGTGACTCTTTGTCATTTTATTTTTAAAGAAAAGAGAATATCACTAAAGAATGTATCACCCGAGTAAACCATTTTTAATTTTGTCTTCATAAATGATCTATTGGAATATAAATAGTAATTGGAAATATAAACATATTTCCTACATCATAGTATATTTTTTATAATTTTTAAACATTAAATATATTAAATTATTAATGACATCATGATGATGCAGCGATTACCTCATTAATGAACAATTTAAATAAAATGAAAAGATAATGTAAAATATAAGACTTATAGGTATAAAAGACCTATTGTATGAGTATATATTTCGGACCCTTATCACCTTATCCTAGAAATATATCAATGTGGGGCCATTAAAATCTAAAACCAATTTTAATATAACGTAACATTTTATAACATTCCAAGAGTTCCCCTCCTCTCCTCTTATAAGAGGCCCCCACCTCTACCTCCTTACACACACTTATCAAGCCATTGGATCGTCCATGATCTACTCATTTTATCTATCCACCTCCCTTTATTCATCCTAGAAGACTTATCTTAGTCATAATTCTCTTCAAGAAACCCTTTTGGTTCTAACCAAGAGGAGTTACCCGATTTAAAGGTAATGAATTCTCTAATGATCTTTTGTTTTATTTTTCTTCTCAAAAACTCTTTTTATTCATTTATTTTGTAACAAAACCATTATTTTCAATATACTAGCATTTTTCTATAAGAATTATTCGAGCTACAGTTACACACACCTACATATAATGGTTAATGAGCATACTGTTTCCGTGGATGGTGAATTTGTGCCTCACGAAACGATGATTGTTCAATATTCTTATAAAACCTTCAAAGGTGGCCATTAATATGTCACAATATTTATATATGATATATAATATGTTTATGTTTTCATTAAGCTTCTGTATTTTTCATTTATGGAATACCTTTATGGCTTCCATTATGGGAAAACACGATATCTTTATTTTAGGAAGTGTAGATTGCCGCCCCCTCAAAGCGATTTGACTCGTTAATGCCATATGAGGGATGTATAAAGGATGGAGTTAATGATATTATATATGATATTATACTGGAATTATAATATTCCTTTATTTATTTATTATTCCATTCCATTAAATAAAAAATATAAATGAAAGTAGCGTTCATGCGTACATACGACTTACCGTCTCCCTGAACGGTGCATTTCATTTATTACCTCTAAATGCTATGTAATATTATAAATGCATTCATATACTGGATATATATGATATATATGATATATAAATCCTGAATATAATTCTGGATATAATGGATATTTTACCATGTGATCAACTTGTAATTACAAGAAGTTCATTTTTGACTGAAGTGCCAATGGTTGACAAAATGACCATTATTTAAATAATTAAATAGTATTCATGACATGGTAATAAGTGATATAAAAAGAATAACGAACATTAAAAAGGTTCTTAAGCAAGTATAAATTAACTCAAGTTTATTATTCAGGAGGTTAAAAAACGATCGAGTCAAGTCGGAGCTGAGGTAAGGGACATCGTCTCAATCTCCTTTTATTGAGGCATATTTTGTTTTATACACAACATTATTTTATACGGTATATAAACCCCTTTGAATTTTACATTTATTGTAACATCCCAAGTAAGTAATGAATAATAGATATTTTTATCTATGTCTATTAATGATTAAGATAGTGTTATAGAGGCTTAAAATGAAAATAAATACAATCTTATGCATGTAATACACTAATATTCTTATAAGATTATTTTAGTTCCTTTTGATGAAAAATTATTTTTGAATCTATATTTTGAAAAATTTATAAACTATGTTTGTCAAAATAAACTTATTCTTTATGATTGGGACATCAAAATTTACCTTGTGTGAATTTTTGGTATTTTTCTGACAATATTCATTTTTTTAATGAATAGTGGAAAATACTGCATTTAACATCAAAACTGCTTTTTAACCTAATTTATTTATATGATTAGATTATGTTTTTAATTGGTTTTGAAGTGAAATTAGAATATATTTTTACCATTTTATCCAATGGTGGTCATTGGAATCAATTTCACTTTGAAATTAGACTTAAACTGGTGTCAATATTTTGATACTTATTGTTTTGTAAAAACACGCTTTTTGCTCTGGCAGCGGGAATTAATCATTAAATTAATTAATGTGACTTATATGATTTTAATTTTTTAAAATAGACTTAATTTTTGAATTCGGAATATCAAATATAGATTAGGGTGAATTTTTGGTAATTTTCTGAAAAACTTCAATTTTTGATGAATAGTGAAACCACTAAGTGGTAATCAAGCAAACTGATTTTTCAGTTAAATGAAAGTTTACCACTAATGTGTATTGAATTTTGAAAATCCTACATACATGGTTTTCATTAAGAAGTAAAATGTGGTTCAATGAGATTATAATTATTTTTTGGTTAATAGTAACTAATTAAGCTCTTAATCGCGATTAGTGGTAATTAGTGTAGTTTAAGGTATAAATAATGCTTTAATAATATGAAATTACCTAGACACATGTCCCAAACTTATTGGTTGTGTCATGGCCGACCAATACAATCCATGGGTCAACTTGGGGACCCCATGGAGACAATTTGGTTTGGAAATGACATAAATAGCATTTTATTAAATGTTAAAGTAAAAATGACACAAACAAGAGATGTTTTACGAAAACAATTTTTACATGGGGTTATAAAGATCAGATTTTTGATTACAAATAGTAATTGGAAAGATAAAAAGATTTCCTACATCATAGTATTTGTTTTATAATTTTTAGACATTAAATAAATTAAATTATTTATGACATAATAATTATGCAGCGATGACATCATTATTTGACGATTTAAATAAAATGGGAAGATAATATAAAATCTATGAACTAAACATGTCCAAAACCAATTGGATGAGTGGATTTAGAACCCTTATCATCTTATCCACGAATTATATAAATGTGGGACCTTTTGAAACAGAAACACATTTTCAAATAAAGTAATATTTCTTTACTTTCCAAAAGTGCCCCTCCTCTCCTCTTATAAAAGGCCCCCACCTCTACCTCATTTCACAGACACCTCAAGCCTTTGGCTCGGCCAAACCCTGCCCATTTACTCTCTCCACATCCATCTCCTCATCCTAGAGGATTCCCTTTGGGCAGAATCCTTTAAATGGAAGCCTTTAGGCTCAAATCAAAAGGAGTTACACTTTTTAAGGTAATTCGTTCTCTCATGTTCATTTGTTTTATTTTGCTTCTCCAACCCCCTAAACTATTTTTATTTACTTTTTTTGTAACAAAACCAGTATCTTCAATATACCTTGATGTTGTTATAAGATATATTTGAGCTACACACTCACACAACTACATCAAATGGTTAAAGAACATACGGTTTCCGTGGATGGCGAAATTCTGCCTCCCGAAACAATGATTGTTCAATACTCATTTAACACCTTAAATGGTGGCCATTATGATGTCACTATTTTTATATATGATATATAATATGTTTATTTTTTACTTAAGCTTCTGTTTTTTCATTTTGGGCATACATTTATGGTTTCCATTATGGGTAATCATGATATCTTCATTTTAGGAAGTGCGGACTACCGCCCCCTAAAAGTGATTTGATTCGTTAATACCATATGTGGGATGTGTAAAGGATAAAGTTAATGATATTATATATGTTATTATACTGGAATTATAATATACTCTTATATCATTATGATTCCATTCCAGAAAATATGAAATAGAAATGGAAGTAGCGTTCATGTGTACGTACGTCTTACCGTCTCCATGAACAGTGCATTTCATTTCTTACCTCTAAATGTGATGTAATATTATAAATGCATGTATGTACTGGATATATATGACATATATGATATCTAAATCATGAATACCATTCTAGATATAATGAACCTTTGACCAAATTAACAACATGTAAGTGTAAGAAGTCTATTTTTGACTTAAGAACCAAATACCGACAAAATGAACATTATTAACTTAAATGATTACATGATGTTCATAACATGGTATAAAAAGAATAATGAACTTGAAAAAGATTCTTAAGAAAGTATAGATTAACTCATGTTTATTATTCAGGAGATTAAAGAACGGTCGGGTCAAGTCGGAGACGAGGTATGGGACTTCGTCTCAATCTCCTTTCATTGAGGCATATTTTATTTTATACACAACTTTCTTTTATACGGTGTATAAACACCTTTGACTTTTACGTTTATTAAAAAGGAATCTTTTTTATACGAAGCGTTTACTAAATGACAAAAGGGAATGTTTTTGTCGTACGTATGCAGCTACAACGACTTCTCCGCCGTCGTGACCATTATTTGAGTTTCGGCTTCCTCTAGAAGCCATACCTTCTTTTTTTTAAAAAGAAAAATAAATACCATGTTTTACTTTGGTATTGAAAATGGTTTTCATAATGTTTTTATTATATAAATGTGTTGTATTGATATCTCGTGATTGAAATGTGGAAATGTTATGTTTCCTTTATGCATTTTTTATGTGATATGATTATGTTATGGTTCTTGGGCATTATTATGAAGACGGGTGGTTCCGTGATAAACTAAGGGCGGGTGAGCCCGTTATAGCTCTCCAATGCATTGGGTAATGCGAAGGAGTGAAACGTTAAGGTTTCTCCGAAGAGATTTTAGGGAATATACTGTGATGGGTATTCCAAACGTAACCAAGAGGGTTAATCCCTACGTAAGAATGTTATGAATGCCTCAAGTTACCTTTATGTCTTATGATTTCTATGATTTATTCATGATTTTATTAGGTATGTTAAAGTGCCTATGTTTTATGGGTAATGTATGATTTCATTCTTATGTTTCCTTTCCATGTTTTTTTTATAACCTATACTGAGTTTTTATGCTCATCCCAAGTTTTTGAAATGTTTTTCACAGGTCAAGGGAAAGGTACATGATAAGATGATATAGTCAAGAATGTGTCAAGAAATAATCCATGTTTTATTTTAAATGTGTTTCCATTGATGGGAATGAAGAATACCATGTTTATGTAACCACTTTGTTTATATGTGGAATGTAATTCAAGTTTTATGATCTAATTCTCTAAAACTCTAAACCTGAAAAGATCCTCAACGTGTAATCTTGTAATAACTCAAGATTAAGTATGGTTTAAGGCTGGGGCCTTATAGTTGGTATCAAAGGTCGGTTTAGATAACTTTAGGAGTTAGAATTCTATTAAATGATTATCCAAAAATATTTTTTTTCGAAATGATATAGTATTTAAATATTACCATGTTGATTCCTCTAAGACAAGTTTTTTCATAATGGATTTCCACAGAGGAAATAGGGAAGCAGTGCTAGGAAGGCATACAGAAGGAAATAACCTTCCGAATCAGCATCCAGAAATGGTCGGAATAGGAACTGAACAGTTTGTTGCAGTAATGGCGCAGTTGACTCAAGCGATAAATGGTGGTGGTATCCATGCGCAAGATCAGCCAGATCAACTGCAGAGGAACATGTCAGTGGTGGAACATTTCATGAGGCAACATCCACCATCATTCAGAGGATCATCTGACCCTATGGTAGCTGAAGGGTGGATTAAAGCATTGGAGAAGATTTTTGATGTCATGGGGTGTTCAGAAAATCAAAAGGTTAGTCTTTCTATTTACCGTTTGGAGGGTGAAGCAGATCAGTGGTGGCCTATGGTTAAAAATATCAGGGACGCCGATGAGATTGATGCTCTAGACTGGGATGAATTCAAAGGTATGTTTCTTGAGAAGTATTTTCCTAAGGCTATTCGACTTAGGATGGAAAAGAAATTCTTGGAATTGAGGCAAGAGGAAGACTCAGTGGCTGCCTATGAAGAAAGGTTCACTCGATTGGCAAGGTATGTTCCAAATTTTATCCGGGACCTTGATAGTAAAATCAATTGTTTTTACTCAGGATTAAATCCAATGTATCGAAGGGCATTAGCTTCTCGTGAGTTTAAAAGTTATGAAAAGCTTGTTCGATTTGCTGAGAAGGTGGAAATAGAGTTTTCCGATGACCAAGTGTTCTATAACAACCAGCAGAAGAAGAGACCGAGGTGGTAGGAGAAAGGTAATAATTCTTCAAAAAAGTCTGATGGTAAGAGAACTAAGTTTCCAGTTTGTGATAAATGTGGCAAAAGGGATGCTGGGGAATGTCTTCTGAATTCTGGGATGTGCTACCGATGTGGTAAGATGGGACATAAGGCTCGTGATTTCACTGAAAAAAATCAAGGTGAAGGTAAGAACAAATTTGATTTACAGTTAGTGAAATGTTATAAGTGCAATGAGATGGGTCATTATGCAAACGAGTGTCCGACAAGGAGCTTGAGTGATGGGAAGCAGTTAGACCACCAGCAGAAAGGGGTGGTGAAATCCTTTGCAACTACTTCAGCAGATGTCGGGCCATCAAATGAAGTTGTATCAGGTACTTTGTTTGTTTTTTCAGATTATGCCAGTGTGTTGTTTGATTCGGGGTCTACACATTCTTTCATCTCTGAAACCTTTTCTAGTAAAATGGGAATACCATCTCAAGAAATGACTCCTGAACTTTTGGTAAAAACACCTGGGGGAAGTGTTGAGGAAAAAAGAATTTATAAGAATCTTCCTATCCTTATATGTGGAAAGAACCTACTTGCAAACCTTATTGTTCTACCTCTAGTAGAGTTTGATGTTATCCTGGGTATGGATTGGCTCTCTATTTACCATGCTAAGATTGACTGTAGAGCTAAAGAAGTTTCTTTTCAGAAAGACTTTCAGTTTGTTTACAGGAATGAACCCTTACTTTTGATAACATATCAAGAGGCCGAGAAACTTGTAAAGGATGGAAATGAATGTTACCTTGCACATGTCGTTGAAAATAAAGGAACTGTTCAGATTAATGATGTGCCAGTGGTAAATGAGTATCCTGATGTTTTTCCTGATGAGTTGCCTGGAATAATACCAGATCAGGAAGTTGAGTTTATTGTTGACTTAGTTCCTGATGCTAAGACAATTTCAAAACCCCCTTATCGAATGGCACAAATTGAACTTTTAGAGTTGAAGGAGCAATTGCAAGACTTATTAGAGAAAGGTTTCATTAGACCTAGCACATCACCATGGGGTGCTCCTGTTTTATTTGTTAAAAAGAAATATGGTTCTATGAGAATTTGCATTGATTATAGAGCCTTGAATAATATCATTGTTAAGAACAAATATCCTTTTCCTCATATCGATGATTTGTTTGATCAGCTCCAGGGAGCTCAGTTTTTTTCAAAGATTGACCTGAGATCGGGGTACCATCAGCTGAAGGTAAAGGAGGCAGATATTCTGAAGACCGCGTTCCGTACGAGATATAGCCATTATGAATTTGTAGTAATGCCTTTTGGGCTAACCAATGCACCTGCTGTATTCATGGACTTAATGAATAGAATTTTCCATGAGTTCTTGGATAAGTTTGTGGTGGTTTTCATTGATGATATTTTGGTGTTTTCTAAAAGTAAAGAGGAGCATGAAAAACATTTAAGGGTTATCTTGCAAACCTTAAAAGAAAAGAAACTGTATGGGAAATTCAGCAAGTGTGAGTTTTGGTTGCAACAAATTTCTTTCCTTGGTCACATTGTTTCTAAAGATGGAATAACTGTTGAGCCTGCAAAAACAAAAGTTGTGGAAGAATGGCCAAGACCCACAAATGTAACCGAGATTCGTAGCTTCCTTGGTTTGGCGGGCTATTACCGAAGGTTTGTTAGAAATTTTTCACGGTTATCTAGTCCAACGACTAAGCTAACTCGGAAGGGTGTTAAGTTTATCTGGACAAAAGAATGAGATGATTATTTTCAGGAATTGAATATAAGATTGGTGAATGCTCCAGTTATGGCACTACCTTCTAGGAATGGTGAGTTTGTTATATACAGTGATGCTTCATTTAAAGTACTTGGTTGCGTCCTAATGCAGAATGATCAGGTAATTGCTTATGCTTCACGACAGTTGAAAACTCATGAGGTAAATTACCCTACACATGATTTGGAATTAGCTGCTGTTGTTTTTGCTTTAAAAATTTGGAGGCATCATTTATATGGAGTAAAGTGTGAAATATATACCGATCAAAAAAGTTTAAAGTATATATTCACTCAGAAAGAGTTAAACATGAGACAAAGGAGATGGCTGTAATTAATCAAGGATTATGATTGTACAATTCATTACCATCCGGGAAAAGCAAATAAAGTGGCGGATGCTTTGAGTCGAAAAAGTAATGCTTCATTAACAATGTTGCGGTTGGAACGTGATCCTTTGGTTAACGATTTGATGAACTTTGGCAAAGAAGTTGTTGGTGCAGGAAGTCCTTCTGTTTTGTTTCAGGTATCAGTGAGATCTTCTCTATCAGATAGAATCAAGCAAGCACAGAAGCAAGACAGTGAGTTGCAGAAAAAGGTAGAGCTGGTTCAGAAAGGTAAGTTTCCTGAATTCAACATTGATAGTGATTGTGTTTTGAGATTTGAGAAGCGATTTTCTGTTTCTTGTGATTCACATTTGAAGATATAATTGTTATGTGAAGCTCAGAGTTCTCCATTTTCAGTTCATCCGGGCAGTACTAAGATGTATAGAGATCTGCGGGAGTATTACTGGTGGGATGGAATGAAAAGAGATATTACTGATTTTACTGTGAAGTGTTTGACTTGTCAGCAGGTAAAGCAGAGCGGCAGTTACCGAAAGGGATGCTTCAGCCTTTACAAGTGCCAGAGTGGAAATGGGAGAATATATCCATGGACTTTCTTGTTGGATTACCGAAGACATCTCGAGGTAATAATGCAATCTGGGTTATTGTTGAACGCTTGACCAAATCTTCTCATTTCCTTGCTATACGAGATACTTTCTCTCTTGATCAACTTTCCCGTTTGTATCTTAAAGAGATAGTCAGGTTACATGGAGTTCCTCTCTCCATTGTATCGGATCGTGATCCCAGGTTTACTTCTATCTTTTGGAAAGGCCTTCAGAAGTCGTTGGGTACTGAATTAAATTTTAGTACAGCTTTTCATCCTCAATCAGATGGGCAGTCAGAACGAACAATTCAGACATTGGAGGATATGCTACGAGCCTGTTCTATGGATTATCAGGGAAGTTGGGACCAACATCTTTCTTTGGTTGAGTTTTCATATAATAACAGTTTTCATTCCAGTATACAGATGGAACCATTTCAGGCATTATATGGGAAGCGGTGTCGAACTCTAGCTTTCTGGGATGAAGTGGGTGTAAGGAAGTTGATGGGACCAGAATTGGTAGAAGAGATGGCAGAAAAAGTTCAGGTGATTCAGAAACACATGAGAACAGCTCAGAGCAGGTAGAAGAGTTATGCGGATAACCGGAGGAAGGATCTATCTTTCGAGGTATGTGATCATGTTTTTCTCAAGGATTCTCCTTGGAAAAGTGTGATGAGATTTGGTAAGAAAGGAAAGTTGAGTCCAAGGTTTGTTGGACCATATGAAATTATGGAGATAGTTGGATCAGTTTCATACCAAGTGGCTTTACCTCCGAGTTTATCTCAGGTACACAATGTTTTTCACATTTCGATGTTGAGAAATTATATGCCAGATCCATCTCATGTTTTGAGTCCAGAGGTAGTTCAGCTGGAAGAGAACCTATCTTATGAGGAACAACCGGTCCAGATTCTTGACCACAGGGAGAAAGTGTTACGGAATAAGGTGATTCACCAGGTAAAGGTTTTGTGGAAAAACCACATGATTGAAGAGGCAACATGGGAATCTGAAAATGCAATGAGGGAAAAGTACCCCCATTTATTCGATAAGTAAATAAATTGTGGGGATGCAATTTTCTATAGGGGGGAAGGATGTAACATCCCAAGTAAGTAATGAATAATAGATATTTTTATCTATGCCTATTAATGATTAAGATAGTGTTATAGAGGCTTAAAATGAAAATAAATACAATCTTATGCATGGAATACACTAATATTCTTAAAAGATTGTTTTAGTGCCTTTTGATGGAAAACCATTTTTGAATATATATTTTGACAATTTTATAAACTATATTTGTCAAAATAAACTTATTATTTATGATTGGGACATCAAAATTTACCTTGTGTGAATTTTTGGTATTTTTCTGACAATATTAATCTTTTTAATGAATAGTGGTAAATACTGCATTTTACATCAAAACTGCTTTTTAACCTAATTTATTTATATGATTAGATTATGTTTTGAATTGGTTTTGAAGTTAAATTAGAATATATTTTTACCATTTTATCCAATGGTGGTCATTGGAATCAATTTCACTTTGAAATTAGACTTAAACTGGTGTCAATCTTTTGATACTTATTGTTTTGTAAAAACACGCTTTTTGCTCTGGCAGCGGGAATTAATCATTAAATTAATTAATGTGACTTATATGATTTGAATTTTGTAAAATATACTTCATTTTTGAATTCGGAATATCAAATATAGCTTAGGGTGAATTTTTGGTAATTTTCTGAAAAACATCAATTTTTGATGAATAGTGAAACCACTAATTGGTAATCAAGCAAACTGATTTTTCAGTTAAATGAAAGTTTACCACTAATGTGTATTGAATTTTGAAAATCCGACATACATGGTTTTCATTAAGGAGTAAAATGTGGTTCAATGAGATTATAATAATTTTTTGGTGAATAGTAACTTATTAAGCTCTTAATCGCGATTAGTGGTAATTAGTGTAGTTTAAGGTATAAATAATGCTTTAATAATATGAAATGACATAGACACATGTCCCAACCTTATTGGTTGTGTCATGTCCGACGAATACAAGCCATGGGTCAACTTGGGGACCCCATGGAGACACTTTGGTTTGGAAATGACATAAATTACTTTTTTATTAAATGTTAAAGTAAAAATGACACAAACAAGAGATGTTTTACGAAAACAATTTTTACATGGGGTTATAAAGATCATATTTTTGATTATAAATATTCATTGGAAAGATAAAAAGATTTCCTAAATCATAGTATTTGTTTTATGATTTTTAGACATTAAATAAATTAAATTATTTATGACATAATAATGATGCAGCGATGAAATCATTATTTGACGATTTAAATAAAATGGGAAGATAATATAAAATCTATGAACTAAACATGTCCAAAACCAATTGGATGAGTGGATTTCGAACCCTTATCACCTTATCCACGAATTATATAAATGTGGGACCTTTTGAAACCGAAACACATTTTCAAATAAAGTAATATTTCTTTACTTTCCAAAAGTGCCCCTCCTCTCCTCTTATAAAAGGCCCCCACCTCTACCTCATTTGACACACACCTCAAGCCTTTGGCTCGGACAAACCCTGCCCATTTACTCTCTCCAAATCCCTATACTCATCCCAGAGGATTCCCTTTGGGCAGAATCCTTTCAAAGGAAGCCTTTAGGCTCAAATCAAAAGGAGTTACACTTTTTAAGGTAATTTGTTCTCTCATGTTCATTTGTTTTATTTTGCTTCTCCAACCCCCTAAACTCTTTTTATTTACTTATTTTTTAACAACACCAGTATCTTCAATATACTAGGATGTTGTTATAAGATATATTTGAGCTACACACTCACACAACTACATCAAATGGTTAAAGAACATACGGTTTCCGTGGATGGTGAAATTCTGCCTCCCGAAACGATGATTGTTCAATACTCATCTAACACCTTCAAAGGAGGCCATTATAATGTCACTATTTTTATATATGATATATAATATGTTTATGTTTTCCTTAAGCTTCTGTTTTTTCATTTTGGGCATACCTTTATGGATTCCATTATGGGTAAACACGATATCTTCATTTTAGGAAGTGCGGACTACCGCCCCCTAAAAGTGATTTGATTCGTTAATACCATATGTGGGATGTGTAAAGGATAAAGTTAATGATATTATATATGTTATTATTCTGGAATTATAATATACTCTTATATCATTATGATTCCATTCCAGAAAATATGAAATAGAAATGGAAGTAGCGTTCATGTGTATGTACGGCTTACCGTCTCCATGAACGGTGCATTTCATTTCATACCTCTAAATGAGATGTAATATTATAAATGAATGTATGTACTGGATATATATGACATATATGATATCTACATCATGAAAACCATTCTGGATATAATGAACCTTTGACCAAATTAACAACATGTAAGTGTAAGAAGTCTATTTTTGACTTAAGAACCAAATACCGACAAAATGAACATTATTAACATAAATGATTACATGATGTTCATAACATGGTATAAAAGGAATAATGAACTTGAAAAAGATTCATAAGCAAGTAGAGATTAACTCAAGTTTATTATTCAGGAGATTAAATAACGGTCGGGTCAAGTCGGAGACGAG
Source organism: Viscum album (assembly GCA_963277665.1). Lineage (NCBI taxonomy): Eukaryota > Viridiplantae > Streptophyta > Magnoliopsida > Santalales > Viscaceae > Viscum > Viscum album. The sequence continues at coordinate 1,471,585,916 of OY728161.1, forward strand.
GTATGGGACTTCGTCTCAATCTCCTTTAATTGAGGCATATTTTATTTTATACACAACTTTCTTTTATACGGTGTATAAACCCCTTTGACTTTTACGTTTATTCAAAAGAAATATTTTTTATACGAAGCGTTTACTAAACGACAAATGGAATGTTTTTGTCGTACGTATGCGGCGACAACGACTTCTCCGCCGTCGTAACCGTTATTTGAGTTTCGGCTTCCCCTACAAGCCATACATTCTTTTTTTTTAAAAAGAAAAATAAATACCATGTTTTACTTTGGTATTGAAAATGGTTTTCATAATGTTTTTATTATATCAATGTGTTGTATTGATATCTCGTGATTGAAATGTGGAAATGTTATGTTTCCTTTATGCATGTTTTATGTGATATGATTATGTTATGGTTCTTGGGAATTATTATGAAGACGGGTGGTTCCGTGATAAACTAAGGGCGGGTGAGCCCGTTATAGCTCTCCAATGCATTGGGTAACGCGAAGGAGTGAACCGTTAAGGTTTCTCTGAGGAGATTTTAGGGAATATACTGTGATGGGTATTCCAAACTTAACCAAGAGGGTTACTCCCTACGTAAGAATGTTATGAATGCCTCAAGTTAGCTTTATGTCTTATGATTTCTATGATTTATTCATGATTTTATGAGGTATGTTAAAGTGCCTATGTTTTATGGGTAAAGTATGATTTTATTCTTATGTTTCCTTGCCATGTTATTTTTATAACCCATACTGTGTTTTTATGCTCATCCCAAGTTTTTGAAATGTTTTTCACAGGTCAAGGGAAAGGTACATGATAAGATGATAGAGTCAAGAATGTGTCATGAAATAATCCATGTTTTATTTTAAATGTGTTTCCATTGATGGGAATGAAGAATACCATCTTTATGTAACCACTTTGTTTATATGTGGAATGTAATGCAAGTTTTATGGTCTAATTCTCAAAAACTCTAAACCTGAAAAGATCCTCAACGTGTAATCTTGTAATGACTCAAGATTAAGTATGGTTTAAGGCTGGGGCATTATATTTCTTCAAAAGGAATCTTTTCTTTATGAACCGTTTACTAAAAGAAAAAGGGAATGTTTTTTTGTCGCACGTATGCGGCGAAAACGACTTCTCTGCCACCGTGAAATTTATTTGAGCTTCGACTTCCTCTACAAGCCACAACTTTTTTTTTTTAAATGAAAAAATAAATACCATGTTTTACATTTCTATTATTTTGGTATTGAAAATGATTTTCATAATGTTTTTATATCAATTTTTTGTATTGATATCTTGTGATTGAAAAGTGGAAATGTTATGTTTCCTTTATGCATGTTTTATGTGATACGATTATGTTATTGTTCTTTGGAATTGTTATGAAGATGGGTGGTTCCGTGATAAACTAAGGGCAGGTGAGCCTGATATAGCTCTCCAATGCATTGGGTAACGTGAAGGGGTTAAACATTAAGGTTTCTCCAAAGCAATTTAGCGAATATACTGTGATGGTATTCCAAATGTAACCATGAGGGTTACTCCCTATGTAAGAATGTTATGAATGCCTCAAGTTACCTTTATGTCTTATTATTTCTATGATTAATTCATGACTTGATGAGGTCTGTTAATATTATTATGTTTTATGAGTAGAGTATTATTTCATACATGAAAAAATGCATTCATTTCGTACATTTATATACCTTACTAAGCTTTTTATGCTCATCCCATGTTTCTGAAATGTTTTTCACAGGTCAAGGGAAAGGTACATGATGTGATGATAGTTTCAAGGATGTTTCAAGAAAGAATCCATGTTTTATTTTAAATATGTTTTCGTTGATGGGAAAAATGAGTAATATATACTATGTAACCACTTTGTTTAAATGTGGATTGTAATGCATGATTTATGATCTAATTCTCTAAAACTGTAAACTTGAAAAGATTCTGAAAGTGTATTCTTGATGTAATTCAAGATTAAGTAATGTTTAAGGCTGGGGCCTTATAATATATATTAAATTTAAATATTTTATAATATTAAAATAAATAATATAATTTAATAATTATTCATCATTGGGTGGATCTGACTAGAAATTATAATGGAAATAAATGAATCTATAAAAGAAAAAATAATAGAAGAGTATGAAAGTCCACCACATCCTTAAATTTGATACTTTGGTGGGTCATTAATTTTTTGGATTTTTAGAGAATGATGACATGAAAATATATATAAGGGTATTAGGAGTATAAATAGAATGTATTTTTAGAGTATACTTTAAAATGGAATATATTTGGGATGTGATTTTCCATAGCGGTATGATGGTGGTACTTATATTCAAAGGGGGGGTATTTTGGGTTTAAATTATGAATACAATATTCTGTCAAAATTAATAAATAAATAAAAACAAACTTAATGAATATAAAAGATATTTTAGTAAAATAATTTTTCTTATTTTTAGGAATCTTCAAAACATAATCCGAACTATTGATTAGTTTATAGCAAATAAATTAATAAAAAAACTAAAAATATAATTATTATGGAATGAATTCTGTTTTTTGAAATTACAGATTAGTTTCCAAAATTTAAAATTGTTTATATTGTTTTTTGGAATATTAATTATCTTATAAATCTTATTTTGGGTCTAAAAAATGATTTTATAATTTACTAGGACCTTATTACATTAATTTTATGTCCCAAAACCCATTATATTTAAAAATATTATGTTTACTATTGCCATTAAAATAATTTTTTCTTCAAATTAAAAACTTAATAATCATATTATATTTAGACATGCTGGAAAAAAAAGAAAAACAAATTAAAAAAATTAAATCATAAGTAATCATAAAATTTAATTAATATTTTAAAATTATAGGTTTAAACAAAATAAGTTAAAACATACTATATTTGAAATGTAAACATATAATTTATTTGGGTTACATAATTTGAATGTTAATTTTACGATATTTTACTCTTTATATTTAAAAATTTTATCATTGTACAATTTATTAAAAATCATTATATTATTCTAAAAATCATGTAATTACTCTATTAATAATGTATTATTAAAATAATTATATTATCTCTATACTTTATATGCACACATTTCCTTTACATCATTCAAAATTCATTTTTTTAATCCAAATATTCAACATATTTTAAAATATGACAATTATATTAATAATATTATTGTTTTTTACAGTTTTCCTAGTAGGTGTTATATTTTTAGATGAGAAAAACCCTAGAGATTTTCAAATATTTCATGTGTTATTTATTTATATTTTAGATCCCATTTATCTTTTTTAATTTTATGGATTATATTTATCCTCCCATCATAAGGTTCGATTTTGCTGAAATATTTTATGGTTTTTTATTTTGTAGTCCGTGACTGTTATATTATATGTTATACCGAAATATGAATCTCATATATATTAAAAATAAAAAATTCATAATAAATAAATTACTCATTAAATTTATGCCTATTTTAAAATTTAATCTTCAAATTGCTACCACATATTCTTGTTCGAGAAGAGGCAAAGGAACATTTATCTCCTTACATCCTAAGTTTCAAATGATCTTTATCCCTATATTTAGTTTCCACAATGTTTATTAAGAGTATGTATTCCCTTAATCATTTGAAAAACACCTTTATTTTCTAATAACATCATCATTCACACCTGATATGTGAGAAAAAACAGTAGTTGTTCCATCAACAGATGAAGTAATTGTGAGGGATCAATTATGTCCTTCTATTTGAGAGATAAATTTAAGAAAATTATGCAATTTATCGAGGATTGGTAGAAGTTAATATTGAGGGGACATAACTCAAATGTGATCACGAATTTAAAAGGGGATAATGTACCATGGGATGTGATTCATTTTAATTAAAACCTCAAAACACTATTAAAATTATATATTTAAAATAACACTGTATATATAACATCAATATCTAAGATTCATTCGTGATTCTCATCATATATATTCCTTGAACTCTTTTCTTCATTAAGGTATCATTTTTTGGATTGAACCTTATCAATCATTTCTTACTTATAATCTATATAAAATATATTCTATATAGAAACATTATCCCAAAACGTTGATGTTTTGAATCTATTCCCATATAGATCATTATATGGAGAAATTTGAGTACCTGAGTGAAAAATGATGATGTTTGGGAAATCAAAAAACGGAGAATGTTTTCCAATAATCCTTTAAATTATATTTTATATGATCATATTATAATATAAAGAGTACAAATATTTATTTTATATTTCCATCATTGTATTGATGATAGACCATACTACACATTGAGATTATTTTTAGCGAACGTTGAGGAATCCTATAATATAAATAGAATAAAAATTAATCATAATCAGATATGATTTAAAAAGGTACCACAAAAATTCATAGAAATTCTAAGACATATATCATGGAAATTTGATTCATCTTCAAATAATAATGAATTAAAATAATGAGGTTAATTGAAAAAAGTTGAAGCCTTTAAACACATATAGTGTTGTTTCATTTAAATATGTTTAGAAATTTTTTGAAAATGTCAGGGGAAATTGTCTCACATTTCTATATTTGTATAGTTAATTATTTTATCATTACCATGGGATTTTAATTATCTGTTATAAATTACTAATAAATAAATCACATTGAGGGGAAACATGTAATCATTCCCTTCAGGTTTTACTAATTTATTTTTGTCAAATATCAAATTTTATTTTATACATCCATGGTGGATAGCGAATGATGAGATATGTGTTTAATTAAATTGTTATTTCATTATGTACATTTTGATGTTATAATTATTATACGCCCAAAATAAATGAATCTAGAGTTATCACTAAATAATTCATGAAGATTCCATTCATTATTTTCACTCACCCTCTTTTGAATCTCTAGATTACACCTTTACAACACCTTGGATTTCCCTTTGATACATAGGTTTGGAATCATTTTTCCATGTTAGTGTGTTTTACCTTCCTTAATTATTTCACGATCCATGATTTTAAATTATGGAAGATAGGGTATTTTTCAATAAACATCATGGATATGGTTATCGTTTCTTTTCCACTAAGACATTGCACTACCATAGTCCCCTTCACTAATGGTAATATGGTATGTAATCATTTTACGTTATTAACTCCAAAAATATCCACTGACACGTGTCCAAAGCCATCAGTTGGAGTAAATACAATTCACTCATGTGATTAGTATATGTTTTTCACTTCTCCCTATAATAATAATGCATTGAAATTATAAAAATAAAGATAACATGTGATTAATATATATCATATTTTGAGTAATTATGTTCATGGGTCTACAATTTTCATGTGTTAAACTCTATCACTATGTTTTTTACATATGTATCCAACCCAATCAATTATTTTATATGACATTATATATTTAAAAAACTATCTATACATGATGGTATTCTGAGCGTATGATACAATATTAGTGTCATCATTAACACCATAAAATTCTCATCACATTCTTTCATATAAAAAAATATGCCATTTTATAATAACTTATTTAGTAAAATTGACAATAATGAGAAAAATACTACAATTTATTCATAGAACATAGGTAATTAATGAAAAATATAGATGAATATGAGTCCTTAAGGTCAATTCCATTCCATATATTCATTTTTCTACAATTAATCAAAAGAAATTTTTTTCATGTCATAAAATAAACCATGAATTTAACTATATTTGTAAATTCCTCATAATACTTAGATAATTATTTTTCTCTTCCTTTATCATGGAATATGACAACTCATCAATAAAGTATACAATTAATATAATGTGGTAATCTATAATGTTTCTATTTATCAAGTCTTAAAATATTTATCGAGACATTATAATTCTAAAATTAAACACTTTGAATTTAGAGTGAATAAATATTATATATAAGAATATATTTTTAATGATCCCTCTATTCACATTCATTTTATGACATTCTGATGAAAATTCTCTTTCGATAAGTATTGATCTCATAAAATTTTAAAAAATAATACTATAATCTATATTAGTGGGTAGTTATTATTTTTTATGATAATATTGAGTTTTTTGTAATCAATAAAAACAATATTTACCCAAATTTCTTATTAATGACAACTAATAGTGCACCCTAAAGAGTTACACTTGGGTTTATGAACACTTGATTTTAATACTCTTGTAGTGTCTTGTTTAATTCGTAAACTTTTATTGGGACTATCCTATAAGGGATATTTTGTATATATGTTACACTTGAAATATTGTATATTCATAACTCTTCATCACAATCCCAGTGAATGAAAAAAATTTATTAATAAATATGTATAAATATTCCTTGACAATGAAAATGATTTCACGGTTGATGCTTTTCTTTTTCATAACCATTTGATAATGATATTCTTCTTTGTTGGGTATCAATACCCAAAAATTTAAGGGTATGTAATGAAGAATAATCATAATCATTTTATTTATATATTTTGTTGGGATGGTTTGTAATAATGACAAATAATTTCATTTTTTCAATGTTGATATGAAAACTATAAAATGTGACTCAATCCCTTCATATTATATTGTCAAATTCAATTAAAGGAATAATTTAATGATTTTATTTTATAATATTATGAACATCATTATTTTTTAGAGACATAAATATTTTAGATTCAATAATTACATCATTACATATTTTTAGGTCTCTCAACTTTGTTGTATAAGGAAGGGGATTCAATGTTTCGTGAAAAATATATGATAAAGGGGAAATATTTGAACTCAACTCAATTAAAATTTTCATAATCCATGAGGTAATAGTTGTTGTAAAATTCACTACAAAATTTATATGATCTACCTTAGTGGGGCAGATCTCAAAATATTTCATATTTTCGCTTATTTTTATAAATTATTGAATTTTATTATCCCTTATGATTATTAGATTATTTCATTTTAATGTGTATAAAAAAAATGCAAAAAATTTTATAATAATATCATGGGTGAAGAATTTAACGGTTCATTACATTATGTCGTTATATTAGGTTTCCTTTTCATATACCAAGTAAACTGTTGTACTATATTTTAATATATTTTTACAATAAATTTATTTCATTATTTAGTTAGAAAATTACTTTAGTTCTTCTTCCCCCATATTCAAATTATTGTTATTTAGATAATAAAATCTATATGTACATTATAATTCGATTCTCTTATAAGGAACTCCATCCTTTCTTTATTTTATCCTTGTCTATGTGATCATTCTCTAGATACCATCTCTAAATTGAGAGACACCAAACTACAACTTCATTTCCCCAAATGTCATGAATAGAAATATTTATTTAATGATTTAGTTTTAAAACGAAAAATAATATTTATATTATTATATCATTATTAATATGAAAACCACTATATTATATATTAATCATTTTTAAAATAATTAATTATGTTTATATAAAATCATTTTTCTATTTATTAATATCTAGATATTATTTCTCCAACATGGTATGAAAATGAATAGAAAAAAAATGATTGTGAAATATTTTTTTGGTTCGCATTTTATGCCTTAGTTTTCATAATCCAATGTAAATTTCTATTACTTTTAAAACTGATGCCTAAAAATATTTTTGTTTCATGCAGTTGGACCATTTTTAAATAATATGTGGATTGGATAACCCAAAAAATTAAGAGTTTCCTTATGAAATAATGTTATAAATAGAAAATTTACCCTTTTTAGATGAGTATTTATGTTTTATATGATCCATGTTATTTTTTATAGGTAAAAAAATTAGTTAGGAACTAGTTTCTAGTTTTAAGCTCCATCACACATTGTATTAGATTTATCCTTCAGAAAAAAATTATATTATCCATTAATTGGAATTATATATATATTTTTAGTGGATATAAAAATATTCTGAAAAATTAATTTTTAAAACAAATAAAAATTTAATAAGTAATGGAAAAATAAATCATTCGTGTGAGTAAATTTACAACATGATATTAACTTATAAAATACATAATTTAAACTAATGTTTCCTTTTACTAACCTATTTATTATATTAACTAAGACATTATACAATTATGTATACCATGATCTATAACATACATACATGTTTATTAAAATATATTATGATTAAAATTTATAAAATTGTTACTCTCAAATTAAATAGGTTAACTCATTTGGGAGAATTTGGGAAAAAACATTAATACACATAAAATTTTTAACATTAATTAAATACTTATATATTGCCTTGGTATTGGATTTTGTTTCTCTCCCTATAAAATATGATTAACTTAGGATATTATTCTAATAATGGGTGAGATATAAATTCTAGTAAAGTTGGTAATAATATTTTGGAACATGCATGTTTAATCAACAGGAGTACATGGGTTATGTTGATGTTGTCCTCTCAAAAACACTGATGGAGTAATTTTGGATCGAGGTAGACGAAAATTTACATTATAGAAAAAATAATTATTTTAAATATTATGTATATTTTTTCCCTTACTATAATCAGTTTTTCCATGACTACACATATTCTTGATGTTATTCCAATACACCAAATATAAGTTTTCATGGTGTTTTTGAGCATGAGGGTTAGTGGTTATAAAGATTCATTATGGTATATCTAAAATTATCTCATTGGTATATCCTATTATAGTTCCAAGGGATAATTCACAATTTCACCTTGTTATCCAATGGTCTGGGGTCTCATCATTTTTATATGGGTTTGGCACCATGAGTGTGTCTTATAGAGCTCCCTCACTTATTAAATCTTATGCTGATGTTGTCATATACAACTACTCAATGATGATATATTTTCCTATATGTGCTATAAAATATCCTATAGATATGCTACATTATGATAGTAGTAAAGGTAATATTGAACATATGATATACATAAGTTGGAATTTCATGTCAATATTAAAGGAACTAGGTATTCCATTGTTGGATGGGTTAAAAGTTTTAGAATCTTTAAACATAATTTTGATTTTAATAACCAGTATGGAAGGGGTAATAATACATTATGAAGTTTATGGGCTCATTAAGAATCTCCACATCTAATTTTACAAAAAAAAAGTTTACTAACTGAAGGGAAAATATAAAAAACAAGACAATTTGGATAGTTGGAACGTATATAATAGAAAGAATAATATAAATAACTAAAATTTTACATAGTGGTGGAAATATTTTTTTTTGATGTTGTAAAATAACTTGTATTACATCAACCTTTGAAATATTAATCCTCATATAAATATGTCTTGGGATAGGGTAAACCATTCTCATTTCATCTGAATTTGGTGACTAATCAAAGGTGAATATAAATTTCATCAATGAAGAAAAAATGTATGAAATGAACTTATTGAATGGGATATTACCAATTGTGCATTAGAAAAAAAATTGAAGGCATAAGTATTATTACTTTTTAACTAATCCATTGGTGAAATATTTTTGTGTATGTCCATGAGATCAATGGAATTATTTCAGAATAAATATATATAAACTAAAGATAATGTGGTCTCATAAATCAGAACATGTGTAGTAAATAATATTGCAATGGAACACATGATCTAGTCCAACTAGTTTAAAATATGGAATATATAGAGTATCTTAATTTAAGATAATAAGATCTTATTTTATTGGTAATAAAACATTTACATTCTCTGTAGGAGTTGTAATATGAGTTTACCATTGTTTCCTCAATAGATGATATAAAAAATGATGTATGGATGAAGAATTAATATAAAAAAAATAATAACAAAATTTCTTGGATCAACAATGTATATGAAATTTAACTTATAGTATTTCATTAATAGATGATTATCCAAGAAGAGAATATTATGATATGAGAAAATATGGTTAATCTATGTGAGGATAAGAGCAGTAAGGTACCATAGTGGAGAGATAATAATCGTGAATATAGTTTCTATAATGATATTGATTCCAAATTTCATGGGATTTCTGAAATAGTTTTTTACATCTCATTGATGTGTATCATTATATTAACGTTTCATGCTTGTTTTGGTTTCCAAATAACCCCAAAACTTTTACAATATATTTCATAAAAAACATAGTACAGGAGTGAGAATAAGAATTATAACTTAATAATTACAATAGTTTTATATTTATGAGAATAAAAAATGCAATTGAATGTTGAATAGAATAATATAGATTAAAAATAATGAAACATTATAAACATATATCATAATTGACTATAAAGAAATTATATTTTTATAGATAATGGAAACCACATCTTGTCCATGAAAAAAATTTCACATAATGGTAACTATGAATTCTGTACAGATAATGATCTTAAGAGAGATAATCCATTGCCCAAGGAATTGGAGGGATGCATAATTTCTGTATCATCGATCACATTAAAATTTATCCATAAGTTATCCCACCAAATATAACATAAATCTATTTAAAAAAACACACAAAATAAACTCATTATAAAATAATTAGTTTCATTATAATATCATAATTCATATTTTGATGAATAAAAATTGAAATTTAAAAAAATAAAAGGAATATATTATTTTCCATATTTAGGGTAGAATCAAATAAAATATCATAGGTTATGATTGGATGGAGAAATTGATAAGAAGAATCAATGATAGGATACGAAAAAATGTTTTTCAATATTATTATAGGATATTAAGAATTTACCCCAAAAAAATAAAAAAAAATCCATATTCTAAGAACAAGGAAGCAGAAAATTAAATAAAATATAATTATAAGATATTTGTTGAAGATTAAAATTAATAATGGGGAAAATAATTAAATAAAGATGAAAACCACCAAAAATTAGGATCTTTAGAGTCCACATACCTTTTGTATCATTTCGAATAAACACAATTAATATTCTTTTATAATAAAAAAATATTTTTGAAAAAATTAATATCAAACTATATTATATTAATTTAAAATAATTATTAAAAAACATTAATTGTTTTAATTTATTAATATTTATACTAATAAAAAATTCATTTGGAATCTTGTCTCTTCAAAATATTCAATTTTTTATTATAAAATTATATATTTGTTCATTTTTATTTATTAGTTATAAAACCATTAGGAAAATATAAATACCAAATAAGAAATATTTATATATTATACCACTTTTTTTAAACCCATCTACATAGGTATTGATATGTAAATAATTTATAGTGTCACTATAGGTGATAAAAATAACCAATAATATAATGTGTTAAAAGAGAGAGATAACACACACACAAACAATGTAAATGGATATTTTTATAGTATGATAATATCCATTATATAATATATAAATTATTATTTTACTATAGGATTAGATTATAAATAGGAATAAGAATATAAGAATAAATCCAATAAAAATGAAATATATATTGAGAATGTATACCTCCTCATAGAAGTTTCACCATTTCTAGCGGATTAATATATTGGAGGCTGAGAGGTGGATGTTAAAAATTGTGGATAATAATGAATGTAGAATTAAGAAAAGTTATTTGGTATTGTTTTTTTAAATTTAATAGGTTTTCACATTGGTTTTCTATAAGGGTTACAATTGATATTTATTCTTGAAAAGACTGATTATTTTAATTTTAAATAAATAATAAAATATTATTCCAAGAAAAACCGATTAACCAATAGATTTAATTGAGTATATAAATAGAATATAACTAATAATAAATTATTATAACTTTTAAAACCATATTCCACATAATAAATAAGTTTATATATATTAATGGGAAAATTGATATATTATATTTTAATCGAATAATATATCTTTTTGAAATTGATTTTTTTCTATTTTTTGGTGTTTAATATATAATTTTCAAATAGTTATTAATATTAATAAAATTAATAATCATCAAAAACTATACTAAAAAATACATCGAAATTAGTAAATCAATTTTATATCACAAAACCTAAAAAATATGTAAATTTATATTTTTAAAATTCATAAAAAACTCAAGTCAAAAAAAATATTTCAAAATGACTACTCATGTATAACATCAAAGAACATATTATAAATATAAAATTATCATTCATAATTTATTCCTAAATATATTTTAAATTTAATATTGAATTTTAAATATATAAATTAAGGTTCTTACAAAATAAATTAAAATAATCATAATTTAAAATACAATATTATATTTCAATTTATTCACCTCATAAGATTTTTTAATTTATTGAATTATAATATTTAAATTTGGAGATTTTACTCTTGTAAATATTATTTACCTGAAAAATTTCTTTTCTAATGTTCATTTTACAATTCAAATGATTATGATATTATTCCAAGATCGTTACATACAACTCCTACAAAGAGAGCTCATTCACCTATTAAACGTCATTATGAATTAGTAAATATAATGGATCAAGGATACACATCTTTTAGAGAGACACTTGGAGTATATTATACACATGAGTGAGTTTTAGTTGCAGGTTGAGATTTCATTCCATTGATATTATGAGATAAATGATCTCAAAGAGGCTAATGTAACTAGGTTTAATAATTCCATTCACTTTAAACCACATGAATCTACTCTAGTGTTCAATATGAAGGATCACTTTTTCTCAAACATTGACCATGATGTATTTTATTTATTTCCATCATAACACTTCTATCAACATTTCATCATTTCAATGTTTTTATATTTATATTAAAATATCTGTAAAATTCATTAATTATGTTAAATATATGAAATATATCGTCCACTAATTTCATCGTCTTCTATTTTAATCTTTTATCCCTTACCATATAGATATTAATAATTTTTCATTTAATACACCAGTTGAAAATTTTATTGTTTTATAAATAAAAAAGTTTATTATGTCCATCCTATTTTTCATTAATGTCAATTTAGAAGGAATATTACATAAATTTAAGAGTATGTAATATTATTTTAGATTAATCATCAGTCTGGGGGTTATATGTTGTACTGATGTTAAACTCTTAATTTATTGTATATTGAAAACTAATTTGGATTATATAGGTAATCCATTAATATATACTAGATATGATAATTGGAATTACGTCCTATTGACGCAATAATTAATTGACATGTATATTGGGATGAAAATTGTGTGAGAAATATTCTTTTATAAAAAATAAGCATGTAGTTTATGAAATTCAATAATGCCCATATGACACTATTTTATTTATATTTATTTTGATAACCTCTGAAAAGTTCCATGGAGTTGTTCATTGATTTGGATATTATAAAGAGTATTAATCACATTACTCAATTATATTTATAATGATATATCTTAACTTTTTGATAGTTCAACAACATTGATGTGTATGTTTTAATATTCATTTCCTTTTTCTCTCACATGAAAGTTTATCAACAATCTAATTGATACATTTTACTTGCTATAAAAATATTGAATTATGATCTATTTGAATCATCAAATAACTTTTCTTATCATTTGTTTTGATAAAACATTTTATACTAATGATATAAAATTATCATATTTATAAATTTATTATTCAGGAATCTTCCTTCCTTTTGTTTGCATCGCCATGTTTCCATTCACAAAATTATAACTTCACCATTAATTTATTTTTAATTGGATTCATGGATTGTTAATAATTTTTGGAAGGTTTGAATTTTTCCCTTCCTTTTGAATTTCAAGATCTATCCATTCCATATCTATGATGATATCATATTTTTGATTTCTTATCATGGATAATTTTAAATGTTCATTTCTTTCAAAGAGCATCATATAACATATTCACCTTGAAATGATCAAAATGTATTGTGTATTAATAATTCATGATAAACTCAAACCATATTTATTGATGTTTTTTTAGAATTATTAGTGTGTATATACATTATAATCTCTTATGAGCATTATATATGCTACAATAAACTTCATTTTGTTGTTTTAACAATTTTTTTATTTTAAATATAAGTAATGGTAACTCCATGCCATGTGATTTGTTATTTTGTCCCATTTCTTTATTTTTCATGTTTTTTTGTTCATCAATTTATCATTTTTCATGAGTATGAATGAAAATTCCATGTTAGAATCATTATTGAAGAATATAAACCCTTGTCCACATAGTGGAAGTGAGAGTTATGTTACTATTTTTAGTATCTCATTTAGATAATTAAATATATCCTGACATTTTTCCTGATAGACATATATTAAAGGTATTCATGGAAATGTAGTTCATGGTCCTGAAAACCATGAGAATTTTTTCTCAAATAATTTTCTAATCTTAACTGATCAAAGATAACTACAGATATCTTTAATACATATTAGTGTGATATGTTAATAAATTTTAGTTTTTCCTTTATGGTTTTATGAAACATCATTACTCATGATAACATAGACTGTGAATGTAACATGTTTTATAAAAAAATATATCATAAATTTATCATATAACTTCTTCCTACAAAATTTCCACATTAAAAATTACTTATATATTCCACATTATCGTCCATGTTCTACAATTACAAGAGAATACAATTAAAAAATAATTACAAAATTTTATTGGGGAAATATCTATAACACTATTAATCATGTTCCTAATGATTACATGGGGGTTTATAAGTCTAAATGAAATCACAATGAACTCATAATACATATATATCATGTAGAGTGGTTCCTTTTTAATATTCTCTCTCATATCCTTTATCCTATTATATCTGCAATGGATATCCACTTTTTTAGAGTATTTAGAAGGTTGTTGATGAAGAAACATGTCATAAATACATGGTTGTGAGTACTTTATCATTATGGTGTTCGTGTTGAACTCTCAAGAATTTATTTAGATATATATTGAAATATAATTATTTATAATGAATTGCTCATTTATACCCCATAGTGATTTATCAAATTATATAAATAATTTTGTCAATTACATATTGCAGGTGCTTAATTATTGAATTTCTATATAACTTAATTATTAGGGGCTTGTAGATATATGTGTCACTCTTAATATAAATTCAATTTTAAACTATAATTCATTATTTTGGGCATGGGAATGAAATTCATTTGGAAAAACAAATATATACATCCTTATAATTAGAATTTCTAAAAGGTTTAAAATTTTCCTTCTCACAACCATTTTAGCAAAATGGGATTTTTTATTTAGTATCAATACCCACAATATAATGGTATT
This sequence comes from Viscum album, assembly GCA_963277665.1. Lineage (NCBI taxonomy): Eukaryota > Viridiplantae > Streptophyta > Magnoliopsida > Santalales > Viscaceae > Viscum > Viscum album. The sequence goes on from OY728161.1 coordinate 1,471,601,005, forward strand.
TTATTAAGGAAATAGATTAAATATCCCTATTAGTTTATTTAATTTGAATATAATGAAGTTAAATATGTTCCTCATATAAATTATAATTGCCCCCAAAATATCAATTATAAAATTTACTAGAAGAATCCTCCCATATATGATAATTTGGAAGGATTAAAACACTCATGATGAAAAAATACAACAATTTTTATTTTTTATATATCAAAAATTCTAGCTATCTTATAGATGATGAAATATATCTATAAAATGTTTAGGAACAAAATTTTATAATTAATCACGAATGAAATAGATACATAACCATTCATGAGTGAATAGTGATTTTACCTTTAGTCACATCATTCGGTTTCACCACATTGATATTTGTGATGGAATTAGATTTTAATTATATATATATTAACATTTTGGGTTAAATTGTTTTTATCCACTAATACCATTATCATACTACAATGTAAGTAATTGTGTTCTATATTCATGAAGATAATGTATTATATCAACGATAATACATTGTGGAGAGTCTGGCATTCCAACACTGTATTGAGTGGTGTTAAGGCCTCTCTATACACTTATATTGTATTCCAACTTGTATACACATAGAAAATTTATTGCTTCCTTTAAAAAAGTTATTTGTGTGCATTATTATTTAATTTCAACCAAGTGGGTTGTTTCATCATTTTTTCATCAATGTCCATTATAATTTCATAGTCTTATATGAACATCATTCCTTAGTTTTTATATCCTTGCACCATGGGACCATTCATATAACATAATAACTACATTGAGTTCATGTTTAAATACTTATTCACATCTCCAAAATTCATGAAAAATAAGTTCTTATCAAATATGTGTTTCTTAAATACAAAACAAATATATACATTATTCAATATTTTTTGATAGAGAATCTAGAGGCATATATTATAGACCTTGATAAATTTACATCATATATTGAAACAAATTAATTATACTTTTTTCTATACTCCTAGAAATATATTTGCAATCCCTTCTTGATGTTTGATTCAAAATATTTTTTTAAAAGTTTTTTTTAATCAATTTCTGATGTTGATTAACTTATATTTCTTAATGAGCGATTATTGGAGAGAAATTAAATTTAATAAAAGGGAAAATGAATTCATTTTCTATAGAGTTTACTTATTGTCACATAGTTTTTTCATTAGAAGATGCAAGAATTACTATTTGATATTATCGATTTAACGATTAAATGGATAATGATTCATTTTTTGGGTGAAGATGGAGATTCGACAAGTTTTTTTTACTTTCATAATGTAGTAAATGTTTTTAATATCTATCATTTATTTTTGAACTCCGTATTCCATTGTATTTGTGCATTCAATTGTTGAACAATTGAATAAAATATTACATGAATTTTATGGGATTCTCCTCGTATCCTCCTTTTCAAAAAACAATTTGTGATAAAACATATGTCAATAAATAATGGATAAAAAACATTCATATAAGTAAATTAATGTAACATTATTAACTTATGATACAAATAAGCATTTACTAGGTTTTATTTTATGAAAAAATGATTCCCAATTTAATTGATCCTTCATTTGATACCAACTACAGTGACTTTTAAATTACATGTATGATTATTAAATTTTATTTAAGATAATCATACATAATATTAAAACCCAAAACATGGAAATGATTAGTTTTTTTTTGAAAATTAGTCCCATATGATTTAAATAAACCAAAAACATTAACCCTTATTGAAATCCTAATTTATATTCCACCTATAGGATTTCATAGCCTTTTTAAAACACTCTAATTCATAATTAAATACATCAAAAACTAGATTAGATAAAAGGAAAAGAATGTGGATAAATAATAGAAGGAAAATGAGTTATGAATCTACATAAATATATTGGTGAGAATAATAATAATAATAATATAATAATTATAAGATCACAATCATTAGAATATGGAATTCATTTAATGTAGATGTAACATACCAAGTAAATAATTAATAATGCATTTGAATGTTTATTAATATTTTTGAAATAAATATTAATTTTACATTAAAGGGGATGCTATGTTCGATAGAGTACCCAATACGCAACAATAGGTTTCTTTGAAATCATACGTTTCACACTAATAATATAATATTATTATTTTAAATGGTATCTAACACCTAGCCATGGTATCAGCAGGAATGACTAGAAATAACTAAAATATGATTATACATGTTTTTATAATGTGTTTACATTAATCTAATAAATGTTAAATGCTTAAAATGTGAATTAATATAAGCATAAATACTCTAATATTTTTCAAAAAGTGGATTTACTGCCTTTTGATGGAGAAACCACATTAAATATAGTTTTAGTAATTATTATAAGTTATATTTGAAAAAATATAAATCCTTTTTAGATTTAGTACATCAATATTTACTTTGGGTAAATTTTTCTTATTTTTCTGATAAATTTCATTTTTAATGAATAGTTAAAAATATTATATTTTAATTCAAAAGTGCTTTTTAATCTAATTAATTTATATGGATAGGATATATTTTTAATTGGTTCTAAAGTGTGATTAGAATATATTTTTACTATTTAATACAATTTTGGACATTTCAATTGATTTCACATTGAAATTGTACATAAAAAATTGTCAATCTTTTGATACTTATTATTTTGTAAAAAAAGTGTTTTTTGTTTTCACAGCAATAATTAATTTTAAATTAATTTCATCCACTGGTGTGTTTTGAATTTAGAAAAAATGATTCAATATTTGGAATTTTTATTTCCAAATTGTGTAAATAGTTATCATTTAATTTTAGACGTTTTAACTATTTACATTAGTAAATATTTTATTTACCATGATTAAAATATAAATATAGAAAATAAGGGTAAAATATAATATTATAAGAATATTAAATTACCCTAACATGTGTCCTAATCCTATATAATTATAAATATCCGACCATGGTCATCATTGGTTCAAATTTGGGACACCATTTAGCCACATGGGATAAATAATGACACTTTATATTAATTAATTTAATGTAAAGACAAAAATGAAATAAAAAAATATATTTTATTAAATCATTTTTTACATGGGTTTATATAAGTAATCTTTTTTACTATAAATATTAATTTTAAAGGTAAAAAGGTTTTGTACATCAATACTTTTTATAATTTTTTGACATTAAATAAATTAAATTATATATGTCACAATAATGATGCAATATTTACCTCATTAATATATGATTTTAATAAATAAGATTATAAATATTAAAAAAACATCCAAAACCTTCCCAATTATAATTGTATTATTTTATTTCGACCACTAGCCATAATAACATTGAAATTAACAATTATTTGACCATTTTGAAACTGAAGATGAGGTTATAATTAAATAATTGTTTAAAACATTCAAAAACAGTCCCTCTTCTCCCTTATAAAAACACTCACTTCTAAACCATATTTCACACTTCTCAAGCCTTTGGATCATTCATCCTCTTTTCCCATAATCTCTAAAGATCCATATATTCATCCTAGAAGAATTACATTTGGCAGAAAACACTTCAAGAAACGTTTTGGTTCAATCCAAAGGGAGTAACCCAATTTAAAGGTAACATCTTCTTTTTATGTTCTTTTATTTTATTTTACTTCTCCAACCCCCTAAACACATTTTATTTCATTATTTTATAACCAAAACAGTATCCTAAATATACTAGGTTGTTTTTATGAAAACTATTCAAACTAAACTTGCACACACCTCTATCTAATGGGTGAAGAACACATTGTTTATATGGATGGAAAACTAACACCTCACGAAACGATGATTGTTCAATTATCTCCTACCGCCGCTAATGGTGGACATTATGAAGGAACTATATTTATATATGATATATATTATGTTTATGTTTTCTTTATTCTTCTGTATTTTCCATTTATAGAATACCATTATAGTATCCATTATAGGTAAACCATATAATTTCATTCAAGGAAGTGCAGACTACAGCCCCCTCAAAGTGATATGACTCGTTAATTCCATATGTAGGACGTATAAAGGATTAATTTAATGTTATTATATATAATATTATACTAGAAGAATTATATACCTATGTAACATTACGTTTTAATTCCATTAAAATATGAAATATAAATGTATGTAGCGTTCATGCGTACATACGACCTATCGTCTCCATGAACGGTGCATTTCAATTATTATATCCAATTGTTATGTACTAATATAAATACATTTATATAATGGATATATAGTATATATATGACATTTAAATAATGAATACCATTCTGGAGATAATGGAATATTAACCACATGTACAACTTTTAAATATATGGTGTTATTTTTTTACTCATCTACCAAATGTCGAAAAGACGACCATTATTAACATAATTGATTACATAATGTTTATAACTTATTAATAATTGATATGAATTGAATAATAAAATTGAAAAAAGATTTTTAAGCATGTAGCAATTAACATTAGATTATTATTTAGGAGATTAAAAGACAAACGGGTCAAGTCGGACTTGAGGTAATGGACTTCGTCTCAATATCCTTTCATTGAGGCATATTTTGTTTTAATAAAAGCTTTTAATTTATACTCTTTATAAACACCTTTGAATGTTCATTTCATTCAAAAGTAATCTTTTCCTATGAACTGTATTACTAAATGAAAAAAATAATGTTTCTTTTTAACGTACGCGATGACAATGACCTTTCTACCACCATGAGTATTATTTGATCATTGGCTTCCTTAACAAGCCATAATTTTTTAAAAGGAAAACTAAACACCATATACTCTTTTATGTATTTTTCTATTGAAATTTTTTTTGATAATTAATTTTTTTTATGTCAAAATAATTAAATGATATATTGTGATTATAATGTTGAAATGTTAAATTTCCTTTATGTTTATTTTATGTGTTATGAATACGTTATGGATCTTGCGTATTGTTTACATATATGGGTGGTTCCATGATAAGCCTAGGTAAGGTGAGCCCGAGATAGCTCTCTAATTCATTGGGTAATGTGACAGAGGTAAATGTAAATATATCTCCTATGATATTTTTGGAATATACTCTAATGGGTATTCCAAATGTAACTCCATACGAATCTGTGATATCTACAATGTATGTTTGATATGGATGGATGAAGTTAACTTTACGATTTATAATTTCTACGTGTTATTCATAAATATTATTATTTCATGAAGTATGTTATAGAGTTTATGTTTTGTATGTATGGATGGACTAATGATTTATTTCTTTATTTTATAACCCTGAATGATCTTTTTTATGCTCATCCAATGTTTTGAAATGTTTTTTATAAGAAATAATGATGAATAGGTTCAAGGATGAGATCAATGAAAAGTCTTGTTGTTTTAATCATTAAATTATACCTGACTTTTTTTAAAGAGTCTTATTTTATAAAAAAATTGATACTGAGTAGAATTATCTACATTTAATATTTATTCTTTTTTGTAAATTTTTTGACCTAAAACTCTATAACTCTAAACATGAAAAGATTATCAATGTGAATAATACATTTAATTCAAGATTATGTAATGTTTAAGGCTTGGTCCTTATAGTTCGTATCAGATGTCAGTTTAGATAACATTAATAGTTACTGTATTATTAAATTAATATTAATAAATTAATATATGTTAATATTGAAATGATATAGAATTTTCTGACTACCATTTTGATTTTCCTAATATATTTTTGTGTTTAGAGTGGTCTTCTGTAGAGTAAATATGGCAGCTATAATGGGACCACATCAGGATGAAGGGAGCCTTCTAAATAAGAAACCTGAGATGGTTCGAAGCAGAATTGAACAGTTTGTTGTAGTGATAGCATATTTGACTCATTCTATAAATGGTGGTGGAATCCATGCACAAGTCCATCCAAATAAACCATAGAGGAACATGTCACTAGTAGATCATTTCATGAGGCAACCTACCCCATCATTCAGATGATCGTATGACATTGTTCTAGTATAAGGGTGGATTAAAGCACTGGAGAAATTTTTTGATGCCAAGGGGAGTTCAGAACACCAAAAGATTAGTTTTTTTGTTTAACATTTTGAAGGAGAAACTAATCAGTGGTTGTCGATGGTGAAAAATATCAGGTATATTAAGGAGATTGATGCTCTTGATTGGGATGAATTCAAATGTATGTTCCTTGAGAAATATTTTCCTAAGGTGGTTTTACTTAGGATGTAAAAACAATTCCAAGAATTGAGGCAGAAGGATGACTCAGTGGCAGCTTATGAAAAAAAATTCTCTTGACTCGCAAGGTATGATTCAAATTTTATATGAGTTCTTAATAGTAAAATCAACTGTTTTTACTTAGGATTAATGCCAAACTATCAAAGTGATTTATCATCTAGTGAGTTCAAAAGTTTTGAAAAACTTGTTCATTGTCCACAGAAGGTGGAAATGGAGTTTGACGATGATCATGTGTTCTTTCTCTTACAATAGAATAAGAGGTTGTGGTAGCAGGAAAAAGAGAATAACTCTTCAAAAATGTTTTATGGTAAGAAAATTAATTTTATAGTTTGTGAATCTTTTGGTAAAAATAATTCTATGGAATGTATTTTGAATTATGGTAAATGCTACTGATGTGGTAAAATGGGACCTATGGCTCGTAATTTCACTTAAAAAGATAAATGTAATGGTAATACAATATATGATTTACAATAGGTAAAATGTTTCTTGTGCAATGAAACAGGTCATTATATAAATGAGAGTCCAATAAAGAACTCAACTTAGAGAAAACTTCCAGACTACAAGCAGAAAGTGGTGGTGAAATCCTTTGCAAATAATTCAGTAGATGATGGACCATAAAATGAAGTAGTATCAAGTACATAGTTTGATTGTTGAAATTATGTCAATGTGTGTTTTTATTCATAGTCTACACCCTCTTTCATTTCATAGAAGTTTTTTAGTAAATTTTAAATTCAATCTCATGATATGAATTAAAAACGTTTGGTAAAACACCCAGCGGAAATATTCTGGAAAAAAGAAAACATCAGAACCTTCATGTCCTTCTGTGGGGAAATAATCTACTTGAAAACCTTATTGGTTTTCCTCTAGTAGAGTTTGATGTTATTTTTGGTATGTATTGGCTTTCTGTTTATCATTCTAGGATTGACTGCAGAGCTAAATAAGATTTTTTTAGGAATGATTTTTAGTTTGTGTACAAGAATGAACTCTAACTTTTGATAACATATCCATAAGTTGAGAAACTAGTAAAATATGGAAATGAATTTTATATTTCATATATTGTTGAAATCAATGGAATAGTTGATATTCTTGATGTGCCAGTGGTAAATGAGTACCATGATTTTTACTTGATGCTTATCCTAGTATTATACTTGATTGGGATGTTGAATTTACTGTTGACTTAGTGCCAGATGCTAAACCAATTTCAATGCCCCTTTATCAAATGACACAAATTGATATTTTTTAGTTAAATAAGAAATTTCAGAAGTTATTATATTATGGTTTCATTTTTCCTAGCACATCACCATGGGGTGATGCTGTCTTATTTGTTAATAAAATACGGTTCAATGGGACTTTCCATTGATTATAGAGAATTGAATAACATCAATGTTAAGAACAAGTATCCCTTTCCTCATATTGATGATTTGTTCGATCAGCTCCATGTAGATTAGTATTTTTCAAAGATTGATCTGAGGTTGGGTTACCATCAGTTGAAAGTAAAGGAATCAGACTTTCCGTAGAACTCGTTTCATACTATATATGGACATTATAAATTTGTAGTTATACATTTTAGATTAACCAATGTACCTACTGTATTCATGGATCTTATGAATTGAATTTTCTATGTGTTCTTGGATAAGAATTTGGTTGTGTTCATTGATGATATTTTTTATAAAAGTATAGAGGTGAATGAAAGTCATTTAAGGGTTTCCTTGAAAAACATAATAGAAATGAAACTGTTTGGGAAATACTCCATGTGTGAGTTTTTGTTAGAAAAAATTTCATTCTTGGGTCACATTGTTTCAAAAAATGGAATAACTGTTGATCCTACTAAAAAAAAGTTGTTGGAGAATGGCCCAGACCCACAAATATAACCGAGAGTCGTAGTTTTCTTGGTTTGGTAGGTTATAACCGTTGTTTTAAAAAAAATCAATGTTATCTACTCCAATGACTAAGGTAACTCGAAAAGGTGTTAAGTTCCTCTGGACAAATGAATGTGATTATTTTTTTCAAGAATTAAAAATAAGATTGGTGAATGCTCATTTTTTGGAACTTCCTTACAGAAATGGTGAGTTTGTTATCAATAGTGATGCTAGCTTTAAAGGACTTGGTTGTGTCCTTATTCAGAATGATATGATAATTTATTATGCTTCACGTTAGTTGAAACCTCATGAGTTAAATTAACCTACACATGATTCGGAATTACCTGTTGTTTTTTTCATTAAAATGTGGTGGCATCAATTATATAGAGTGAAATGTAAAATATACAAAAAAACATAATTTTGAAGTAAATATACACTCAAAAAGAATTGAACATGAGACAGAATAGACGGTTGTAATTAATCAATGATTAAGATTGCACGATCCATTACCATCCAGGAAAGGCAAATAAAGTGGCTGATGCTTTCAGTCGAAAATGTAATGCTTCATTTACCACGATATGTTTAGAACTAGATCCATTGGTTTTTGATTTGATGAACATTGGAATTGATGTTTTTGGGGTAGGAAAGTATTATGTTTTGTTTGAGGAGTCAGTGGAATCATATCATTCAGATAGAATTAAGCGAGCGCAGAAAGAATATAGTCAGTTACCAAAAAAGGTAGAGTTGGATAAGAAGGGTATGTTTCCTGAATTTAACATTGATAATGATTTTTTGAAGTTTTGGTAATAGATTATTTTGTCCTTGTGATTCAAAGTTGAAGAATTAGTTTTTATGTGAATCTCATAGTTCCCCATTTTCAGTTTATCATGGATGTACTAAGATATACATAGATCATTGGGAGTATTTCTGGTTGGATGGAATGAAAAAAGATATTTCTGATTATAATGTGAAGTGTTTGACTTGTCTGTAGGTTAAATCAGAGAGGTAGTTACCAAAAGGGATGCATTAGTCATTATCAGTGCTAGAGTTGAAATGCGAAAATATATCCATGGATTTCATTGTCGGATTACCAAAGACATCTAAAGGTAACAATAAAATCTGGGATACTGTTGATAGATTGACTAAATCTTCTCATTTCATTCTTATTCGAGATACTTTGTCTCTAGATTCACATTATCAGTTGTATGTTAAAGAGTTAATCATGTTTCATGGTGTTTCCCTCTCCATTGTATTTGATCATGATCCTAGGTTTACTTCTAAATTTTGGAATGACCTTCATAAGTCGTTTTGTTCGGAATTAAATTTTATTACAGTTTTCCATCCTCAAAAAGATGGGCAGTCATAATGAACAATTCATACCTTGGAGGATATTCTACAAGATTGTTCACTATATTACCAAGGTTTTATGGGAAACATATTTCTTTGGTTGAATTTTTATATAATAATAGTTTTCATTCCACTATACAGATGAATCCATTTGGGTTATTTTTGGGAAATCATTGTAGAACTCTAAATATTTGTGATGCATTATGTGATAGAAAGCTTATGGGACCTGAATTGGTGGAAGGGATGGTAGAAAACGTTCAGTTGATTCAGATGTACATGAGAACAGCTCAGATCAAGCTGAAAAGCTATGCAGATTACTGGAGGAAGGATCTATCATTTGAGGTAGGTGAAAATATCTTTCTCAAGATTTCTCCATGGAAAAGTGTGATGTGACATGGTAAGAAGGGGAAGTTGTGTCCGAGGTTCATTGGAACTTATGAAATCCTAGATAAATATTGATTTTTTTCAAATAATGTGTCTTTACCCCTCATGTTTATCTTAGATACACAATATTTTTCAAGTCTAAATGTTGAGAAAATATATTCCAGATCCATCTCGTGTTTAAATCCCAGAGGTAGTTCAGTTTGAAGAGAATCTCTCATATGAGGAACAACCAGTCCAGATTTATGATAGTAAAGAGAATGTGATTCGGAATAAGGTAATATTTCAAGTAATGGATTTTTGAAAAAACCACATGGTTTAAGAGGGAATGTAGGAATATGAAATTGTTATGATGGATAAATACCCCCACTTTTTTGATAAGTGAATAAAAATTACGATGACGCAATTCCCAAATGGGGGGGAAGGATGTAACATCACAATTAAATAATGAACAAACCATTTGAATGTGTACTAATATTTGTGAATTAAATATTAATTTTACTTTAAAGGGGATGCAATGTTTGATTTCATACCCAATACGCAACAGTGGGTATCTTAGAAATCTTACATTGCACACTAATAATATAATATTATTATTTAAAATGGTAGTTAAATCCTAGACATTGTATCAGTGTAAATCATTAAAAATAACTATAATATGATTATACATGTTTGTAAAATATTTTTACATTTATCTAATAAAAGTTAGAGGCTTAAAATGGGAATAAATCTAAGCATAAATACTCTAATATTCTTTAAAAGGTATATCTACCGCCAATTGATGGTGAACCCTCATTAAATATATTTTTGTTCATTTTTATATTTTATATAAAACAAAATAAATAACTTCTTTAGATTCGGGACATCAAAATTTACTTGTGGTAAATTTTTGGTATTTTCCTGATAAAGTTCATTTATTAATGAAAAGTGGAAAATACCGTATCATAAATCAATAGTCCCTTTTAATCTAATTAATTTATATGTACATGTTATCTTTTTAATTACTTATAAAGTGTAATTTGATTTTAATATTACTATTGAATCAAATGTTGGAAATTGGAATTAATATCACTTTGAAATAGGACATAAACAAGCATCAATCCTTTGATAGTTATTATTTCTTAAAAACAATTTTTTTATTTCACGACATGAATTAATTTTAAATTAATTTTTTACACTTCTGTGTTTTGATTTTAGAAAAATTTATTCCATATTTGGATTCATTTGGTCCATATTGTGTAAATAGGTAACTATTATTTTTAGACATTTTAAATATTTACTTTAGTATATATTTTATTTACCATGATTAAAAGGTAAATATAGTAAATAATGGTAAAATATAATATTATAATAATATTAAATTACCCTAACTTGTGTCGTAATCCTATTGGCTGATACATAGCCTACCGTGGGCATCCTTGGGTCGATTTTGGGTCCCCATGGAGCCACATGGCAGTAATAATGACACTTTATATGAATTAATTTAAAGTAAAGACAAAAATGACATAAAAAAATATATTTTATTAAATCAATTTTAACCTGGGGATATATAAGTTATCATTTTCGGATATAAACATTAATTGAAAATCTAAAAATATTTTCTACCTCATGTTATTTTAATTATATTTTTTGGACATCATATAAATTTAATTATTTATGACACAATGCTAGTGCAATATTTGAATCATTAATAAATGATTTAAATAAATAAGATTATAAATATTAAAACAATATCTAAAACCAATCCAATTAATAATGGATGATTTTATTTTGACGATGATTCTTCTTAGCTAAGACATTAATGATTATTTTACCTTTTTAAATATAAGATGAAGTTATAATAAAATAATTGTTTCAAACATTCCCAAAGATCCCCTCCTCTCCCTCGTAAAAATCCCTCACTTATAACCAATTTATCACACTTCTCAAGCCTTTCGATCATGAATCCTCTGCTCCAATAATTTCCCATGATCCATCCATTCAACCTAGATTCTTTACATTAAGCATAAATCACTTTAACAAACCATTTTGGTTCTATCCAATAGGGGTTACCCGATTTAAAGGTAACGTCTTCTCTTAATTTCTGTTGTTTTATTTTACTTCTATAACCCCCTGAAATCTTTTCATTCCTTTATTTGATAACAAAAAGAGTATCATAAATATACTAGTATGTTGTTATGACTATTATTCTTACTAGACTTACACATACCTCCATCTAATGGGTTATGAACATACTATTTCTGTGGATGGAAAACTAACGCCTCACAAAATAATGATCGTTCGATTATCTCCTACGACCTTTCATGGTAGCCATTATAATGGAAGTAGATTTATATATGATATATATTATGATTATGTTTTCTTTATTTTTCTATTTATTATATTTATATCATACCTTTTTAGTTTCCCTTAAGGGTAAACGTGATTATTTCATTTGAGGAAGTGCGGACTACCACCCCCTCCAAGTAATATGACTCATTAATTCCATATGCGGGATGTATAAAGGATGGGGTTAATGATATTTTATATAATATCATATTGTAATTATAATATACATATGAATCATAGGTTTTTAATTACATTAAAATACGAAATAGAAATGAATGTATCGTCCATGCTTAGGTACGACATACCGTCTCCAGGAACGGTGCATTTCATTTCTTAGCTCCAAATGATAATTACTATTATAAATACATGTATATAATAGATATATATGATATATATGATATCTAAATAATGATTATCATTCTGTATATAGCGGACTATTGACCACATGGACAATTTCTAAATATATTTTGTTCATTTTTACTCAAGTACAGAATATCAACAAAACGACCATTATTAACTTAAATGATTACATAATGTTTATAACATAGTAATATGTGATATAAAAGTAATAATATACATGAAAAATGTATCTTAATAAAGTAGAAATTAACTTTAGTTTATTATTCTGGACATTAAAGTACAAACAGGTAAAGTCAGACATGAGGTTAGGGAATTCATCTCAATCTCCTTTCATTGTGGCATATTTGGTTTTATTATACGATTTTCTTTTATACGCTTTATAAAAACCTTTGAATTTTTATTTCATTAAAAAGGAATATTTTTCTATTAAGAGTTTTACTAAACGAAAAAAAGGAATGATTCATTTTAGAATATGTGGTGACAATGACCTTTCTGCCGCCGCGAGAATTATTTGATCTTTGGATTCCTTAACAAGCTGTAATGTTTTTAAAATTAAAATAAATACCATATACTATTTTATGTATTTTGGTATTGAAAATGGTTTTGATGATGGATTTTTTTTGTCATTATATTTAAATGATATATAATGATTAGAATGTGGAAATGCTATCTTTTTTATGTTTATTTTATGTGTTATGAATATGTTATGGTTCTTGAGAATTGTTTACATATATGGGTGGTTATGTGATAAACCTTGTAAGGGTGAGCCTGATATAGATCTCCAATGAATTGGGTAACGAGACAGAGGTAAACAAGAATTTTTCTCTTAATAGATTTAGGGAATATACTATGATGGGTATTACAAATGTTACTCCCTACATAGCTGTGATAGCTACAATGTAAGTATGATATGGATTCCACAAGTTACCTTTATGATTTATGTTTTCTATGTGTTATTCATATATCTTATGATATCATGAGGTATGTTAAAGAGTTTATGTTCAGTATGGACTGATGGACTAATGATTTATTTCTTTATTTTATAACCCTTAAGGAGCTTTTTATTCTCATCCCAAGATTTGAAATTTTTTTCACAGGACTAATTGATGAATAGGTTTAAGGATGAGATCATGAAAAGTCTTTCTATCTAAAACATGGAGTTAGACATGGCTTTTTTTCAATATTTTTTATTATATGAAAAGAATGATACTGAATATAATTGTCTACATGTAATATTCATGTTGTTATGTAAATGTTATGACCTAATTCTCTAAAACCATAAAATTGAATAGATACTCAATGTGAATTATCCATTTTATTAATGATTATGTAATGATTATGGTCGGGTCCTTATAGTAGATATAGAATTTGAGCTCACAAAGACTACTTCTCCTAAAATCATGTTTTAAAAATCATATTAATTTAAATATGAAGTTGTAAATCCACTCAAGGTGTCCAAATAATAAATTATAATTATTTAAATATCATAAAAAATTAAAAAACTCAAAAAATAAAGTTCATTTTGTATTATAGTTTTAGAGATCTATGAAAAACATTTATTCAACAAATACTATATCATTTACCTCCAATGGATATTTTTCACAATTCACTATGAATTACTAATTCTAAAATAATTATCCAACATTTCTAACACATTATATAACTCATGAACACCATATGTATTAATCTTATTCATAACCATGGGAAATGGAATCTTAAACATTGTGATATAAAACTCTCTAAAAGGGGTAGACTATGTGGGATGATATCATATTATAAACAAGGCATTTAAAATATTGTAGGAATACATAAATTGAATAATTCTATAAAACCGATCCCATGGGCGGGAAATAAATCCATTAATTACATGATAATATAATGAATCACATAGATACCAAAAAATTATTTTATAATGAACAAATGTGTAATGAAGGATGATAATACCTTATACCAAGGAATTAACTTCTTACTATTAGGGCCATATGGTAAGACAACCAGATCTTGCCTTCAATGTCACATGTTATGAAATCATGATCTAACCACCCTATTCTCACTACTAGTACATCATTTTATTATTTTCAATGCCCCATGGAAAGGATATATTACTAGACATATAGTCATTAGACAAATACTAAAATGTTTTTTCTCATCAGCCCAATTGATGCATCAATGGGATATATTGTTTTGGCCCCCACCTATTAGTTTATCTTGTTTAATGTATTTCCAAAATGTATGAAATTGATAACAAATCCATAAATAATTAATGATCTATAATAATTAATAATAATTTATATTTTGGTGATAAATTTATGAGATCTATATAATTTACATTTCAATAATTTGAATATCATGATTATAAAAAAATATAGAGATTATGGTGGATGGTATCATTAGAGAATATTCACTATGAACATATTAATATTTGTAATATGATTAGATATACGAAATAAACACTTATAAAATAATATTAAAACTTTACATGGAAGAATAATAATAAAGTCAATTTATATTGTTTAAGCCCTGTATAATTAAATTTTCTACAAATTAAGATAATAGATATTTATTTAATAAAATATGAAATCAATCATGTGATGTTTATAAAATAAAACTAACATAGTCTGTGGGAAGATTTATTTTTAAGAAAATATTAATTAGGGATACATTTCACCTATTTTAATGATGGTATATGTTAATAGGGAATAAATTCACATGGAAAATAGAAAAATAATTATAATGAAGATGTGGATCATTTAAGTGAAATTGGAAAAAATTATAAAAAGAACATTTCCATAGGCATAAATGATTAGGTTTTTAGTTATATTAGAAATTATTCTTCAAAAAGACGAAGAGAAAAAAATTAAAAAAATTACATTTAAAGAGAATATTATATAACAGATACATCAAAGAGAAAAGAAAATTTCAAAAAATATTATGAGGTGTTAGATTAAATATATTAGTGTGAAAGGAAAATCAATTTAAAATATTTTTAAAATGCATTTATTGAATCCCATATCAAAAACTGGATAATAAATATAGAATAAAAAAAGGTAAATATAGATAATATTATCACATTAGATAATAGAATTTTGGTTTTAAAAACATAACAAACTAAAACCAATTATGAATTAAATAAATATATAAATATATGTATATATATATAAAAATTATTCTCCACATGGAGGGAAATAGATTAGAAGAAAAACCCTTAAAACATTGTTAACTTCTTAATTAAAACCCATTGAAAAAATGACATGATAAGAAATAATCAATAACATGAATTATGTGAATAATATAGTAATATATAATTGCATGGTAGAATATATTTAAAACAAATGTATGGAATATTATGAATATCCAATTAACCAAAATGTATTATAATTGAGATGATAAAATCCATACCTTCAAATTATGAATTTTATGAAAAATATTTAGACTCAAGTAAAATTAACATAACCCTTTTAATAAACTAATTTGTAAAATTACTCCAATCTAGTACCATTTCACTTATTTAATTATATTCATTTACATTAAACATTTATGTTATTTAGTACTTATTTCAATAATCCAATGCTTGTAATTTTGATTTCATCATATGTGTCTTGTAACATTGATGTTAGAAGATGTATCCTGATAATATTTTAATCATTCCAATATTATTCAATATTTTAAAAAAAAATTGTTTTTAAAGATTTAATTTCTATTTTTATTCATTGGAATCATGAATATGATTTAGAAAATGGAATTCAAGTGGGGGTTATTTTGGGTAACTTACTTATAACAACCTGTAACGTTATAATAGTATCCAATTCTTCTATTCTGTTTAAAAAATATTATACATTAAATTTATTACTCATTAATATAATATATATTCCTCATATATTTGTTATAATATTATAAGAAAAAAGGTGATGGAAAATAATACACACCGAATCTTGGAGGCGGCATTCATTACATACACACAAAAAAGGTTTTAATTTTTAGAAGATAATAAGGATGGTAGAAAATGGTTTAATTTTTTCATAATAATATTACTGTTATAAATATAATATTTTAAATTTAAATAAACTTCTTGAACAAATCTTGTTTTTTATTTATGTGAAATTACACATGCTTCTTAATGAAGGTAGTAGTTTGTTTGTACAAATGAGGGACATTAGTTTTTCTTAGGGAGTGGGATGGGTATATAATGGTTATAAAAATACCATAATAAAATTTAATTAAAATGATAAAATTTAATTAATATTTTTTTAATGGTTTAAATATATTATTTATATATTTAGTAATATATAATGTAATTGACATTGAAAATAATTTATTTGATATTTTTACCTTAATCTTTGGAAAAATGCCATTAGACTAATTAGAATGGTATTTTAATTAAAAACCCGTAAGAATGGAGATCATATTTTTTTAGGATAATTTGAATGATTTTTTTCAATAAAAATGGAATTTAGTGTTTGGAGAAGTTTTACAGTCAATGGATCCTTTTATCAGTGATAGGGATGTAAACTTTTTAATATCCCATAACATTGTATTAACGTTATATCAATTTCAAAGTAAATTATATCCAAAAGGGGAAAATAATGAAAATTAAGAAAAGTACTATTATACCAATGATAATATATAATAATAGAACACAATGTTTGTGATATTTTATTCCATTTCCCCTAGATTTATCATTATACCCAAATATACTTTTACTGAAGTAACATATTTTTTTAACTTGATAACTTATTTTTATACCTAGTAATATATTAATATATTTAGAATATATTTTATTCTATTTTTAAACATGAAAACCATTTTATAATGTATTATTATTAAAAAGACAAAAAATTATTTTAAAAATAAAAAATGTTTAATGCATAAAATTTTTGTCATGAAAAATTATTAATCATTTTAAAAAGTGTTAATAATAGATTTCTAAATTAAAAAAATCTTTTAAATGTTTTATTATACATATTAAATACATATTTCATTTTAGAAAATTATTTATAAATTTTATAATTAATTAATATATCCTACTAATGTCAACAAAGTCATGGTATTTGTAAAAAAAATATTTCATATTTATTCCCTAAAAATAAAATTTTCATAAAAATACAAACAATTAAATAATGATAATATTGAAATGTTAAATATAAAAATTATTATTATTTATTCCAATTAAAATTCTAAAACATAGGAATTTAACTTTTAATTTTAAAAATAATTCATAGTGAAAATGATTATTATAGGAAAATTGTTTTTTCAAATATTATTTTTTCTTATAAAAAAATTCAAACAATTTATAATTATAATATTATTAATTATTTTCAATATATGTACTATATTTTTATCATATTCTAAATTTAATATACATAGAATTTGGAAATAAAAATTCATTTTGTAGTAAAACCAAATTTTACAATAAAACATTATGAAGAAGAAAAGAATATTACAAGTTATTTACCTATACTAATGTAATTTTTTGATGATATTAGATTTAAATGTGATTTTTTATTTTGAAATACATTTTATAATTATTATAATTTTAGTTATATATGACTTTTGAAAATCTACTTTACAATAGTTATATATTTTTAAAAAATGTGTCATTGTTTGTTTTGGAGTGGTGTTGTGTTTGAAACAAGTCATTTAACAAATGTTGTTTAGGAAAAAATATATATAAATGTTTTAGGGAGTAACATTTTCACCCTTTATAAAAATAAATCCTCCAAATTTTAATTTACATTCATTAATAAAAATAAATAAGGGTATGTATAAGATATAAATGACTCGAGATAAAATTAATAATGATATATCAACATTACTCTCTTAGGTAAGACTTCGAAACACATCATTTACCAACTAATATACATATTTCTACATTATCATTTTTCACAAATAGTTTTTCCAAATATTTTTCCATAAGTGGATTATTAGACATATGGGTTTGTAATATATTTATTTGATAAATTAATTATCATGTTCTAAATTTCATCTAAATTCTAAATCCAAATGGATAAGATAATATCTAACACAAATAGAATCAACCCATTATATAAAAAATCAATCCTAATATGTATCCTCCTTTTATTAAATCATTTCATCCAATAATAAATTAGATATATTTTTCTATTAGGTGTTTTAACCAAACAATATGAATGAGATCCAATACATTATAAAGGTTTGTATACTACCAAAATCACCAAGGACTATCCATTGGGCGTATCAAACTAGATTGGTTGTTTGGAATTTTTTTTATGAAATAGTTGATGATTGAGTTAATATCTTATCAATACATTCGCAGTTATTACTCATAGGTTTATTTATGTTAAATATAGCATCCACATTTTGGAATCCATATTGGAATTTCAATGCATGGAAACAACACATTTTATACATTATAAATAATTTAGGATACTTTCCATTATTTAGACATATCATTGGGGATACTATATGTTTAAAAAAATAATAATTTAATATAATATTTAAATAATGTTCTTTTATATTTTATCCTAAATATCAATATTTCATGGAACCCCAACAACAAAAAAGTAAGCATTATCCATATCACCAAAAAACAAAAAATTACATACTAATGAATATGTAGCTTAATAATGTATACACCAATGATATATCAGTATTTAATAATTATAAATTGAATTCCATTGAAATTAAATATATATCATTATCATGTTCCCTTACTAAATTATAATTTTATATATACTAGATTGGATAGAAAATGTGATTCCCTAGAGCCACACTCTATGCGTTCGACCTGAATAAATATATT
The DNA here is from genome assembly GCA_963277665.1 of Viscum album. Classification (NCBI taxonomy): domain Eukaryota; kingdom Viridiplantae; phylum Streptophyta; class Magnoliopsida; order Santalales; family Viscaceae; genus Viscum; species Viscum album. The sequence continues at coordinate 1,471,620,275 of OY728161.1, forward strand.
CATTGAAATAATAGTTTTGAAATCTAATAAAGTACATCTCAGTTAGATTTAATTAATTAAAATAGAAACAATAAGTATTAATACATTTACACACCATGAATCATTTTATCATTAGGGTTTTATAAAGCTAGGAAAAAAATTTATATTATAAAACCCATATGTTTCAAATAAAATGGACATATTTATAATTTTACTAAGAATTTATTATTCTTGAATTTGAATTTAACATATCCCACTCGTGATACATTTATAGTATTATCATATGTGTTGCTATTATTTTTTACATTGGGTGATGAAAACAAAAGATGGGTGAGAATAAATTATTTGAAATGTGTATCATAAATCAGAAGACATAATGTAATCAACATGGAAATTATTACATTATTGAAATAAATAAATGTGGTAATTCCATATTACATACCACATTATATTTCAATAAATCCATGGATAAGATAATAATAACAATAATAATCACATGTATTTTAATAACAATGTTTATTGTGATAGAATTAATAATACATTTATCAATACCTCATATTAAGACATCATGATCCAGCTTTTGGGTCTATATTTCATGGCATAATGATCGTAACAAATAAGTATATGTTTCTAGAAATCTTGATATAATCATAAATGTAACATTATTAATATGTAATGATCGTAATATAAAGGCCCCATATCCATGAGATATTAATATATGGGTAGGAATACATTAAATGACCAAAAAATTTGTATTCAGATTCCAAATGATGTATCACAGTGACATATAATTTTATTCCTCACCCATCACTGAATTATGATTAATGTATTTAGAATATATAAAAATGAATAGAAATGCAATTAAAAATTTGAATTCCTCATTAGTAAATAAATATACCTATTGGAAAGATAAAAATATTGGATTTTAAAACATTCCCTTTAAAAAAGGAAGAACATTATTATGATCTATATAATGAAAAAGGTGGATGATATATTTTGAGAGTTTCCCTAGTAAAATTTTGTAGTATAAATGGAAATCGACATAAATGATAAAAAAACATTTGAAATAGCATAAAAATGTACATGGAGATGAAATAAGAAATTAACTTCTAATTTTTATACAATTATGTGATTTTTTATAATAAAAGGGACAGAAAATTATTTATAAAATAATGGAAACATGTTGGGGGATTTTACATAAAACACCCAAAAAAGTGGACATGATGAATTATCTTATAAGAAAAATTTTAAAATTATAATTTTAAAATTTCAAAATAACGATAATATAAATATTATATTAAGTCATAAGAAACAATATAAATAATTTTTAGTATAATGTGGAAAATAAATGTCATGCCATAAATCACATTTTAGAGAAAAATTACAATAATCTTAAATGAAGATGTTACGAGTCACAATCAAAATTTATTTTTAGAAAAGGGATGTATAATATTTTAAATAATTTCTTAAAATATTAATATTAAATAATATATCCTTTAAGACAACAGAATGGATTATCAATAGAAAGGTAGAGTGCAAGATAAAATATTTAATTTTGTAATAAAAATTTTTTTACATTATTTTTAAAATAAATTTAATGAAACCCACATCATAAAAGGATAGTAAAAATGTATTTTTATAATTTTTAAGGTTGAATAATAATATATATATATATTATAAAAATTAGGTCTAAAAATATAAAATTAATGAATTTTTTTCAACATTAAAGTGGATATATTTGAATTAGTTTGCAGACAAGAAATGAGGGTGATTGGAAACAAAATGCTTATGATCTTGGTCAATTTTTAATAAAATAAATTAAAAAAAAAATGAAATATTTCAATTCTAATAAAATTAATTACATAAAAGGAGATATAAATATATATTCATGTGATAGTATATATATAGTACTTATAGAAAGAAGGTTGTGAATATCAAACATATATAAACAAATGAAAATTGAGATTCCAAAACCCATTAATTCAACTTATCACATTCATGAAATATCAGAAAATATATTATATAATAAATATTAACATATTTATCAACAATTTAAAAGCAATATTAATATGTTTTACCTTTAATATTCCTAAATTATTGTTATTTAAAAAATATATTTTAGTTAGTTAATTTCAATTTTCACGATCAGATGTTAATAATTTTGATTATTTTATATGTGATTCAAAACTGATATGTGGGACAAAATTCATTGATAAAATGTTTATCATTATCGAATTATTAAATATATTATAAAAATTGGGTTTCATTTAATTTTTATGTCCCATTTTCAGTCCATAGAAGTCATGGTTATAGTTTTCCGCAATAAAGTATTTGACTATATTGTTTTTTGTAATTTACCGATATCTATTGTAAAATTTATAATGATGATTAGTTATTGTTTAAAAGTTATTGAATTTAATAATATAAATATACAACTTATTTATTTTAAAAATATTAATAAAATTTATTTTTAATATATCAATGTAAGGAAATGATGGAAACCCAAACGAATAGCTTCAAGTTGGTGACAATATGAATGTTCACAAAGATTGAGTTTTCATTTTTTAAAAGGGGAGGAAGATAGAAAATGGTTTATATATTTTGAGATGTTAAACATGTTATAAATATAGTATTTATTAACCAAAAAATATTCTGGAACCATCCATGTATGTTAGTGATGAAAAATGACCCTTGTCGCATTATGGAGGAAATATTTTGCATGTTCATGTGAATGTCATTATTAATTTATTTAGATGAATGGTAGATAATATTTTTAACATTAACATAATAACATTTTAGTATAATAATATTACTAATGTAATTATATTATAATAATAAAAATTTAATAGGTGTAGGTATAAGAGGAATTATTATAATTGAAATGGAAAATCATTCATTATGTGTCCTTTCCAAACTCTGAGTGAAAAACCCTTAATTACTATTTGAAAGGTATTTTTGGGATAAGAAAACCTATAGGTATTATGTAAGAGAAATTGGAGGATTATTTGGTAGAATCTAGATGATCAGAAAGGAATTTGTGGCATTTTGAAGTGGAGTGGTGATGAGAACCTTTTATAAGTGAGATGGGTGACACTTCTATATATTCCTAGAACATTATTTCATTGTAATGTATCATTAAATTGAATGTTTTTCCAAATTTAAAAAATAATTTATCTATTAATCCCTTGGTTATTAAACCTTTAATAAATATAATGGATAAGGATTGAGATTTTTAGCCCTTTCCTCCTTGATTTTTCAATTTCCGTAATTCACTTTTACCACTATAAAAAAAATTCTCAACAACTTATTTTCATGAGTAAAAATAAAAATAATATTATACTATAATTTACATAAAATTGTTTTAAATATGAAATAAAATTTAAAATATTATATTTGTAAAATTTATATAAATCAATATTAAAAAAATTAATGATTAGTGTGGTATAATTGATTAATGAAAATTATTACATAGGTTTAAAATAAATATTAATAGGTTTATTTATTGTAATTAATATTTTAAATATATTATTTTAAGTAAAAAAGTAAAATGTTTTTTAAAATTTTAATTCATTCATATATAATAATGATGTCAAAAAAGTCTCAGTATGCGTAAGAAAATAGTAATTTATTTTTTAAAAAAATTAGAAAATTTAACTGAAATTTTGAAAATAATATAACTATAACATTATCACTATAAATATAAAAATGAAGTTAATTTTTTGAAATTATTATTATTAAATTTCATAATTAACATTTAATATTAAAATATAGAATATAATGGAAAATGTTTTTCTATGAAATATATGTTTTGAAATATTGACTCTTCTTATTCTATATTCCAGTAAATTTATAATTTAATTTATGTTAATATATAATTCACATAAAATTTATTTTTTATCATCATATATCCATTATATATATATTTCCTTGAAATAAAATTTCATATCATAAAGAAACCCAATTTTTGAAAACTATAATTTTATGTATAAAATGATCTTATTAGTTTTTTCAAAATAAAATCAATTTTATTAGTACAATAATATTAGAATTGGTATTTATTTTCATTTTTTATATATTTTATAATTATTTCAACTTTATTTATACACACTTATTAAACTACTATGTCATAGTTTTTATATTAACCTTTATAAAAATTTTCATAGTTTGTTTTAGTTCAGTGTTTCTAATGAATAATATTATTTCATCGTTATTTAATTAAAAATAAATATAATAAAAATTTTATGACTCATTGTATTTAGAAGGAATAATGTTATAATAAGAATTGGTTTCATCCCTTAAGCACTAAATGAGACTAATAAATTACAAGGGTATGAAAACATCATGGTGGATGATTTTACCTTATATACAATACAACATGTAATGGGAAACTCAAAATAATATATCAAACATGATGAATGATATAAATGAAAAAAAAACAATAACATGATTAAAAAAAATCAATGTCACAATATTAAAATATATTCTGAATTGTTTTATCAATAACAACCCCAATACACAATGTATTGATGTGGTTCTATTAATATCCACCCTTTAATAAATATCCATTACCCAAATCTAGAATGAGCATACTATAATATCATTGTTCTCCACTAGTAATGAATGATATCATCCCCTTAAAAGTTTCAATAAAAAACATCTTGATATTATCTAGGATTCAATTATATGGTGTGATCAAATAGATATAGTAGAATATTCCCCTTAATTCTCATTAACTATACTATGACAAAAACAACATTTCTAAAATTTAATATAAAATAGTAAATAAGAGTTATAAAATAGTAATTATAGATATTTATATCTAAATATAGGAAAATAACTCACCCAAGGAAGGTATCCCTTGAACTGAATGGACAGACCATTGAAACTCACTGACTAAATGTACTTTATGTCAATGCAGATACAGGGAACAACCCATACTAATGTGAGTAACCCTTATCTCTGGACCAAAACCATCACATTGTGATAAAATCGTATTCATAAAATATTTACAATATAAATTTATAACTGATGAGGTCCTCTCAATGTTATTAATGAACACACACCATGTTATTGCAATGATCAGAAACCCAAAAAGTTAAATTAATCATCATCTAATTTTATCATTTATTAAACATGTAGTGGGTGATATACCTAATCTCTTATTTAAGATATCTATAAATATTTTTTTCTATGTTAGATCCCACCATAAATCCCTTTCCTAAAAAAAAATTGTTTGGAAAACCAAATCCTTCTAGATTGATTCAATTTTGGGAGGGAGATAATCTAAATACCTCGAATCTAATCGCGTAATAGGAACCAAGAAGAAAAATTAAAACAGTGAAGGAATGTTTACTAAAATCACATCAATGAAATAGTAAATGAATATAAAATTAAATTTTGACAGAATGATAGTATTTTTTAACTATTATAATCTAGATAAAAACACATAATTAAAAGCCCAAAAATATTCACACTTGTTACTCCGTCGAGGTTAGTACTTTCCCCATATATTACAATCAAAATTAGCCATTTAAAAAACCATTAACTCCATAAACATAGAATAATAATTCAAACTATCAACATGGTTATATAAATTACATATATCCTCTGGAGAACTACCACGATGATGGAATAAATTCATCATTATTTCAACCCACCATGCATTGGTCCACATTGCGGTGATTCCATATAGATTGTTTTCATCACTACCAGGTCCTCCTATAAAATTACATACTATAGGTCCACTATTCCTAACACCATGATATGTTTTCCCTGCCTATATAAATTAAGGGATATCTTAGAGAAAAAAAATCTTCCATAGGAATTTCAATCCTTGTTGCATGCATCAAAATTTACAATCTCCACTTATGAAAAAAAATTAAATCCAAAAATATCCTCTAAAAATATTAATAAATAATTATAGATCATAGAAATAAATCAAACTAGGGGTCTCAAATTATCACTACGATTTAGATATCTATCATCAGAAATCATTAGGATAATACTTTCAAAAAAATTATTCAATCAATGTTTCTATAATATGAATATGAAATGTACACAATGAACTAACAAGAGGTTATCATGGTCATTCTATGATAAAATTCATGGTGAGAATCAAATTTAACTTTTTAATCATGAAAAATGTTATACAGACAAATTATTGAACTACAGATGAATCATATTCTAACCACAATCATTTATGTGGAAAATATTCACTATATTTAATTAGGTATACATTTTTACATAACAGAAAACCACAGTAATATGATTGAGAATATTGAATTCCCACACCCCACCATTGAATGAACACTGATACATGTCGTTGTTAATAACTATGAAACCACATTAATACTCAATGAACACATAAAAATAACATAATGATTCATGAAAATAATGATGAAGAATCTTTTAAAACTCGTTATCGAAACACATGGAACGATTCCTTAATTAGGGTCATATGAAGATTTATATACCATTAAAAATATATGACAACTAAATCAAATATAATAATCATTTCCTTAAACTGTTTATGTTCATTTTAAATTTACTCATGGACATAAATATTTTTTCAGTATCCCATCGTTATACTGAAAATAGGTTCATTTTTAATATTTGTTTCCATTGAATAATTTTTGTTAATGAAATATGGTCATAATTTTATAATATCCAAAAAATTATTAAATTTTTATCCATTAAATTGGGTCATTATATATACCATTATAACATTATCTATAAGGAGGTAATAAAAAATTAATTACATCACATTGTAGAGATGGAAGTATGTATGAACAGATGAATGATGATTCCATTTTTTGATAGGTGGAATGAAATAAAGGAAAATAATAATTCACCATTCAAAAAATATTTATTAAATAAAATATATTGATTAAATAAATTTATATAACCATTTATATAAATATAAAATGGAAAATAGATTATATCGTGTTGGGGACAGTGTAGTCCACACGTACACACAAGCAATAATAAAATATATCAAAAATGATAAGGACATAAAAAAGGATAACCTCTAATGTAAAAAATCATCCATTAGTAATGATACAAATTTCATCATTTTATAATTATTATAGAACATTTGGGGATGTTTTATAGAGGAGAAAAGAAAACGATTGGTATTAACATATACATATTCTTCAGGTGTATCCTTTAGAATTCTTCTATGGAACTATTAAAATGATATTTTATGAATTTTGGAACCTCCATAATGTGTATAGAATACTTGGGAATATAATTAGGAAGCGTTTTGTTAAGATAAGTTATATGAAATGAATTGTAGAGGATAGAGGAGGAGGTTATTTTTATTATGTGATTGGAGGTCAACTCTTGAATTTTTCGAAAACATTAAAATATTATAAAGTCATATTCATGTAAATGTGGTTCCCAATTAGCCCAATGGAAATTTAATTATGATATTATTTTGAATTAAACTTAGAAAATAGGATTTATACATGTTTATAGATTATTTTAACCATTATATTTTTTATCCATTGTTAAAATGCATTATACTTACCTCTAGTAACAAATTTTTTTTCAAGTATGGGTTGGAAATTTAATTATATGTTAAAAATTTATTCATAAATGAAAAACTGATGTTATTTAAAACTATTTTCCATTTTTAATTTCAAAACCTAAAATTTTAATGATTTTTATAACATTTAATAACATATCATATAAAATAAAATATCATTTCTTCACTTTGGGTCTATTCGTTCAATTTCATTTTAATGTTAAGGAGAAGACAATTTATTTTTACAATGGATAATTTAAATATATATTATAAATTATATTTACCCAAAAAATTCATAGAACACCATAATTACTCAAAATAATATTTATTTTATTGTTTTTCAAATTATTATATAAATTTTTCTTCTTCTTGCAGAAGCACTATACTAACAAAGTTTAAATGTTTAATGTGATTATACAATCAGTAGAAAATAGAAGTAAATTAATATCATAAATATAATTTATTATGATTAAAAATAAAAAATAATAACTAACCATAACATATTTTTATCCTTTGAAAAATATTTAGTGTTTTTTAAACAATCAAGTGCTACGTTATGGAATGTTTCTTTACATAAAATTATATATAAGTCATTATCAATGAATAGTGGAAAAAAATTTCCTAAACAAAAAATATAGGATGTCTTTCGGAAAACCTCAGTATTCCCATATATTAAATTCTTATTTTATAGTTATTCTAATGTCTTATCCCATAATTTTAACCTAATTTTACTCCTTATACAATTACTGGGGTGAAAAAATAATAAATAGTGTGACTATTAGTAATGAGTAAAATGAAAATAGGACTAATTTCTATATTCAATCATTGTAATTTAAAATATTTAATATATTATTAATGATTTCGATTATATAAGTGGTATAAAATGATTTTATTATAAATTCATAAAATGATACAAATTTGTTTTGGAAATTTTTTTAGGCATAATCATTATCGTATAAAAACATCATGAATATTTCTGAAAAAATAAAATTTAATATATTATTATAAATAAAATAGAAAATATTAAATTATAATACCAAATAATTTATATAAATGTTGTATTAAAATAATGTATTTAATGAAAATAAATTCGGGTTTTTGAAAAATACTATAGTTTTAGAGGAACACTATAAAGTCAATCATTTCAGAAAAAACCCAAATTTTCAACCAAAAATAAGTTTTTCATAATTTGATTTAAAATATTATGATATTTTTATAAAATAAAATTCCTAAAATTAGAGTAAATTATTTATAATTTCTATTAATAAAATTACATTAAAATAATTTTGTAATGAAAATAATTTTTTCAGCATAAAATTATATTTATTAAAAATTAGAGATTATTTAATATATATAAAATAATTAATTCTTAGAAGGGAAATAACTAATAAATATATTTATTAATGTGATTATAACTATTTATAATATCCAATAAAATAACTATGTTATAAATTTTATTATAAAATAATAATATATTATAGTATATCATATTTTTTTATGATTGATGTTTTATATAAAAAAGATAGAAAATATATCAAATTTGTTTAATGAAAATATATTCAAAACTCTTGTGGTGTCGCATACAACCAATTAAAAAAATTTATCACTAAAAAATATTAATTATCACCTAATATAAAAAATAGAAGTGGTTATATAGAACATATAATAAATATATTTTTTCTAATGATATATCATCCTTGGTATCTTATTTAAAACAATAAATCAATATAAATATTCCAAAACCAATATTTTTATCATTAATAGTTTCATATTTATAAATTTTATTCTAAAAAACATAACTTGGTTTAATATTGATAAAAATCAACATATATATCTCTCTTTCTTTATTTAAAGATTCTTGTTAGTGTTATGAAATAGAATACGAGATAATATAACTACTTTATTTCATTCTGAAATTTCATGATTTGATTTAATTTTAGATATTTTTTATATCTATGTTATCTCGTATTCAATATAATAAATAATAAAAATTAATTATTCATTCCTATAACACTAATATTAACATTTATTGAATCATAATATCTCCAAAAGGATATCATGTTATTCCTATTATTTCAATACATTTTCAATAACCAAAATTTCTAGAGAATGTAACCATAATATTCAATACATTCAAGAATTTAAATATTTGTAAAAAATTATTTACAATATCATCGAAATATTAAATTAAATAATTCTCTAAAAACTAATATTATCATTATTCAATAACATATGATACCAAATTGAATCCCAATGATTTGATCAGAAATTTTTCAACATAGACATATAATTTATCCTCTAATTTTATTAATCACTACTATGATTTCACACAAAAAAATTATTTTCTGTAATAATGCATTCTCAAAATTAAATCACCATTAATCCAAAATAATGTCATATATGAAACGAAAGGTTAACTAACACATTTACATTTAATATTGTCTAATATTACTTTCTTTAAATTAATCATAAAATTTTTCTATTATAGTTATATTAATCGAAAAAAACATCCATATCGTACATGAAAATTCACTATTAAATAAAATGTTTGTCTGTATGATAAAATAAGATAATAAAATTAAATATACCTTGAACTATTATTAAATCAAATATCATATTAATATTAAAGATTAATAACACCTTTCATATAATTTCCATAAAATTTAGTAGCATTATTCATTTAATTATGTTGAAACCTGTTAAGGTTGAGGGTTACATATACATTGATAATCTATTAAAACTCAATAAATATCTACCAAAGTATCCATAATAATCATTATTTCCCACAACATTAAACATAAAAATGGTATAAATTACTTTAAACCGATTATAATTCATAAAAAAATCAACAATAATATATAACTTCTCTACATGAAAACATTTTAATATCGATACTTCAATCATTGAACATCCATCCAAATAAAAAAATATAATAATTTACTTATATTAATCAATTTCAATATAAAACTTTTACCCAATATATAGATAATAAAATATATAATTGGAACCATGTTTATGTTATTTTCTTGTTTTTCATTTTCTACAAATGACCTAGCTAAATGTTTTTTTTTATTCCCATTATACGAATTCCACCATTAAAATAAATTTGAATAATAACCATAAAGCCAATATTTAAAAACATTTAATTCATAAATTAAAGATATGTTTTTTCACTTCGATAATGACAACTGAACTCTTCATTTATTCTTGAAATCTTAGAACATTATTCCCTTATTTACTACATTAGAAACATATTACTATTCTATTTTAACATTTAATTGGGGATTTCTCCCCAAATTTTTAATGAAATGGAATTTATGTGATTATTTTTAAATACATGGGAATTTTAGAAGTCCTCATTTTCTGACAGTGCTTGATTCTGATGCCCGGTGTGCCCGGAAACAAGTTCAGAACTTTTTTTTGGGTACGTTCAGTAAACGTGCGAGTGAGATTTTATATATTTTGAACTGATGCTATGAATTGAAATATGATGGCACCATTGAACTCGTAGTGTCAGTGATTGCTTAGTGATTCCAACACCACAGTTTTGTTCTGATGAGAATAGAAATTAGTTTTGGGGGTTTTTAATTTAATTAAATAAATATAAGGTGTTCACTTTTTTTTATTTTATGGTGGTTAAAAAATCCATGTGGAGGTTAGTGGTGGGGGCCACCCGCACATAATCTCCCATGAGAGGATTTTATTTATTGTGGCCAACACGAGTTTCTTAACCCCGTATAACTCCCCATTAATTTTGGAACACCTCTAACCCCCCATTTATGTGGGTTAAACTCTCCATCGTCCCCCAATAATTTAATGTGCCAACTCTCTCACAATTAATTGATTACACCCTTGAAATTAATTAATTAACAAATTTTTGAATTCATTTTAATTCATTCCAATAATTAAAATAATAGTGTGCCTATTATTTTTGGTGTTGGAAAAATCATTGGGTGAGTTTTGAGAGAGGGCCTGGAGAATTTAAAAAACATCATCCTCTCGATAAAGAACATGGAGAATGCCCCTCACCACCGAAGAAAAATAAAAACCATTTTCTTCCTTCTTCAACTGGGGAAAGAAAGGGAATCACCTCCATCCACGTAGTACACTGACGATATCTTCCTTCCACAACTCTGCCATTGATCTCCGAAATTGAGGTAGGGGTCGTTTTGATTGAATTAAATCATCGTTCCTCATCATTTATTATGGTTCAATGTTGGCCAATTGTTATCACCTAGCATAGAGGGAACATGCTGATCAAACATGGACATCCATCCCACTATAGGTTCTTGATTGGTTGACGACGGTGGTGGCCCAACGACGCCATCGGAAGAGAAAACCATGGTAGAGCATCAGGGGCCGACGATGGGCTGGCCGCGAGAGGAATCAGTGGCACAAGGGTCGTCAGGTCGCTGAAGGGGCAGGATGCCATCGTGCCATGAATAGAACTGAGACGTGGCTAGGTGGGCCATGGTGAAGGTGGAGGGGCGTGGTGCCATCGCGCCGCGCCGGAGGACGGTGTCACGTCCATGCGGGCCGTGGAAGATGAGGATGGTGTGGCGCTGTCACGTCATACCAGAGAAGTCCCACGGCCAAAGGCCTCAGAAGATGGAGGAGGGAGGCCGACTGATCTGGCTACCGGCGAGCGCTCCATAGGCGGGACCCCTCAGGTCCCACGGTGAACGGGAAGACGCCACGCGCTGGTCGTTACAGGGAGATGGTGGGCACTGACCACCCCCTACTGGTCGGGCTACCCTAGGGATGGTCCTCGCCTTCGGGTTATGCCACCCCCTTGGGCTGGGGAAACCACATGGGCCAGGCCTCCCCCTCGGGCGGGCCTCCCATTCGTGCAGGGTTGGACCCATTGACCGGGTCGGGCCAGGTCGGTCTGACTAGGTCAGCCCGGACCCGGACCCACTATGGTCTGTTTACACATTTCGATCATATCATGGGATACGGGTGTCCGATCAAAAAACCGCCTATGTCGACAGAAAGATTATAGGGATACGGATCTTTTGGAATAACCGATTTGAGGTTTGGACACATTTGGGGTATGGTCAGGTTGGTTTGAACATAAAAACAAACCCGACCCCTCGAACGAAAATGCCAATAACTAACAGACTTGGTGTCCGATCGACAAAATGTCTATTGTGTTTAGTCCTCTATGACAAGGCAGACCCTTGAGACACATATTCGTGGTACTTCATGACAGTTGACGTTTTGACACTTTTCTTGAGGAGCAGACCCTCCGGAAATCAATTATACGTGAGTAGAACCCTTTGGCTACTTGTCCCTTGTTTACTGTTCCTGGATCATGTGTTGGTCCGATAGTTCCAATGACTGTTCCTGGATCATGTGTTGGTCCGACAGTTCTAACTTATGTACCTAGATCATGTGTTGGTCTGACAGAATAGCTAGACCTGGATCATGTATTGGTCTGACAACTCTAACGACTGTTCCTAGATCATGTGTTGGTCTTACAGTTCTAGCTTCTGTACCTAGATCATGTGTTGGTCTGACTGAAGAGATGGACCTGGATCATGTGTTGGTCTAATATCTCAAACTATTATTCCTAGATCATGTGTTGGTCCGACAGTCTTGACTTTTGTTCCGAGATCATGTGTTGGTCTGACAAAATAGCTGGTCCTAGATCATGTGTCGGTCTAACGGCTTAGATGACTCAGTGGATATATTTGATCATCTGTACCTCTCTACACAAGTTGTATACATGTGTGATCTGAGTCATAAACTCTTGTTTTTCTTCATTATTGAGATGGGTCATTTGATAAACTTATGTATATGTATGGGCATATACTTGAGTGGGATATTCAGTTGATTTAATTACTTTGTTTTTATCCTTGCTGGATATTAGGAGACCTTGAGGGTCTCGGGGACCCTGATGAGTATTGTTATACTCACCCCTATATAGGCTTTTCCCGCACCTCGTTGTGTTGAATGAAGATGATGGATAGTGCTGACGGAGTCCGAGAGCACCAGGACTGGACGGTACCCGGATGTGGATCTTGCGACGAGTCAGTACACAGTGGAGTCTGACGGACCTGGAGTACTGAGGTAGCCATCTGTACCTACCCTTCAGGTAGAAACCTAGGAGGATGATCCAAGATGTTCTTGTGCTGCCAACAAACTCACACTAGAGGTATCGATCGTCCATGTAGGAACCTATCTTGTCGATCCTCAATCTCCACTGGAACCTCCATGAATGTAACCCCATCATTGATTTCTAGCTATCTATGGTCGATGATGTAGGAAGGTTCAGGCACATATATCCTCTAGTGAGATATGTAGAATACATCTTGCACCCAGTGCAACTGAGGTGGAAGAGCTAAGATTTAAGCCACCTATCCCACTCTTCTGAAGACCTGGAAAGGCTCAATAAATCGAGGAGAAAATTTGCAGCCTCGGCCAAATCTCTATATACCTCATCGAGGTGAGACCCATAGGAAGACGTGATCACAATCCATGAACTCTAGTGGTCTCTGTCTCATGTCGGCATATGACTTTTCCTTGACATTGTAGTCTTCATCTTCTCCTGGATGATCTGTACCTTCTCGGTGGTAGCTCGCACCAATTCCGGTCCCACTAGTGGTGACTCCCCAGGGTCTGTCCAGCATAGTCGTGATCGGCAGAGTTGACCATACAACGCCTCGAATGGTGTCATACTGATGGTAGAATGATAGCTGTTGTTGTATGAATACTCAACCAACAATAAGTGATCCTCCCAGATGCGACCGACGTCGAGGACACATGAACGGAGCATGTCATCGAGAGTCTGAATGGTCCCTCTCAGTCTGGCCATCTGTCTCAAGATGGAAGGCTATGCTCAGACGTAGCTGTGTCCGAAAAGCCTCCTGCAACACCTTCCATATATGAGAAGTAAATCATGTGTCATGTTCAGAGACACTAGGAGGTGGTACTCCATGTAAATTCACAATCTCCTGCACCTAGAGGCGTCCCATTCTCTCTAATGATCCCTTCTCTCTGATCGGTATGATGTGGGACAATATGGTGAGTCGGTCAACGATCACCTATATCAAGTAATGAATCCTACATGTACATGGGAGACTAGTTTTGAAGTCCAGAGATATCCCATCCCACTTCCACTCTGGACCCTCTAAGGCTGAACAAATCCTACAGGTACCTGCTGCTCTGCCTTTACTTGCTGGCCAGTGAGGCCCCATGAGACAAACACTGCTACTGCCTTCTTCATACCTGGCCACCAGTGCGGTTTGTCTGAGGTCCTGATACATCTTCTCCACTATTGGATATACCGTTTGAGGATAAGTGTGGAACTCTCTCAACACTTCATCTTGAAGTGATACTGGCACCATGGTACGTCCTCTGAAAAGGATGACGTGGTCGCCACCTTCAGAAAATCTATCAGGTGCATTTCTTGTGGATATTTATGAACATAGCGTTTCACAGTCATTGTCCCCATTCTGGGCCTCTCTAACACACTAAAGAAGATGAGGAGTGACTGTAAGAGACTATAGATATGCTGCTCCATCCCTATTCACAATGTATATCTGCAAGGCATCTAGCTGCTCTGTCACCGCTACTAGAGGTTGAATACCATTCCACCTACTGAGTGCATCCACAACTAAGTTCCCCTTCCCAAAAGTATAGACTATCTCAAATTCATAGTCATGGAGGAACTTAAGCCATTGCTATTGTCTCTGGTTCAGGACCTTCTGAGAGAATATATACCTAATACTCTTGTGATCAGAGTACACGGTAAAACATTCACTCATCAGATAGTGGCTCCACATCTTTAATGTGAAGAAAAATTATGCTAACTCTAGGTCATGGGTTGTGTAGTTCTACTCTTTTTGTCTTAGCTACAGAGAACCATAAACAATCATAGTTTTCTCTTGCATCGGGACACACCCGAGTCTGGTCCCTGATTCATTTTAGTAGACTACGTACCCAAAGCCTTCCACTGGAAGCCTCAAGATGGGGGATCTATTTATCCTCTACCTCATCTCTTGAAAGTAGTGCCAGAATCTCTCAGACCACAAGAAGGTTTTCCCCTTCTTCGTCAAGGGAGATAGTTGTGCTGAAACTCTGGGGAAGTATGGAACGAACCTCCGGTAGTATCCATCCAAGCCTAGGAAAAATTATACCTATGTTACACTCCTGGGTTGCTCCCATGCAAGTTCCTCCTTGATCATCGCTGCATCTACATCAAATTCATCCTATGAGATGATGTTTTCCATGATGTGAACCTCTCGAATCCTAAACTGGAACTTCGAGAGCGTACCATAAAGATGGTGCTCTCGGAGTGTGTCCAGTACTACCTTCAAATAGTAGGCATGATCCTCCTCATTAGTGGACTAGATGAGAATGTTTTCGATGAAGACCATAACAAAGCGATCAAGGTATGGCTGGAGGATCATTTTCATGAGACTCATGAACACTGCTGGAGTGTTGGTTACACCAAAGGGCATAACCAAGAACTCATATTGGTCGTAATGAAACCTAAAGGTTGTCTTCTGCACATCCTCATCTCAAACATTGAGTCAGTGATATCATGATATGAAGTCTATCTTCGAGAACCATCGTGATCTCTTGAGCTGATCAAAGAGGTCGTCAATCCTCGAGAGTGGGAAATTTTTCTTCACTACCACCTTGTTCAGGAAGCAGTAGTCGACATAGAGCCTGAAGCTCCCATCTCGCTTCTTGGAGAATAAAATCAGGGCTGCCCTGGGAGAAACACTTGGTTCGATGATTCCATTCCCCTGCAAGTACAGTAGTTGTACCCACAGTTCACGAAGCTCATTGGGAGCCATCCGATATGCTGGAGTAGATATCGGTGTCGTCCGGACGTATAGGTCAATGTAGAAGTCCACCTCTCTACGAGGATGTAGTCCTGAAACATTTCAGGGAAAACATTCCCATTCTAATCCACCACTATAGGATAAGACTAACTCTCCACATCAACTCCTTCAAGGGTAAGGCAAGCCAACTGGTGAGTGATCGGCTGCACTATCTTCTGAGTAAGACTTTCCTGTACTACAAAGGCTCCCTTCTTGCCATTGAAGCTGAAACTGGCCCCATCCATGCAGACACATAGCACTTTTTTCCTAATACATTCGATTTGAGCATGGATTGTAGATAACCAGTCCATAACCAATATGAGGTCGTAAGGCCTCAACACCTCTATGAGGAGATCCAAGATGAAGATCTCGCCACCTATTGTAATCTGAAACTGCAGGAAGCAGTTCATAATCATCGAGTCTTCTCCCGTAGGAGTCTATAGCCATAAATATCGAGCCAACGACTCTATCGTAATCTTCGAACTCCGAATAAGGGCATTGGCATTGAAAGAGTGAATGTAACCTGACTCTATAAGAACTAAAGGTAAGGTGTAGTAGGCACAGATATTACACCAAATCATCTCCAGAGTGCCTTGTCGTATCCCTCAGATGCCTGGATACGAGCTCTCCCCAGTCCACCTACTCCCTGTGGTGGGGTGGACCACCTGGTGGTGGTCGCATAATCACCTGGAATCATCACCCACCGCCTGATGCTCGACCATCTCCTCTGCCACATCTTCCTACTCGATGCGGACTGCCTCGATCGAACCTCTGCCTCTTCTTGGGAGGTCCCTAAACTATATTCTGATCATCAAAATGGATGTTTGGATAGTCATGAGCCATTACACCATGCCCTCCGCAAGAATAGCATGGCCCGCTCCTGGCATGAATGGATCTGTCTCATGTTCCCCACACAACTAAACCCATATACAGAGGTCATCTATCAGATGCTCTGGTCCTCTTGGAACTTTGTGATAATTGTCTACTAAAATATGCGGAATACTCTGATACATGATGTATGGTGGTGGGTCTCACTGCTAGTGCCTACTCATCAAGGAAAATATCCATTACGAGAGCTCTCTCCAACACTCCTTCCTGCGTCAGAATGTTGAGGGAGATCATCAAGGATCTAATCTCTCTCCTGAGCCCCTGGTAGAAGGTTAGGGCCCTGAAGTATGGGTCTCAAAAAATATCTGTGGAGTACGACGATAGGTTGGTGAACCTCTCTGAGTAATCTGCTACTCTCATACTAACCTATTGTAGATGCAGTAACAACTATATTCACAACACACGAAGGGTGACTGGTTCAAACTCCACCCGGAACAAGCCCTCGATGTCCACATAGAGAAGATTCTCCTTGTCATGGACCTGGAGCATCAGGATTGACCATCTTCTCGCTGCTGGATGGAGGAGGCTGGCAACAAGGATCGCCATGAATTCTGCTGCTGTCCATACTAGACTGAAGACTCACACCACATCCACCAGCCAATCCTCATCCTCCTGTGGGTACGTCTCTCCCCGAAACTTTGGTGGCCTTTGGAAGTAGAAAACATGCAACGTGCTCATGATGGTTGCATCATCCGCTACAGGGCTGGTAGCATTGGTGGCCCAACGGGAAGTGGTATTGCTAGTGCCTCTGATGGTAAAGGGCCCTGCACTGAGGCCTCATCGCTCGGTGGGATTCCATCTCATACAACACTGAGAACCCTGACTGGATATCTAGGTGGAGGCATCCTGAAAAGAAACATGTCTTCCATGGTCAATAAGTTATACCTAGTGAGATAACTAAATGATATCACAAATGAAAATCTTGACACACACACAGAATTAATGTTTTCCTGCACTAGGTCGAAAATCAGAGGTCAGGGTCCTGGTGTATGGATGCATTGGCCGCCACACCACCACATGACTCCCTGGACTGAGAACCACACTCAATAATCTTAACACTATTGCTTCATAGTAATACAAATCAGAGTCATAAGTCATGTGGTTGAACTGACTACTATGATACCAATTTGTCATGACCCATCACTCGGGGCCTGTATCGTGACTACCCCAGTCCCACCTTCCATAGGACATGGACTGGCGACTAGCACCAAGGGCGTAAATCCCTAAACTGGTAAGGCATTGCACTTATAAACTGAAACATGCACAATAGAGTATGCAAATAGAAGTAAAACACTAAGAAAAAAATGAATACATAAGAAGTGATGGAAAGTAAAAGGGTCCAGAAATAGAAGCCCAATAGTAAAGTATAGGTACAACTAAAAGGAAGTACAATAGAAAAAGGGACAAACAGTTATGTCTAAGCACCACCTTCTATCCTCAGACAGATGTCCAGACTGAGAGGACCATTCAAACTCTCGAGGACATGCTCCGTGCATGTTTCCTCGACTTCGGTCGCAGCTGGGAGGATCACTTGTTGTTGGTATAGTTTTCTTACAACAACAATTATCACTCCATCATCGGTATGGAACCATTCATGTAATTGTATGGTCGACCCTACCGGTCGCCACTAGACTAGAAATACCCATGGGAGTCAGCACTAGTGGGACCAGAGATGGTGTGAGCTACTACCGAGAAGGTGCAGATCATCTAGGAGTAGATGAAGACTGCACAAAGTAGGCAGAAGTTGTTTGCTGACAGGAGACGGAGACCTATGGAGTTAGAGGATGGCGACCACATCTTCTTACGGGTCTCACCTCGATGAGGTCTACATGGATTTGGCCGAGGTGGAAAGTTATCTCCTCAATTTATCAGGCCTTTCTAGGTCCTCAATAGAGTAGGTGAGGTGGATTACCTCTTAGCTCTTCCTCCTCAGTTGCATCGGGTTCACAAAGTCTTCCACGTATCTCAGCCAAGGTGATACGTGCACGACGCTTCCCACATCATCGACCATGGAGAGCCGGACAACAATGACGGGTAGAATTTCACAGAGGTTCCAATATAGATTGAGGATCAATAAGAGAGGGTCCTATATGGATGTTCGATACCTCTATTGCGTGTTTTTTGGAATCACGGGAACCTCCAGGAGAGTACATGGGAGAAAGAGGCTCAGATGCATCCTTAGTTCCCCCATTTGATTCCATATTTCGAGTTGTAGCTTATGCGGATGAAAAGCCTTGATGTGGGGAGAATGTAATGACCCAGAATATCTATGGAATATTTTTTTAAAGTACATGGTTAATTTACGAGTCTGTAGTTCTTGATAGGGCGTGATTCTAAGGCCCTGTGTGACCGAAAACATGTTCTGATGTTTTTCTCAGGTACATTCAATAAATGTGGGAGCGGAATTTTATATCTTTTGAACTGGTGCTCAGAATTGAAATCTGAGGGTAATGTGGAACTTGTAGTTTTGGTGATTTCTTAGTGAGATCAACATCGCAGTTGCGTTCTAACGAGAATAGAAATTTGATTTGGGGGTTTTTAATTAAATTAAATACAAATAAAGTGTTCACATTATTTTTATTTTATGGTTGTTAAAACCTCCAAGTGGAGGTTATTGGTGGGGGCCAAACGCACATAACCTCTCATGGGAGGATTTAATTTAGTCAGGCCCACTTGAGCTTCTTAACCCCTTCTAACACCCCATTAATTTTGGAACACCACTAACCCCCCATTTATGTGGGTTAAACACTCCACCTTCCCCCATTACTTTAATGTTCCAACTCCCTCAGAATTAATTTATTTAACCCCTGATATTAATAAATTACCTTCTTTTTGAATTCTTTTGAATTTATGCCAACCATTAAAATAATATTGTGTCTATTATTTTTCTTTTTGGAAGAATCTTTTGGTGGAGCTTGAGAGAGGGCCTGGAGAATTCAAAGAACTTCATCCTCTCTATGAAGAACACAATGAACGACCCTCATCACTGAAGGATTATGAAAACCATCTTCTTCCTTCATGAACCAAGGAAAGGATGGGAAGAACTTCCACCCACGTTTTACGCTGACCTTGTCCGCATTCAACGACTCCATCATCGATCACTGATCTCGATGCAGGGGTCATTTTTATTGAATTAAATCCTCGTTCCACGTCATTTATTGCGGTCCAATGTTGGAAAATTATTTTCACCTAATGTAGAGGGTGTGGGACGAACAAACTTGGCCCAACATCCCTCCATTGGTTTTTGATTGGTTGATGACGGTGGTGGCTCAACGGCACCACCAGAAGAGAGGACCGCAGTGGAGCATCGGCGGCCAGAGATGGGTTGGATGTGAGAGGAACTAGAAGGGGAAGGGCCAACGGGTCTCCGAAGGGGCGTGACATCATTGCACTGGCAAAAGAACCAGGCTGCGGCCAGGTGGGGCGTGATAGTGTCAGAGGGGAATGGTGTGATCGCCCCGCACCAGGGGAAGGGGGCCGCGACCATGTGGGCCGTGGTAGATGAAAGAAGGTGCGGCGTCGTCGCGCCGCACCAGAGAAGACCCACAGCCAAAGCATTCCGAGGACGGAAGAGGGAGGCCCGCTGAGCCGGCCACTGGTGTTCGCCCCACAGGCAGGACCCCTCGGGTCCCGCGGTCACCGGGCCAGCACCATGTGTCTGCAACCCTACAACACAGTTCAGCCATCTGGGCCGCCACGAGCCGGGCCTCCATGAGCGGGGCCGCCTCGGGCAGGGCCACCCTCGAGCCCGGCCGCGCCTTAGGTTCAAGGCACCGACTCGGGATGAACCCCCTAGGTCCAGCAAGCCCCTTAGGGCCGATCCGCCCACTCAGGCCTGGTCGGACCCACGGACTGGGTCGGTTCGGGTCGGTCCCACTGGGTCAGACCAGACTCGGACTGACTGTGGCATGTTTAGACGTTTTCCCTCATATCATGGGGTATGGGTGTCTGATCGACGAACTGTCTGCGGTGGCGGAATGATTAGAGCGAGAAGGTTCTTTTGGAATTACCCTATTGAGGTTTGGACATAGTTTGGGTATGGTCAGGTTTGTTTGAACCTAAAAACTAACCCGGCCCCTGGAATAAAAATGCAAATAACTAACAGACCGGGCTTCCAATCTATGCGTTGTCTATTGCGTTGAGACCCCTATGACAAGGTGGACCCCTGAGATACTTCATCATGGTACTTAATTATAGTTGACGTATTGAAAATTGAATTGAGGAGCAGAACCTCCCTAAATCAAGCATACCTAAGTGGAACCCTATGGCTGACTGTGCATTGTTGAATGTTTCTAATTGAAGTGTTGGTCCGACTATTCTGATGACTGTTCCTAGATCATGTGTTGGTCAGACAATTATATATTTTGTACCTGGATCAGGTGTTGGTCCTACAGAATAGCTAGACCTGGATCATGTGTTGGTCTGACAGCTCTAACGACTTTTCCTGGATCATGTGTTGGTCCGACAGTTCTAACTTATGTACCTAGATCATGTGTTGGTCTGACATAATAGCTGGATCTGGATCATGTTTTGGTCTGATAGCTCTAATTACTATTCATGGATCATGTGTTGGTCTGAAAGTTTGGACTTCATTTTCTGGATCATGTATTGGTCTGATATATTAGCTGGACCTCGATCATGTGTTGCTCCGAAAGCTTAGATGACTCAGTGGCTATATTTGATCATCTGTGCCACTCTAATAATGTTGTATACATGTGTGAGATGAGTCATTAACTCTTGTGTTTCCTCATTACTGAGATGGGTCATTTCATAAAGTTAGGTATATGTGTGGGCATATATCAAAGTGGGATTTTCGGTTTATTTCTTTAGTTTGTTGTCATCCTTGTTGGATATTGAGAGACCATGAGGGTCTCAGGATCCCTACTGAGTATAGTTATACTAACCCCTACACGGGATTTTCACACAACTCATTTTTTTGGATGCAGATGATGGATAAATATGACCGAAGCTGAGAGTGCTAGGACTAGACGGTTCCCAAACGTGGACCTTGTGACGAGTCGGTACACAATGGAGTCTAACAGACATGGAGTGATGAAGTGGTCATCTCTACCTACCCTTCTGGTAGGAACCCTTGAGGATGATCCAGGAGCTGCAATTTACCTTTCAACTATTTTTTCCTTTTTCAATTGTACTTCATTTCATTTATACATATACTTTACTATGGTGCATGTATTTCCGGTCCCTTTTACATTCCAGCACTTCTTTTGTACTCAGTTTATTCTCAGTGATTTACAACCAGTTCCATACACTATTTTCTGTGTTTCAGATTATAAGGGCAATGCCTTCCCAGTTTAGTGATTTACGCCATTGGTGCTAGTCAACAACCCCTATCCTATGTATGGTGGGTTTGGGGTTGTCAAGATATGTGCCCCTGGGGGATCGGTCGTCAAAAAATTAATGACATAAATAAAATCAAATCTTATTTCCTCATGGTTTTATATCATTCAAACTTTCAAACAAATAATTTTTTCTCTAATTATTTGTATTATGAACAATTTTTTTAGGGTAATTAATCATAAATTTAGATACCTTATTATATTTAATCAAATGAATTTTAGATTTATAATTTATCCTGATTGGTTGTTCATTGATAAAAACAATATAGTGTCCTTCACACACATTTTCATCTTGGTTCCTTCCATTTATAGTAATTAACAAAAAACATTGTTGATAGAGAAAAAATAACTACAATGATATATCATATAATGGTGAAAATAAGAATGTTTCTAAAACATAACACCTTCCATTATGTATATAAAGAATTATGATTAAATTTGGTAATACATGGTCATTATATATTTAAATCCATCATAATATATTATAAATAGTATATGAATTTACCATTGAATTTGCCATGACAGTGTGAATCATTTCTGTAGTTAGGCCTCTCTATCATGAAAAAGGTGAGGAATGAGTTAAAAACCATTATTCACTTTTTATGGTTTAACAGTAAGGTAAATCATTGTTATAGTTGAAATCCACATGTTATTATCTAGTTATTTGTTTCATTACAATTAATACACGAACTATTTCGATATAATGACATTGGATGATCTCTTATGCATAGGCTTGACATTTGGATTTTCACTAATTTTTTTCTCACATGGTATCCAAAAAATATGTAACCCTAGATGTAATACAAACTATAGAGACCCATTCTTAACATATATTGATATTGAAATAATTTAGGTTAATATTTATTATAGATCATATTAATACATTTCTATGAACTGTATAAATTTATTGTTTTTTGAAACATTAAAATAATAATAATTAGTTTATAAAAAATATATCATCTTCTACTATGTTATTCATATCTAGTACCCATATTTGTGATAATTGAACATCTCACACATCACCCATTTTCATTGAGGTGGGTAAAGGATACACTAACCATATGTGAGATAACTTATAAAAAAAGTCTAGTAATAAATCTAAAGGTCTTAACAGATAGTTGGGGAATTATTTATACTTATGAACCAAAAGATTTACAGAGAAAAAATGAAAACCATAAATTCAAATACATAGAACATGAGTAAAAATAATATAAGTCAATGTAGATGAAATATTTAGAGACATCAATGTAATAAAAAAAGTAATAAAAAATGATTCCAGTGAACTGATGGACTTCCAACACAATAACATTGATGTGGAATCACGCCTAAAAAAATCAGTAGATAACTCCAAGATTATTACACCAAATCAAGAGGTAAAATTAAAGATGAACCACAAGATAAATGAATCACATTTATTTTTTTTGTATAATTATATATTATATATGTAAAATCACTAATTTTCACAGGAAGGGAGTGAGTTGAAACTCACATGGGATTCCAAAAATACATCCTAACTCATATCAATTGTAGTATAATGAGATAGATTATTATAAATTAAAAATTATAAAAAATAATAATTATATATTATAAAAATAATAAAAAATATCCCCAAATAATAAACATTAAACAATTATTTTCATAAATTTTATACCACTTGTAAAAATCACACTATTTTTATGTGAACACACAACCAATGATTGAAACGCTGGACAACTATATACTCATGGGTGGTGAGTCATCCTTTCTCTATTCCATCGCATGGTGAACTTATTAAATGGTGATACATCATGCTGTTAATGTGTTGAAAATTTATGATGGTATATAACGCCATGACTCCATCCCAAAGTCAACTAAACAAACACTACCATGTATTCTGTGTTCTAATATGAAATCATTCAACATATAAAGTTAATGTTGATAACCAATTTATATTAAAAAAATTATGAAAAAAATTATAATATTCATTTAAAAATGATAGATTTGGGTAAAAATAACCCTATATGTTTAAAAGAAATCAATGAGGAAATAATTGAGACTTTGGTCCTTCTTGTTAGAAAATTAGTATAATGGGATAGAATCCATCCAAATAATGTTAGTTAAATAAATAATTCATTTTAAATATAAAACCCAATATTATTCATGAAATCGTTATTTATTCTATAGATACAAGAAAATATTCTCAATAAGATATCAAGGAACATATATATATCCATAATAGAGTGTTTTTAACATAAAAGGTTAGATAATATGATGAGATATACGAACAAAGTGACAAAATATTTATGTCCAACTAATTTTGGATCTACAACACACATTGATTCAAAGAAAAAACATCTATATAAAATGGTATCAAAATTAGAGCATATGAGAGGAGAAAAGTTAGAGATCCTGATAAAATTTAATAAAAATGATATTTACGGGGACTTAATCTAAATTAAGAATTAATTTCTCAATCATCAACTACACATCAAATGGTTATGTTACATTGCTAGTAAAAATGACCACCAACTATGAACATGCAACTAGATATCATCTAGGGAGCCTCATTGTTTGTGCCAGATGTTTTGGATGACTATATTATCCCATGCAATGGTACTGTTTGATGTCCACATTATCGAATGACTGGACTGCATGGATTTTAAAACTAAGTTCCAACCATGCTTTTCACACTCTATCTACAGGAAAAATTTCTCATAGCATAAACATAGTTTGTGGAAACTCTAAACCAACCCAGTGACATCCAACATCACCTTTTATTGTTCCATATCTATATATTTTGATATCCACTAACTTTTCAAAAAAAGATACCATTGGAAATACATAAAAAACACATAAAAAGTGACCAGAATCACCTAAAACTAAACCCAAGTAATATGCAATCATAAAATAAAGATTATAATGGAAATATACTTGAATCCTGTGGTGTTACCTTTCACACACCATTTGGAATTCCATCCATTTAATGTATGATGCAGAGATTGATATGAAAAAACTTTGGGGAATTTTTCTGAATCTCCTTCTCACTTTCCCATGTCTCTCCGAAAATCTTACCATGATTCCATAATACCCATATCATGTCAATAATGTTTATAACAAATAGATTCTATTTCCAATATAGAATCCATATCAGGACAAGAATAAATTAAATATATATATCAAGATCAATATTATCCCACTGAATCCCATGGGTATGATCAGAATGTTACTTTGTTAGTTGAGATACATAAAATCATTGTGCACAAAATGGATCCTTGGCAATAATGAACTCCTATAATCCACATCACTGTCTCATCTAGATAACTCAAATTGTCCAATGTTCTATGGAAAAAATATTTATTTATTAAAAAATTATGTTTCCCAGTCATAGTGAAATTCTAAAGGAAACATCATCACTCACATCAAAAGATAAATTTTCATGATAATGACCTACATATCATTTTGGATGACTATGAGCTGTTCAAATTCAATTTTTTTTACCACCTATATCCCCTATATCTTCTTTGGAGAAAGGATAGGTCTAATTAGTGATGTACCACATGTTTTAACCTAATAATGTGGATAACGACATGGGAAACCATACAATGCATTCAAATGATTGATATGTATTTATTATTGGTAATAGTTATTGAATGATAACTATACAAACAAAATATTCTTCTCCCATAATCCTCAAAAATCCATCACACATGATATAAAAAAAGTATCTTAACATTTGGATCAACTTTTTATTTTTTCTATCCATTTGAGGATGGAAAAAATTTCTCATAATCAACTATTTAAAAAACATTGTTTTTGTTCCCATTTAAATATGGGAATACATAAATAATTATTAATTTAGAATTTAATATATTTACACATTATCTTATGGATATGTGATGAATCTAAAGAAAATATACTCTCATTACCTATTCATTCCATAAAAAAAACAATGTTCTCATTTCCATATCAGTTATTTAATACAAATATAAACATCCCATAATGAATGGTGTTTTGAATTAAAATGTTCTTCCTGATAAGTTTTAGTCACCACAATCTATCTCGAATAAACATCAAAATTCTATAATATTGTCGTCATCCCTTAATATTCCCCCACTATTGAGTTTCAACCTCATTATTAAACATTTAACAATTGTTTTTTGAGTATCTTCAACCTAATCAAACAAATTATGACACATGAAACATGAAAAAAACCTCAACACCACCTATATCATCAAATTCCATATTCATATATGATATAAATGAAAGTATCCTCAATTTATCTAAAACGTAATTATTCAACATATTATACAACATCCTACTCAATTAATATTGTATTAAATTACCTTTATCCAATGTATTCACAATGTCAACGTCAAGAATATATAGACATTACATCTATCTTCCTTTACTTATGTTAAAATTCCATGGTGAGAAAATTTGTTTCAAGAACTTTTAATCTATGAATACTGTGAATTTTTCACCAAATAGGTAATGTTTCGATGTCATCAAATCATTCACTAAAATATTAATTTCCAAATCATGTGTTGGATAATTATTTGAATGTTCTAATATTTTTCTTAAGCTATAATCAATAATATGATACCCCTTCATGGGAAATCATCCCAACCCAAAAAGAGATATTTCATTGTAATGCAAGTTTCAATCTCCTTATTCTCGAAATGTATGTATAGGTGAGGGAGTAAAATAAACCATAATCTCTTGTAAGTTTTTTTGTTGACATAGATCCATTGGATTGGATAAAATTTTATAACTAAAAGTATAATTAGTGAGGCATCAAAGTGGACTATAGAAGGGTACATAAAATCCATTCCTGAGCAGATGATATAATTGGGCATGTGATAAAATCTTGCTTTATATAATACTTTAGAGAATGTATTGAAGAGGAAATTCAGGATGAAATAAACCTAATTGGTGAAAAAATCACATGGTATAGGAAATATATTAATGGAATGTGTCCTGTAAAAATTTACATGTCTTTTTTCAATATGACCTCACATTGTATTTAAAAATCTATTTCATGTTTTACACTGGCCTAGAAAAACACAAACCGTCATCTTATCCTAGTTACTTTTTAAAAATTGAGTGGAATAAACCAATCCCTTTAAGATTCAATAATTCATGGGCTTTAATTCCATTTTAATAAAAAATTTGTTAGCATACATGGTTCTCAGAGGCTTTCAATGCCATTCCACTAGTCTATATCTCTGAACAAAAATTTCTCAAAATAAAGTTAATAGAATGAAGAAATGTAATGTTTAACTCAATGGATGGTGAAATTGAAGGTATGGAATTATTTTGACATGACATTTAGGAGTCTATTACTAATGAAAAATTTATAAAGTCTAGTAAGAAGAAGATGAAATGTACTTCATGATTAAGAACATGATCAAACATATAGACAACATCATGAAAGGAATCCTCCAAAGTAGGTGGCTCTCAAATGGGTACAAGAACCCCATGTTCATTAATTCCCTATAAAATATCCAAAGGGGATATATGAATCATTCCTTACTAAAATAGGTAGATCATATTCTGGTGGAAAGAGATGATATTTCTATTTAAATTCTATACTTTTATGTGATTCTCTTCAATGGACCCCCAATGAGTGAAATACAAATGGGAAAAAAAATTCAAAATTTCCTAACTGAGGAGGAAAATAATTTCCTCACCTCTACACCAATGGACATTGAAATTAAATAGGCTATTTTTGGACTGAAAAAATAAATCTCTCTAGGGATGGATGGGTTCACCAATCAAAACTTCCAAACCTATTGGGACATCATACAGAATGAGGTATGCCAACTTATCATGAACTTTTTCAAGGGTTGGATGTTTACTAAAGGATTCAATGTTGAGTCCATTTCACTCATCCCTAATGTCGATATTGCTAGTGAGATAAGTTAATTAAGGCTATTTTATCTCATTAATACTATTCAAAATGTGAATTAAAACTACCAGGGAAATAGAATTGATCATATTTTCGAGAAAATAATATTATCAAATCAGTTTGAGTTTCTGAAAGGAATGAATACTCAGGACTATTTTTCCACTATATTAGATTGTGTAAAATCATTATGAAATACACCCGAGGAGGAAACATATCTCTAATACATGACATTAAAAAATATTTTGACCCAATATATTGGGGCTTCAGAGGAAGGGTTATACCAAAATTTTTATTCAATATAACATTCATTCACTTGTTCAAGGTTGTCCTTTAATTGGCCCACATCTCTATCCTTATTGACGTGTCCCCAAAAAAATTAATCACATTCTCTAGGGGTGATACAGGGGGATCCCCTTTCATCCATTATCATTTCTATTATGGAAGACTATCTAAGTAGGTGACACCATGACATGGTGAGCAAGGGTGACTTGATGACCATTAAAGAAGAAAAACGTATCTATGCTCCCTCACATTTATTTTTTGAAAATGGAATTTTAATTTTTACCCATGGAGATAGGAGTAATATAAATAATTTCAAAAACATTATTCAACATTATGGATGAGTCTATGGCCATCTAATTAACTGGTGAAAATCCTTTATATACATTGGTAAGAACTTTTATACCACAAGGAAGATTCGTCTCAGCAATAACCTTTGAATAAAGGAGGGATAATTCTTGTTTCATTACCTTGGTGTCCCAATGTTTTGGGGAAAACGTTATGCATAACACTTTTCATATGTATTGGACCAAATTCGTATAACACTTGCCTCTAGTAAAGGCATGTCACTCTCAATGACAAGATATATATTCCCCGTTAAGCATGTGGTGATTTAAAATCATGTATACTAGTTTATGTGGTATCATTTTCCTGTCTATATCATTAAAAATATTAACAGTATAATGATTTTTTATATAGTGGTAGTATTATAAAAATGAGGATCATCAATACATCATGAAAAATGTACTACATTCCATATAAACTAGAATTCCTTGTCATCAGGAACATGGAATTATTCAACAAATATGTGCATTGAGAATTAATGATGAGACTAATTAATAGATATGCAACTTCCATGGAGATTCAATGAACCATAATTATAGGAAGATTAATAGTATAAAAAATCAGATATCTTGATTCCTCCATTTTTTCTGGTCTCAAAACCATTTTTCAGAAAATTATCACACATTCTCAATGGGTAGTGAACATGTGCTCTTCCTTGAACTCTTGGTATGATAACTGGACATGTTTCCCACTCATTGATCGAGTCAACACCATGGATTAAGATATTTCTCCCTACATGTTGATCAAGGAAATACTAAAAAATAAGTACATGATTCAAGATGGAAATACCTCTATTGTTTCCAGCTATGATTTCGTTAATCCATATGATTTACTCATCTAGGAGGGGTCTCCAAATGTCCCCCACTGACTCAAAAATCACATATAATCATCTTCTATATGAATAACATCAGTGTACTGGTAGCTTAAATAAAAAATGGATACCATCCTCTATGTTCACCTTCATTTGGATAATGCCACTCAACAAATATTTAGTGGGTACTAATCTATAAAGATTTGGGATTTCCTTGTGTTCTGAATTAATCCTATGCCACCAACACCAAGAGGTTGTGGATCACTTATACAGGAGCTAAAAACCATGTATTCATTATATAATGTTGTCATCGATATATTTGAGTTTCATATCCCATAATGTTATTTAGTTCGCACATTCTTGGAAACCATTAATGTTGTTCATTTATCCAATAAAGTCATTGCACTCATTAGGGGGGCATGTGACTAGTTGATCCAATCCATTTGGAGATGTAGGAAGAAATCCATCCACATCCACACTAATTTCAATGTCGGTTCTTTCATTGAGAATATACATTTTGTAGTTCGGAGTGCTAATAACTGACATAACAAAAAGTGTAGCAACTCGGTTGGAGACTTTATGATCCTAATACGAATTAAAATTGTAGGTAACACCCTTCCCACTCAATGAACCCTTGAAGTTTTTTGGACACCCATTTGTTGGATGGATGAAGTGAAAATAGAAGGGGCTTCTAGGGGTATGCTAAGACCTTCAGGATATGGAGACATCAACATAGTCTAAAATGGGAATGTTGTGGAGTGAATTCATGTTCTTTGTCTCCATGTCACTAAACAAGAACAAAAATTATGGGTCTAATAAAATCAATATATCTTTCTCATACATGATTTTGGAGATGTATTTGGTTTGAATTGGATTCCAATACTATTGAGCAAGCCATAAGACAAGGTCAAATTCACATATTGTGGAGGTTAATAGTGAAATGGGAAATGTGTCTTAATAGACTCTCTTCTATGATAAACTTCAAAACTCACAAATTTTGGGATAAAAAATATATTAATGAAGGTATTAGAAATAAATGGGTCACTCTAGAAAGATGCATCAACATGATTAATTTTCTTAGTAACCCAGTTCCACTATTCCTTCAGGATAAAAGTACAATAACATCATTTAGTCTCTTGAAACCTTGTTTTGTTTTTATCCAAGAGCCAAAGAGATCACTTCCATAAAAAAGGAATTATTTATTTTTTTCCAAGTGATATATAATTATATAATTTTAGGATATACTAAAAGCCATATTTCATAGATAATGTGAGAAATTCAACATACATCTTGTATCAATAAATCATAGATTATATGTTTATAATAAATTCAATGTTAGGGGAAAATTCCCAAAATTAAAGACAATAGTTTCTAATTATCAACCAGAATCATAGAATACACCTTTAATAAAATTATTTAAAACAATAAAAATGAACAAATATATCTATAATATACCAGATTAATTAATTTCAAAATCACTTATGGTCTATTGGTAAAACCAATGTATAACAACCCTATACATTATTTCATATTAATACATCATTTTTTTAAATAAGAATACATATAATAAAACCTAGATGATAAATAATTCTAGTCTGTTTGGTAATTACCTACATTAAATAACAACACATGATAGGGGATGCAACATCATTATTGAAACCTTATTTAACTTTCTCTAAATACTCCATCGAACATAAAACAACATGAGATAACCTTGGGACATTCATAAGAAAATTGTGAGTAATAAATATCAATAAGGGAATAAACATGGAATAAGTTATCCATGTTATAAAATATGAATATCAATGTGGAATAAAATGATCAAGAATAATAACGTATGATATAGAATGATTATCATAACATGTGAAATGTGACAAAAAATTAAAACATTGAATCATAAAAATATGTCAAGGATTAGAATTCTACGAAATAATGATAGAAATGTTACAATAAAGGACAATTTTCATTTCCTATCTCAATGTGACGAATCATCATACTAAACATCACCCAATTTGCTGGAGTGATATCTAGGCACACCCATCATATTCATTTCATTCTCATGGTTATGTGTGTCACAATGATCATACAACATGGATTCATTCATCATCATAGTTTATTCCAAAATATTAATATGTGAAATAAATACATGTAATTAAACAATAAATAATTATATGTGCCTAAATTTTAATACCCTTGAGATAATAATTTTTATTGTATTCATTACACAATTTATTTGGCTTCAAAAATCATAATTAAATTTCGGCAGCATAATGAATTTACTTAAGAATTCAGAAAAAATTATAATGATAATAAATGGGTATATCATCATTTTTAAATAAAATGGGTAGTAATCGGGATATGTAAACAGATTTCCCAATGTTAGTAAGTGGAATTATAATGCATAAGTTTATAAATAATCGCGAAATAAAGTAGATAAAGCGAGAATCACTTACGATATTTTAGCCTAGTAACGAATTATGTATGATACAAAATGAGGTAGTTTAAATAATAACCCATTAAAATAAGATAGATTTGACTCTAATGGAATGATTTTAAATTAATTACAATAAAAACAATTGTAATTAAATGAACTAATTTCAATTAAGGTTCATGATTTTGAAAGGAGGATAGGATGGTGAGGATCCCTTCTCTGAGTGTGTGACATAAAAATCTCAGTAGTGTCTTCTAGTGATATTTTGGGTGACTTTGGAAGACTCTATATATTAGTGGTAAGACTCTATTCTTTATTCTAGGTGTTTGAGTGAAGATAAATTGGATATTGGGAGGGTATATATAGGAAAATTGGGGTATTTCTTTATTATTTTTGTATTCGACTATACATAATAAGATATTCAATACCACAAAACATGTTAGTTATTTTACCCACGCCTTCTTGAAAATGGGAGTTAGTTTTATAATTTTATAACCCCAAGGGTAAATAGTATTAAATTAATTCCCTCTATTATTTGGATGTTAGTAAAACTCTAAAAGAAAGAATTTTATTTCCAAAAACAATATTATATGTTTTGGAGGATTCAAAATGCAATTAAAAAATATACATAATGTCGCATTTTTTTAATTGTAAAGCATATATTAATTCATGAATCCAGTTAATAATAATTATTACATCACTTTTACGGAATTATGTTCTCATGATACACAATGTATATTTATAGGATATTTCTTTTTTACCCAAAAATTTGACTCACTCAAAGAATTATGAAAATTCACCATTGCATAATTTTGATGTTCCAATTCTGAAATTAATATTTATTTTATCTAAATATTTTTCTAAATATTTTAATTTTCCATATTAAAATAATAACCTACATTTATTTAAAATGATGTGTTTTTTGACCTTAATAGTTTTCAAACCCTTATAAAATTTACATTTGATTTCATTAAACTTATATGATCATTTATATTTGATAAAAAATATTTAACAATAATATTTTATTAAAATATAAATATATCAAAAATCCTTTATTTCATAAATTGTTCAATTAAATTCAAATATTATCCAAAAATACAATTTATGCTTTATTATATCAAAATAAAAACATTTTGAAATTAAAACAAATATTGGGTGGAAATTATTCATTATTAAATAGAGAATAATTTACATATTCATATTTCTAGGTTCTTGATAATTATAACATAAATAGACAATAAAAATCTGTAAGATTATGGTGCATAATAGTAGGGATTTCATTAGACAATTCAAATAAAATGAATTATGTGGGGATCTTGATAGGATGAAATTTTCTCATAAAAAGTTTCGCAATTACTTATCTTGTTGAATATAGCTTGGAATTTGGTTGAGGTAAAATAAAAGAAATGATACCTCCCTAAAAATCCTTAATTAATAGTATTCATATGGTATGATCCCACTATATGAGACCATCACATATTTTGTATATGTCTAATGGATTTGTTAAAACCATATATTTATACTGACCATGAGATCAATGTTCAATGGATATATTATAAATGGTAATGATATAAAACATTCATTTTATGACTATTTTATATCGTAAAACATAATTATTGCATGTTTTCTTATAACCATATATCATGATTAGACAATTAAATAAATCAAACGGGTAATTATACTAATAACAGTTTGGGTCATTATGATATCCCCCTTAAGAAATTTAAGCCTTGGAATTTTCATTTCCTACACTAAAATAGATTAGGGTAACTCTACATTATCACCTTTTTTGGTTCACATGTTTCATCTTCATGCTTTTGTTTTCTCCAAAACAAATTGACAGGGGTCATTTCGTTATTTCATAGAACCTTTTCTCTACGATATAATATCTTCAATATATACAACACATAGGAATGTTTATTCTCCTTTACTACAACCATTGTATTTAATACATGTGAGGGTATGGTAGGTTCGTAATAAATAGGGATACATGGAATATATCACATAAATGAGGGAAGATAGGTGGTAGTGTTAGTGTATAGGCCACCACTCTGATGTTATCAATTATCCCAATGGGGATGATATATCTTGTAATATGTTTTCCCTTATTACCAAATCCCATCACATTCTTCCATTGGGATACATAAAGAAATACCATGTCTCCAACATCAAACAGTAGTTGCTGTCGAATATTTTATGAATAGATATTTTGTAAAATCTTATAAAACATGATGTGTTTAAGAATGGACTTAACATTTCCCTTCTTCACCTCTTCCCATAAAGGGGTTCATAGGGACCCATTTCGATGTTTGATTAGAAACTATTGTCGTATGAGAACTCCACCTAAGGAATATGTTGGTCCCATCCAACTTTGAAGTCTATTGAACATGCATAAAATATGAAATCTAGTGAAAAAATAGTCCACTCATATTGGATATCAGATTGAGGATAATATTCCATACTGATGTCTGGATCCATTTTAAGAGTATGTTTGATACTTTTTAAGATCATAGGGATGATTCTTGGATCTCAATCGGATAAAATTGATAACAGTATCCCATGCATCCTTAAAATTTATCTAATGTAAATCAATGAAATTCTATCCAATTGGAATCCCTCGTGAAATGTGATAAAGTGATATTTAATAGAAAGAATATCCAAAACAGCCCATATAGAATTGATTCCAAAGTATATAATTAGAAGACTAGTGATAATGTCCATGGTGATGTTATATAATTTCTATGTTTGTATGAG
Organism: Viscum album; assembly: GCA_963277665.1. Taxonomy (NCBI): domain Eukaryota; kingdom Viridiplantae; phylum Streptophyta; class Magnoliopsida; order Santalales; family Viscaceae; genus Viscum; species Viscum album. The sequence goes on from OY728161.1 coordinate 1,471,655,365, forward strand.
TAATGATTACATCATCCCATTAAAAATTTTCATTTTATCCTTCACTTGCATACATACCAAACACTATGATGTATATTTTCTGATATCTATCTTCATATTGTCCCCCCAATAGTTCCCATGGAGATCCTGATACATCTTTGTTCTTCCTATGTGAATGGATAAAGTTGAATTATGAGCTTCTTCCAATGGTTTATACCTTATGTCATAATTTTATAGATCACATAGTCTTTACCCAAATACAAATATTCTTTCTCCCTTAATATTAAACTCTGAGGACTTCCCATTTCACATAGATTCCACCTTTGTCTGAATTTCCACATCATTTCTTTGAGCATCTGTTAACATTAACAAAAAGGAAGGTTGAGTACTAATTTTTGAATGGATTAATGATGTTCCTTCCTTTATGATTTCCATGTACATCCTTTTGAGGTCTATGAAGAATGGATCATTCTCAATTATCATATTTTTTAATTATTAATGATCTTTTATACATAGGGATTCTAACACGTAATTCAGTCTACCATGATGTCAGTGGATTGATTAGCCATCGTCCTTAAACATCTCTAACCATATTCATTGGAAAATATTAATCTATTTCATTGTGAAGGTATATTTTTGGACTTTTTTATCCATATATATCTCACACAATACCCCCTGGAAAAAATTATGCTATATTTTCAATGCCATGAGCATAGCATCTTACTCCAGATAATGTGTGTGATAGTTTTTCTCATGAAATTTTTACTACATTGACGAATTATCTATGAGTTTATCATTCATAATTAACAAAAACCCAAATCCATTCTTCTATGAGTCACTGAATACAATGAAGAGTTCTCCACTTTTGGTTAGTGTGTCCACAATCCTAGTGATGAGACTTTTTTCAAATCCAATAACCTCTACTCACATTCATCATTCCAAGTAAAAATAACTCTCTTTAGAGTTATCTTGGTAAGAGGGATTTATAATATTGAAATTTTTTACAAAAATTAGCAATAATACCCGTTTGACCCAAGAAAACTAAGGATATCAATCACAGATTTTGGCCTCAAGAATCCTTCAATTTCTTTCATCATTTAAGGGTATTCAGGTATCCCATTTATTGTGATGATATAACCCAATAATGAAAATTCCTTCAACTGGAACTTAAATTTATTACACTTATCATAAAGAATATAATTCCATATGGTCTTTAGAATAGTGATTAGATACTCTTCAAGAACCTAAAACATTTTAGAGAATATTTGAATAACATCTATATATACTACTGCAATTTTTTCATGTATTGTCAAACAACTCTATTCATCATTTTCATGATGATTGATGGAGAAATAGTGAGTCTAAATGGAATCACTATGAGCTAGTAGTTAACATTCCTTATAAAAAATGTAATATTGGGGATATCTTCATTATTCACCCTTACATGATAATATCTCAAATGAAGATCGTCCTTGGAGAAGATTTTTGATCAACATAGTTGATTGAACATGTAGTCAATCTGGGTTATTGGATACTTTTTCATTATATTGATCTTGTTTCAATCACGATAATCGATGAAAATGTACATTAAACTGTCCATCTTGTTGATGAAGTGAACTCATGAAACCGACAGTGAATCACTTGGGTATTTGAGTCCTTTATCAGGATTCTCATTTTGTTTTTTATTCATCTACTCAGGTTCCACAATGGCCATTCTCTTTGTATTATTGTATAATTGCAATTCCATAGGTATAAACTTGATTGAAAATTCAACCTCTTTTCTAGGAGGAAGACCAATAAATTCCTTGGGAAACACATCAGTGTATTCCCTCTCAATAATCTTATATTTGAGGTTGATTCATTCTTTAAACTCAATCATTTTTGGTTTATATGCTTGTTCATATGGAAGTAATATTAATGCTTGGGATGATGGCTCTAAAAAAGATCCATCCTCCCCATTTCACTTGTACAAAAGTAGGGGTCAATGGAGAATATAGAGACAAATTTCATTGTCATGGTAATTTATGTAGGTTCTATAGTTGGAAATCCAATCCATGCACATAATTTCCTCAATTTCAACCAATCCATGTATGAAATGGTTTTCCAGGATGTTCTACACCCACAATTTTATAAGGGATAAGTTATATACATAGGATGATATAATTTCTCCAAAATCTATTTTCATTGAAAGATCTACTTCTGTGATTTTTTGTGGTGTTTTAATAGTTTTAATAAACCATTTTTTAAATGATGGAGTGCGTAGAATCAGAATTAAAAATTATGTTCACTTTTCTTGAATAAATAGCTATCAAACTTTTCATCATGGAGTATTTGTGATCCACCTCTGTTGTAGTGATAGAAAAATATTTCCCTTGCTACCTTGGAGGTTTTTGGTTACCTCAAAAACCCCATATTATATGGAATTAGATTTCAAAGTGACCTAGTTCTTTATAATTTATTTAATGATTAATGTTATTACTGTTGATTGAAGAATTCCTTTCTTCAATCAAATTACCATTTTTCCCCTGATGGAAATTGCTGGTTAGGTGCCCTTCCTTCCCATAACTTAGGTAATTTTGTTGGAAATTCTTCCCACACCATTGAAAAGTGGTATGATGACATTTCATTTCACCATTATATTTCATCATTGGATTGACACAATTAAATTCATCTTTATTATTTTTTTACCTCATGTCATCCTTGAGATTCGTTGATCTCCTTTTAAACTTTGAGGAAACACTTGAAAATTTCCACATAGTAATCAAAGACACAGATTGATATGCATTTTCAAACACAAGGTTTTATCCATCCAAATAAGCATAAAACATGGTATTCGAGAGGTAACGAAAAATACGAATGTTTATTGTGCATGTCTCAAGAAGTATTTATCATACATCATGATATATTTTTCATCTTTTTCTCATCAAGGAAAGGAAATCCATTCCCATTTTATGTTAGTGAGTTCCAGGAAAAATTTTGTCAAAAAACATTTTAGAGAATTCCTACAACTCCTCAAATTTATATCTTCCTTAGGAATCATATTCTTTATCAATAACATAACGTTATCTGGTTCTCCCTCCATATGAAAAACGAAAAATAGAACATTATCTTTCATTGAAAACTTAAGGATGGTGAATTTCTTATTAATGGAATTGACCCATTGTTCCATGATTGAGGGATCAGATTATCTATTAAAATTAGTAGGCCTTTGTAACATGACGATCTTGATTGTAGATTGTTATCTCATAGGGGAGTGTGGGAAATCCTCTTGATCTAGGTTTCCATTCATAACATCAGTTAGTGAAGATATTATTTTCATAAAGTTTTGATTCCTTCTCCCATCAGGTTGGAAATATTGTTGTAGAAGTCATCACAATTTACATTGTATTCATTGTTTACATGATTCGTCCTATTTCAGGCCATTGGATAGTACAAGGGGATAATAATTGATGATTATTTTTTAAATATTAAACACATAAATGGGAACATAGTAGAATTAATTAGAAAACATATAAATTGCATTTAGTTTCTTAGCATATGAATCTGTTTTATTCATTCTACGATATCTAGGATATATTTCGTATCAATTATCCATACAAGATTTTTTTCCATTAGTAATGGATTATAATGAGAATACGAATTTATGAAATCATATCCCCTAATACTAGAATCCAATGTGTGATGTATGGTATATTTTCATGTACTAGGTTACCCCGAGTCAGGCCAGGAACTCCTTGTCAGATTCTTTAATCATAGATACATTTTTACCCATACCACGTCCTCTTATAGTATCCCAACAACGAGGTATTTTTTTTAAAATAAACATTATATACACTAACAAACATTTATATTTGTTTTATCATACATAGTGTAATCCCTAATGATTTTTCTAGAGTTATCTAATGCCAATCCAAAAAATAACTATTCATTTCCTCTGATACCAACTATAACAACTCTTATCGTTATTTCACATAATTAGATTCTTTATAATAAAATAATACTATTATTAAAACATATTTGATCAAGAAATTTATTTTATTTTGAAATTACGTACATAATATAACAACATATAACATGTGACACAACACCATTACTGAAAACATCTTTAACATGCCCAAAATGATCCATTGAACATAAAACATCATGAGATAACCTAGGGATATACATAAGAAAGGTTTGATATATAAATCCCATTAAGTGATAAAAAATTTAATTAGTGATATAAATAATAATATATTTATATCAATGAGGAAACAAAAAAAAATTAATCATAATGCTTGATATAGCATGATAATTATAACATGGAAAATGATGTAACATTAAAAAACAATGAATCATAAATATTGGTTAGGGTAAACCTGAAAAGATATCATATTTCACAATTTCCAATGACATAATGTAGTTCACTACCTATCCCAATGTGAAGTATCAGGATTCTAAATATTACCCAATGAACTGGGGCACTATTAGGGCACACACATCATATTTATATCATTATCATGATTAAGTATTCTAGGTAGATCATACAACCTGGATTCATTCATCACCATAATTTATTCTACTATAAATTAATGTGGAATAAATACAAGTAATTATACCATAAAAATTACATTTTCATATAGTTGAATATATTTTATTGATAATTGGGTATGGTATTCACTAAATAGGTGTTTTGTCATGGAAAATCATTGTGAAATTTCGATAGTGTAATGACATTACTAAAAAATTAATAAAAATTTAAGATGAGAGATAAATTTTTATCTTGTCACTTGGAAATAAAATTTTCTACACTTTGGAAAATTAATGAAATTTCATAATTTTAGTAAAGGGTGATAGAATGAATATGTTCTCAATGAAATCTGAAATAATTAAATTAAGGGGAGGAACACTTATGAAATTTCATCATAGTAACAACATATAAAAGGGCCCAAATGTGGGACGATAAATGAAAAATCATTAAAATAACATCAATTGGAATTTTATGGAATTTTTTTAAATGAACACAAATATAATCAATGCATATTAAAAGAACTAAATCCAAATAAGGTGCTTGAATTTAAAAGGAGGAGATGAAGGTGACGATACATTACTTGAGAGAGAGAATTTGAAATATGTGGAGGACTTTATAGATTAGATGTTATAGAATGTTCATGCTTTGAGGTGTTTTAGTGAAGAGACATGGGTGATAGGATGAGATTAAATTGAATAATATGAAGATTTATATATTATTTATGTTTTGGACTCTATATGATTAAATATACAAAACCAAAAACCATCCCATAGTTTGTTTCAATGATTCAACCAAATGGGAAATTGTTTTAGTATTTTATTTGTCTGTGGTCCAATTTTATTGAAATGATTCCACTAATTATGTGGAGAAGAATCACACTCTTAATGAGAGGATTTTAGAACCTTAATTTTTATTATACGTTTTGGAGCATTCATAATAGATTTATAAAATAAATTTAATAAACTTAATATAAATTTTTTTAAAGTAAGAAAATATATAGTTTAGTGGATACAATTTATAGTTATTTTTACATCACTTTTGTGTCATTATGATGTCATAATACACATATTTTATTTATATGGTATTTAATTTTTACCCGAAATTTATTCTATCACAGAAAATTATGAATAATTCACCATTGGATAATTGTTATGTTTTGATTTAAAAAACAATATACATTTTAACAAAATAATTTTCTAAATATTTGAATATTATATTTTCAAATAATAACTGACATTTATTAAAAATGATGGTGCTTTTGACAGTAACAATTTTTTATCCCTTATAAAAATTACATTTGACATCAAAAACTTATATAATAATTTATATTTGATAAATGTTATATAACAAATAATATTTTATTAAAACATTATTTATTAATAAAATACCTTAAATAAACAATTTGTTTGTTGAAATCAAATATTAACTAAAAATAAAATTTGGTCTTTATTATAACAAAGTAAAAATTCATTTATAAATTGACAATAATATGATGAAAATATATTCATTATTATATTAAAATAACATATATATCAATATTTCTTAGGTACTGATATTTATCCCCTTAATACACTAAGAAACGCCCTATGAGTAAGGTGTGCAGTGGTAGGACTTTCATGGGGCGGCTCAGTGAACACGGTTTGGGTTGTGATATCGATGAGCTTTATCTTCTCCCATAAATGATTTTTTATTGTGCTTAAGTTGTTGGATCTCATATTGTGATTAGTCAAGGTAAAATCATATAAATTATATCTCCATCAGAATAATAGATAAACGGGCATCACAGGGTACGATCCTGTAGGTTGAGTCCATCACATAATTTATCTATGTCAGTTGGATTTATAAAAACCCAATATATTTACTGGCCATTTTATCTCTATTAAATGATTATATTTTCAATGGTATTGATAATTAATAACCATTTTAATACAATAGGATATAATAAAAAGTGCATGTCTGTTCTATATCCATATTTGATGATGGGACATTTAAACCAATCCTAATGGGGAAATCAATTTATAACTGTAATAGTGGTTACACCAATGGAACAAAGAAATATTTATTACGACCATAATGGATCTTCAAGAAAATATATGGAATGTACTCCTTATAATCATGAATTTAGATTAAACCAAATCACAAACCAGTTGTATATAACCTCTAGGATCTCCAAAATTCATCCAATAGATCACCATTTCATGGGTGATGATATCATATCTCTATCATAACCTATTCGATATTTTGATTAGATAGACAAAGAAAAAGAGTTATGTATTATTTTATGAAGAAAAACTTATGTTTCACCTAGAGATGTACTAGGTCATATGACCTATTTATTTCCAACTATTCTATAAGGACACTGAATTAAAATAGTTTTATTGGTTTTATCCTATAATATTCAAGTGAAATATTCATTTTTCCAATTCCGATACCAATATTGAATTTCACTTCACCTTCATGTGGAAACAGAGTGAAATTTTCAAGAAATACATAAGAGAATTTGTCATTAATGGTTGTAAAATTTCTACTTTTGATGTCATCAATAGATACCAATATTATTTATGCAAAATAATATGGCATATGTCCAATAAACAATACCATAGGTACTACTCTTCTTGCATTCACATCCTAATAAGCCTTCATCGTATAGTTAACACCATAATAAGAAGTGAATCTAATTTAATAGGAATAAAAAGCTATGTGGAGCATAATGTATTACAATATATATATTCCAAAAATTGGGTTATATATTTCCATCTCAGGAATAGAGAAATTTTAATCCTATTTATCTTTAGAGACAATTATAAAACATCCTGCACACTTGAAGGACTTATACACTCATTAGCAGATATATTTTGATGTTTCAATAATGAATGTATTATATCAACATTTAAACACATAAGATAAAAAACACATGAAGAAATGAATTATTTCATTACTCCAATTTCAAACATGTAATGAATGTGGGTATAATTGGAAACAATACAACCTCCCACTATCAAAGGACATGACATATTGTTTGTGATCATCTACTCTACACCATATATTTCTTTACACTATCGTAATTGTATCTAAATTCAATTTTTTTATTTTATTATATGTGGAGTCATGGTGTTTCTATAATCACCCTAGATCACACAGTTTTGAGGACCATGGTCTCTTGGGTGAAGCCCTTCAGTTGAATTTTATGATTTCATAGATGTATGAGATGCATCTACAACATTAGAATTTCGAGGGACCTGTCAATAAAAATGGGTTTTCGCAATATGATTTGATGAATTATATTTCACATATATTATTTTTGGATATTTAATAACGTATTCTTGTGACCATGCACTGAAATGGTGTATGATTCCGATGTCTGCTGTGCCCATAATATATGTTTGATATATATTATATATACTGAATATAAAGTAAAAAAATTCATGAAAAAGTGGAATAAAATTTAAATAGGTTCCTAGATAAAAAATATGAGGGCATCATCGAGTTTAAAATTTGAGGATTACTCTAGGAATTATATATCCTTTTTCGGCATGGGACGTTTGTGAAAATTTCATTATGGGCGAAAAATGAATTAAATAATTAAATAAAATTATTTCATTTCAAATTATTGATGAAATGATTTGGTTTGTATTTAAATATAATTATATGAAAAAAACCATTTCATCAACCTCATAAAAATGGATCCATTAGTGAACTAATCGATAGAACATTGGAGGATTTCTCTTAGACGATCAGTAACTAGATCATGGCTTGATGGTTAATGCACAATAGATTCAATGGAGGATATCAGTAATGATCATGGCACAACCCCTTTATTCATTAGAATGTTATCAAAATTGAGGTATATAGGATTTAAAAAAAATTCTCCCCCTTTCAATATTCATATGGTTAATATGAATCATCCGACTAACAGATTGATTCACAGATCATGAATTCTGTAGAATGGCATAGTTTATTTAGGGTTTGGGATATTTTTCCATCATGATTTATATTTATGGTTATTTTGATTATCATCCTAACATCAACAATACTAGATTTTCGTGAACATAGATTGTGAAACATTCTTCTTGATCATTTTTTTCTTTCCTCATACTTTCTCTATTCATCTAAAGATTTCTTCATTCGGCCCACAATTGTATATTTACTGAATAAATTGAACAATGAACACATTTTTCTTGATGCAAGGATCCAATATCATATATATTGGATCGACATGAAAAAAAATTGGTGTGATGATAGAGATTAAAATGGATCAAATGATGAAGATTCTTGATTTTCACGTTCTTCATTAAAAAAATTATTGATAAGAAATCCCATTTATAGAGGGGATAGAGGTCCCATATTTTGTTGATTCAATGATGGAATGACACAATGATTCTCGATCTAGCATTTTTTGGGTGATTTACTCTCATGAAAAAACATTAATTTAAGGTTCGGTACATATGGAGCTTGATTTAGTAATTTGGGAAATCTCATGCTACATTGCATGTAATCTAGATCTACACGTTGTGTGGCATCCCATTTGTGGTGACTAAGGCTTCAAGTAGGATTTAAAGATCCCATGGTGTTTGACCTTGTTCCATGTCATGTGACCCATACCATAAAGTGTACACATAAAAGGGATGGAGTACACATGTTGGATCATGTGTTATACTACCCCACACATACACGGACTAAATCAAGTACATGGGATAAGACATATACTAGTACATTGGAACTTGTACATTGGAATGAGATAGGTACTAGAAAACGATAATAGCACCTGGAATGATTACAAGGGTAAAATAAACATCGTGTACTTCTAAATGAACTTGGGAAATAGTCACATGTTCATTACACTGGTAGGACCCATGGTCAAGGGACATGACGTGTGACCCATACTGCATTCTTTGTACATTATTATACATGTATTATATCCAATTTCCTTCCCATCAAGGACAGGTTTCATTATGATGAATTCCCATTATCTGTTCCCATAGGGTTAGTATATAATTATCTAATACTCATATCACTATGATCCCTTCATCATGATTTCATAAATAGAGTCATTATAACCCCTTTTTGAGGCATGGAGTGAGATCCTATGATAATCACTATGCCCTTTGTAGTGTTATTGTTTTCATTGTGACTAACACTATGTGTGGTCGGGTCCTTTACATAATTAGTTAATTCATATTGATTTTTTGGTATCACCCCATGGCCATTGTAGTGATCCTAATATTGTCATTGTATCTCTTCAAACCATCAATGTACACTCATAATGGAGAGACCCAATGAGCACTACCTCACGGATGAAAACCATTAGTAATATCAAATGTTGGGACATGTTCTCGTGGATGAGTTATTTATAGAATCTTCAATCTCAAATCCTAGACTGGTATACTATGGTTTTGAATCAGCATTATATTGTGTATCTTTCTTTAGTATATCTAAATATGCATGTTATATGTGCTGTGATCATATACCTGGGTAGAGTTGACTGTATGTTCTTTTTTTATTCGTTGTGTTTTTGGGGTGTCCTACTAGGTGTTATTATACTCACCTATGCATGGTATTTTCCCATATTCATCTTTTATTTTTCAAAACATCATCCTTTTTCATATTACATGATAGACTACCCCGAGGCGGTTCTATGTGAGACTGGATAGACCAAGGTTCGTTATTGTGGCTTTTGAATGTAGTCCATAGTACATACATTCATGTTGGACTTGTGTTTCGATATCTTCTTCATAGGATTGTATTCGGCCCAGTTTTGTTTCCATTACTTCTTATTGTACTTCGGTTGTGGGATTTAAATATATGCATGCAAGGTTGTATAGTTTTATTTTATTATTGGATTGTATAGTCTTGGATATGTCTGTGTGTGTGTTTACATGTACATAGGATAAGACCTCTAATGTCAGTGATTTTCCAACTCGGAGGTACTATCTATATGTAGGCCCATTGGGGGAAGGATTGGGCAGTCATGACATAGACCCCCTTGGGACGGGTCTTGATAGAGTGGTATGAGATCATTTTATTCTACTTTAGTACTGCTCTCTGTCAGATTGGTTTGGGGAAACATTTTTTGTTGTTTCATGTTCAACATTATGGAAAGGGATTCTAGTGTTTGTGTTGTGGATGACGTATCCATAAAAAATGATGTGGATCCCAAACTTCTTGAGTTGGTATATGAGGACACTAGTTTCACGGATAACATTGTTACATGAAACATATAAGAATATATTATTTTTTTCCATGTCCTTGATGAGTCATAATTCTAGATATACACATCAACAAGTGTAATTCTTGTTTACATTTGAGATATCTCTATGAAATATTCCATCTAGGATTCATCATGATAAGGATAATGATCTCGATTGTGTTGAATTTTCGATATAGAGACTTGTTGAAAAGTTGTTAAATTTGTGTGGTGCACTAGCTATACCAAAACCATTACTGAAACATGGGGTACCACAAATAAAAGTGGATGTGGAGCGCTGGCTAAACGTGCTTCATCAGTTTCAGTAGCTTAGAGCACTCATGTTCCAAGGTGAGATGGAACCACCTATGGATAAGACTGGCTTAAAGTAGTGACCGATTTTTTATAGTCAGGGATGTAATAGTTGAGATAGTGGTATTTCATGTGACCCTTCTACGTGACTTAGAAGGGGGATGTGGGGTTTATTTGACCCTTTTTATGATGATGTGACTCTTGTAGGTCAGAGTTTGAGAACATTTTAAAAGTGGAGTTCTGAAAAACTATGTTTAGGTATGTACTTATATAAGAGTGTCTATATCTCCAGTAGGATAGCGTGACGATAGTTAACTATTAATCGACAATTACTAACCTCTTTATGTAATCATTGGATGTGATTCACAATTTGTTCTTCATGGAACAAGATTTAGAGCATGGAATTCATCGTCACATCTGAGCTAGTATCTTCCATCTGTGAATTCTTACTTATGATGGTATGATAGAGTGAACCCTATTGGTAGGGATTTTCTTGGATGAGAAAATGTATTCAGTGGTTGTCAGTAGTGGGAAGGATGGACAAGAGACCTCAGAAATAGGGAGCTATTACCAGTCTCGTGGACCTAGGCATGCAATATGTTTCGGGAGGTGGTTATAAGACATAGGTTATGTGGATTAAGGCTCACCAGGAAACTCATATTTTTCCCTAGAGAGTGGATTCTACTCACATGACAGTAGGGGACATCACGTACATGATTGTTTGTCCAACTACACAACTGATAGAGAGACTATATATGGGACATCGATATAGATTTCGTGTCATGAAAAGACATGTTCACATTGAATCAGATGTGTAAGAGGATTTTGTAGAGAAGTAGGAGGTCATCAACACATTGACTTCTTACCAGCACCTGCCCTAAGTGGTCTACTCTATGTTTAGAGTGTTAGGGGGTGGGAAACATATAGCAACAATCCGATAAATTCTAGGAGCCAAAGGCTATATGAACGATTCATGTTACAATTTGTGTCTTTGAAACCTTATCTAGAGTACATATAGAGATAGATAATATTGATTTAATTCATTCAACATATATTGTTCTGTAATTAGAGATTTCAGTTGAACCCTTAGCTCAACCCTTGCACTTAAAAACTACTACAAGATAAGAATCAGTGATCACACACATATGCTGATAGTGTGACCAGGCTCTTAGAGGGGAGATATTTTTTGTAAATTTTTGTAGCAGCATCAATGCCTTATGAAATCATTCTTGTCCTGGGATGGTTATATATAGTTCATTCCCATATTTACTATTTTATGTGATGTTAGTGGAGTTTCCATAGTGAAAGAACCTGATTTTTTTTTGTGAATAGAAAATCATGGCAATTAATTATTGAATTATGCATAAGATCAATCTAATAATTACTCATAGATTGGATGCAATGGACATTGGTGTAGTGGATGTTATTATTTTAAATTTTCCTATATTGGTGGAAGTGTATGGGGATGTATAACTTGATGATTTTCTAGGTTTAACTGCCCACTGAGTGATAAAATTTTTCATTAATCTACAACCTAATATGGAAACAATATTTGTACCAGCATATCAGATGGATACCACAAGGATTCATTAGCCATGTGTTTAGTTGGAGGAATTCTAGAGGAAGGTATTTATTAGACCTAATGTTTCACCCTAGAAAGAACCATTTTTTCATGAATGAATATGGTAGCTTGAGGTTGTGTGTGAACTACCAATGAATGAACCATGTGATAGTGAAGAACATGTTTCCACTACCATGAATTGATGATCTCTTTGGTCAGTTGAGAGGGACATGATTGTTCTCGAAGGTTATCCTCAGGCCAGGTTATCACCAACTATGAGAACAGTACAAGGATATACCAATGAAATAATTTAGATATCATTGCAGCTACAATCATTAAATGGGGAAGACCTTTATCATGATGAATGCCCTATTAGAGTTCATGGGACAAATGAACTAGACCGTTTATCCTTTATTATACTAGTTCTTGGTATTCTTAATTAATGATAACCTTATGTACTCAGCGTCGAAAGAGGATAATTCAAGGCACTTGATATAATTAAGATGTACTCCGAGAGAACTAGATTTATAGAATTATCTATCTATGCTAATTTTTTGTTTTAGGTGGCCTAATTTTTGGGAAATATTATCTCAGAAGATGGTGTAGTAGTGTGTTTGGATAATTTTGAGTCATTATCACCTCTAGATCCACCCAAGAGCATGATGGAATTATAAATATTCTTTGTATTGGAAGGATATTATCACAAATTCATACATGATTTCTATATTGTATCTGAATCCATGATAGATTTGACTTGGAAGAGGAAGAAATTTGTGTGGATAGAGAGGTTCTAGTTGGTTTTTCAGTAGGGGAGGAAGAGTTTGAAAAGTGATCTGATCATGTAATTTCTAGAGGAGGTTGTAGAGTTTTTATTGTTCTATGGTAAATCCTGAAAAAGGATTGGTTTTTTACTAATGTATCAGTAAGTAGTTATAGCCTATGTTTCACGTTTTTTGATACCACAGAAGAAGAACTACACAACCTATGGTATTGAGTTAGCATGGTTACTATTCACCATAATTATGTAGTGACACTTCATGATTGTAAAGAGTTTTATCATCATCTCTGATCATAAAATTCTAAATTATTTCTTATCTCAAAAGGATCTTAACTTGACATTGAGCTGATAGATATAGTTACTTTTGGGATTATGACCTTCAACTTGTCTATTATCGTTGGAAGGGAAACATGTTAGAAGACGATCTCAGGAAAATATTTTTCTTTCAGTTGTTGAATGAGCCATATGACTAGTTATTCTCATTACAATTATCCCTTCTGGATTAAATTAGAGTAGCTTACATAAAATCAAGGATTATTACCCCCCCACTTTTATAGTTATTCTAGGATTCATGGCAAGGGGATAAGGACTATGAGACCATACACACTCGGATACCCACAAGATATTATCATGATGTATTCACTATAGTCTGGGAAACCATCATTATTTTCAATGGATGAAATATGGAACTAATTATGTTGGGGGAGAGGTTCAAATAAAGTTTCATAAGTCTTTTTTAGTGGTGCATACAGTTTTCTAATAGATTTACTAGGACCACATTTGTTGTTTTTGGAGTCTAGGGATGGTGAAGGTAATTGAAGAGTATGTCTCTCGGTGCATTAATTATCAGCTAGTGAATGGAGAGTACTATGTTATAGTGCATTTATATCAACCCCTTGAGGTTCCATAATGGAGGTGGTATGGGATATCCATTGAATTCATGAAGGTATTAACATTTACTTCTAGGGGACATGATGGTTTTTAGGTTATCGTAAAGCGACTCACCAATTTTTTCCATGTCCTCGATATGTGTGAGAAGAGTACATTAGAGGGATTGTGATGCCTATAAATGCAGAAGATAGACCAACTACATGGAGTTTCATCAAAAATCATTCCTAACCTTGTATTTCACTTCATATCCTGTTTGTGGAATGAATTGTAGAAGGAATTTGGGACTCAGTTATGCTTCAACACAACATTCCAACATCAAATCGATGGCCAAATTGAGTGAACTGTTTTGGCTCAGGAGGACATGTTGTGAGTTTGTGTGATGGAATTTATTATCTATAGGTGGATGAGGACTGCATAGAGCCTTTAGAAATCTTTTTCGGACATAAAATAGACGCCATTGGTTTTAGAGGAAAGATTCAATGTGTTCTTATGTGTTTCAACTCAATGTATATTTACAGATATGGCTGGGGTGGTATGATATCTCTATGATTAATTGGAACTTTCTAGATATTATGTATAGTAGGAAAGGTGGTGTACTGATTAGCTCTACCTTCACAGTTAGACAATGTATAAGATGTCTTGTCCATGTCTCAACAAAATAGGTACATTCATGATCTATCACACGTTATCAATTATAGAGGTCTATACATAGAGCATTTGGTGACATTTTTGAGTACTCTATTGAGAACGATGATTGGAAGCCGAGAATTCTCTATGGGGGAGAGATACCTTTAGTGTGTGTCTAGTGGAAAATTGAAAATATTCATGAGATCACATAAGAGATGGAGGCTCAAAATCATTCTTACTACAAATATATTTATTATTAGATCATATTTTTGATTTTGAGGACATAAATACCCCAATTTTTAATAATTTAATGACTATAATTTTACATATATTCTTTTTGAATAATGTATGGATTATTTTTATAGACCATCATCTAAGATGATGTGAGATTAAGAGGGTTCATGTCCCAAGAAGAAATGTTTGAAATATATTAAATATATTACATATAACGTGCATGTATTTTTCCTAAAAAAGTATAATAAATCATAAATTGGTTCTTGAATTAGAAACATGTGGGAAACATTGACTTCAAAATGCGAGGTTTACCCTAGGCGTTATATATCCTTTTTCAGCAGAGGTTATTTGTGAAAAATTTGTCGTGGGTGAAAAATTGAATAAAATAAAAATATAAAAATATTTTATTTCAATTTAAACAAAAAAAAATTTTGGTTAGTCGGTAAATTTATATGTATGGAAAATTATCATATTTATCCACATAACCATGTATCCATTGGAGATCTATTGGAGTTACAATGGAGAGAATGTTAGAGGATTTCTCTTAGATGAATAACATCCATAACATGGATCAAAGATCGAAACACAGTTGTTTTAAATGATCCCACTATTGATCACAGAGAATCAACATTTTTTCTAATTTATTGATCTAAATATAGGAATTATCCTTGTTTAATTGGTTTTCATCCCTATTCATAAATCCTATGATGAAAAAGTATCAATCTTCTTATTGATTGATTTACAGATCATGAGTTCTGGTGGATGGGTTAGTTTAACTAGGGGTTAGAAAATCCATTCATTTTTATTTAAAATTTTGTTTATATCAATTTTATTTATAATGAAAACAAACGAATATCAAAATTAACATTGATCGAGGTGTGTTCCCCTTGATCATTTTTTACATTTTTCTTCTGATTCTGCATTCATCACATTTGTTCTTCATCTGGCCCATGATCTGATTTTTCAGATGAAATGAATTAGTTCACACCTAGTTCAGGGTAAAATAGTCCGATATCATAGATCTAGAATCTCTTTGACATGATGGTGGTGAAAAAATCGATATAGAAGAAGATCAGACGATGTAGATACCCAAAATTGTTTTTCTATGGCGCACAATGATGAATGATAAGAAATAAAATTTTACCATTAAACTGAAATACCCAGTCTTGATGATTTGGTGATGGAATGACTTCATGAGTGTTGATCTATGTTTTTTAGTCAAAAATCCCAAATCAAATTCTAGACGATGTGCAGGGATGTATAGAGCCGAACATGGATTTCTGGAAAATTATACTCATTAGGGTGTTTAATTTGGATCAACACACTATGTGGAAACCCCCTTATGGAAGCAAGGTCTCTGTGTAGGAGTTACGAATCTCATGATGTGCTGAAATACCACACAGCATGCTACTCATCCCTAGTGATTCACATTGTACCTCATAGGGTAAACTGACACAGGTTGGAGTACAAGGGTTGGGTCACACTATGTACTCTGTCACCCAGACATGGCCTAGACCATGTAAATATTCTAAGTCATGTACTGGTACATGGACACAATTTAATGGGTGAGAGTCGTGTTCTAGAACATAGTAAGATTACATTGGAAGCCTACGAGTATTATTCATATACAAGGATAAGGTCCGGAGGCGAGATCTCATTACATGGACATGAACTGGGGTCATGGGACTCATCTTGTTACCCCTACTACACGATGTTTAATTTATTAAACAAGGATTAGATACTAATTCTTTCATATCATGGAAGAGTTTCATTAGGTTGGATTCCACTTATCATTTCCATAAGGTTTAGTATAAAATCATCTCATAATCCTAGGACTATGACCCCTTAAGTATGACTTCTTGGATAGAGTAATTTGAAAACCTCTATGAGGCCCTTAGTGAGATCATTGAATCATCTTGATTTCCTATGTGTAGTTATTTGTATCATCATGACAAACACTATGTAGTTGTTGGTCCTCTACTTAAGAGGTTAATCTGGATTGAGTTGATGGTATCACACCATGGCCATGGAATTGATCCTCATCTATGTATCATATCCTTTCATACATTCATCGTGAACTTCTAATTGTAAGAACCCATGACATCTACCTCCCAGATAGAGTCTATAAGTCCTATTAATCTCAAGATTGTGTTCCTCCAGATGAGATATATATGGAATCTTCTTGCTGCAATCCTAGGCTAGTATACTATGATTGTGACTTACCATTAGAATGTGCATCTTTGTTGCGTATATTTGAATTTTCATATTATATGTTCTATAAATATATACCATAGTATATGTGACTATATTTCCTTTTTTAAGCTTTTTGGTTTCATGGATTCCGATTGAGTATTGTTATACTCACCCATGGGAAGTGTTCTCACACGTGTGTCATTTCTTTTGTATAAGATCAATCTTTTTAAAGAGTCCTATAAGAACAAGGACCAGATGATTCTTTGTGAGACTGGAATGATCGAGGTGTGTTCCAGTAGATTTTAACTACAGTCCCTAGAACTTAATTTCTGGTTGGACATGAGTTTTTAAATCATTATGTTGGGCTTGTTTTTGAACCTATTTCTTTCCTTTACTTCCTATTTTACTCTAGGTATATGATTTAGATGTAATAATTCATGATTGTTTAGTTGTTTTTAAATTTCTGCATTATATTAGATTGGAGATGTGTTCATGTGTATTGGTACATAGGATTAGGCCTCACATATCATTGATGTTCCATGTTGGAAGTTGTTTTAAAATTCTTTCATATTAGAGGAAAGCTTTGTGATTTGTGGCATGGCCCCCTTTGGGATGTTTCGTTACATATTATTATAAGTTTGAAATTATTTATGTGGTTCTATAAAATATAACTTGATATGAGTGATTGATACACAATAGAAAAACCATTATTTTCTTTGGGCCTTGAAAAAATGTTCCTTGATTCCATGGATTGAGTATGAGGTGTTCTACTTCCTTGATAATTGGTGTCCATATAAAACTGGTTCATAATTTTAAAACTCCACCCTATTATAATAGAGATGTACATTCTTCCTCTAATGGGATTTCAATAAATATATTGTTATTCTATAGTATACATGTTAAACATCTTTGTATAGTCAATATTACAAAGTGCTTCTATTTTATAATGAGTCACTGGTAGAAAACCGATTCCAAGATGATTGCCTTTATAGGATCACTATTAGAAACTTATTGAGTTAAATGAGTAAAAATCAGTATCTTTTTTACATTCTATATCACTGATATATTCTCTAGTTTAATAATGGATACATCCATTGTTCATGTATTATTGAGTGTTTAAAGATATAATTTTTTAACGAACAATTTATCTAAGACCTCTCGAGAATAATCATGGTTATCCCTAGCTTGAACATCTAAATCCCACTATTTTTTTGAATTATCATCCTTCATATAGACCTCTAACATGACACTAATAATAGTTATTTTAACATGTTACTATAATATTTTATTGTTTTTATTTTAAAACACATACTCATTTTGGGGCTTAGAATCCCCTTTAAATATGTTCGGATTCTATTTTTGAATCATGATAGTTGATCCACTTATCAGGGTTAATCATTTTAATTTCAAATATCTACAACATTAAAATATTAAAATATTCTTTTAAAAAGTTATTGATTAACCCACAAATTAGGTGAAGCCACATTCTCTATGAAGCCATTTTTCTATTGTCAACAACATCCACCTACATTAATTTTTTATATCTAGAATAATAAATAGTTTAGTTCTTCTTTAATATAAACTAAAGGGTAATAAATTTTCAAATCATTAAATGTAATAAACATTAAAATCCTTCTTCTTAGAATCCAACAATTTGATCCCTTTTAACAATTTCTACAATCTATCGAATGTAAATTGAACAATGGAGTCATAGTGAGAAGTCTTAGTCTAATTTCATATACCCACGATGATAAGATAACAACACTCATAAATGTTTATGAGAATATAATTATACCAAAAATAAAAATTTATCTTTATTTTTTCTTTTATATAATGGTTTTGTATGTTATTTCAATTATATACATTTCATGTTTCAATATACCAATATCCATTCCATCAGAAGATGATTATATACAGACATACCAATACTGATATTATAATTCCTCATACCCTAATGCCACTAAATATTTCCCCTCTCATATTTGGCTACATTCCCTCAAGTGCATCCCCCTAATCTCAAGAGACAGACGACTTGTTCTGAGGGCCTACGGTGTGTTAGTGGGGAGACTATGCCCTTACTAAAATAGTGTAACACAATGAAATAGGTGTAATAGTGAATAAAAGAATAAGATATAAGAATCAGATAGAAAATAAATAACCAAGATTGTAATATATAATCTATTCCATAATGAATCTCATATATAAAAGATGATGATACAAGTCTCTAAATAGTGTACAACAAAGGTTCACATTAGAACAATACATTTCATTTATCAAAATACCAAAAAGTAAAAAAGTGACATCATTGAATATCATCAAAATCCTCACCCCAATCATATTATCTCATTCTCCAAGACGTGGTATAAAATCATGAATTTAATTGTGGGTGTTGGCCTTAGACCCTAACTCCATCCAAAAAGATTGTTTTTCTATCAAATAATGAAAAAAATAGGATATAAGAAAAAATTCCAGTAAGTAACCAAAAAAAGTTCTTAAATAATCCTTATTGTGAAACATAATCTACAAATACTTCTAGTAAAATGGGTATGTGGTAAAGAATTGAATTGTACATGGAATATAAAAAATAGGAAATTTTTAATGTATAGCCACACAAGGCCCCCTACAAAACAAGTGTCAGCTCTTGTCATATGGTATATACAGAAAATTAAAAAATAATTAACATGTCCTACCCATACATCCATATATATATATATAAATATATATATCATTTTTTTAATGACCATATTTTATGACATGAAGTGTCATAAAAACTATGGACATGCTATAAATTAAATGTTTTTGACTATGAAGGGTCTGATCCATGGTGTATAATACCATGTAATCCTCATTGAGTCACCAAATCGTCTTTATGGAAACAATGTTAGGGTTGATTTGGGTTCCAAGGAACATGTCTAATGACTATTTCCAATGATATACCATGATAAACTACACCCAGGGGGTATAATGTCCCAATGAATCCCATTGAATTTAGACCAAAAGAGAGATCTCTATCCATGGTGTCCACTACCACATTCAATATCCAAAGAACAACATCCAAGGTATCTAATGTAATCTATAAAATTTTTTCTATTTATAATTTAACATCATTCAATTATAACCCATGAGTATACCCAACCATTTAAAAATTTTCACATGTAGTTTATTTCAATGATTTTAACAACTTATATAAACAACTTCCAAACGTAACATTTATGAAAAAAAATTCAATTCAACATGAAATAACCTATTAATACATGAAATTCTAGTAAATACATTTCTTAATCATGAAATTCAATTATATTCAATTGTATTTTTGATTCCTCTTATAACTAGGAATGGATAAAACACACCCCTTGGGTGATTCAAAAATAGTCAAATAAAACATGAAATTATATATAACACCCCATAGGTGCCCTTAGTTGATGAAAAACCCCCAACGTATCTCAAAATAGTTAAATTAATCCTTAAGAAGTTCTATTTAATCTACATTCATTAACGAATTCAATTCTGGGGCCATGCTAGGTTGTTTGACGGACACCACAATTAAAAATGAATAAAGAAATCACCAAACCAAATGGGAAAATTATAAATCACCTAGTGTTGGTATATATTGGAGTGATCATACGGTATCTATTCAGGATTCAACTCATATTAGAAGAAAATTTAATAATGGATAATGAACCATAATTTAGGGCATATTATCTTCCACCTAAATAGTGAATCTGATACTATGAATAACGAGGAATGGAACAAAATGAATTGAGATCTTACATGAATTGATCCAATGATAAAAACAGCTCTTGAATAATTGATCAGATGAAGGAACAAGATCAAATTAAACAATTTCACCTTCAAAGGATGTCTCAAGATTCATGGGATCCCAATGAAAGAATAATATAAAATTAGGGATGAAATAATATACCAAAAAAGAGTAAAAAATTCTCCATAATTACAAGGTCATATGATTTGGCTACACATCCTTCCAATCCTTGTGGCAACCATGAACTGTTTTTTGTTGGAAATAGGAACCCGTAACAGTCTTCATATGTAGATTGACTAACTATAGTCAGATTGTGTCCCATCCCAATGTCAAAAATTGTAGTCATTCTGGCATGGGAGTGTGACCCTAATCATATAAGGTTTTTAACCATGCAGCTTGTTGGACTTCACTATCCAATCTCGTGGGTTATAAGTAACCATATGACATACCCTGAACATTCTTTTCTAAAGTTGAGACATGAATGTTTCTCCCAAAAGGATGAGTTCTGGGATCCGAACAATCCTCAACCCCCCCCCCCCCCCCAACAGTTGTGATCAAATTGTCTACTCACATTGAGAAATAATTAATCATTTAAGCAAATACTACAAGATCTATAACTTATATGAAAGTGTGGGTTATTAAAATTTCCAACCTTTAAGAATGTTGACCCCTAATTTCTTTTCATGGGAGGTCTAGATTCATATGAGAACATATCCTTCCCCATATCATTTAGGTCAACATATCTCTCCAAAGAATCATCCTATAAATAGTTTTTCTACCATAAAACCCACACTAGAGGAACATATAGGCAATGGATAACCTATGTAATCTTGTCCGGGATATGTATATGATGATCCTTAAGGGATGAATCTACCTATAACTAGACCAACTACGGATGAAATGTGTGAGATAGGTTCGAATGATAAGACTGTTTCTGAAATATGTAGAATACATTGTTCACATCTTTATACCTATGAGATAATAGAAACTGATAAGATAAATTCACACCTATATCCAAAACCATGAATGACCCAACATATCACGGTAAATTTTTACCTCTCCTCTTGATCCATATATGTCCCATCATCGGTGAAACATGTATAAAGTATCGATCCCCCATATCCAAATCTGGAGGTCATCTACGATGATCAAAGAATGATTTTTGTCAAGACTCTATAGTAGCTATTCATTTTATGAATAACTGGACCTACATAGAAGCCTCCTACATGAGACTTTATCCCAATAAATCTTGCTCACCTTACTCCATCCACCACATGGGTGATAATAAGTCCTGACTATAAAAATTTTCATAAGTTACCATATGTATAGCTCCATGATGAATGTTATATAGGAGAACCCAATTTTGGGTACATGCCTCTCCCTAGAGCCATCTAAAATATAAGATTTATGTTCAGATCATGTCCTCAGTAACAAGAATCATATGATCATACCTGCCATCAGATTGAGGGTTGTATATTGTGCCGAGAAGCACATGTGTACCCTATTCCCTCTGAAATATCTTATTGAAACATGACACCTACTACATGTCCCTATCTGAAATGATAGTGAAAGGGAACCCAAGAACACATACTATCCCATAGATATAAAACCACCAAATTCATCCATATTGAAGGTTTCATTGATTGGAATGAAATGGTATTCATTCATGATCTTATCAGCAACAACCCATAAACATCATTCCGCCAAGGAAACCATGGTAATCTAGTCAAAAAATCCATCAGGACATAATCCCATTTCCATATAGGAATGGATAACTTGTATATAAGTACAACATGTCACTGATATTATGTTGTCACCTATTGATAGGTGTAACACCTCTTAAATGTACTACACAATCTAGGGAATGAATCTCTAGCATTAGATCCTCACATCTGACAACTAGAAACCAAACCCAACCATAGATACGACAAACCTCATCCTTGAATATAATCTAATATGGAGGTGGTTCTTCATCTCAAGCAGTCCCCCGTAGAACTAGGCCTTCATAAATATACTAGCTTCATCATTATCACTCTAAATATTAGGGAATATTTCATACATAAGGATGATAGATAATTCTATACCTATTTGTCTTTCACCTTCACCTGAATCTCATAGAAAAAAATCACAACCATCTACTCGCTACAATCCCAAATATGTACCTGTATCTATGTCCTATGACTCGGTGAATTGGCCATTGTATTACCTTTCCTGGGTGTGTAGTTCATCATGATGTCAAAACAGATTACGTACTCAACCAAAATTCTCTTCCTTATATTTAGATCAAGCTATGAAAATATTAAATTGAGGATTTTTTGGTACACGTACACCACAAAATTCTCCAATAGTATCTAATTTCCCTAGATAAGTAATGAAATAATTACTATAGATTACTATAATTCATGTGTTGGGGAATTCTACTCATATGTACATAGCTACTGAGACCCATTGACTATGAAAAAATCTCCCTAAATTTGGACTTATCCACACCTGATACCTGATGTGTCCCAATACAGAGTGTAGCATCTATCCTGATTTGGTAGAATATGGATTGGTGATGATGATAATCTCTCTTTTTTCTCATGAATGACTATCTCATGAGAATCTATCCCTAAAAACTACACACCCATCATAGTCGAGATTATGAGAAGTTCTTCTAGGAATGATTATTCCTATACGAAACACTTATAATATCTAGCTATCCCAAATAAACATCATATTTCAAAATCACTCATTCATTGATACAAGAAAACTATATTTGTATCCTTCTATGGGTCTGTTGATACTCTTATAAAAGAGATAATATGACCCGTGAAGTGAATCTAATCCATACATAATTGGATCATGGTGATCCTAGAATATAATTGATGTTATCTCAGTGTATCCAAATAAATATCTAGATATTTGGAATGGTTTTTTGGCTGGGATAATACTCCATGATATCTTCCATGAAACCCACCATAAACAAATCCTGGTAAGGATGGATGACTCAATTCACCAGGTCCATTAAATTTTATTGTGCATTCATAAGTCTGAATGATATAAAAAAGGATAAATCTATACACCATACATGTTGAAAACATTTATACAACATATGTATTCAGGATGAAAATGTACCTCATGATACCCTGATCTGAAATCAATTTTCAAGAACACCAAGCTACATGAAGATGATTAAATAAGTAATCTATCCACGGGAATGGATATCGGTTTGTTACATTTATCTTGTACAATTTATGATAATGCACACATAGCATAAGGGTACAATCCATATTTTTTCACAAAAAGATCAGGAAAAACCTATGGGGATATATTGGGTTGAATGAACCCCTTTTCCTGAAAATCATCTAGCTACCTCTTGGACTCCTATAACACTATCGTGTCTCATTAGTATGTAAGAATGGATATTAGTGAAAATATTGGAAATATATCAAATGAGTAATAAATGTCTCTCTGAGGGGGTAAACCAAATTATTTTTATAGGAAAACTTCCATGCAATGATCATCCATTGGTGGAATGTCTTTCTGACCTGCTTCTTAAACAACCAGATAAAAACTAGAAATTTCGGTTTCCATCCTACCCATCCCAAAATACTATGATCAATATAATATTTCATATAAATCCTATTGAACCATATGAGTATAAACCATTAATTAATGGTATGTTAATGCTTCCCTCTAGCTATATAATTTGATGATGGTTCAATAATTCAATAGCTTGTCCATTTATAGTATGTTGTCAATACCAATCATATTGAGGAAAAAATGATCACAAATGATGTGAAATGCACCATCCTCAAGGTGGAACACCCTAAAATGATATACATTATTTATTCTGATCCTCAACATGGTTTCAATAATCATAACACCATTAGAAAACTAAATCACTAGCCCATGGATTTCAATCAAAGGTACCAATATGAAACTACATAATGCACCTATGTCAGAAAAATAAGACACAAGAGTTAAGGGTACTTTGATTTTACATATCACCATATATGGTCAAGAATCCTGATCCTTGGGGTTAGGATATACAAAATACATATATCCTAAATCGTGACCCTCTGACACAACCTCACTAATTGGAGAAGGCCCACTCTTTTTTATCAGTACAACTCGTGCATAGATGTCTCGAACCTGACCACCACCACCTCGACCAGATTTACAAGTATTCCTCTAGTTCCTTGATATTATTGGAGATGAGAAACTGACTCATGATCATGGGGTTAGGGTTGAAACCCAACCACTTGCTACGGAAGGTAATGTCCTGCAAAAGCGATCTACCTGGACTATCCTTTCACAAGCAAGACACTATAATGGGTAATAGTCGCAATGATTCTTCATGTGTCCCCATCTAGTAAATTGATAATAGAAAACATCACTTCTAGAAATAATATACTATCATGGACTCATCTCAAAAAATTCCAAAAGCAGTTCTTCTTGCCTAATGATGTTGAACCAATTGGTTGAAAGACTGCACTACTCTGCTCGGCGCCCCCAACATCCCTCAAGTTCCAAACTATAATTATCAATTTTTTTACATATTCATTTATATAATTGAATATAACATCATTTTATTTACATCGATGTTAATTTTAGTGACCTTCATTTAAGCGTATCACCCTCGATAACTCAATATCATGGTAGATCAGTGAAAAACACTGCTACTCTAAAATGTGTGTCGAGTACTCCATAATTGTGTTAGATACCTACTTCATATGAATGAAATCTCTATCCCACTCATCCCTCTATGTATTTTGGTAAAATTGGTTGTAAAAATGTGTTTAAAAATCATCAGAAGCCATATACGACATTCTTTCATCCTATTTCATTAATTCACATCATATTATTTATTATCCATGAATCATTTATGTCGTGAGATTCACTCTCCTATATGGATGTGTCTCTAGATAATTAATGACCAATTTTATAGTCTCAAGTCACCCCTTATAAGCATAAATTCCACCACCCCCTAAAAACATATGAGGATGTTTCTACTGGAACACACATGTGAACTCAACTGTATATATTGTAGGATGTAGTGATCCCTAATAAGTCGGTCTAAAATGATAAGGCCCCTCACATAAATGAGACTAAAGACCTTTTTTGGAATAATATCTAGTTCCATAACGGAAAATAAAAGAGTATCAACAACTAGTCCATGGACAACCATTTACAGCTCATGGTCTCCACCAACATCATGTCATACTACTACAATTCTTCATCGATTTATTCCTCTATAGTGCCAAATCAATGCCTCACAAAGTATTGATATCAATTTAACAAATAAAATCACAATATAAGAAAAAAATTCCTATAATCAGGTCATACCACTTAGTCTGATCCTATGTCCCAGGATGGTAAAAACAAACAGACATAAAATTCCCTAGAGACAGTCCCTCTTACCCGCTGAAAATTCGGTCTAGAATGATTCCACTCATTAAAAATTAAATTATCCATTTGAATTCATATTCATTTCACATTTTACTTTTTATTTTTTAAATAAATGGTTCATAAAATTCCAATCCATAAGGTCCCATACTTTTCATGAACTGAAATATGGCATCCACCTAATACATAACATGACATGTTTTATTAAATGTAAATCATGGGCCATGAATCATTTTTCACTAGGTAGCTGCTTAGGGTGTCATCTACAACTTAATAAAAAAATAATTCCTAGGTTATAATGGGAACTCTATGTACCAACCATTTTTTTAAAACCAATACAAAAAATTATATCACAATAGTAGTAATTTATATCATAATTTCAATCACAACATCATGCTAAATGGAAATTCAACCTGTATGAAATTTCATATTACATGGAATGTGAGTTAAAGACGGTTACTGAAATGATGTGTGAGATTTAGTGCAATCAATTCATTAGGATTTAAAAAAATAGAACCATAAATAATATTAATAATAAGACAAAAATTCATGTTTCTCAGCCAATGGTTGAATCAAATTAGTTGTAGTTGACAAATTTTGAAAAAAATAATTTTAATTAGGGAAATTTGGATTTTTCTCTACACATGTTAGCAAGACCCAGGAACAACCCATTACCAAATCCCAATACATCCCAGTCCCTATATGTTTTAGAAAAGGAAAATAAAAATAGAAAATAATTATATGATGCCATCTTTTAACATTACAAAACTAGATTTCACTCAACAGTGTCCCAAGCCTAGATTGATACATAGCCTTATGTGTATCTACAATGATGTCCAGTGGTTTTAGACTAGTAGAAATAGCATACAATGTTCTTGTGTGGAGACTATTCCCAAATTAATAGAGTATAAAATAGATGAATAGGAATAACATTAAATAGTGGATGAAGATTCAAGTATCAGGAAACATATGAAAAACTAATACATGAATATATAAACTACGTCAAAATGAATCTAAAATACAAAATTTGATGATACATGTATCTATAATGAATCCAAATTTCTCCACATAGGTTTAATATAATACATGTATCAGAATACAAGTATTAAAAATGATATATTCAAATAAAATCATGAGCCTACGTTCAGTCATGTGTTCTCCTACTCTTAATCATTACCCAAAATCAAGATTCAGACTATGGATGCATTCCTTGACACCTAACATCAACCAAAATGTATGTTTGGGTGCCCAATGATTGCCTGAAAAGTGTTTTAAAACAGTAATAATACATAACCACTAAAACATCATTATAAAATCATTTATGTGCAACATAATCTAAACAATGGGTAAGTAAAATAGTTAAGAAAAATGGAAATAATGTTTTCTTGTAATATGTATTAATCATGTGATATTGATTAGCTATAAAGGATCCTTTCAAAACAAATGTCATATCTTATCGTATGGCATCTACAAAATTACATAAATAACAATCCCATCCTCATTTTACAACAATTTATATTTATATATTGAATCAATCATTGTTTTGTGGTATATTCTAATGTGTCAGCATTACCATGTCCACACTATTACGTCAACTATTTAGACCGTGAAGGTCCCTAACCAAGGCATATAAGACATAGGAATCCTTATTGAGTCCCATTATCATCTTTATAGAATCATGGTTACTCATTACATGGGGTCCTATGAGTATGCCAAATGACCATTTCAAATTGTGAGCCCATGAAAAAATAGATCCATGGGGTAGCAAGGCTTAATGAATCCCACCGAATCAATACCCAAGGAGAAATCTCTATCCATGGAATCCACTTCCATATAAAATTTACAAGGAAAAACATTCATAAAATCTAATGTAATTTTTAAACATTTTTTCCATTAAAAACCAAAATACTTATTTTCAATCCATGAGTATACCTACTCATTATCTACAATTCATATCCAGTTCCTTTGCATTATCTTAACAACACATATGAACAATTTCCAAACTAACCATTTATGAAAAACAATTCAATTCAATAAAACATAACATATCAATACATGTAATGGGACTAATTAAATTTCATAATAAGGCAATTTAATTCCATTAAATTATAATTGGGCTTCCTCTATTAATTTTGAAATCCTTAAACACACCCCTTGGGTTGTTCAACAATAATAAAATTCAAGGGAAATTACATGGAACACACTAAAGGTGGACTTGGTTAGTGAAACCCCACAAACTCATCTCAAAAAAAAACAAAGGGAACCCAAAAGAAGCCTTATTTCATATAATTCAATTTTAAGGTCATACCAGAAAGTCCAGTAGGCAGTATATTGTCAACTATGTTAATACAGAAAAATTCCAAATGGGAAAATTATATACCAACTACCATAGGTCAGTAATGGGGTGATCTTACAGTCACTGTTGGAAACATATGATATACAAATGGTTTGAAGCCATTGGTATAGGATTGACAATAGTTGGCTTCTGAGTCATGGGGATAGACATATTATAGCAGTTATTCAATATCCATTCATATATGGAACCTTAATGCACATTATACTAAGTGTTTTGGTAACCATTGATATGACTTATTACCAACGATTTTATACCATTTCAATATAACTCAATTTATCTCTATACCAGTGGTTTATGAACCATTGGTATAGACATTTACAAACTATTCAATGTAAACTACTAGTAAAGATTAAGTTTTCATTTCTATACCAATGGTTTTCAAACTGTTGGAATAGACTTTTACAA
The DNA here is from genome assembly GCA_963277665.1 of Viscum album. Taxonomy (NCBI): domain Eukaryota; kingdom Viridiplantae; phylum Streptophyta; class Magnoliopsida; order Santalales; family Viscaceae; genus Viscum; species Viscum album. Next base: position 1,471,684,546 of record OY728161.1, read on the forward strand.
ATGGTTTTCTGTAAATCATTGGTATATATTTGGTTTTTACATATATACCACTGATTTTAAAAAAATTGGCATAGAGTTTCTACATCTCCAACTGTAGACCGAACCCACACCCCCCCTTTGTAATAACCTACAATAATAACACCAATTAAATTACCAGTATAGAATTCATATTTCAGAATTCATATTTTTTGTTAATTACCTGTAATTACCTATATAGTTACCTATAATTTCAATATACTGTACATAATTCATAATAACCCTAAGGCAGAAAAGTATGATCCAAATAATATTCCATTTTAATAAAACCAATTAATTTTCAAAAACTATATAGAATATAGAATAACACGAATTTATAATTACACTAATAAAGAAATTAGAATACCCAACTAGAAGCCCCAACACCCCAAATACAAGCATCTCTATAAATACAACACTTCCATATATGATCTAAATACCGTTGGAAGTTTATTTCTCTCATTTAGGAAATTGATGAAATAATCATTATATGATATTGATTCAATTTTAATGGATGGTATTATATAGATTTGGGCTAGTACTGTTTTTTAGTAATGGTGTCTTATTATATCTAAAATTAGATTATATTTTATAAGTAGAATATAATAATTGCTGATCAAGTTACAAGGGATTATTGGGATAGATCCCAATTTTTGGGGATTGTAATCCTACAATAATGTCTAGTGTAATATATAAGGGTTTGATATAACCTTATTAAATTATATTGTGGTGTAATATATATTATTTAATGGAGGATGATCTAAAAGAAATTTTACGTGAATTTTGGCCATGATTTTATAATAAGAATTGGTAATTTACCTCCATGGTAAATAATATATTGGAAATAAATATGTTATTGTTAGATAATTTACTAGATATGGGGCCATGGAATGTATTTTCCAAGATAAATAGTGTCAGGAGCTGTACGTTTATATGAATGGATTTGAAGGAGTGTCATGTGAAAATGATAACATTTTAGTTGGATCTTAAGGTATAGTTTATGGTAAGGTATATAGTTGTAAGTATACAATCGGTGGTTTGAGGGTGTGACACTCATTATCTATGGAATTTTTTTGGTTTCACATACCATGGTCAGCCTGAATAATAGATTGATCAAAGGATATGATTTCATGGAGCTAGATATAGTGACGCAGGAACATGAAAACTCATATAGTGGGGATTTTAATTTCATTCGGGGTAATGTAACCAATATGGTAATAAATCATGAATTAAGTGATTCAATAGTTGAAACATTTTTTGTAATTGGGATATTACCGAAAATATACCTTCATCCATTTTATTTCATGGATAAATTCCATGTCTAAACTTAGATGCTATATAAAATGGATTCCAACCATTATCCTTGATCTCTGGATGAAATTGAAATAATCTATGGATGACTCATATTATGGGGGAGTTGGTGTTTAGGTGTCGTGTTGTTGAGATATAAAAAATCACTCTAAAAGATATATACCTGAATATATCCTACCAACAACATAAAATAAATGATTAGTGATGAATACACACATAAAAAAATAAATACAACACCTTATAAAGAACCACTTTAAATGCACCAAAAAATATACACAATATGAAATATAATGATAGGTGTGTATGACCTAAGGTTCAATTTATATTGTTGATGCTGGTTAGGGTACATGTTGTTGAGATATATCAACTACCCTATAACATGGAGCTAAGTGGGGATGGTTGTGTGGAAAACTGAAGGATATGATATGAGATATTACTATTATTGTTTCACTTTATCGGTGATCTATCTTTGTTGTGCAGTATTGATGAAATCCACTTTTTGTGAAATAATTGAGGTATGTGACATAGAATGAAAAATAGTATTTGAACCCACAATGAGCAAGAGGGTAGTGTTTTGGATATGATATAGGACATTTCTTGGTATCCTAAATGTTATATGGGACCTTAATACGAATGAGTTTCTAGTATTACAGATGTGATATCAGACAATACCTTGAGTTGTAGACAACGATCATGATACAATACATGACCTTACCTTAAGTTAGATAGTGGTACCTCTGATATTATATAAAGCCTTACCATGGGTGAGAGGGTTATGGTTATGATATGATATTTAACCTAACCTCCAATGAGAGGGTAGTAGTTAGTTTATGATATGGGAACTTACCTCAAGTGATCTGTTAATAGTCAAGATGTTATACTATACCTCACTTTGAGTAAGATGGTGGAAGAATGAGGATAAATGTGTGATCGTGAGTTGGGGTAAGAATCTGAACAGAGTGCGAGGGGGGAGGTTGAGACTAATATGCTTGAACAATCCCTAAGTGGCAGTGTATGCGTATATGGTTTTGTTTTTGAGTTAACATCTATTTAAACATTCTCCAAATCATCTGAGGCCATGTGTTGGGTTTCCCGGGGTAGCACCCTCTTACCAATACTAATTGTTGAATGTTGTATATTAATACTTTTTTTATTTTCCCATATATGTATACACTGTATATAACGATGTATATTGGGTGAAATTTGTGAGACCGTAGAAAATTAAATCATGGAGATGTTATCTTTTATTATTGGTTGTCTCTTAGATGTAATTTCGTACTCTTACTCTAATGATTTATTTTGATTATGTTATTTATATTTTTAAATTTAGGAGGATATAAAGAGTATAATATCCACCCACGATACTCATAGACTCCCACCACTTGTCTAAAACATATAGTATGTGGTTTAGTTTTGTTGAGGTCTTGTGGTGATTTACTAATGATTTTATACTATATATTTTATTCAATGTATTACAAATAGGATAAAAACAATTTTTTTGGTAGTTTGACTATTTGAACATTGTAGTATGAGGTTGGATGAGTTGTTGGATTAAGGAATAGACCATGTAATGGTATGTAACTGACCCATTTATAATGAAAGTCAAATCTATAAGGTTATGGGATTGTTGTCCATTTATTTTTAGAGTTTTAATTGTGATTTCAATTCATGTATGATAATTTTTGTGGGATATTATTTATTTTTTACTCATATCATGATGTTGTATGAGAGTGTGGGTTCATATATCCTATAGGTTTTTATACTTGGACTTGTTCATTACTCCTTGGTAATGTGAATTTATTTTCATAATGAGGATTATGGGTTTATAAAAAAAATTAAAAAAGGAAAAAATATACATAATTGTATGGAATGGTTTTTGATTAATTAATGTGTCAAAAATAACATATTCATTTTTTAAATAAAATAACTCATGGGATGAGAATTAATAATTTGGGACCATTGTGGTGATTACTGTGAAATGTTTGAAGTGATTATAGTTATTATCCTAGTGTTTTACAACCATTTATAGTGTATGTTTGGGTATGAGGTTCCTTATTATGGGATCTAGTAATGATTACCCAAGTATGGGTTGTTAATGAGAGGTGTTTTTTGGTTAAATACATTTTAATGATTCCAGTTGATAGTGGTCATGCTAGTGTGGGATGATATTGTGTCTCTCTCTAGAGTTTCTATATGGTTCTTTAGGTAGGCCACTAGTTATGTCTATAAGAGTTGTGTGTTATGTTTAGATAATATTGGTTTGTTGATCCTCTTTTTTCTTGTTGATTAGAGGATGTAGTATTATTATTGATTTCGGTACATGAATTTAAATATATTATGCTAAGAAGAGTAGGGGTATATCGTTAGGTTGTTAGAGAAATTATTAATTCGTTATAGATTGAGTTCTTTATTTATTTAGGCATTGACTTGGGTGTCCAATGAAGGAGGGAATCATGATATATTTATAAGGGGTATATTTTCCTTATATAATTGGGTATCTTATTGTTGTCATTCCATTTTTTTATAGAAAATATGGATTTTTAAAATCAATTTTAAATCCCCCAATTTAAATACTCATCCATGTTAATAAATATGGACAGTGCATATAATTCGATACTTTTAATTACAGCATGATATGTGAATGATAATATATAAAATAAATGGTGTCCCATTATTTAAATCATCAAAAGAAAGTGAATCACACAAATATGTCTATGAAGTGGTATAATGACAAAGAATAATCTCATTATCTTCAACCCAGATTTTGATAGCATATAAAAACGGAATTATGAAATGTCATTTATACCATTTAAAAATATAATTAAGATAATCCATACCTCTATGTGAAGTCATGTATTATTATTTATATATAAAAAAATAAAGATACATGTAATACCAAATACCTAATCAATCTTTTGAATGTTGAATCATATAATAAATTTCCAACTTCAATAATTACATTATCAGAGTATGTGATACTATATTTGTAAAAAGTGATGATATTAAAAATAAATAGTATTTAGGCTACCCGTGTGAAGCATAATATGACATACCTAATCAATTATATATCTAGTAACAACAAATCAGAAAACATCAAATGTCAGTAATATCATTAAAAATTTTAACAGATCCATTTTTCCATCATGACCATCAATGTCACAATCACCATTATCATCAACAGCCTCATCCGCATCCTCATCGCTACCCCCATAGTCATCCTCTCCCTCATACTCGACCTCATTATCACCCTCATCCTCTACCTCAACCTCTACCTCTCACTTAGCCTCGACCTTATCCTCGGCCCCGTTCTCAGCATCAACCTCATCCTAAGACTCTTCCTCACCGTCATCTTCTCCTGGAATGACATCATCTCAACCACCACAAGAACTTACACATGGTGAATTATATATCAAACTAATATATGACATAAATATTAATTACAGACTATTTTGAACTATGGTGGATGTTCTATCCAAAAACTTTGACCAGTTTAATAAATTCAATGATTTCCCTAGAAGATAGTTTTTCCACTTGTGTGGCACTTTTTTCAACAAGTTGTGCCCATGCCTTAACATGTTAGAAATCAGTGGCACTGAAATTGTTTCATGAAGAGTTAAAATACCTCATCATGAATATACTCATCCCTGGTCTACAGTGTACTCTGTCAGGGTCTCCATCTCCCAACACCTAATTTAAGTTGCCATTTGGCCAAAAAAATTGTCAGGTTCCTAGGAATCAAGGGACTCTAATTAATTATTTTACTAAATTAAATTTATTATTAAGTAAAAAAATATATATTAAAATTCTAAATCAACAATGTAAATCATTATATATTCTGACGTGTCAGTTCATTAATCGAAGATCCATCATTTTTTCTTCTACTCAAGCAATACAGTTTTGCTCGAGTAGCACGTCCTCTAATATTCAAAACATGCATGCACAATGACATTGAATGTTGGAAAACATAATTAAAAATAGTTTACCATTAATTATTTTTATAAAAATAATTACATTAAAACCTTATAAATTGAATAAATTATCGATGCAACAATAGAAAGTGAAATTTCTAATGAAAAATTATAAAAACCCATCGTACATGCTTCCTCTCATGATATAACATCATAGTATGTCAAAATGTGTGCACATATTTTCTAGAATCAAGGTTTTGTTATTTTATTTCATAATTATTCCTAAACAAAATACATTAATACAAAAGATAATATTAATGAAAAATATGAACATTTTCTTTTAAATACAACAAATCTGATTAATACCTTAACCATGGTAGTCGTCTAATGAATAGTAAATTTTCAATACAGTTCTATCAGACAATAATCCAATATATGTATCACCTCTAAAATTTTGCAAACAATAACACACTAACCGATATACAACTTGTTTTTATCAGTTCTCTAATGATTACCTAACTCCATTTGATGGGCTGGCAGTGCAGCCTCACCATTAGGGATGTAAAACTAAAGCTGACACATTAATATTAATTCTTATAAATAAAAATTTAATATCACATTAAATAAAAAATATTTTGCACCCATTTCTATTCCCAAACATTATCGTTGAATTTTTTTGGAAAATGTCTCCATGAGATCGGGCTCACATGAATAATTTCAGAGTATTTGGATGGCATTGCCAAAACACTCTAACATTACTGCCTTGTTTTTTTTAACATTTAATGATCTTTGTTATAGTCCACCAACAACTGCTTGAAGTAATTCCACGTCGAACGCATGCCTATATGCCCCCTCCAACACTGCCTATTACTAGATGTATATTTTATGAATGGAAAAAATATTATATCAATACATGTTATGAAGTGAATAAATTATGGTAAAAGAATTATTATGGTACTAAAATATTCCTATGACAGTCTTCTCAATGGGTGCCTCTGGATCTACTGCCACTAATGGAAAATCACCCTATACTGATGAAGTGGATCCCAGTGTCTGCTCTGTAGGCACATACTGTATCAGTTTAGGAGCCATAATAGGAGTGTAGAAGCCCGGAGAAAAATTAGTAGATGGTAAAGAAGATGGCCTGAATGACTAACCAACTACATAACATGGATGAGAAGTGGGAATCATCTTGGGATACAATAAAGATTGTCTAAGAGGCTCAGATGTGAATGGTCACGAAAACATTGGAGTCCAAAATATCTCATGTGTACCTAACGACACATAAACGTCAGAATGTGTGGAAGATGGTATGTTAGTGGGTTGGGAAAAGTCTAAATAGGTATGCTGACTGGAGCACCAAGCTCTCGTACCACCAACCTGAGTAACGAGGCCACTACTAGGGTTCTTATCGAATAAATGGTTCCTCAGTGGTAGATCATGCATAAATGTTTTGATCAAAATTAATCACAAGACATTATATTTTATTGATATATATATATATATATCTGAAATAAAATAGTTACTATAGGAACTAATAGAGGAATGACCATCTCATCCATGGGATGATTGTTGTCTGTCATCTTTTTTCTTCACTACGCCTCATATGATATCATTTAGTACATTTTAAAACAAATATTATTGAAACTAGAAAAAGATAACGACAATGTAAAAAAAATTAGACATGGATTAGTTGACAAATGACATTTGGTTTATATTTTCGTTTAGGTGATTTTTTTATTTTTTTTGTTAGGTCATTATATTCATTGTTTTTGAGTTTTGTATAAATTATTTTAATAATTATAATTAATGATATATAGTTTTTTTAACAATTTCACTATTTCGGTTTTATTTGGTTTGGTAGGTATAAATACAATAAAATTCAATATTATAAAATTAAACTCAAATAATACTGTAACAAGTAAATATTAATGTTACACATGAAGGTCTAGTTGGATAATTATTTTTAAATCAATAGTAATTCAATTTGTATAGAAAAAACATCAAAACCATAGTTGAGCTAAACCAATAGAACTAAGAACATAGAAGAATGATCCTCTATATTTCCCACCACATATTCATGATTGCAATCAAATATAATAATTGATGTATTATAGTCATCATAATTAATAAATTGATCGAGGCCAATGGGAGAAAGGATAATGTTAATTTCATCATCACCATCATAGAAAATAAATATTTGTATTATATTTATAATAAAACAAAATTAAGGTAGAATATGATCATTGACATAAAATAAAAGTTTATCCACTAATGCCAAAAAATATGGTTCATCAGTAGCATGAGTTCAAGTCATTTCAATAACTAAAAATCCAAAAAAATCAATAAAGGTTCCCTAACTCATCATCGAATCAAACGACTAACATTTCATCATAGTGACTCGACCATTAGACCAATATTACAATATAATTATATATTTAATGACTCCATAACAATATACATTTTCAAATTGTAGTCAATTATCTTATTCACTCGCACAAAAGCCTGATGTGGCAATTAGTATAACACCACCATGTTGTGTTCTCATGTTATTTTCTGGTTTAGTGATAATAAATTGGTTCCCATTGATCACAATTGATTTACATTCACTAAACCATGGTATTAAGACCAAAATGCAAAGCACTTATTTCATCAGAGATTGTGTAAGAATGAAAGGATGATACATGAAATATAAAAAATTATCTTAATTAAATATTGGTTTTTTTATTTATTACATCAATATTTACACTTTAATTTCAACTAACCAAAAAACTTGTTAGTAATGAGAAGACTCTCTCCTTATCAAAGATAAATAACAATGTTTTCTATTTTTCATGTCTTTATATTCCCTGTAGATAAAAATATAAATAGTTTTACAAATATGTACATTTATAAGAGTTGATATAATATATACATGTTCAATTTACTTACATTATGTAGTCTTCAAACATATAACATTTGAGCAACAATATATGATGTACCATCTACCACTCATCAAGGTTTAATTTTGTTAATGTATATGATCTGGGAATTAACCTTATTTTAGGATGTGATGGAAAACTGGGTTCAATTTTCTCATATTGTTCTTCTTTATTTCTCAATGGTTTGGTTATTCTTTTAGTCTGATCATACAAAGACATTGAGGAAAAATACATTCATTCTTGATAAAAGTAATCATTCATGATATAACCTTCGGGATGATTCCTTTTGTAGATATAAGATTTCAATGTGTACATATTTCTTTTAGTAGGATAGATACATCATAAAACTACAGTTCCTATGGGAAGTATTTTGGTTCACATTTGGGCAGTCAGAGGCAGCATGCATGTGAAAAATGAGTAAGGAAATATTTTCTCTAACTCGCAAAAAAATTAATGGTGTCTCAGCCAAATTATTTAAATGAAAAACATGTAAAAATTCATAACAAAAATATCTATTAACAAATGGAACAACCGAATAACTGACACCCTTAAATTATTGGAAAAATATGATTGATTTTTATTGGAATCAAATCATGTGGACGGATATGATGACCACGAGTCTTCAATTATTTAAAAATTAACACTGTTCTATTGACCTGTTTTGATAGGATTTTTGAATGGCAATCAAGAACATTAATAGTCTCTAGTACTTCCAAAAATATATTTTTTTCGGAAACTGTCATCACATAAGAAGCACATGAAAAATTACATTTATTTTCACTAAAACACGTAGGATGCGATTCTAGTATAATCCCCCATTCCACCAAGTAACACCAAGAATATAAATCATCTTTTGTCATTACATTGAAAAATTGAAGAATCGAAAGCAACATTTCACATAAATTATTTCAATGTGCATTATGACTAAGAAATGACATAACAAATTGTTTGACCAATATTGAAAATCAATGAAGATAATCCACTTCTTCCAATTGTATAGGTATCATTGGAAACATTCATCCTCTTTTTATATTTCATTTGACCCTTCTTGAATGAAATAATTGAATTCTTTCAATTCATTAAACACATCAATTATAGACATACACTGAGGTGGATCATCGGTCTCCATGGTATTGTAATATATTTGATGATTATTTCTATATGGATGGTCCAATGGAAAGAATCCTTGATGTCCCATAAAAATATAACTACGACTCTATTTAATTCTTCCTGATTAGTTATTCTTCATAAAATCCGGTAATGATAATTTTCCATTCATTCCCTATCCACATATCATATCATAAGAAAGAAACTAATTGATCATCCACAAAAACTTAGCACACATATGAAATATTTCATTCAAACAATAATCGTATTTCTCTATTCCCAAATCCCAAATAAGATTCAACTCATTTATCAAAAGATTCGTGAATAAAACTATATCATTTCTAGGATTAGAATGTCTAGATAAATGTATACTAACGAAAGTGAATGTTTTTTTCATACACAACCATGGGGGAAGGTTATAAATGTTCTTGAAAACAACCCATGTATTATGCGATGTATTAATCCTCCTAATGGGATTCAACCCATCACATGAAAGGCCTAGTCTCACATTGCACATGTCAGATGAAAAATAAGGATATCAAGAATCATATATCTTATATGAAAATCCATTTGTTGGATGAACAAACTCTTAATTAATCTTCTTTTCTTGGTATCATGCCATCACATTTTTATTGATATTTTATCATATATGAATTGATTCTAGAGACTTGGGATCAATGAAAAGTACCACATTGTTTTATATGGCACATGGTATGGTGTTCCATCAGCTTTTGGATTCCATATAAATGTCCCAAATTTTATACAATAAATTATTTTAGTATATTCCTCCCATAAAAAGGATAAATTCTTTAGCCAAGCATGGATTTTTTTTCTTTTGAAAATCCTTGTTCTTCAACTAATGTCGATTAAATATAGTGGTTTGAGGGAATATCTGCATCATATGGAAGTAAGTCCTTTTTGAATGTAACAAGGTAATGGATGGATGTATTAGAAATCCCATACATGCTTTTCCCATGAAATAATCAGATTAAATATTCCATCATTTTAATTTTACGACAGTACCGATATACCGGAATCATCATAGCATGATTCAATTTTTTCACCCCATGAAATTATCATTTTCATTATATGCATCATGTGTGATCATAGGAAAATATTCTTGGTTCGAAATCCTTTCATTCTCATGATGATGAATATATGGGATGCAGTCATATATCAAATTATCAAATCAAGTCCTATCATTTGGATGATCATAATTTTGAAATTCTATTTTCTCCCCATTGTGATACCACAAATAATATATTTTTTGAAAATTATATTAGGTTATATAAAATATATAATATTTATGGATCAACCCAGGTATTCGGCTAAAATTATAACAAGGGAAGTTTATGTTTCCACTATCAGAAGCGTTGTCAAATAAAAAAAATTAAAATATCTCTAAATTGTTTTCAAAATCACTAATGATCTGATCGGTTTCATACAACCAACTTCTATCCATTCTATAAAAAATTTACAATAACTCATTTTGTAAAATTTTTCAATAATATTTAAGTTAATTAAAAAATATATTTATGTAAATGAGAATTGTTCACTTTAATGATAAATTAGATTCCTTATAGAGAGTGATATTTAATTGTTATCCATCTTGGTGTCATTAAGTAGAAATATTATAGTTATCAATGAAAATTATATAAAACTAGTAATATGAGTTATTGAAGGGTGGATGGTCTTCATGGTATAACCCAATGTGTTATATTTACTTTACTACAATACATACAAATATTTTCAAGGGACGACCCACTATAGGACGAGAACATCATTCTAACTCTATGGTCCTATAATATTAATTGTTCTCCCTTATGAATTTTTTTTACTCCAACAATTGATTCACAAGGGGTAGATGTGGGGGTTCAAATAATAGGAAATATCATGGTACAAAACATTCTAATCTATCAAAGATGCATGCATCAACTTCTTTATCTAAAATATAAATAGTTTTCTATGCCATTGGAAATATGAAAGTAGGAATATGTGATTTCCTTATTACCAATGTAATTATTTTAAAGTATCATTGAGTAATGGATATCATGGGTCATTTTTTGTTCAATTCCATCTCGAATAGGTTGTGTATCAATAGACATGAATTTTGAAAATTAATGAATTATTACATAGTGCCTCATGCATCCCATATTCCACTTCCCTAACAGGCCTCACTCAAGTCAAATTTCACATATGACTCACAAATATCACTTCACCCAAATTACTTTTGGATCACTCTTCCCAATATGTAATCAATCATTTTAATCATATATAAATAATTCATTAAATAGTTACAAGAATAGTGTATTTACTTCTCCCAAAGCATGCAATGCAGTTCAAATATAGGTGGGGGACAAAAGGTAGACATTAAAATTTATAAACATGTGACTGACCCATGTGTCATAAATACATTGATATCCTTAAAAATAAAAAAGTAAAAAATATATAAAAAAAGAGAATATTGGTATTATTAATCATAATGAAGGGGAATAATGATATTTTGTGAATGTTTGGTGACTAATAAAATTGAAAATCAGAAAAGAGTGTCAAGACAGTCACAAAAGATCATGTGGTATTAATACATTAATTTATTTTATACTATAGTAAAATTTGACACATATTGATGTCACATGTGACTCATTATATAGGAGCACGTCAAAAATTACTAGTATAAAAATTATTTCCATTACTCTCTTAGAAACCAAACCATTAAATAAAAATTTTAAAAACTAATTTTTGGAAATCCATTTTAGAAGAATGAAATTAGTTTCCCAATTTTATTTAAATATTTATTTGAAAATAAACAGTGGGAAAAAATATACAACCCATAAAAAAGATATATTATGTAATAGGCGTAGTAAAATTAGTGATGATGGATGTAGTCTGAGAAGGTAAATTCATTTCCAGTGTCTACGTTGATGTATTTGGAACATACCAGTTTTACAATCAATAAAAATTGAAAACCCTAAATCATGAGGGAATGAATCAAATAAGGATATATTATAAAAAATGAATATAAAAATAAATAATAAATGTAGGCCAAAGATTCTACCCTAACTCCCCAAATTAGTGTGTAAGAAAAAAAATTTGTGAACTGGGATGGATCGTTGGAAGAGGAGTGGTCACTGAATAAGAAAAGAGCACCACTCTGTGTGGGAAAAAATGTCAGGAATCTTGAAAAGAGAGTCGGGGATCAGCTGTATTTTAGGGTAAAAATATACTAATGGTTTTGGAAACCCATTAAAAAACAATATTTTAGAGCACTATATCGCAAAAGTTTACAAAAAACATTGGAAACGAAAAATCCAAATCACTATATTCCAACAGTTTTAGAAATATTTTGGGAGAACCACTCTATCTCAATGGTTTAGAAATAACACTGGGATATGGGTGTTGGAATTAATATGATTTCTAATAGTCAGTATCAACTCATTATTCGACTTAGAAAATATGTAAATTGATGATCTTATGAAGAAAATGAAATCATGGGATATTAGCATGTACCAAAATAGTTCATCTGATACCATGAATAATGAATAATAACATAAAAGGAATTGAGTTCTTACTAGAATAGATCCAACAAGAATATATTCATAAATTTGAGATTAGACTATGGAACAAGATCAGAAAATATATTTCCACCTTAAATGGATCTCTCAAGAGTCATTGGAAACCAAAAGATGATGAATATAAATTTTGGGTTGAAATAATAGTTTAAAGGATAGGAAAGAGTTAACAAAAATCCTCAGTCACATGGTTTGGCCAAATGGATGACCAAACCCTGCACCAATAATGCACCCTTTTATGTAGGAAAGGGGCACCCCAATCATATTTCCCACATAGTTTTTCTAAACTTCTAAATCACATGTCTTATACCACTATAAAAACATTAGAAATGATTAAATGGGTGTACCACCTAAATCACCTAGTTTTTCTAACCACGAGGCATGTAGAATTCCACTATCTAGCCACAAGTGGTTAGAAATAAATGTCTTACCTACCCATTTAAAGTTTCTACTAAAAATGTGATAGTATATTTTTCTCTAGAGGTTATGTGATGAGCATTGAACAAACCCAGGACACCCCTGAAACACTTGTGCACAAATTGGGTAATTACATTAGGGCACAATTAAGCATTTGAAAAAAAATAATATTTTTAATCAGTTAAAAAACATGGTTTCTTATCGATACCATCTATAATGTCTTGTCCCCCTACCATTGTCCTGGGAAGAGGATGTGGTTACAATAACCTAGGGTATATTACCAAAGAACTAAAATGATGTAAATAAATACGAATGTATTTACTGAAATTTGCAGGATTACTTTACATAAATAACCAAAAAAGCCATAGAAGAAAATTTAAAATTGTTTAACCAATAATAATATTCATGAGAAAAAAAATACATCTCAAATGAATGAAAATAAATATAAAAATCAATGTATCTATGGAATTTAATAAAAAAATGACCCTAAAAAATCAAATAGCATCAAATGTAGTAACAATGATATGGGATCACAATGAAGACGCCAAGAGATATCTAAAATCATTAAAAACCAAATTATGAGTAAATCATCAAGATACACCACCATGTAAACTAAAAACCAATCTTTTTCGTGTATCATGATATATCAAATCTAAAAATTCTGTAATTATCACTAGAAAGGGGAGAGTAAAAACTAAGAAGGAATTCACCAAATACTTCCAACCCATTTTACTAGGAAAAGAACGTGTAAATTTTTTATAAATAAATAGAATGAAAAAGTTAAATAGATTATATCAAAACCAAAAAGAACTTAAATATATGAAAAATATTAAATAAATTATTTCTTCAAATACTTACAACATTGAATAATAACTCCATTTCAACACAGAACCACAAACACATGAAAATAATCCATGAAACCATGGACCTCCCTATAATCCTGAGTAATGAGAAATCCTTTCACCAAGCTATAACTTGTTGAATTAATTCAAAGGTGGTGCATCATGAAATTATTCCATCCGACATTTATGGGTTTACATCATTCCGTTACTCTATCACAAATGGATATAAACACACAATACCTTGTATAACATGTTCATGTATTAAATTTTTAATCATATAACATTTAATTTGAAAACCACTTTCCTTTAATCATTTTAGAAAACACTATATGAGAATAATTTTAAGTCTATGTAAATTCAAACTAAAACCAAAGGATTTTAATTGAGAAATTAAAGATAAATTTATTTAACCACCAATAATTCATGTTCAGGAATATGTGGGATGAGTTAAAATGCATCTTCTGAATGATGTTCAAAAAAATCAAGAAAGAACACATGAAACCTCTAGATCATGTCTTAAATATAATTTCAATCCTTATATCCAGTAAATTCTAAGGAATTACAGAACAAGGGGAAAATATCTATCATTAATTGAAAATATATAATGTTCTGAGTGAATGAATATGTTGAAATATATGAGGAAATATATAGAATGAGGAGTTACCCTGGATTTCACATCATTAACAAACATTATTTAGAAAAACTATTCTAAAAGATCAAATGAAATATTCAATGGAGCCAATGTGAAGAGAGGAGTTAAATATCTTATGGGAATATGATAAGAATTATGTTTTTGATCCATTAATATGAATTATACATTAATTTTTGAGATTAACTACACATAACATGGTTAGATATTATGTCTTTTCTAACCATTTTCCAACTAGATACGTGATAGTAAAGAATATACCATATGATTTGTGCCACATGGTTCAGAAATACATGTGCAAACCGTGTAGTGAAACTACATCAAATAAACACCCTAACATGATTCGATAATATTATTTCACAAACTAAGGGATACTTGAGCCTCAACCATGGCATTCACTTATATTTTTTTATCCTAATATGTTTATGTTTTGGTTAAACCAATCACCAACTATCATTCATCATAGTGATCCATGAATTACACTACATAGTTTCAAAGAGGGACTTAACGGTTCCCTCTAAACAATATAAACCCATAAACCCTTAAAAAACATTCAAAACACATAAAATCTAATCAAAAAATCCTGAACACCAACCCATAATTCATTTTAAAACTGAAAATTTATAATGTTGAATATTGTATCTGATAACATGTATTACTTGAAACACAAAGTGTGTAAGGTAATATCATATTCCGAGACATTACAATATAATTACTATTTCAATTAAATTTAATCTATTATATATCTTTCAATGCATGAAATATGTAGTTAGATTTCATTACACACAAGACCAGGTTTTACTGATGAACAATATATTACCAAAATATTATATTTTAATATAATAAGATAAAACATAACCATTAAATTGGAGGCCATGAATATTATTAAATTAATTGATATAATATATATTATATGTCTATTCAAATTCTTGTACTTTAAACCAATATATTTTATGGTCATAAGATAAGACAAAACAAAATATTATTCATAAAAATATATATTTTTTAAATACAAATGTTACCACCTATTAATGGATAACCTATTTTAAATCAATTTTTGGTACATTTATATGTTATATATGTCAAAATATACATCATTTAACTGATAAATGTCAAAATAAGGTTGGGGTTATTTTTTTGTATTTTTGTGAAATATGTCATTTTTTATGAATAGTGTAAAAGATTAATTTTAATTGAAAACTATATTTTATATCCATTTTAAATAAATTAATACAATATAGATAACTGGAATCAATTTCTAATTGAAATTAGGTATCAAAACCTAGCAAAAATTTGAATATATTTACTTAAAACCCCACTTTTTCATTCAGTATGCGAGATTAAAATTAAATTAATTTCATCCAAATCTGTGATTAGAAATTGAAAAAATGGATTACATATTTGGAATCATAGTAATTTATAATTTCTAATAATTATAAATTTACATTTAAAAAAAATATTTTTTGAATGTAATTAATTTTAATTATAGTGATTATGAGAAAAATTAGTTTATTATGGGACTAACCCATTACCTCATGGTCCAAAATGACCTAAGAAACCATTAAATAATCCATGGAATATTCATATATCTAACCTATCCATATTTTTACCTAATTTACCAAATTATATGAGAAAAATGACATGTAAAAAATGATTATAAATTACATTTTAATAAATTAATATGAAACCAAGTCCTCATCAACTATAAAACAGAACTCACACCTCCCACTAATCCACAACTTCTATTTTGTATTTCATTAAAAATATCTTGGTCATCGAAGTGATTTATGTAACGAAATTAATAAATTTAAAAAATGACTTTAATTTATTAATGTCCAATCAACTAATTATGATTAAACTGAATGTGATCAAGTTGTCTTCTGAACTGGATTTTAACAATATTATTTTTATTACTAACCATCATTTCATTCAGGAAAGTTATACAAAAAATATAATAATTTTTTTTAGTTTTAATAATATATTAAATAATCATCCATATAAATATTTCTCATACATTTTATTCCATGACACCCATGTATTTGATTGAAAAACTTATTTTAAGCCTCAATACTTTTAAAAAATGAGTTATAATGATATATAATTTTCAATAAACCATAACTTGTTCTGTATATATTTTGTAATAACATTTTTATATGACTATATTATAATGATAAAATAAATATTTTAATTATAATGTACATTCCATCATCAAAAAGTTATCTAAAACATAAAATGTTGTGCCTAATCCCTCAAAAAAACAACTTTAAATTTCAGTTTCTGAGATTTAAACATTGTTGTTCCTATTGATATGTTTTTTAATTAACTATAGTCTCCAAAGTTAGGTTATCAAATTAAATATTATTCTATATATTTAAATATTTTTATATTTAATATTATCTATGAGGAACAGCATCTACTAATAATCAATGGTTTGTTTCTTTTCATAACATTTATATTGGTGACATCAAAAAATAACAATTTCATTAATTTTAATTTTCCTAGATTCCATTTCTTTTCAATCATACTAATCATTTCATGGAATTTTTGTCAAAAATTAATTATAACAGTAAAGTTGTGGGCCAAAAAAACCAGGAATATTACATTTAAATTCAAATGGGTTTTTAATTGGTAATCTTCTAGTATATGATGTCTATTATTTTCTTTCCTCTAGAATCTTAATAAAATTAATCCAATTTTTTCATTTGTTTGTCCCTTATTTCATCCCTATTCATAGGGATATACATGTTTTGAAAAAAAATATACAATGGTACAATATATACCCCAACACCTCCATAACCAAAAAACCTTAATATTAAATAGAAAATTAAAATATTCCTAAAACAATATTTTTGAATTTTGAAAAAAAAAATATTGCACCTGATATCCATAGGAATGATGTCCCCTTGTCATTGGATATTTTTTAGATTGTTTAAATGTGATATATTTCTTACATCATTTTTGAACCCATGATTTCCTAATGTTTTTTTCTTACAGCTTAATGGTTATAACAATCAGATGAATTTATATGTGTTGTGGGTGTAGATGTCACATAATTTTACGAATCTATTTTTTAGTAGCTTCAGAAGTTTACACATTTAATTTTGAAGCCTCATTGAGATTTTAAGATATAATTTTTAGGTGCATTAATCATCATGGTTTCATAATTGGGTTTTGAAAACACCATCTACATTAGTATCAAGTATCATACCCTAATCTTGCACCATTATTCAATATTTTGCAACATTATTCTGGAGGTACTTAATCTCCTCAATGTACACATCATTATTTTAAAGAAATATCTCTTTCATTAATCCATCTTCTCACTATAATTCTTTGATATTATGATATATTCTTTTAGTTTTATGGTTTATAAAAGATATTCAATTATTTCTAATATTAACTGATATTCCTCATAGGTTTCGTAACTTGACTATTAATTATTATTTGATGAATCATCATTTTTCAAATAGTATCAACTAATGTTATGAGCATACATGGATTTTAATATTTTGAATAAGAATTTTTTGTATAGACACAAAAATATTTCTAAAATAACATAATTATTTATTCAATATTTGGTGATGTTTTTCTTACATACAATTGATTTCCTGTGTTTATTAGAATATTTTTTCCATATCTTCCACTATAGTTTTTCATCAAAATAATTATCATGATATCTTATATTTTTATTTTTTAGATTTATAGAAAAAATTCCATTGGTAACACACTAAAAATATTTAATTGGGTGTTTTCCGTTGTACATTCATCATCCATTCCTATAACTATTATTGATAAGAGACATGATTCAATAATCATCTTCAGTATCATGTTACTTATCTTGGATTCACTATGTATTGAAAGATCAATCTAAGGTTCATAAAAATTCTACTTCATGATAATATGAAATTCCATCTCTTCTGTAATATTTTATATTAACTAATGTTCATCAGGTTGGAAAATAGTCCTACAAATTAAATTCCGTTAATGATTTCATCAGAAAAATATTTTATAAAAAATGTTTTTAGAATATTTTGAAAAAAAATTAAAACAATTAACAATCAAGATGTTATATTGTTAATTCAATGTTTTTTATAATTATATTACTAAATAATTTTGAATAAATTCCTTTACATAATGTTTGAGGTTGTTTTATGAATTTTAAGCTTTTATAGTTTTATAGAATATTTAATAAATTACAATATTGTTTATGAGTAATCAATAAAATTTTAAAGAGCTGTGGTATTCAACATAAATTTTTTTGGTTTGTTGGAAAATAAATTTTACTTCGTAAATTTTATCCTAAGGGAAAACCGATATAAATGGGGTTCATCTTTGGTATAGTTGTTGTGAAAAATGATCAAATGCATGAGATAGGTGATGTTTGGAATAATCCCAAGAAGTTTGAGTCCCAACAATGTAATCCTCTTGTTGAAGATAAGGTACCTAACCTACATGATGATAAAAATTAATGGATTGATATTTAAAAATTGTAATAATACCGTATAGAGGTTATTAGATATATTTCATCAAACATAGAACGAATCTTAATTATAGGTTTTTATACATCATATAAAAAAATCTAGTAGTGTTTTTGAGCACGTACAAATGTGTTATTATGAATGATTATTTTGTGAATGAAATGAAAGCATTCTCAGATGGGGAATTTCCATACATAAACTCCATAATAATTTTTGAATGATTCTAAATCTATATTGTCTCATTAACACAATAAATATTTTTAACTGATTAGAGTCAATGTAATTACCCATTAAGAGATAGAAAACTTTTAACATGAGTTATTTCTTATTATATTCACATTATTTAATTGAGGATTTCTACTGAATGAAGAGAGTCTCCAGGGAAGGGATGTAGTGACCCCGACTGATGAAGATCCCTAATAATATTATGTTTTATTATTTACCTTCAATATGTTTAATACAAATTCGTGTATGGATATATATTATTGAAAATGATGAATAAAGTATATGATGATTTTGGGTTCAATTTAATGATTGATGAATTTTTACTTGATAACCACTGATTCACCCCCAATGGTTTTCACTCTCTATGAATAATTAATTGGTATCACATCATATGGTTTCCCTAAATAGAATTATTATATTTAGTATCCAGGATAATATCACCATAGTTAAAAGAATAGGTATGACTATATCTAATGGAAAAAATTATATTGGATGAAAAAAACGATTCCGTATCTTTAATGAGTTCTCTATGAGGTAATTTATTTAGTTGTGATTGGATTTCCATCCATTGGGAAAGATGAACCAAAGAATTATTTTTACTAAAATAATCTTGTGGATGAGGGGAAAGACTAAAATAACCTTAATCTTTCATATAAATGAAATGTTTATATAATGTTTATGGGGATAATGATAATTAAGGAAACATGAATCCCTTAATATAGGTGTTCCCCTTTGATAAAAGTAGGGATGTAAAATTTGTTTTCCCACTCAACCAAAATTTCATTTCAATACCCCAATCCATTGATATTTGATTGATTCCTCTCAATAACTCATTGAAATTTTGGATCCCTAAACTCGATGTTAAGGAACTTCTTCATAATTCCTTAATATTAGAAATAAAAAAAATTGGATGAACAATATAAAATCCTGATTTTTAATTATTTAAAAATGTTTTCTATTGATTTTAAAAATATTGTATGTAAGACTTCATTAAAATCATCTCATTTGGTGAAACATTTCCCAGCCTAATGAACATCAGTTGTAACTTTAAAATGAAATCTTCCCTATTAAAATACGCTTTGACTGAATAAATGTGTTTGTTAAACTCATGATCTCACCTTTTAGTTCAATTCATATGAACCCTATGAAAGATGACTTTTTTTGTTAAATTCTGATCTCATTCCACCAGATTAAATGTAATACATGATCCATGAAACATGGGAAGGTATAACATCATATGATTTTCCAAACGATGAAATCATATTAAGCTAATGTTCATCCATCTCAATGGATGTTTGAAAGATCGAAATGACTTAGGAAAAATTTTCTTATGGAACCTTTGGTCACTCATTTTCTCTGATCTATGGGCATTATACTCTAATGATCAAGAGGAAATTGTAAAATTGTTTCTGAAGGAACCACATAAATTTATTCGAAAATTTTAATAATATAACACTCACCTATAGACTTGATCTATTATCCTTAAATCATGTGATCGAACCACTGTTGAAATCATTAACTTATTACACTCAGTGTATCCAACAAATTTAGTTTGGAATTTGTACTACTATTAGATCATTGACATTATTCATATTGAACATCTAAATACTTTTACAACTCACGCTTTTATAGATGCATGTAAAAACGTTTTTAACAATTATTTTAATCATCCATGTGAAATCAAAAACCTCATTCTATCTGACAAAATTTTATATTCTCAACATTTGTAAGAACTCATCTTGGAACATTTCTTTTTATCATCATTTCTGGATCTAGAAGACTCGAATAACTTTTTCCAACATAAAGAAAAAATTTAGAACATGGTTATGAAAACATTCTTATTATCCTTCAACAAATCATAAAAAATAACAACTTTATCTACAATTTTTACCTCAGATAAAAAAAATAACAAAATGATTTTTCGAAAAAATAAAAAACCTATTACAACGACTACCAAATGAATTATTAACTAAATTAAACATTTCTACTAATAAATATAGAAATTTATAAATTTAAAAATTGTATATAATTTGTGTTAACTATCCATGAATTTATGGATTATTAAAAAATTAACAACAATGTCAAAGGTAGTAAAAGCAAGTATTAATGGGAAATTTTCAATGAGGGAAAATGATAATATGTTCATTTGTGTGTGTATTCACACACATTTTTTTAATTAATATTCACATAGTATGATTTTATCAAAAATAAATTATTCTAATTAATAATTTTTTTGGGAGGGATTGACTAAAAATTAGAATGGTATTTTAAAAAATATAATAAGGGAAAATGAATAGAATAGTGTGAAATGTTACCAAATCCTTGATGTTTCTCAACTATAAAAGCCTTTGTTCCATTCATTTTTGGATTTATATGAGACGAGAATGTGTCTAATCATCCTAATATTCTTATGATATGGGATTTGAAAAAATCATTGGAAATGAATTATATTTGATATGTTTTATATTATGGAAGAATAAGTGATATTAATACTTTAAGGGGAGGGTTATTTTAGGTTAAAATAGTGAATAAAATATTATTCCAAGAGTATGACTTGAAATAATTGTAATATATTGAACATTGAATAGTTTTTTTAAAAAAATATATTATTTATGATTTTCATACAATTAAATAATAATGTTTTTCAGTTCATATTGAATAATGGAAGATAGAATTAATAATAATAATTTAATAGAATATTTTGTCTTTTTATAAATTGGACAATTATTTTTAAACAAAAAAATTATTATTATTGAAATTAAACAATTTATTTAATAGTAATTATTTTCTCATAAAAGACAATAAAATAATTAATGAGGTGATTATTACTTAATTATTATCTCATAAAAGCTACCATAGATGAAAAAAATGTATTTTTACTAATCATAGAAAACTCATATTTTTCTTAAATTTACCATGGTAAATCTATTAGATAATTTCTAAATACTTATTAAATGAATTTCCTTCATTTTATCAAAATAAATTTCAAATTTATATAATTATATTATTTTATTAATAGTATACTTTTTTTCTTTATTGAACATATTGAAAAATTATTTATTAATAATACACACACATACATTTTTAGAGCTATATAATTTTTATATTTATTTAATGAATATTTAATTATAATATTAAATTAATTTATTATTTTTATTTTTACTTCCATATAATTTTACCATTCTTATTGTAACATTTCACTTTTAATGGTGAACACTCTATTTTAAGGGCCTTATTGGCTTTATACTTAAAATAAATAACATGTATTTTATTAATTAATAATTTTACAACTTTTGTATTAATATTTAATAAATAATGTATTTATTTTATATCATATTAATAATGATTTTTTTCATTTTATATTGTTTTTCACTTGTGGGATATTTCTAGAAATCCATAACCATGTATATTTCCAGAATCAAAATATGGTATTTATTAATTTTTATTATCCTATTATATTATTTTTTATTTTATGGTGTGTATGTTTCATATATATGTAATGTTCTATATTAATGAAATATGTTAATTTACATTTCTATTTCAGGGTGTATGTGTTTTGTTGTATATATTATACCAAAATATGAAAGACTTTTATAAAAATAGCATTTGTAGAATTCAAAAATCTAAAGGGTTGTGGTCACTAAGAAATATGACACCCAAAAAAATATTTTAAAAATTACTGAAAACGTTATAAATTTGATTGAAGATTCATAAATGATATCGAAGACATTGAGATTAAATTAATAGATTAATCAATAAAGAAAATTGTAATAATAATTCACTACATGGTGCATGTGTTGTTTACATTACACTATACTAAAATATGACAAAATAATATATTAATAAGGATAATTTTATATTGAAATATTTGTGTTATTAAAATTTCCTATATTAATGTACATCAAATTATACACCAATTGTTTTCTAAAATATAATCAATATGTATTTCTTAATGAGCATCGTTTGACCTATTTTACTGATTCTATGGTTTTTAATAACACAATATTCATTTTATTGAAAAGGTCACACCATAAAAACATGATAAATTCTCTCATGATTCTTGAGATAACCCCCAGCATATATGGTAACTCCATAACATTTTTTTTAGAATTTCAAAAATTTTCATCCAATCACATCCTAAAATAATCATTTCCATTGTGGAATATAAGTAAACATAATTGATTTTATGAAATCAGTTATAAACCTTTACATCCTATTATAGTCATTATTAAAGAATATATAATGCATCTATAAATTAGTTGGATTGGTGGATATCATCCACACAAAAAAATCATCACGAACCAATTCTGATAGCATCAATAAATAATTCTCTTTTTAACTTATAATACTTGTGAGTAATAATCCCCTTTTTTGTAACATGACATGTTTTGGTATTAAAAAAATTAATATTAGGGTTGTTACATGCACCATCATGTCTAAAAAATGATACATGCATTTTTTGATCATGTGGCTCTATTATTTTTTCCCATAAATATTTTCATCTTACATTGACAAAAACATATGTTTTTTATCATCTCATATAATAGTGATTCCAATATTTATTATAGTCTTCAATAAGTATTTAAATATAGTTATATTTAATTTAATAGTATTTTTATGATGTAAATTACATTAATAAAGTGATGTAAATGATTTATATTTAAAATATCCTAATAAAGATGCTCTAAAACAATGACATACATTATCCCCATGATTGTCTACAAAATATTTTCCTTTAAAATTCCAATAATATTAATCCATTAGTCATTCTTTGAAGATTTAATAAAAATATTATTCATATTAGATACATATAAGGACATTGTTGTTTTTTTTAATATGTGATGTGCATCAAATCTCACTTAAAGAATTTCTCAATGTATTGGGTTTATAATAAAGCCATCAATTATAAAATTGTTATATATTTTTTATTTTATCAACAATTGTTTCTTTAAATCATTTATATGTTGATATGCACATTATTCCCCTATTTTAAATGTAATATCCTCATTGGGAATATCTATAATTTTTTTTTCATTTTTATCTTACTTAATGGATATTTAAGTTGTTATATTCTATTTTGAGTCCCATTAAATTCATTAATATATATCCTTAATGAGAAATTAATTTATTTCTTTCCTTATCATTAAGACTATAAATAATATACATTAAAAATAATCCATGTGTTTTGAATTTCTCACAGCTGTCTATTTCACAAATTCTATCAGGTACCTCATTACATGAAAAAAATTATTATTTATGTCCCTACATAATATATTAAGGAAATTATTTTATTTTTTTAAATTTGTTTTGAATTAGAAAAGTAGTAGTATATTGAGAATATCATAAACCAAACATCTTCTTTAGAGTTGGATATACTTCAATTCATCACTCATAATAGAATTTGGATACAATAATTCCCCACATCTATTATACCATTATGATATAAACATTATTATAATAAGAAACCCTCATGTTTATCTAACGGATTTCCATTTCTCACCATTTCCTATTCTATTTTTTATGTGAGCCAAATTCCCAATGATATTAAATTGATCACAAATATATCATGATATTTCAATATTCATGTCATATTTATGACTTCTCCTTCAAACATATTCAATTATATCATTAACTATTTTTATCAATCTATCAATGATTTCAGACGTCTTCTCCACTTTGATCTTGATATCAAAAATTTTATCAATGTTTTCAGAATTTTATATGTTGAACTTGTTAATTTTAACATTTAACACATATTATTATTCTTATTAATAATGCATATAGTGTTTATATACCTTTATTATAATTTTATTCAATTTTTTCCATTATAAATTTAAATTTCATCATGTTTAGATCCATATTCAATATTGTGTTAAAAAATCCTTAACATAAACATCTTCAACCATTACATGTACCTTAATTTGTGGCATTTTGTTCAAATGTTTATATTTTTTTATTAATTTTTATCCATCTATTTATCTCTCTTATATTTATTATATTTATATTTTATTGTGATTGAATAATGTTTTTCAAAGTAAAAAATTCTACAAAGAATCCATATTTAATTTTAATTATTCAAATTACATTATTATAGGTACCCCTTATTCATTATGGAGCATCTTGGGAAATTCATTAATAATATGAATAACCATTCTATATAATTATAAAAAAATTGAATACTTAAATTTCCCCTTTTCATATTATAGGAAAATAATAGTATTACATAGCCAACTACCTACTACTATTTATTACTCATAAATCATCACTTCTTTATTGACTCAATTTCTATTTCATAAGATCTTTTAATTTTTATAGGGTTTTATTGGTCAGTATTTCTATTATATTCATTGATAATGTTATATCAAATATTTATTGAGATATTCTTTGTATCATTTTACTTTAAATCTTTACATGAAATTTTGGGAATAATATTTTCAATAACCTCTTTATAATCATGACACCATATATGATTTCAACATGTTCAAAATTATTCAACACAATGTTATTAACCATGTCAAAGAACACATCATTTAATAAACTGGTCACATCTATAATTCTATATTCTTATTCCATTTTACTTCATGAAACAATTTTTTCACCATTGAATCATTATGAAAAATATATAAACACTTCTCCCACAAGGTTCTAAAAAATTTACACAGTTTTACCTTAATGAAGATTACAATGGAACAATATCCAACAAATGTGTTTATTCACATGGAATCAACAAATATAAATTGATATGATCCATTTTCATGAGTAAACCACTCATGAAATTCATTCAAATTTGATAAATTATAGTTGCGTATATGTTCATTTACAGTGATCAAAAGTAGTACGTAATATTATTTTATATAAATAAAATTATGTCTATCAATGTTAAAATTTACCCTTTAACTAAAAACCACTTCACCAACTCCCAAAAAAGGAATTAATATTTATAATTGAAAGTAGAGTTCATATTTCAACTAAATCCAATCATCCTACCCTCATAATCCTATTTGGATTCACATAATGTAAAATGTTGTGAGAGGGGTGGGGGATCATCAGTGAATGTCAATTTCAAATGACACGTTCCAAAAAATTATGATTATTAGAAAACGATATTCCTCACTAACAATGAATATATTAATTAAAATAAAATAAAATATAATTTTCTTTGTTCACCAACACATTACAATATTAATGGATACCAAAAAAGATGATTTATAAATGTTTCCAAATCCACTATAGCACACTACTTGTTTATTTATTCAAAAAAGACTCATTATCACTCTTGGTATACAACAACATTTTAAAATTAATGACTCACTACTATCCCAAACATTATAATAATTCACTACACATTTGGAGAATATGTTTATCCATTGGAATAATGAATATATTATACCATTGTTGGTATAATATTATTCTCTATCATTCTTAGTATAGTGAAATCTCTTCTGACATTGACATAAATTGTCAATGGAATCTAAAAATATTATAACTTTTTCAAAATAAACCTATATATATTTCATTTAATTACTCTATCCCACTACAATATTTCTTTATCTATGTGAGAAGTTTTTCATTTAATCAGAAATCATCGTCTTCCCATTTATAAAATTATATTATTCCAATATTAATTTTAGGAAAATTCATCCAACAATATCATCAAAAGACAAGTCCATATATCTAAATTTAAATCCAAAATCATAATTTATATATATGAAATGTAATATTAGATTTATCATGGTATTGACTCAACCATGATGTGTTTTTTGAAATCTAGGATTTATTTTTCTATGAAATAATAGGATTTAAAACACATGGATTTCAAATCATGTTATCTCCAAAAAACCTAATATATATATTTTTTAAACATATCTATCATAGATACCCTATAGATTAGTGTCATAAAAATATAATGTTTTGTTATCATTAATTGTTCTCTATATAATAAAAATGTCTGAAAATCTCTTGATAGTTACTTGTCCAATATGATTCATTATAACTTAGTTGGTTTTCCATCAACACTAGATATAGGGATTCCAAAAACTTTTCTCTCTAAAACATATTAAAAAATCCTCATGATGGAATCTTCATTCCAATTTATTGAATGAAACCTACACCATATCGATATTTTTTATACATGTGTTTTTTTAGAATACATTATAATGTGTAATAATAGACTATAATTAGTACTATAACATGTAACAATTCAGCTCCCAATTTTGAAATCAAAAATAAGAAATAAATTATGAAATAGTAAACAGTAATTATAAATACTAATATTATTGAAAAATATATCTAAAAAAATATATATTCAATATATTTTAATAAATCACGGTTTAGACCATAATTTATTCTATGTTAGAAAAGATGTTGTTTTTTTAGTTCAGAAAAAAATACACCAAATAAGCATTAAATGCAATTTATGAATCTCATAACCATGTATAATGAATTATTAATGATAAAAAAAAATTATGATTTAAATTAAAAATTGTTAATAAAATTCACATAATATTTTTTATTTATTTGAAGTAGTTTAGTTGATGAAAATTGTTATGACATGAGGAAGAGAATGAGGGATGCGATCGTGGTTATATCATATTTTTTGTCCTCCTTATTTATTTATCCTTTATTTTTTCATGGAATTAATAAAATATATTTAATGTCTTAATTAGTTCCTTTTTTACCTACAATTTTTTAATTATTATTATTTTATTATTTTTATATATGGTTGTGACCTATCTGATTAGACATTGTTGACTTTGTTGATATTATCATTATATTCCATAATATTTTAGGATTTGTTTTATAAATGTATATTGTTGGTAGGAGTAGAGTACTCAATAGGGGGTGGATTGAGTATCTATAAAAAATTTCTATTTGAAATGTTTCGTAAAAGGTTCCCCAAGAAAAAATAAATATTTCCCAGTTAATTAAGGTAATACGGTTATGAAAGTTTAACTGTGAAAATAAATTCTCATAAGATTTATTAATTCTCAGTCATCACAATATTAGTAATTGATAATGATTTGTATGCTATTCAAAAAAAAGGAAAAAAATTATAACTTTTGTCCAAGATTAACTATCAAATGTAAATATACTAATTTATGAACTATAATGTAAAACAGATAATACTAAAATAAACAACACATTGGATATAAAACAAGTGGTTTAGTCTCATGACGAGTCCTAATCCACTTCACTTGGTGATCACCTTATACCAAGTAGTTTATATTAATAAATTTTATCCACACCTTGAATCAGGATAACGAAGAGTGCAAAGGACTATCTAGGACACATTGCCTATTCCATAGTTCATCGTGGGTATAAACTACCAGGTCACACAAGGACGTATTCCACACTTTTCTTGAGGGATTAAAAAAGTGTAAAATGAGATGAGATGAAGGATATCCTATATCCATCGGTTTAGTGTACGAGACAATGTGAGTTTTAAAGCATAGACACATACACTAATCGAATGAAAAAAATAATACACAATAGAGAAAAGATGATGAGATAAGGTTATAAGTGCTCTGAGTGTTATTATATACTTCTATAGACTTATATTATTAAGCATATGCAATTGTTGAGTCCTCTTATGATAAATAGAGTATCTCATGTCTGGTTCTCTTGTTTCATGTTAGATCTATAACATTTTATTCATGGAATTTGTATTGCAAATTTATTGTTGACTCTAATATATGGTATCACAGCTTTTGGATTCTTGAATGATTCATGTGTTCTTCAGATGTATTTAGTTGCATCTGTCGGTTCTGTTCTCAAGAATGGTCGTGCAACTTTTTATCTTCCACCACTTGTTTCAGTCCGCCCTTTTCATTTTTTTTCATATAGTGCATGTGTTGGAGCTAATAGGATGCATGTATTCTATCCCTCATACATCGTACTCTTAGGTGACATTTCACAAATGAAATATCAATCATGAAAGTGCATTTAAAAGACTCAAATATTACTATTAGAAATTAATTTGAAAATGGTAAAATTGAATAAAGAATGGTTTCACAATCTGCCTAAAAATGGTGTCACTTGGAAACAATGTCACCACAAAACCATGTCTTCTTCTTGGACTTTGAGCTATGAGTTAATAATGAAGGATTTTTTTATTGAGATCCGGAATAAGTAGAATATATGTCGTTTTAGGATCACTGTTTCCGATCACGATGTTTGGGGTATAGTGTCTGCGTCACGGTGTCAGGTCATGGTGTCTGGTCATGGTCTCTGGTCGTCGTGTCTGGGCCCATTGCCAGAAAACTAGAACTAGTGGTAGAATCTCAGTTATTCAGAAATATCCAAATATTTGTATATAGACTAAAGCATTAATATGTACATAATTAATTAGACTTAATCATTCATAAAATAAATTCATTATAAAAAATAATTATAATTTTAAAAAATAAGTCATGATTTATAGGAATCATGATCATGAGAAAATTTATTTAATGAATTAAGAAACCAACCATCTATACACATGAATGGAAATAGATTAAACAGTATTAACAATATTTTTAGGATATATATGATTTTTGATCATTATTACATGATTAAAATAGGATAAAAAAGATCTGGAAGATGTATATGATTTATGATCATTAAAACATGATTAAAAAGGAGGAGTTCAACAATATCCCCCTTTTATGATCACAAATCATATGAGTGAGATGTCTATTCATAGTGTGTGTTTCTCACCCCTTTTTGGGATTATAAAAAAAAGAGTACTTTGGGAAATATAATAATAGGAAATAAGAGTTCAATTTTCATTATATGGGGAAAGATGATCCATTAAAAATAGTAGGCAACAAAAAATAAAAAAATATCCCTATCAAAAGATGGGGTTCACTGTTCTTCATCACTGGTTGAATACTCTTTTCCCTTTGCTTCAAAATCAGGATAATCCACATGAGTAGAGGTATATGTTGGAGAAGGGAGAGAACCGACTGTCAGAGAGGGAAGTGGGAGACCTTTAAAAACAGAGCTGGCCAAGTTAGGTTTGGTGGAAGAGTGAGGTAATTGGTCGTAATGAATAATAGGTCTGATTTGACCTACAGCCTAATAGAAATAAATAGACGTAGATACAAAGGTATTGGATGGGGAAGGAGGAAAACCAGGCTGTAAGGGTTTAGCTGTAGTATCCACAATAGAAGTACCCTTTACATAAAGATAATGCCTCAATAACTTGATGAAGTCCGCAATAAACTCACGACCATACTACATATCTTTCTCAAAGTCATATTTGTTCTCCATGAACATGGACAACAAAGGCGTGGAATATTTCATTATTTTAACATGAGTTTTGAGTGCTTATGTGAGAGGAAAAATTTTCAGATTCTCTATAATGTAAAAGAATTGGTTTGTCAAATCATTCATAGAGAAAACCTGATTGAATTAGACATCCAACTTCTTTGTAATTAATTTTTTAGCATCATTTGAAACCAGGGAATGAATTATTACCAAATCATGAACTATGTTACTATCCTAGATAGTAACTTAGCACTAATTGATGTTATTATTAAACTACCATTCTTAGAAGATCGCTATCAACGATGTGCTGAGATGACTTTCTAGATGAAATAAAAGCTATAACAACTGATGTAGGGGACATTAGTAGATTCAGAACATTCTATAGACATCTAGTTTACTCATGAGACAAATTCATGAGACCAATAACAAACTCACGCATTTCTGGAACTATTTTTTTTGTATTTCAGAATACTTGTCAGCTAAGGTAGTTCGGTTAGTTTGAATTAAAGAGACAAATTATTGTGTAATCTAACCACTAACATCCTAAACTGGATGCACAACATGATCTGTTCTTGTTTTGAACACTCTCTACATATCATCAATCGTAGCTCTGAGAGACTTAAATTCTTCACCTAGCTATTTTTTATTATTTATGACCACTTAAATTTCATGAAGTATATATAGCTGAATCTGCCATATGATCTTTTCTAATAGTAGAGAAGCGTCTCTTTCACTTAGGTTTTTATATGAGTACATTGACTGTTCATGATATTTTCAACTCTAGCCAAAAAAGTAGCTCCAAAGGCTTTTAAATCAACCTTACTCTCTATGTTATAATGTCCTCTTCAAGGTTCAAGAAAAAGAAATGAGATATGATCTGGTTCCTTTGAAATGTTAACTTTAAGAGAAGAGACGTGTTTCAATTTAAACAGAATAGACTGATTTATACCTTTAAATGAGGCTTCTTGGGAATAATTCACTTCATAGTAGATGGTGAATTTATACCATGTATCCACAGTTCCTTGATCAACTAGATTATAAATTTCAACACTTCTTAGATTAGGGTGTTGTTTCCCCACAACAAGTGCATCACTCACAAGACTATGATATTTAGTTCTATGACCTATTTCCAAATTTTCATCCCCAATAGCTTCAACCATATCTTTTTGAGCCAAATGAAAGGCTTTCTCAATTCATTTCTCATCATATGGGATAATATCATGGATAAAATGTTCCTATATATATTCCTCTAAATCAGATTCATTCTAAAGATAAATATCTTCTTCTAGACAAACATTAAGAATATACTTTTCCTTTACCTTTACAATATTCACTTCTCTAGAATCACATTCTTCTTCCAAAAAAAACAGTTCTTTTAGGAATATGTACTTTTTTCCAGCTATTACATGAGTAATAGGTCCACTATCTTCTTTATCTAGGAAAATTTACACTATAGTTGCAATAAACTCTTATTCATCCTCCTCAACAGGATAGTCAACAATTTACTTTGGTTCCAGACCAGGATTAGAAATGGACTTAGGTCTTGGAGAAAGGTCAA
Organism: Viscum album; assembly: GCA_963277665.1. Taxonomy (NCBI): domain Eukaryota; kingdom Viridiplantae; phylum Streptophyta; class Magnoliopsida; order Santalales; family Viscaceae; genus Viscum; species Viscum album. Next base: position 1,471,716,793 of record OY728161.1, read on the forward strand.
CTAGGCTGAACATTTCATAAACTCTACCAGAATCCACAACCACTTTTTTCATCCATATATTCGAACTGATTTCAATCCTTTTGACTATAACATTTGAGATGAAAAATTCATAGTCCTTAATGACTCCTTCATCTGATCCAACCAACCCTTTATCATAAATCATAGAAGATATTAACTATGAGTAGGACAAGGAGGTTAAATTTGAGGTCATCTTTATCAACTCACACATATGATGTATAACATACATAAATAGGATAATATTTTTTCCATTATTAATAATATATATCTAAAATACATCATGATACTTAATTGTAGCAAAATATCCTTTTCATGGACTAATTATATTCTAAAAAAACATGAATAATAATCATGTTTCACCATCTAGCTCAGCAGAAATGGATCTTCTCTTTGTTTAATTTATAACTATTCTTCCAAAATATTCTTATTAAAATATGATCTCACTTAGAGGAGGAGGACCTCTCTAGTAGTCCTCAATAATTACTTCATGTGGTATCCTTAGGCAATCAGCACATAACCTCGAAGAAAAGGTACATCACTGGCCAATGATCCAGCTTCTCCCAACAATACCATCTTCTCTATCAATTGAGAATTGAAGGAACTACTACTACTGAGAAGCTAGCATGGGGTAAATCATCATATTATACTTTGTGAACAAATCTATAGATCCCTTATCTTTCATAACATTCAACACTATAGATTTACATGACTGTATCCACTTAGGGATGACTTCCTTTTATAGTACCATGGTTCTGTCAACAAGGTTCGGATTCATATGAACTTTGGGAACTATCTTCTATCAGATTATCATCTTTTTCTTTTATATTCACATATTAGGATTAGAAGAAGATGAGTGTTTCATTCTGAGAATTCAACAAAGATTCAATATTGGGAGAGAACTATAGGGTTGAAGGAAGGATTACATTTTCAGAGAAGAGAGCTCGAGTGTAGAAAAGAGTGAATCCACTATCATTTTGATCATTTAGGGATATCAAGCATCTCATGTTCACGATAGTGGGAATGTAAAAGAATAAAATAATCAATCACTTCAATGTGGGTTATAATATGTAAATAAAATGTACAAGTATCTTTATGGTGAGACAAGAACAAACTTTCACAGTGAGAATGTAACAGGTTGTCACTGTGTCATATCTATTATTTGACTTTAAAATGATGTGACCGTATTGATTGAAATAGTTTTTTCCATAAAATAACCAAGAGATATTAACTTCAAGACCGTAAACATGAAACAACAACTTTTACAATAGTTAAATATAGAACTGTATGAGCTAAGCAGTAATCTTAAGATAGTGACTTGTGAAACATTAAACTGTGAAACAATAAGTTGTGAAACAGTACAATTACAACTTAAGACTTTTAATTACAAATTCATGTATGATGAAATCTATTCTTTCATAATATAATGGTTTGGTGAATATATTAACTAGCTGTTATTTAGTTCCAATGAATTCCAATGTGATATCACCATTTTGATATTGGTTTCTCAAAAATTGATGTCTTGGATCAATATGTTTTATCATAGAGTGTGAGATATGATTTTTTCAAGATTTTAATATCACTTTTACTATCACAAATTAAAGGTGAATTCTATAATTGATATCCATAATCAAGTTATGTGCATTTCAACCAAAAAATTTGTGCACAAAAACTAACAGTAGCTATGTACTCATCTTCACCAGTAGATAATGAAACTGAGTTTTGTTTCTTACTACACAATTATATTGAAGACTTTCCAAAATAGTGACATGCTATAGAGGTTCTTTTTCTATCTAACTTAGAACCACCGAAATCAACATCGAAAAAACTAACTAACTCAAATGATTGTCCTCTTGGATAAAATAGTTCTATAGTGGGTGTATGATTGAGGTATTTGAAAATCCATTTAACGGCATTTAATTGATATTTCCTTGGGTTTTCATGAAAACAAGGACACATACTTTAATTAAACATAATATTAGATGGAATAGAAGTTATGTAATGTAATCTTCTAATCATTCCTCTATAAGTGGTTTGATTAACAGATTTTCCATCTTCATTAACATCCAACATATATGTAGTACTCATTGGAGTGTCACTACATTTAGTGTTATCCAAGACATACATTTTTATATGATCTATTGTATATTTTATTTGATATAAAATAATACCCTCATAATTTTTAATGATTTGAAATCCAGGAAAGAATTTTAGTTTACCCAATTATATCATTTCAAACTCAATTTCCATCATTTTGGATAACTCAAAACATAAATAAATATTTGATAAACCAAAGAAAAATATCATCTACATAAATTTGAAATACTAAAACATCATTGAAAATTCATTATAAAAAATGGTAGGATCGTCTATACCTTTTTTAAAACCTTTAGAAATAATAAATGTATTAAATCAATCATACCATGCTCTTGGAGATTGTTTTAAACCATGTAAAGATTTTGATAATTTAAAAACAAGATTTGGAAAAAGATGATTTGAAAAAAACCAGGGGGTTTCTCGACAAAGACATTCATAACTATATACCCAATTAAGAATGCAATCTTAACATCCATTTGATATAGTTTAAAATTTCGATGTGAAACATAAGAAAGTAGTATTCTGATTACTTTATGTCTAGTTACTTGTGAAAAGGTTTCCTCATAGTCAATTTTTTCTTCTTGACTATAGCATTGTGCATCCAATCTATCATTGCTTATAATTATTTTACCATCTTCATCTAACTTATTTATAAACTCTCACATAGTGTCTATGGTAATTATTTATTTGGATCAGTCATCATGTTTCCAGACTTTGGAATTTTCATATTTATTATGTTCTTCTTTCATATCCATCACCCAAAATTCATCATTGATAGAATCAATAATGTTTTTAGGTTCATGTTGTGATAAAAAAAATTATTTTCAAGACAATTTTTATGATAATCTCTAGATTGTGTTCCTTCATATAAATCTCTTACAAATGCATCTAAAGTATGTTCCTGAAGGTTTCTAACAACTGTAGATCAAGGACTAGTGATTTTAGGTTCTTTAACAAGTTTGGGTTTATTATGAGTTGAATATAAATAATTTGTATAACTATATGTTTTTATATAATACTTTACCCAATGGTTATAGTATTTGGAATTGATGTCCTTATTTGACACATCATACTCCTGGTTATCTAGAGTGGTCTTAGGCTCATGTGGATCTGTAATATCAAATTAGACATGGACAGTGTATTCCACACATTTAGTTATTTTTTTAAACACTATATATTATTTATTAGATATTTAATATCCTATAATGATTCGTTCCTCACTATTGTATGAGAATTATTCAAGATGTCCTTATAATTAAGTATAAAGACTTTGCAACAAAAAATTGAAGTTTCAAACTTTGGGTTTTCTATTGTTCCCTAACTCATATGGAGTTATTTTAAGAATGGTTATAATCAACACTCTCTTAATAATATATAATTCATTATTTATAGCTTTAACCCAAAAATAAATAGCTATGTCATATTCATGAAGTGTGGTTCTTGTAATCTTATGGACTGTTTTATTTCTTCTATCTACAACTCTATTTATTTGAGGTGTTCTATGGGAGGATAAATTACATCAATATAAATTTTGAGATAAAAAGGAGTAAAACACTTTATTTTCAAAAACGAAACCATGATCATTTCTTAAGGATTTAATTATATGTACACTAAGATTTTCTACAGTTTCAGCATATTTGATTAAATTAGAGCAAGATTCACATTTGTGATCAAAAATGAAAGTCCAAGAATATCTTGAAAAGTCACCTAAAAGAACATAAAAATAGTGATTCCCATTTAATCAAGAAATTATAGATATTAGAAACTAATCCATGTGAACCGATTTGAGAGGTTGAGAAGTTGAGAATTCATTCTTTGGTTTGGTGGAAATTTTGTATTTCTTTCCCTATTGTCAAGGATGACACACTTTATCATTCAAAAACATAGGTTTGGGTAGATATTTGACTGAGAATATTCTAGTTATATTTCTAAGGGATTGAATATTATAGTATCCTAGTCTCTTATGCCAAAGCCAAGACTCATTGTTAAATACACATAAACATGAATCATTTTAAGAAACTAATAAATCTATGTTAACATCGTTTATATTTTCATTTCTCAATGTAGAAAACACTAATTCATCTTTATAATTAAAAACATTTCAAGAATAATTTTCAAATTAATCATTAAATCCATCATCATATAGCTGTGAAATACAAATTATATTTTATTTTAATCCATAAAAAAAGTAATTTAGAAATTAAAAATGAATATTGTTACTGATTTGGAGAAGGCCAATGACTTTTCATTTTGCATTGTCCCGAAAGGTGAAATTTCTACCATAAATTTATATTATGTTATTGAATCATGAATAGTTTCATTTCATGAATCATGAACACCCACCATCCATGTACTATATGCATTTACAATATCTCATTAAGCAATATTCTTAAAAAAAAGTCAAATAAAAAAAGTATTTGGTACCAATATATGTTTGGGTCTAGTAATATTAGTGACTAGAGACTTTGAAACCCACAACCTCTTGATAGGTTTCCAATAAGAATTATTTAATGTGCATGAAATATAAACTCAATTTGGCCTAGTAAATCTTGAAATAGTAAAGAGTGTATCATAATTTGATCTAGCTGAATTTTTTCCAGAACTAGCAGTAAAGTTGTTTGTCCAAGACATAGAAAAAAATGACCATTCCAAAAATTCTTTTACTAGTTTGATAGCTAATAGCAGTATTATATTTAGGATAAATATGTTTAGAAAGAATTTGTAAAAAATTATCATTAGTATTAGTAAAATATTCATTGTCCTTTTTCAATTTCTAATTTGATAGCTACAGTTCATTGTTTTTTTGAGTAATTAAGCTGTTTTATCTCATTCTAGAGTAGGTTCATATTTAAAAGTTTTGTTAAGAAAATACTATTTTAATAAAGACTTGTATTTATGTTTTTGTTAATTAAATGAACCCTCAAATATATAACAGAATTCAAAAATTTATTCTTCATACATATTCTCATACTCAATTTCATCTCATGAATAATAGGAAATTTGTATAGGAGATTCCAATGTTTCCTCAAATGTTTTTTTTCATAAAACACATACTGGATTTCCTTTAATATTCATCATGTGAAGATTACGAGTCACTTGAACTATCCTCATAAGCACTCCTCATTGACTTCATTTCCATTTTATAATTTTTATATATTCCCTGATATTTCTTTTTGTACTTGAGCATGGGATGTTCATCCTTTACATGTACCTTTCTATTACATTCATATCATAATCTCTCATCATACTTGTCACATTTTTTATGATCTTTCTTCCAGCTTCCCTTTTGATCATATCTTTCTTTGATGTTATGTTTTCGGAAAAACTTATTTATCTTGTAAAATATCGATATCCTTTGGGCTAAATAATCCATCTCCTCATCACATTTAAGAGATTATTTTTCACCATTGGAACATTCTATAAAGACTTCAAATTTCCCAATTTCATTGTGTTTAGAGGTGGTGGTATTAGATTCTACAGATTTTATTTTGTGTTCATTCTCGTCTTCCATGCTTTCATTCAGCTCCTCTTCAATCATCATTAGATTCCCAATGATTTTATTTGAAGGTAACTTGATGATGTTACATTACTCTATAATAGATATAGAGGTTATTCCACATCTATCCGGTAGGCATATTATAATCTTAATGATTATTTCTTTGGAAGTTACTTTTCTTCCTAGATAAATAATTGTGTTGAAAATTTCATTGAGCCTGAGATACATGTTATAGATAGAATCATCATGTTTTATTTTAATGTTATAATTTTTAATAGTATACATATTATGTATCATTTATTTTACATTAGAATTTCCTTTATTTGAAAGGGACAAAGTAACCCCAATTTCATGGGTAGTTTTATATGAAAAAAATCTGTTAAATTCCTCATCTACTAAAGATTGATATAAAACATTAAATTATTTGAAATTGTTATTGTAGGTAGTCCTAGTTGGGTCATCCCAAGTGATTCTATCATTATCAGAAATCATATAATCATCTATAATTGATGACCAAATTTCCAAACCAATACATTCTAAATGCATTTTAATTTTAATTTTCCATTGGGCATGACCGGTTCTATTAAAAAATGGTGGACCATTTGTTGAAGCACATTCCAATATATTATCCATAACAAACAAATAATTTTGAAGAGATATAAATTTATAATTAATATACATTTACATATCATTAATGTAATACTAAAATCATAGTTTAATAGTTTTAAAAACTGAGTCTTAACAAGAATAACATAGTCCTTTGATACCAAATGTTGGTCGGAGTATAGTAATGATGACGGGGGTGAAATGAGTATCTATATTAAATTTTGTTTAAAATTATTTCATAAAAGGTTCTCCAATAAATATAAATATATCCCAGTTAATCAAGGTAATATAGTTATGAATGTTTGACTATTCATATAACTTCTCAAATGATTGATTAATTCTCAATAATCTCAATATTATTTATTGATATTACTTTTTGAGATATTCTAATAAAAAAACAATTAAAATTTTTATCCATGATTAAATATCAATGTAAATCTCATGGTTTCTAAATTATACATTAAAAAAAGTGAAACTAAATTAAACAACATAGTGGATATAAAACAATATGTTCATTCTCATGTTGAGACCTAATCTACTCCACATGGTTATCACCTTCCACCATTCATTTCATATTAATATACTTGATCCACAACCTTGATCGTGGTAAAAAATAGTGCAAAGGACTATCCAGGTCACACCACCTCTTCTTCTATTCTACGTGGGTAGAATATACTAGGTCACACATGGACCTCTTCCACACTTCTCTGTGGGAGAAAACATGTGTAAAAAATATGATAGGAATGTCATATTGTATCCTTCAGTATAGTGTAAGTGACAATGTGTGTTTTAATAGAGTCACACATACACTGACTGAGGGTTAAAATAAGAATCAACAGAGAAAAGTTGTTGATATAAGGTTAGAAGTTCCTTGAGTGTTATTCAATGTTTCACTAGACATCTAGGATAAAGCAAATTCCAGTATCGAGTCTTCTTGTAAGAAACAGTGTATTGCATGCCTGGTGCTCTGGTTTCTAGTTAGATCCTCCTCGTGTTCTTCATGGAGATTGTATATCAAATATGTTCTTGAATATGATCTATGGTATCCCATATTTTGGATTTGTGAATGATTTCAGTGTTCTTCATATATATCTTTTTTCATGTGTTTGTTCATTTCTCAAGAATTCATGTGCTTCTACTACTCTTCCACAACTTGTTTCAGGTTAACACATTTCTTTTTTTCATGGAGTTCAATTTTTGGATCCGAGAAGATGCACATATTCGATACCTTGTACATCATACTGTCAGGTGACATGTATATAAATAAATATTAATTATTTTAGTGCATTTAAAATAATCAAATATTAACTTAATAAATTTAAATGAAAATGAAAAAATAGATTAATGGATGGTGTAACAGTCTATCAGGAAGCGGTGTCACCAGGAAATGGTTTCACCACAAAATGATGTCTTCTTCTATGGCTTTGAGTGGTGAGAGTGTTATGTTGACATAGTTGTATATATATGAAGAACCGATTGCACAGATGCAGTGTTAGGATCACAGTGTCTAGTCACGATGTCTAGGTCATGGTTTCTGGGTCATGGTGTCTGGTCACGGTGTCTGGAAATGGTGTCTGGTCACTATGTATGGGTCCTTTTCAAGAAAACCAGAACATGTGGAAGACAAACAGTTTCTCAGACATATCCTAATATTTTTATATAGACTTAAGAATTAATGTTCATATAATTAATTAAATTGAATCATTAATAAAATAAATTCATTATAAAAAAATTAAATATAGTTTACAAAAATCCTTCATGATTTATAGGAATCGAGATCATTAGAAAATTTATTTAAAGGATAAAGAAACCAACCATCTTTACACATGACTATAAACATATTTAATAGGATTTAGAATATTTGTAGGATGTATATGATTTTTTATCATTAAAACTTGATTGAAACAATATTAACAAGATTTGAAGGATGTGTATTATTAGTGATCATTCAATAATGATTAAAACATGATGAGTCCAATATATATGAGTAAACATATGGAAAATATGATAATTTTTTGTGATAAATTATGTATTTTAGATGTTATCATTTTATTACATTGAATTATGAGTTGAAAGAATATTTACAGCCTTTATTTTTAGGAAATAAGAATATACATATTTCAGTCATAGATCTATTGGACTTGACATAATACTTATATTACTAGTATGTTTCATCTAGGTGTACATGTATTCGATTACATGAATGCATGTTGGTATGATGATATTTAATGAGAATGTGTGTTTTATGTTTTATATGTTTTATATGTTTTTTTGATGTCATAATTTCTATGAACATGAATCTAGTTGATCACCATCACTCGGTGAGTCATGTTGAGAGGGGGAATCCTAAAAGGTCATTGGACACACACCCTACCTATGTTCCTGAATCAAATTTAAAAATATATGGGTTTAGAAATAAAAATTATTAAAAATTTCTTTATTGTTTTAATATGTAAAAATGTATTTAGAACAATAATGTTTTAGAGGTTGGTTATTCTTCAAAATATTGTCTTGTGATTCAGGAAAGAGGTCAACATACATTTTTTTGGTTTTTATAAAATATGTGTATAGGATAAGAGGGAAAACTTGTTATTTATTTATGATTTCAAATTTATGTAGTGTATTTTTATACTTAAATGTATATATATATATATATTTAATATATAATTTTTAATTTTATATACTAACTAAATAATTCCAATTTTAGCTCCCTATTTTATTTCGGTAGGTTTTGGTTATGTTTGATATATGACAAGATATCCTGAATTTTTTGTAGAGTTAAAATGTTAAGACCTATAAATATCAATGAAATTTTCTTTTCATAATTTTCTTTGGAATTTTACAAGAACACAGTTTCTGACGGCACCTGATTCCGAGGCCTGGTGTGCCCAGAATCATTTTCCGAAGTTTGGCTCGGGTACGTTCAGTGAACGGACGAGCGGGTTTTTCTAACTTTTGAACCGGTTCCCGGAATCGAATTCTAAGTGCACCGATGGAATCGCAACGCCGGTATTTTCTTAGAAACGCCTCTTCCGAAGTTGTGTTTGATCGGTTGTGGTTTTTTAATTTTCGGGCTTAATGTTAAGAAATAAAATAATTGTACGAAAAACATTATTTTATTTCACTTATGCCACTTGAAAGCCACTTGAAGCCACGTAAAAGCAGCTTCAGCTGAGTTGATATGGATAAGGTGATATCCAAAAATATCCTACCCCCATGATAAGATATTTGTTGGGTGGGGCCCGTACGATCCCCGCCGTTTCTTTTCCGCTAAGTAACGCACCCGCGAAAACCCGTCATTATGAAAGTCAGCAGACGCGTTTTCTTAAATTCATAACGCACCATTTACATGGGTAGTTTTGTTCGAGAATTAAATGGGAAATTTCATTCGTTGAATTAATTCTACGAATTAATGGGTCGTTACTTACCTCTTATTCGTTTGTTGGCGTAATAATAAAATAAGACCAACACGACATTTGGAGGATTACTCATTGAGAGGTTTTTGGCAGAGGTTGTTGTGCCTTCACCATTCTTCGCGAAGAACGCGAAGAACGCAAAGAACGCGAAGAACACCGGCCTCCGATGAAGAACGCCGAACCCGCGGAAATCGACGATGCGATGCCGTGTGCCGCGATGCCGACGTTTCCTCTCCCGCGACATTCTTCTGCGACGTTCCTTCCTCGGCGACAAAAACCATCGATCATCCATTGAGGTGAGGGTTTCGGATTTCTTTTAAATTTTCCTTTGTGGTTTCGAAATCATGAAAGATTTAATTATTATTAATTAAATCTTTTTGTTCTTGAACCTCAGAGTTCGTCAACGCGACCCCCTTCCGCGACGACGCGACGCCGGATACCGCGACGACGCGATGATCCCCAATTACGCGAAGAACCTACGGACGACGACTTGATGAGGTAGGGATTTTATTTGGAAATACTCCTTTTATATTTTCCTATGAACGTTTCTTTAAAATTAAAGAACCCGATTCATATGAACAATTTTAATTTATTTAAATTGTTGTTTCATGTGTTGAATATAATTCTCCCGTTCTTTTTATCTAACGTGGAGGGTGCGGGCCAAATGAACACGGCCCAACATCCCTCCGTCGTTCTTTGTTGTTGTGCGAATTTGGAGGGAGACGGAAAATCGTGACGCAAGGGCGTTTTGATGATCCCGCAGTGAAGAACGGAACCCGAGACAAACAACGACGCAGACGGGAAGGAAAACGGACCACCGGAGCAACTCCGGTGGCCCGCGGAAGATGCCGGCGGCGCGGGTCATCGGCACGGTGGCGGAGGCAACCAGCGGACCCGCGGCCACGCAGGTCTAGGTTGCCTGCACGGGACGCGGCTGAAGCCGCGTCCGTTTGTCCAGCGCGGCCCCTTCGAGGGCCGCGGCACCTCCAAACCGCGGGGACGGCGCCCCGCGGTGTCCAGCTGCTCGGCTGAGTTGAGCCGGGCCGGACCGCGTCCGGCCGGGTCGGGTCGACCCGGTTCGGCCGACCCAGGGGGGGTTGGGCCGGGTCGGCCCGGGCCCAGACCCCCCGTATTCGGACCATTTTCGTTCTTTTACCTGTAACTTGAGCTACGAACCTCCGAACGACGCGTCATCAGCGGCAACGCGATCCTTGGATCGTGACGGTTGTTTCGATATATAGCGCTCAAGGTTTCAGAATACTTTGGGTTCGGCCGGGTTGGTTCGTACACGAAACCAACCGGGCCCTCGGAGCGGAAACGCTCATATCTTGAGCTACGGACGTCCGATTGATGTGCCGTCGGCTTTGGTGGATTCCCCTATGTGAGATGGATATTTTGGATCACTCCGCCCGAGGTTTGGACATAGGTGGAGTACGGTCGGGTTGGTTTTGCCTTAAAAACCAACCGGGCCCCTCGGACAAAAAAGCCAATAACTCTCAGACCGGGCGTCCGATTGAGGCGCCGTCTGCGACGTTGAGTTCCTGTTGACGATATGGAACTTTTGGATACATCAACTTCGGACATTGTGTCAGTTGATGTATCAGCCTCTCGGCTCATGGAGCGGACCCTCCCGAACGAGCTTGCTATGTGCGGGAACCCTAGAGCTGGCTGCAACTACTGTTGTGACGGCGATGACTGTACAGAGATCCTTAGTGGATTCGTTTGCAACGATGATGAAGACCGTATGGGAATCCTCCGTGTTTTCGGCAGTGACCACTATGGTACATCTTGAGATATATCAACTTCGGACTACATTTCAGTTGATGCATTGACCTCTTAGCTCGTGGAGTGGACCCTCCCGAAACGAGCATGCTGTCTGCGGAAACCCTAGATCCGGTTGAGACTTGACGACAGCTGATCGAATGACTCGGTGTGTTACAGATATCCCGATAGAGGTGCGCATGGTTGTAGCAGCACAGGGGAGCGCTTGGTTGTAGCGACATACCCACGACAGAGGTGCGCTTTGTTGTAATGGCACAGGGGAGCGCTTGGTTGTAGCGGCAGACCCACGACAGAGGTGCACTTGGTTGTAGCGGCATAGGGGAGCGCTTGGTTGTATCGGCATACCCAAGACAGAGGTGCGCTTGGTTGTAGCGGCACAGGGGAGCGCTTGGTTGTAGCGGCAGACCCACGACAGAGGTGCGCTTGGTTGTAGCGTTACAGGGGAGCCCTTGGTTGTAGCGGCAGACCCACGACAGAGGAGCACTTGGTTGTAACGGCACGGGGGAGCGCTTGTTGGTAGCAGCAGGCCCACAGTACCCGATAGGTGGAGAACTACAGCAGTCTAAGGTAAGAAGGAAGCGCTTGGTTGTAACGGCATAACCACTGCACTTGATGGAAAAAGGAGTTTCCTAATAGATTTGGCTTCAACTTCCTGAATGATCCTATGTAGGTCATTGTGGGGGTTAGTACCTACCGATCCTTTGTGGGTCTGATGGCTTAGATGAATCAGTGGCTATATCTGATCATCTCTATCAGCTTTTGAAGAAGTATACCTGTGTGAGCTGAATCCTATGTTACTCTCCTTTGTGGATTGTGTTGAGCTATCCTATGTGTATTTAATTTTTACTCTCATTTGTGGATTGTGTTGTGCTATCCTGTGTGGGTATACGTTTTCTTTCCTATGTGGACTGGGTTGTGCTTGGGATCAGACGTTGGAGCCAAACGGGAATCGTTGTCTTAGGTATATGTATGGGCATATACCTAAGACGTGTCGGATGTTACTTCATGATTGTATCATTCCTTTGTGGATTATCCTTTGTGGATTCTGGGAGACCTTCGGGGGTCTCGGGGTCCCTACTGAGTAGCTTATACTCACCCCTACACGGGGTATGCCCGTACTTCGTTGTGTTGGTTGCAGATGACGGACAACACTGATCATGGTGAAGGTTTGTGGAGAAGGACGGTACCTGGAGGTGGACCACTGGGCGGGACGTACTCAGAGCGGTCAGGTGGACCCGAGGAGCTGTGGAGGCTACCTGTACCCACCCTTCAGGTGGGACCTTTAGAGGACGGCTCGACGCTGCGGCTTTTCTTTTCAGTTTCTGTTTTCCCTTTCAGTTGTATTTTATAGTTGGGCTTGTATTTCCGGCCCCTTTTTCTCATCACAGCTTGTCACAGTTTTTACTTAGTGTTTACTTTTTCACTTGCTTACTCTATGGTGCTTGTTTACTTTTCAAAGGCAATTCATTCACTTTTTCTGGAATTTACTCCATGGTGCTAGTCGCCAGCCCCTGGCCTATGGAAGGCGGGCTTGGGGTAGTCACGACACGGGCCCCGAGGACGGGTCATGACAAATTGGTATCAGAGGTGGTCGGTTCTACCAGAGACTCTGATCATTCTTCTATGTGAAGCAATAGTGTTTAGCATATTGGGTGTGGTTATCAGTCCAGGGAGTCCAGTGTTGGTGCGGCGGCCGACGTATCCGTACACCAGGGCCCTGACTTCTGATTTCTGACTTAATGCCTGAAAACATTGATTGCAAGTGTGTTTCATGTTTTCCATGTGATTACATTATGTTAGCTCACCAGGTATACTGTTATGACCATGGAGAACCTGTTTCCTTTTTCAGGATGGTCCCACGACGGCAGCCAGCTAGGGTTCCGAGCGATGTGCGTGGCGAGAGCCCACCGAGCGTCGAGGACTCGGTACAGGGCCGTTTGACAGCTGAGGCACCGGCGGTACCTATACCCGCCGAGCCACCGATGCTACCAGCCCCAGCCGCTGACGATGCACGTCGCCTTAGTGCACTGCATGAGTTCCAGCGCCAGGGACCGCCCAGGTTCCACGGGGAGACGGACCCTCAGGCCGCTGAGGACTGGCTGGAGGTAGTTTTACGGGTTTTCAGATTAGTGAGGACGCCAGCAGACCTCATGTTGACCCTCACAGCGAGCCTCCTGCACGCGGAAACAGGCAGATGGTGGAGCTTGATGCTCCAAGTGCACGAAGAGACATCTCTCCTCTGGACGGACTTTGAGAGCATCTTCTGCTCCGAGTTAGTCCCAACCACCCTCTGAGAGGTGCGCATCCAGGAGCTACTACAGCTGCGGCATGGCAGCATGACAGTGGCCCAGTACTCGGCGCGATTTACCGATCTCTCGCGCTACTCCACAGATATGGTACAGGACCCGTTCTTCCGGGCCCAGACCTTCGATCAGGTACTCAGGCACGAGATCAGGGCTTTGATGATCTCCCTCAACATTCCGACTCAGGCAGGGGTGTTGGAGCGAGCCCTCTTAGTGGAGAGTTTCCTTGCTGAGTAGTCTCCAGCAGCAGGACCCACCACTTGCTAGCATGCGGCAGAGTCTTCTGCAGCGGGCAGTAGACAGATGACGCAGGGGTCCAAGAGGACTAGACCTAGAGGTGGTCGACAGAATGACTCTGGATCGTTTGTGCGAGGCACTCGGGGTGGACAACGACTTTCCATGAGGGGGCAGTGTTACTCCTACGGCGGGATTGGTCACATGGCTCGTGACTGTCCGACCCGCCATACGGTTGACCAGACGATGGACGAAGGGCCCCCTCAGGCAGAGGAAGAGGTTCGATCAGGGTGGGCCGCAAGGAGCAGGCGGCCATGGCAGGGGAGCTGGTCATGCAGCCGGAGGTAGACGACACTTTAGGGTGTTGCCACCACCACCACCAGGAGGTCCACCCCGACCACAGGGGACATGAGGACATGGGAGAGCTCAGCTTCAGGCAGCTGAGGCCTACAATCATGGAGCTCCGGGAGCATATGGACAGGAGCGGGACTAGCTCCATACCTGGAGACTTTTGTTCATTTTGCTTCTAGTTTTGTTGATGTATGTTTGTAGATTCTTTGTGTCTTGTACATGAGATTCAGAAATAAAAGGCAGCTTTTCTTATGGCATTTACTTCCCTATCCTCTGTTGTGTTATTACTAAGAGGTTCCGGTTTAGACTGTTGACTTGACCCTCACTTGAGAGGTTCCTACTGGAGGAGACCCAATTACCACACACTGATGCCGACAGTGTGACTCAACCCTTGGAGGCGAGAGTAATGGTTGGATCTCTTGGTAGTAGCGTCGAGGCCTTACGAAGTCATCCTTGGTATGGGTTAGTATCATCCATGTCAGGATTGACTGTATTAGGCAAAGAATGTGGTTCATCCAGGGGATGAGACCGAATTTCTCTTATCGGCATGGATGAAATCATAGCAGCTCTTGTTGGACCAGAGGTGGTCTAGGCCACGACAGAGAAGGTCCAGGTCATCCAGGAGCAGATAAGGACAGCTCAGAGCCAGCAGAAGTCTTATGCTGACAGGAGGCGGAGGCCACTAGAGTTCGAGGATGGCGACCACGTCTTCATGCAGGTCTCACATCGACGTTGATTACGGAGATTTGGCCAAGGTGGAAAGTTGTCTACATGCTTCATCGGACCCTTCCAGGTCCTCAGTAGGATTGGCGAGGTGGCTTACCGCCTAGCTCTACCGCCTTTGTATCCCTAGTTTGTGTTGAAGCTTTACGGGGATGTAAATCCCTGTGGTGAGAGTAATGTCAAGACCTGTAAATTTCAATGAAATTTTTTCCCTTAATTTTCATTGGAATTTTACAAGAACGGATTTTCTGACGGCACCTGATTCTGAGGCCCGGTGTGCCCGGAATCATTTTTTGAAGTTTGGCTCGGGTACGTTCAGTGAACAGACGAGCCGGTTTTTCTAACATTTGAACTGGTGCCCGGAATCAAATTCTGAGGGCACCGATGGAATCACAGCGCCGATATTTTCTTAGAAATGCCTCTTCCGGGGTTGCGTTTTCTTGGTTGTGGTTTTTAATTTTCGGGCTTAAAGTTAAGAAATAAAATAATTGTACGACAAAGTTTATTTTATTTCACTTAAGCCACTTGGAAGCCACTTGAAGCCACTTAAAAGTGGCTTAAGCTGAGTTGATATGGATAGGGTGCTATCCAAAAATATCCTACCCCCTTGGTAGGATATTTGTGGGGTGGGGCCCGCACGAGCCCCGCCGTTTCTTTTCCGCTAAGTAACGCACCCGCAAAAACCCGTCATTATGAAAGTCAACTGACCCGTTTTCTTAAATTATTAACGCACCATTTATTTGGGCAGTTTTTTCCGTGAATTAAATGGGCAGTTTCTTTCGTTGAATTAATTCTACGAATTAATGGGTCGTTACTTACCTCTTATTCGTTTTTTGGCGTAATAATAAAATAAGACCAACACAACATTTGGAGGATTACTCGTTGAGAGGATTTTGGAAGAGGTTCTTGTGTCTTCACCCTTCTTCGCGAAGAACGCGAAGAACGCCGACCTCCAACAAAGAACGCTGAACCCGTGGAAATCGATGACGCGACGCCGTGTGCCGTGACGCCGACGTTTCCTCTCCCGTGACGTTCTTCTGCGAAGTTCCTTCCTCCGTGACAAAAACCTTCGATCATTCGTTGAGGTGAGGGTTTCAGATTTCTTTTAAATTTTCCTTTGTGTTTTTTAACTCAAGAAAGATTTAATTATTATTAATTAAATCTTTTTGTTCATGAACCTCGGAGTTCGTCGACGCGACCCCCTTCCGCGACGACGCGACGCCGGATACCGCGACGACGTGACGATCGACAATTCCGCGAAGAACCCGTGGAAGACGAATTGACGAGGTAGGGATTTTATTTGGAAATACCCATTTTATATTTTCCCATGAATTTTTCTTTAAAATTAAAGAACCGGATTCATATGAACTATTTTAATTTATTAAAATTGTTGTTTCATATATTAAATATAATTCTCCCATTGTTTTTATCTAACGCAGAGGGTGCGGGCCAAACGAACACGGCCCGACAACCCTCTACCGTTCTTCGTTGTTGTGTGAATTTGGCGAGTGATGGAAAATCGTGACGCAAGGGAGTTTTGATGATCCCTCAGTGAAGAACGGAACACAGGAGGAACAACGGCGCAGACGGGAAGGAAAACGGACCACCGGAGAAACTCTTGTGGCCCGCGGAAGCTGCTGGCGGTGCCAGTGGCCGGAGGCGGCGGCGCCCCGGCACACTGCTGGATGGGGCCGCCGCGGCTGAAGCCGCGGAGGCCCCATCCAAAGGACCCCCGGCCGCATCGGTCGAGCTCACCTGCACGGGACGCGGCTGAAGCCACACCCGTTTGTCCAATGGGGCCCCTTCGAGGCCCGCAACACCTCCAAACCGCAGGGGCGGCGCCCCGCGGTGTCCAGTTGCTCGGCCGCTCAGCCGAGCCGAGCCAGGCCGGTACGACCGGTCGGGCCGCGCCCTGGCTAGGCCAGACCGGGTCCGGTCGGGTCGACCCGGTTTGGCCGACCCAGGGGGGGTCGGGCCAGGTCGGCCCGGGCCCAGACCCCCGTCTTCAGACCGTTTTCGGTCTTTTGCCCGTAACTTGAGGTACGGGCCACCGAACGATGCACCGTCAGCGGAAACGTGATCCTTGGATTGAGACGGTCGTTTCGGTATATCGCGCTCATGGTTTCAGAATACTTTGGGTTCGGCCGGGTGGGTTCGTACACGAAACCAACCCGGCCCTCGCAGCAGAAACACTCATATCTTGAGCTACGGACGTCCGATTGACGTGCCGTCGGCTTTGGTGGATTCCTCTAAGTGAGACGGATCTTTTGGATCACTCCACCTGAGGTTTGGACGCAGGTGGAGTACAATCGGGTTGGTTTTGCCTTAAAAACCAACTGGGCCCCTGGGACGAAAAAGCCAATAACTCTCAGACCGGGCGTCCAATTGACGCGCCGTCTGCGACGTTGAGTTCCTGTTGACGATACAGAACTATTGAATACATAAAATTTATAATTTTTGTCAGATGATGTATCATCCTCTCAGCTCGTGGAGCGGACCCTCCCGAACGAGCTTGCTGTGTGCGGGAACCCTAGAGCTGGCTACGACAGCAGCTGTGATGGCAATGACTGTATAGTGATCCTCAGTGGATTCGTTTGCAACGATGATGAATACTGTATGGGAATCATCCATGTTTTCGGCAGTGAACACTATAGTACATCTTGGGATACATCAAATCCGGACTACATGTCAGTTGATGCATCGACCTCTTAGCTCGTGGAGTGGACCCTCCCGAAATGAGCATGTTGTGTGCGGAAACCCTAGAGCCAGTTGTGACTTGAAGACTGCATATCGAACGAATCGGTGTGTTACGGATAGCCCAGAAGAGGTGTGATTGGTTGTAGCAGCACAGGGGAACACTTGGTTGTAGCGGCAGACCCACGACATAGGTGCGCTTGGTTGTAGTGGCAGAGGGGAGCACTTGGTTGTAGCGGCATACCCACGACAGAGGTTCACTTGGTTGTAGAGGCACATATGAGGGCTTGGTTGTAGCGGCAGACCCACGAAAGAGGTGTGATTGGTTGTAGCGGCAGAGGGGAGCGCTTGGTTGTAGCGGCAGACCCACGACAGAGGTGCGATTGGTTGTAGCGGCACAGGGGAGCGCTTGGTTGTAGCGGCAGACTCACGACGGAGGAGCACTTGGTTGTAACAGCACGAGGGAGCGCTTGGTGGTAGAAGTAGACCCACAATACCTGATAGGTGGAGAACTACAACAATCCAAGGTAAGAAGGAAGCGCTTGGTTGTAGCGGCATAACCACTGCACTTGATGGAAAAAAGGAGTTTCCCAATAGCTTTGGGTTCAACATCCTGACTGACCCTGTGTAGGTCATTGCGGGGGTTAGTACCTACCGATCCTTTGTGGGTCCGATGGATTTGATGAATCAGTGGCTACATCTGATCATCTCTATAGGCATTTGAAGAAGTATACCTGTGTGAGATGAATCCTGTGTTACTCTCCTTTGTGGATTGTGTTCAGCTATCCTGTGTGGATTTACTATTTACTCTCCTTTTGGATTGTGTTGTGCTATCCTATGTGAGTATACGTTTCCTTTCCTGTGTGGACTGGGTTGTGCTTGGGATCGGACGTTGGAGTCGAATGAGAATCGATGACTTAGGTATATGTATGGGCATATACCTAAGCCGTGTCGGATGTTTCTTCATGATTGTATCCTTCCTTTGTCGATTATCCTTTTTGGATTCTGGGAGACCTCCGGGGGTCTCGGGGTCCCTACTGAGTAGCTTATACTCACCCCTGCACGGGCGATGCCCGCACTTCGTTGTGTTGGTTGCAGATACGGACAACGCCGATCGTGGTGGAGGTTTGCGGAGCAGGACGGTACCTGGAGGTGGACCACTGGTCGGGACATACTCGGAGTGGTCAGGTGGACCCGAGAAGCTGTGGAGGCTATCTGTACCCACCCTTCAGTTGGGACCTTCAGAGGATGGCTCGACGCTGCGAATTTTCTTTTTAGTTGCTGTTTTTCCCTTTCAGTTGTAGTTTACAGTTGGGCTTGTATTTTCGGGCCCTTTTTCTTTCAACACAGCTTGTTACAGTTTTTACTTAGTGTTTACTTTTTCGCTTGTTTACTCTGTGGTGCTTGTTTACTTTTCGAAGGCAATGCCTTCCCTTTTTCCGGGATTTACACCTTGGTGCTAGTCGCCAGCCCCTGGCCTATGGAAGGCGGGCTTGGGGTAGTCACAGAACGGGCCCCGAGGACGGGTCGTGACATAAAAATTAATTTAATGAGATTATTTTAAATTTATATTATCAATATGGTTGGACTAGACCATAATTACTAGTAAGAGGACTCTGGCATCGGGAGTGGCATGTTTGAGATCAGTGTGTTGTAATTCGAAATAAAAATCTAGAGAGACTCAGACGTGGATGTTATAACAATTGTCAAATGAAAACATCTTCATAATACTCACCTTTATACCATTGTATCATTATCTGATTCTAATAAAACATCTATTCATTCAGAGATGAATTTTATGGTGACCCTTATAGCCTTCCTCTAATAGGCCATGGGGAAATGACTAGCACTAAGGTTATTAATTTCATCAAGGGGTGTGTTAATATTCTTATATGGAAAAACTATAGTCCAGCCTTGAATCATTAATAATTAATCATTCCAAAAAAACTATATGAATCTGATACTACATGTTTTGTCAATATTATATTAAATTATAATGTCATGACGAAGTAATAAAACCCTTATAATTGTTCTATACATAATCAATATAAATAATAAATTGAATGAAACTACATGAATTCTTAATAAAAATGATGTGCTCCTAGGATTTTCCAACACAATATATCAACTAGAGAACAATTTCAAAATATTATTATATATCATATAAGTATAAAATATCATCAAATAGAAAAAAAAATTCATTGTAACCCAATTCCCATTGAATATTTCTATATGGGAACAAAACATCACTGGGAATAAAAAGTAAGAATAGTAAATATATAAATGAAATAAAATATTTACAACTATAATATTACATATTATATATAAAATAATATCTTGTTAGATAAACATCCAATAAAATATGATTTTATGTATAATTTGGAATCATATAAAAAATAGCGGTACATTTCATTGATTAAAAATGACAAAAATATTGAATGGAAACAAGTGAATACAACATCCATCATTATTTAAATTAAAAAATTGTAGTTATATACTCATAAAAATTACAACATTGTCCACATACCATCACATCCTTGACATTTAAATTCCTATCATAATTCAATCTAACCATCTACCTCAATTTAGACAATAAACAACATTCATTTTATAATTAAATAGAAATTTTATTACCCTTAATGGTTGTTAAATTCAAGACTGTTGAACTAATTGTTAAATCAATATTTTTATCTCAACAATGTACCTTATATTATCTTTTTCCCTTTCACTAATCATAACTACATTGTTTCAATCTATCAAACCTCTCTAATTTAGAAAAATTATTCACTTAATCATCTTTTAATAATAATTTATCAAATTATATCCTCTCATTTACATGTCATGGGAACCTCATCATAACACAAAATATGATAATTAATTTGGAATATTATATCCATTAACATATATCATAGTAAAATATATAAATAATTTTTAAGTAAAATAACCAGATAAATGTTATGGAATACTATATTACGATACATATACATGAAAAACTCAATTTAAAAAATACTATCTTACCATAAAAATTACATAATGATTATTTAAATTCATATTATAGTGATCATGTATCAATTATAATAATTTAAATAACACAAAATTCAAAATCATACACACTCCAATCAAATTATCATAATCATTTCTTTTAAATAAATAACTACATTAATAAATCCACTCATAAGAAGTAAATTTTGTTAAATACAAAAGAATATGTAAGTACCCGAACGGTTTTAAAATCATTTATAGGTTCATAAATCTAATACATCCAATTTATGGTCATTAACAATGAAATTAAATTTATTAACCCATATCCAAATAAATATTTATTTAGTTGACCATCCATATAATCTCTCGTCGAAATTGGGATATATAATATACTAGTGAACCCCAATAATATATTAACACAAATTTTGAAATATCATTAATCCATGATATTTTGGAATGTATTACATAAATAAATAGATAAATGTAGAGAAAATAACCCAAAATATATACCACATTATCCCTTATAATCTATATAATGGTTTTGAATTTGCAACATTTAAAAATATATAGGATCCAACCAGTTTCAAATATTTAAAACCCAATTCCAAAAAACCATGATGTATCACCTATTTTGGTAATTTGTTTTCATAGAAAAAATACTAATTTGAAACTTATAAATAGTTTTATATTTTCTCCACTTAAACCATTACCATTTACCAAATTTACATCCCACTTATTTGATTTGTAATATGAAATATAGAAATAAATCCTATCATGTATATATAGTTATGAAAAAACTCTAATCTGAAACAATATCATTTCAAATTAATCATGTTGCTTATTATAATACTAAATATCACATAAAAATACTCCATTCTATGTCATAATTATAACTTATTATGTTATTGTTTCTAATAATATTTGTATGCTTAGCAAGTATTTCCTAAATTGAATCCTAATTTCAATGAAATTTTAAATTTACTATTACATGTTCTCAATAACTTTGATATGTTTTCAAAGTCATTCATGCCTTATATTTGAAAAATATTTAACCCCTACTATAATAAAAACACTATAATAACCATCCACATGTGAAGCTGACCATGATATGTTCTATTTCCAAAATGGTGTGGTTTCATGTCTAATTTAATTCTTGTAAAAAATCATGTTGTTGTGTGTCTATATATATGTAAATTTGAGATATTAATCCCTTTCTTCGTGCCTTTTTTGTTTAGTTGATGTTCCGTGTTGTTTTCTAGTTAATTTAGGTGGTTAGGGAGGATATTTATGTTGCATGGTTCAACTGTATAGGTTTATTAAGTGTGTGGCGTTTCCAAAGTAACCATGTAGTCTATTCATGAGAAGAAACAAATTTTGTTATGTATAAATCCTTTATCTCAAAAACATGTGGCCTACACATGGTTATGATACATGGTTTGATTATGTGATTTTCCTTTCCTAAGAATCCATGAATCTATTACATGGTTATTCTGATCAGATTGAATTATTTTATATATTTATTGAAGACACTAGGGTTCCCGGGTTTGAGGAAATTTCAAAGTTGGCATATGGTTTTACATACCTTGTTGAAAAACTGTGAATTCATGAATTTAATGATCTTAATCCCTCCTTTATATAATAAAACCACTTTTTTCTATATTTATTATGCATTCTGTAATGGCCCGGACCTCTCCGGTCCATTACTTTGTGAAATGTTGTTGTTGGAGGTATTCTGGGAGGTCAAGAGGACATATCCCCAACACTTTGCCAATTTTCCAGTTCTGTGAACAGTGTTTCCAGTTTTGTGAACAGTAACAGATCGGTCTCACCGATCGGTCTGACAGATCGGTCTCACCGATCAGTTTCACAGATCGGTCTGATAGATCGGTCTCACCAATCGATCTGACAGATCGGTCTCACCGATCGGTCTGACGGATCGGTCTCACAGATCAGTTTCACAGATCGGTCTGAGAGATCGGTCTCACCGATCGGTCTGACGGATCGGTCTGACAGATCGGTCTGACAGATCGGTCTCACCGATCAGTTTCACAGATCGGTCTGACAGATCGGTCTCACCGATCGGTCTGACGGATCGGTCTCACCGATCAGTGTCACAGATCGGTCTGACAGATCGGTCTCACCGATCGGTCTGACGGATCGGTCTCACCGATCAGTTTCACAGATCGGTCTGACGGATCGGTCTCACCGATCAGTTTCACAGATCGGTCTGACAGATCGGTCTCACCGATCGGTCTGACGGATCGGTCTCACCGATCAGTTTCACAGATCGGTCTGACGGATCGGTCTCACTGATCAGTTTCACAGATCGGTCTGACAGATCGGCAGCACAGAACGGTAGCACAGATCGGTAGCACAGATCTGTTGCAGAGATCGGTAGCACAGATCGGTAGCACAGATCAGTAGGTGAACAGTGTTTCCAAACTCCTACAGTTTTCCCCTTTTTGACGTTTCCTTTGACGCAAAATACATTTAAAGCCTTATTTTAAGGGCTCTTAAGGCCGATTAAAATGCCATAAATCCTTTATTAATTATTCCTAAGGATTGGAATGTTTAACTTGGTCAAACCGCATGGGTTAATGCAATCCGTTTTTAATGGAGAATTAACCGGATCTTAAACTGTCGCCCCATTTAATCTTAAAAAGGGATGAGATATCATTTTCCCTTGTTCTTTCTCTTTGTTCTCAATTAAGAGGCACTAGAACCTTTCAATCCTTTCCGTATGAGTTTCTCAATCAATCTTTACTCCTAGGATTGGTTTTTCTCTGTTTTGGATACAACTGAGCCCTGTCGATCAATCTTCGATATAAGGTATGTTGTATCGTCGTTCTTTGAGGTTCATCTTCTCCTATCCTCCTTTCCATAATTATTCCATGTATTCTCGAAGATTCTAATGGGTTTTCTTGGGGTTGGTTGGTACTGTCGTACCGCAGCATCCTCCGGTGGATGCAGTTGTCGCGAGGGGTGGATCGTGACCTGTTGTGTGGATAAAGAACGTGAGGAACTGTTTGAGGTAGGGGATTCATGGCTTCTCTAATTGTGTATGTGAAATCGTAGAATTAGCATGATTTATTCCTTTGGAACACAATGAAATTGACCTAATTAAATACATGAACCGGATTAAAAGAACGGGTTGATCGCATGTTGTTGCTTTATACCGTGATAACGGTTTGCCTCGTGGTTTCCTAGATATAGTGATATCTATGTTTCATTGTTTCATTGTTCGTTCATGATAGTAATTGATAACGAACATAAAGCCGGAATTAATTGTTAATTAATTGGCTAAAGATAACGAGGCATGTAAATTAATCTGGTTGTTGCCGTTTTTGTAGTTCTAATTTGAGGATAATCAAATTAGGGAAGTAAGCATGGTTATATTAATTGTGATAGCTTACTTATTAGGTATCCATGTTTGGAACCTACGAATAACAAATCTGTTAATTCAATATGGATTAGAGAACAGATTATGTGGGAATTTCTAAAAGGGTTCTGAGTTACCCTCTTGTTTGTTAAAGGGCCGAGAGCCCATTTTGTGATGTTTGTTTTCCTGCTTCTTGTGCTGTGATATGAGCCTGGATGGCTGCTGTGATATGTGGAGGCATGGAGACTTCTGGTTGTGGCAGCAGATGACGCCTAGTGTGGCGAGATGCATCAGTTTATGCATATGGGTGTCGGGGAGGACACCAAGTGTGATGGTATGAGATGAATGTGATGGTTTGATGTTGGTGTTTTGGTTTGGTTGTTTATTTACTTTAAATTTCCCCACTGCTCAAGGCAGCTGGTCTTGGTTACCCTCTTTCCGAAGGAGGCGAAGACACGTAGGGTATGCCACGTGCTTTCCGTGTTTAGCCTCTCGGTGGAGGATGGGTCTATGCTCTTTCTATAGGCGGCAAAGACTCGACGGGTAGTATATCTACTCACCGTGTTGAGCCTCCTTTGTGAATAGAAGCATAGGATGTTTTTCTAGAATGTCTGGGAATGTGGAAAAGTAAATTTGTAATGAATGTTTGATTAAATGGTGAAAATCCATGGGGATGGAGATGCTAGAATTTAAAGGTGATGTGAATCTTAAAAAGGAGCAATTGTTTTTGAAAGTGATTCCATTTCAGTTTAATGTGGAATCGTTCATTCTTAATTAATGTTTAAAGAATTAATTAATGTACAGTGGAACTGATAAATGAGAATGGAGTAATCTAATAAAGCTCTTCATTGTTTGTGTGCTTATAGGATACCTAGTCTTAGAAGTAGCAGCCTGGAGTCTGAGAGACGTTAGTTGTAGTTGTATCTAAGACTAGGTAATTCCCCTAGTGTGGATGTGAGTTACTTATATATTCTGTACTTTTTGTGTTTCTATACGCTACTCCACCCTGTCGGTAAGGGCAACTGACACCCCGGGGATTCTGAGCCCTGGGGGGGGGGGGGGTGTTTTCCCCAACATTCTGATGGGAGGTTGAATGGCTGACTACCCCCTTTGGCCCCGCTCTCTTCTCTTGGTAGATACTAATGCCATGAGGCACAGTGGTTAGTTACCCCATATATGTGTGTAGAGGGCTGTAATGGCTTGTGGTTATTCACACACATATATTCTGGATATAGTATCCTACGGACTACTATAGGTGTAACGTGTATAGGCTATGATGGCTTGAGGATCCTTACTCGGAGTATGGGCTGTAATGGCTTGAGGTATTATACTCGACGTATGATACACGTTATGCGAGCTGTGGTGGCTCCCGGAAACTACCTGGTTACTTTGGTTGTGAGGACGGTGTGGTGCTTCGCCCAGGTGTCTGCGGGCAAGCCTTTGTGGTGCACGAGGTGTAGATTGTGGAGCTTAGCCCAGGTGTCTGCGGGCAAGCCTTTGGAGAGAGATGCACAGGACGTATGTCGTTGGGGAAAAGCGGCAAACCAGTGGGGAAGTAGTAGCGGGGTACCCTTGATATTCTTTACTATATGATACATTCTTGCATGCGTTACTTGGTGAGAGTATCCATGGTGAGGTTTGGAACATAGTATACCTGTTTAGGTGACTAGTTAGTTTCACTTGTTGTTCACTGGGCTTTAGCATGCTTTCATTACTTTTGCACGAGAGTCTTGGGGAGGATCCTACTGAGTATACTGTTATACTCACCCTATGTACATATAAACTATTTTTTCAGGTCACTTGGAGCAGGTTGGAGATCAAGTTGGTTACTACTAGCTTGCGGTTGGAGGAGGAGCTGTTCGGGATCGTGGTCGCTGCCGTTTTTCTTTCTTTTGGGTACTTTTAGTTTCCCCTTTTAGTTGTAGTACTTTTGCATGACATTTCATATATGTACTTGGGTTTCTTTTTCAGTTATGAGTTGGAGTTGGTTGGAGTCTATTCTATATCTCTCTTCTGCATGTGTTCTCTTAGAGGGTAATGCCTCCCATTTGTATGTTATTATACCCTCGGTGCTAGTCGCCAACCCGGGGCCTACTGGAGGCGGGACTCGGGGGTCATTATCTCCCTTCTCACATTTCCGGCCCAGGAGGGGTACACTTTGTGGGGAGGGGGTCGTGACAGAGTGGTATCAGAGCTCTGGTTGAGGGATAGGATGAAGTTTGGAGTTAGGCACAGGTGAGGATGCATGGGATGGTAGGGCAACGATTTCATTCATGTTTAGCAAGTGGGGTAAACACTGGAGACCGGCAGAGACATAGGCGTTCAGGGCCCCCTATGATCTATTGCACGGACCTTTAAGTTTACGATGGCTACTAAATAAAGTGATACTGGTTGCAGGGTAGAGACCTAGGAAAGGATCATGCATCATTATTCATTGCTCCTGTGTTTGAATTGGTAGACCTTGGGATAGGTGAACTAAAAATTAATAAAACAAAATAATTAATTAATTAATGTTGAGTCTTCCATATTCCAGGCTTAGGAGCTCTAACGGTTGTTATTTTACAGGTAAGGCTCCAGGTCGGCGTCCCCGTCAGGTTTGCGCAGAAGGTGCCCAGCAGGCTGTTCCAGCAGATCGCCGCCGGGTAGAGGTTGACGACGATGACACTTGGAGGAAGACACTCCGAGAGTTCCAGCGCCAGAGTCTACAGATGTATGAGGGTTTTGTTTCAGATGCAGTTACAGAATACTGGTTGGAGGAGGTCGAGATAGGCTTCCGTTCGATTCGTGCTCGGAAGGAACATTGGGTGACCTTGGTTGTGAAGATGCTGCGTGGAGCAGCGAGGCAGTGGTGGTTCTTATTCCTCGGTGATCGTGAGGAGTCAGCGATCTCATGGGAGGAGTTTCGAGACAGGTTTAGAGTCGAGTTTCTTTCATCGACTTCGAAGGCGTCCAGTCGCCAGGAGCTTCTTACCCTTCGACAGGGGAGCTCCAGTGTTCGAGCGTTTGGAATTCGTTTCAGGAACCTTCTTCGATATGCTTCAGACCTGTTACCAGATGATGAGGCCAGGGCGAGGCATTTCGAGGAGGCTTTGCGTCCAGAGATCCAGCGCCAGGTCACCCCATTTATGCTGAAGACATATCTAGAGGTGCTGATGAGGGCAGAGGTTGTTGAGAGGACTTTCGCCAGGACCGGATCGTCACGAGAGGGGAATCGTCATGATTCCTCACGAAGCAGAGCTGTGGTCCGGGGATCCCGGTTTTCAGGACAGAAGAGTTTCTGTTCACCTAGGGGTAGGTCCTAGCCCTTCCCATCTCGTTTCTCCAGAGGCAGCAACTCTCAGGCCTATGCAAAGGGATCAGGCGCTTGTTTTTCTTGTGGTGGATGTGGTCATCAGCAGCGGGAGTGCCCAACTTTTCAGAGCAGTCATCGTGCACCAGGTGCTCCACTCCAGGTTCCTTCGTTGAGGCAGTTCCAGTCGAGGCAGTAGCAGTAGGTGGAAACAGCTTTAGATCACTAGAGGGTAGATGGAGCAGGCAGAGGACAGCCCCAGGACGCTCCCCGTCCTCAGAGAGCAGAGCGCGACCATGGTGGTGGTCATCATTAGGGTCAGAGAGGCCGTGGAGGTGGTCGTGGTCAGCTTCATGCTCTAGCGTTGCCAGCTCCAGGCGAGCCAAACGTCGTCCGAGGTACCCTTTGCTTGTTTTCTACCTTGGTGTATGCCTTGTTTGATTCAGGAGTGACACACTCCTTTATATTACCTACCCTTGTCCATGCTTTGGGACTTGAGGTAGAGAGGCTTCCAGTGCCCTTGGCGTTGACTACGCCAGTTGGAGGTCGAGCTGACTTGTTTGAAGTATGTAGAGACTGTGAGCTAGTGTTGGGGAAACACCGATCTTGGGGAGATTTCCTATGTTTGCAAATACAACCATATGATGTCATACTTGGCATGGATTGGTTGAATTCGGTGCAGGCTGTTGTGGATTGCTACAGGAAGAAGGTCGTTTTCTTTGATGAAGATGGAGAGGAAGTAGTGTTTGTTGGTGAGAGAGATCCTCGGATGAGTCATAGACGAGTTTCATCCTTATCATCCATGATGGATGGGATGATGCTGAGTTCTTCAGAGGTTCAACTGTTGGCGTTTCCTAGGGTCGTAGAGGAGTACCCTGACATCTTTCTAGAAGAGGTTGTATCCTTACCCCCTCGACGAGAGATCGAGTTTGGGATCGAGCTACAGCCAGGATCGTCTCTTATCTCTATGTCTCCATATAGGATGGCCCCTTCTGAGTTACGAGAGCTACGTATTCAGCTCGACGGTCTGTTGTAGTGTGGTTTTGTTCGGCCAAGTGTGTCACTGTGGGGTGCACCGGTTTTGTTTGTAAAAAAGGCTGATGGAAGTTTGCGGTTGTGCGTCGATTATCGTCAGTTAAACAAAGTGACAATAAAGAACCGCTATCCTCTCCCGCGGATTGATGACCTATTCGATCAACTGAAGGGTGAAAGTTGGTTTTCAAAGATCGACTTGCGGTCAGGATATCATCAGATGGGTGTAAAGGATGAGGATATCCCGAAGACTGCTTCCCGCTATCGTCATTGGCATTATGAGTTTGTTGTGATGTCATTCGGCGTGACAAATGCTCCAGCTATTTTCATGGGGTTGATGAATGCTGTGTTCCGAGAATTCCTAGACATGTTTGTTGTGGTGTTCATCGATGACATCCTTTTGTACTCCACATCTGAAGAGGAGCATGTAGAGCATCTACGAGCCGTTTTGGGAGTTCTTCGCCAACATCGGTTGTTTGGGAAGTTGTCCAAGTGTGAGTTCTGGGCTCAAGAAGTTCGTTTCCTGGGACATGTTGTGTCCCAAAAGGGAGTAGCTGTGGATCCTTCGAAGGTAGAAGCAGTGGTGTCTTGGGCATCCCCCAAGACCATGTCAGAGGTGCGAAGTTTCCTTGGTCTCGCAGGCTATTATAGGAGGTTTGTAGCCAATTTATCCCGAGTTGCGACTCCTCTGACAGGTTTGACTAGAAAGGATCAAGCGTTCATATGGACTGATCAGTGTCAGACAGCTTTCGAGTATCTAAAGGAGAAGTTGGTAAGTGCTCCAGTCCTTTGTCTTCCAGCGGAGGGGGTCCAGTTTGATGTTTTCTGTGATGCTTCACATCTGGGGCTAGGATGTGTTCTCATGCAGTAGAGGTCAGTTGTTTCTTATGGGTCTCGGCAGTTGCGTCCCCATGAACGCAACTATGCCACCCATGATCTTGAGTTGGCATCCGTGGTGTTTGTGCTGAAGTTGTGGAGACATTACCTCATTGGCGAGCGCTTTGTGGTTTTCACCGATCATAAGAGTTTGAGGTATGTTTTCTCCCAACGTGACTTGAACTTGAGGAAGCGTCGGTGGATGGAGTTCTTGCTGGAATATGACTTTGAAATATCGTATACACCAGGAAAATGGAACGTTGTAGCTGATGCACTAAGCCGAAAGCCACGTAATGATGTTGTGCGTGAATTTGGTGATTCTTGGAGAGTGATGGAAGAGCTATCATCTTTGCTTCTTGATATGGGAGAAGTTGGGGGAAGATGTTGTCTTTTCCAGATGACGGTGTAGTCATCCCTGATGCAAAAGGTGGAAGAGTCTCAGTTGGGTGATCTAGAGGTGGAAGTTTGGAGAGATAGAGTTGTTTGTGGGGAGGCCCCTGATGGTTGGTCGGAGGATGAACAACACCGAGTGTTGTATCATGGCAGGCTTTTTGTTCCCTTGGCGATGCGCGAGACGGTTCTCCGAGAGTTCCATAGTTCACCCTTGGCGGTACATCCTGGTGTGACGAAGATGCACCGATCCTTAAGGAGTTAGTTTTGGTGGCCTGGGCTGAAGCGTACAGTTGCAGAGTGTGTGTCTCGATGTTTAGTCTTCCAGAAGGTGAAGGCCGAACACCGTGTTCCTAGTGGTCTTCTCCAACACATAAAGATTCCTCAGTGGAAGTGGGAGGACATCTCAATGGACTTTGTTACAGGTTTACCTCAAGATCCGGGAGGACATGATGCTATATGGGTGGTAGTGGATCATTTAACTAAATCAGCCCACTTCATAGCAATCAAGGAGTCGAGCTCAGTGGAGGTTTTGTCGAGGCAGTATCTGGAGGAGGTGGTGAGGCTTCACGTAGTACCTAGGACGATCATTTCTGATCAAGATCCTCGTTTTAACTCTAGGGTGTGGAGAGGTATCCATCATTCTTTTGGCTCTCAGCTATGCTTTAGCACTGCTTTTCATCCTCAAACGGATGGTCAGACAGAGCGAACCATCCGGACTCTTGAAGGCATGTTGCGCTCATGTGTTCTTCATTTTGGAGGTTCATGGACGAAGCACTTACCCTTGGTAGAGTTCGCTTACAATAATAGCTTTCACTCTACCATTGGCATGGTTCCGTTTGAAGCCTTGTATGGCTGGCCATGCCATTCTCCGTTGTGCTGGACTGGGGTCAGAGAGTCCGCAATTCTCGGACCAGAACTAGTGCAGAATACAACAGAGATGGTTCAGGTGATTCGTGAGAGGATGAAGACAGCACAAGATCATCAGAAATCTTATGCTGATCAAAGAAGGAGACCATTAGAGTTTAATGTTGGGGATCATGTGTTTCTAAAGGTGACTCCCCGTCGTGGGCAGCGAAGGTTTGGTCACGGAAGTAAGCTTTCTCCTCGTTTTGTTGGGCCTTTCTAGGTGTTATCTCGTGTTGGAGCTGTGGCATATCAAGTAGCACTTCCACCTCATATGATTCGGATACATGATGTTTTCCATGTATCACAGCTCCGTCGTTATCTTCATGATGAATCTCATGTTATCGATTGGGGAGAGATCGATATTGATGATTATGAAACCTTCGAGGAGCGACCTATGGAGATCCAAGACCACAAGGAGAAGGTTTTGCGTGGGCGTTCTATCCTCTTAGTTCGTGTCTTGTGGAGACACAGTGGCATGGAGGAGAGTACCTGGGAGCGTGAGTCACAGATACGTGCTTAGTACCCAGAGTTGTTTAATGTTTAACTCCTTTCATGTAATGATGTTTCCTCTATGGTTAGATCATTCATGTTTTATTTATGTACCTTTAATGTGATGTTGTGAATGAATTGTTTGGGTATGGATTGTTTGTTTCCGGATGTCATAGTTTTGTTCCAGCTTTCGAACAACTCATGGTGGTTTTCCCCTGAGAGGTATCTTATGGGGGTGGTTGTTCGGACCCCTCTTTTCTTCTGGGTTGGTTTTTAATTCTCGAGGACGAGAATGTTTTGAGAGGTATCTAATGTAATGGCCCGGACCTCTCCGTTCCATTACTTTGTGAAATTTTGGGGTTGGAGGTATTCTGGGAGGTCAAGAGGACATATCCCCAACACTTTGCCAATTTTCCAGTTCTGTGAACAGTGTTTCCAGTTTTATGAATAGTAACAGATCGGTCTCACCGATCAGTTTCACAGATCGGTTTCACAGATCGGTCTCACCGATCGGTCTGTCGGATCGGTCTCACCGATTAGTTTCACAGATTGGTCTGACAGATCGGTCTCACCGATCGGTCTGACGGATCGGTCTCACCAATCAGTTCCACAGATCGGTCTGACAGATCGGTCTCACCGATCAGTTTCACAGATCGGTCTGACAGATCGGTCTCACCGATCGGTCTGACGGATCGGTCTCACAATCAGTTTCACAGATCCGTCTGACAGATCGGTCTCACCGATCGGTCTGACGGATCGGTCTGACGGATCGGTCTCACCGATCAGTTTCACAGATCGATCTGACAGATTGGTCTCACCGATCGGTCTGACGGATCGGTCTCACCGATCAGTTTCACAGATCGGTCTGACAGATTGGTAGCACAGATCGGTAGCACAGATCGGTAGCAGAGATCGGTAGCACAGATCGGTAACACAGATCGGTAGCATAGATCGGTAGCACAGATCGGTAGGTGAACAGTGTTTCCAGACTCCTACAGTTTTGCCCCTTTTTGACGTTTCCTTTGACGTAAAATACATTTAAAGCCTTATATTAAGGGCTATTAAGGCCGATTCAAATGCCATAAATCCTTTATTAATTATTCCTAAGGCTTGGAATGTTTTACTTGGTCAAACCGCGTGGGTTAATGCGATCCGTTTTTAATGGAGAATTAACCGGATCTTAAATTGTCGCCCCATTTAATCTTAAAAAGGGATGAGATATCATTCTCCCTTGTTCTTTCTCTTTGTTCTCAATTAAGAGGCACTAGAACCTTTCAATCCTTTCCGTAGGAGTTTCTCAATCAATCTTAACTCCTAGGATTGGTTTTCCTCTGTTTTAGATACAACCGAGCCCTGTCGATCAATCTTCGATATATGGTATGTTGTACCGTCGTTCTTTGAGGTTCATCTTCTCCTATCCTCATTTCCATAATTATGCCATGTATTCTCCAAGATTCTAATGGGTTTTCTTGGGGTTGGTTGGTACTGTCGTACCGCAGCATCCTCCGGTGGATGCAGTTGTCGCGAGGGGAGGATCGTGACCTGTTGTGTGGATAAAGAACGCGAGGAACTGTTTGAGGTAGGGGATTCATGGCTTCTCTAATTGTGTATGTGCAATCGTAGAATTAGCATGATTTATTCCTTTGGTTCACAATGAAATTGACCTAATTAAATACATGAACCGGATTAAAAGAACTGGTTGATCGCATGTTGTTGCTTTATACAGTGATAACAGTTTGCCTCGTGTTTTCCTAGATATCGTGATATCTATGTTTCATTGTTCGTTCATGATAGAAATTGATAATGAACGTAAAGCCGGAATTAATTGTTAATTAATTGGATAAAGATAAAGAGGCATGTAAATTAATCTGTTTGTTGCCGTTGTTGTAGTTCTAATTTGAGGATAATCAAATTAGGGAAGTAAGCATGGTTATTTTAATTGTGATCGCTTACTTATTAGGTATCCATGATTGGAACCTACAAATAACAAATCTGTTAATTCAATATGGATTAGAGAACAGATTATGTGGGAATTTCTAAAAGGGTTCTGAGTTAAACTCTTGTTTGTTAAAGGGCCGAGAGCCCATTTTGTGATGTTTGTTTTCCTGCTGCTTGTGCTGTGATGTGAGCCTGGATGGATGTTGTGATATGTGGAGGCATGGAGACTTGTGGTTGTGGCAGCGGATGACGCCTAGTGTGGCAAGATGCATCGGTTTATGCATATGGGTGTCGGGGAGGACACCAAGTGTGATGGTATGAGATGAATGTGATGGTTTGATGTTGGTGGTTTGGTTTGGTTGTTTATTTTCTTTACTTTTCCCCACTGCTCAAGGCAGCTGGTCTTGCTTACCCTCTTTCCGAAGGAGGCGAAGACACGTGGGGTATGCCACGTGCTTTCTGTGTTTAGCCTCTCGATGGAGGATGGGTCTATGCTCTTTATATAGGCGGCAAAGACTCGACGGGTAGTATATCTACTCACCGTGTTGAGCCTCCTTTGTGTTTAGAAGCATAGGATGTTTTTCTAGAATGCCTGGGAATGTGGAAAAGTAATTCTGTAATGAATGTTTGATTAAATGGTGAAAATCCATGGGGATGGAGATGCTGGAATTTAAAGGTGATGTGAATCTTAAAAAGGAGCAGTTGTTTTTGAAAGTGATGCCATTTCAGTTTAATGTGGAATAGTTCATTCTTAATTAATGTTTAAAGAATTAATTAATGTACAGTGGAACTGATAAATGATAATGGAGTAATCTAATAAAGCTATTCATTGTTTGTGTGCTTATAGGATACCTAGTGCTTAGAAGTAGCAGCCTGGAGTCTGAGAGACGTTAGCTGTAGTTGTATCTAAGACTAGGTAATGCCCATAGTGTGGATGTGAGTTACTTATATATTCTGTACTTTTTGTGTTTCTATACGCTACTCCACCCTGTCGGTAAGGGCAACTGACACCCCGGGGATTCTGAGCCCTGG
Source organism: Viscum album (assembly GCA_963277665.1). NCBI lineage: Eukaryota > Viridiplantae > Streptophyta > Magnoliopsida > Santalales > Viscaceae > Viscum > Viscum album. Next base: position 1,471,750,826 of record OY728161.1, read on the forward strand.
GGGGTGTTTTCCCCAACATTCTGATGGGAGGTTGAATGGCTGACTACCCCCTTTGGCCCCACTCTCTTCTCTTGGTAGATACTTGTGCCATGAGGCACAGTGGTTAGTTACCCCATATATGTGTGTAGAGGGCTGTAATGGCTTGTGGTTATTCACACACATATATTATGGATATAGTATTCTACGGACTACTATAGGTGTAATGTGTATAGGCTATGATGGATTGAGGATCCTTACTCGGAGTATGGGCTATAATGGCTTGAGGTATTATACCCGACGTATGATACATGTTATACGAGCTATGGTGGCTCCCGGAAACTACCTGGTTACATTGGTTGTGAGGACGGTGTGGTGCTTCGCCCAGGTGTCTGCGGGCAAGCCTTTGTGGTGCACGAGGTGTAGATTGTGGAGCTTAGCCCAGGTGTCTGCGGGCAAGCCTTTGGAGAGAGATGCATAGGACGTATGTCGTTGGGGAAAAGCGGCAAACCAGTGGGGAAGTAGTAGCGGGGTACCCTTGATATTCTTTACTATATGCTATATTCTTGTATGTGTTACTTGGTGAGAGTAGCCATGGTGAGGTTGGGAACATAGTATACCTATTTAGCTGACGAGTTAGTTTCACTTGTTGTTCACTGGGCTTTAGCATGCTTTCTTTACTTTTGCACGAGATCCTTGGGGAGGATCCTACTGAGTATACTGTTATACTCACCCTATGTATATATAAACTATTTTTTTCAGGTCACTTGGAGCAGGTTGGAGATCAAGCTGGTTACTACTAGCTTGCGGTTGGAGGAGGAGCTGTTCGTTCTCGTGGTCGCTGCCGTTTTTCTTTCTTTTGGGTACTTTTAGTTTCCCCTTTCAGTTGTAGTACTTTTGCATAACATTTCATATTTGTACTTGGGTTTCTTTTTCAGTTATGAGTTGGAGTTGGTTGGAGTCTATTCTATCTCTCTCTTCTGCATGTGTTCTCTTAGAGAGTAATGCCTCCCATTTGTATGTTATTATACCCTCGGTTCTAGTCTCCAACCCTGGGCCTACTGGAGGCGGGACTCGGGGGTCATTATCTCCCTTCTCACATTGTCGGCCCAGGAGGGGTACACTTTGTGGGGAGGGGGTCGTGACACATTCACCAAGGTCTCTAAAACTCTTGTTCTCCGAATGGTTTTTATTTTAAAATTACACCACTTGTTTATATTATTTCATGGGATATTGACTGATTAGATCATGAGAATTCTAGATTAGTGATATTTTTCCTCTCATTAATCACGTTCTTGCTAGATCACCTCTTATTCCTTTGAACCTACCGTTATACAAGGGTTTTGATGATTGAATTTGATGAGGATTTCACATATTGGATTTATATCATCATAATATCACACTAAATTGGATAATCCTAGTGATATATATCATTATTCATTCATCCTTATCTCATTATTACTCAAGTATTGATGGATAATCATATCCTCAATTATGAACGAATCATCATATAATATTCGGGTTATTTCAATCCATGATGTCTCAATTATCTGTGTATCTTCTTCTCCAAATTACCTTCATCATTGTTTCAGTGTTGGATAGATCCAAATTAATTTATTGGGAGAATATTCCATCATTTCTTGATCAAATTGTCATTAAATGAGAGGGATTTGGACTCACATACCTAGAGGATGTATTGATATGATGAACAAAAATCATTGATGTAATTATTACTATAGAAAATTTCATGGATGGTTTCATCTAATGTTCTAATTTAATTATATTAAAATATTCCTTTTTCATATACCATGTGAAAAGTATTTTTTCCATAATGAAGCAAAATTCTTGATGCGGACCATCCATGGTTGGACAGTTTTGGTTCCATCAAAGATGTGATATCTGGTATGTTCTTTAGTAGGAATGTATTTTTGATTGGGTTGTATGTATGATTGTATTTATTTAATTAATTATAACTTATTTATAATAATTATTTGAAATTTTTGGGCTTTAGTATAACATTGTGGTGATCAAGGGAGATGTAATAGACAATGATAAATTTGAAAAAATAATATAGGATTTTATATCATAGGATTTCTCTCTATTTGAGTTTTGGGATCTAGTGTACTCTACCTTATGGTATAATTTACGTTTCCTGGCATGTGGTATAGGGTCATCCCACTTGGGTAAGGAAATATTAAATTAAAAATATTTTATGAAGACTAAATACTACATAATAAATTAATGATCTTTTGTATTAATTAAATAACTGAATCGTTGCCAATGTAATTGGATATTATTCCTAGGGCCATGAAGGTACCTTATGAAATCAAAATATGATTGACCCTGATGGGAGTGGCTATATCACTCATTTGTTCCTAGAATATATGCACCCTCATGATGTACAGTTTTTCTACAATATATTTAGAGCCTAAATGTGAATTTTCGTATTTTTGATCAAATTTCTATATGTGAAAATCCCTTGAGACCATGTATGAGGTATTTATTCAATGATATTTTTCAGTTATATTAATAAGCCATGTTCTGCTTTGATGAAATATGCCACTACTATAAGTTAGGATGATACTACATGATCTACTTATATGATGCATTCATTAATGAGTATGTTTATGTATATTTTTATACACTGTTTGATGATGATCATGTGGTTTGATTTTTTCTACCTAAATATCATGATAAAACACCTTTTATAAATATATATTATCTTTTATTTTTTCATGATATAATGATTTTAGGGGAATGTCATTGGTACTCAGAACTGGTGGACCATAATTATAGGGTTATTTTCCTTAGAGGGGGAACCACACACAACTTTGGTGATCATAATGATATACATGGGAACAAGGTAGTGTAATTATGGCCTTGATCATATACCCATGAAAACTACTAAATGGGTTTAACAACCATGTGTATTACAAGGTTCATGTATGCACAATTCCTTATGGATTAATAGTATCATGTATTCATTATAGAACATAGTTTCCTTATATCTTATTCAATCAAGGATTAGGGAATTCCATGTTCCATGAACAATTGATACCTTGAGTATACAGATTAATGTGTTCATATGTTGTTTATAGGTTACCGAGTAGAAAGTTCAGATGATGAATTCTAGATATAATGTATCATGTTGACTTTATTTATTGAGGATTCCAATTAACATGTATGGTAGCCAGGTGTTGTGTACTTGATTACATATTACACCAATCAATATAATCCTTCTTGTATGGAGTTGGAATAGAAATATTCTAGTAACTTGGAGATTGGGTAAGTGAATTATATCTCAACGAATGGTTTTTTATATCATGTGAGTTATTATTGATTATATGATATGATTTAATAGTTATGTATTTCCAATTATCTTTATATTGATATTATAAAATTCAAATACATTGTATTTTACTTAATGTGTGAATGATTGGGTGGGGGAAACCATACTGGTATATACTCACACCCTACTCTATAGACGATGACACTTCAGGGCCTAAGAAACCATCACTTGTTATTGGTATAGGTTGGAAAAATTCCAAATTTAACCATTGATTAGGATACATTATTACATTTCATGAGACATAGAATATGTGAGGATGGGTATTATAGAGCTTGTTTTACTTTTAACATTTTTCTTTTTTGTATATGTGATCGGCCTGGTGGCTGACCATTTCCTTTCATATGTTCAACACCACATGGTTCTTTTTCTTCAAAATTCATGTTTTAATTATGATATGATATTTTTATTATGTACTTTGATGGAATATTTTTTTATTTGGTTCATAATTATTTGTTTCACACTCTTATGTGTGTTATAGTCTCCCCATTAATTTACTTTAGACTCTCACTACTAGTTTATATCATTTACTATACAAGGAGTTATGATTGAGGTAATGAAACACTCCTTCTCAGACCCTATGATTTTAAATAGGGTGTTCCAAAAGGTTCTCAAATTATTGGATTCTTGTTTCTCATATTTTTTAGTTAGTCGATTGGGGACATATGAATGTGTTAGGACCATTGATTTTACTCAAACTAGTTCATCAAAAAGATTATTTATAAAGGATTTCTTGGTTACCAAGGAATATGATTGATATTTATAGTTCATTATATTATATGACTATATAATTTCAACCTCGTTTTACGCACATGTATATTGAGTCTTCTTTGTATTTGTAAGTGGAATAACATAAATCAAAAATGGAATATGGGATTCACATGAAATTATTGTTTCCTATGGGAAGTAGTTCTAATGATAGAGGATTCATCTATTTAGTGCCAAATATGATTTTTTTTTCACATATGTGTAATTTGTTGAATTGTATTAAAATGAACTCTTATGTGTGTATACTTCTAATAGAAGGTATTGTGATTATCATTTTTGATGGACATGTGTGAAATTGTTGATAAATAATGTGGTGGAAATGTTGATGGTTGTGATGTTGATGAGGCATTCCCCCTTTGTATGGGTGGTGCTATGTGACTTATGGGGAATGTATTGGGAATTAATTTATATATTAATAACCTTATATGGGTATCCTCTAATCCTGTCATGTTAATTAATGGGATAACTATAACTTCTTGACCCGAGTGATATATGTTGGTTCCCTAATTCAATTTGTTATGTGCCCACAAGAACCCCTCCATGTATTCCAAATGTTGTCGAATAGAAGTGGGGGTTTAATATAAGACATCAGAAAATTGTACCCACTTTATCAAAGTATAAAAGATGGGAATCACCAAAAAATAACCAAATGATAATAAACAATTACCCGAAAAAGACGACAATCAATATAGACCAATATTACATGATAATTCTCAAATATCGAAAAATTTACCATCAACCATTGAACAAAATATTTCATGTATAATTAGTGTCATGTTTCAAATGAAAAACATAAATAAAGAGACATTGAAAATTACCATAAAGGTGCTAAAACCATTTATTTTTACGTTATCCATGCTCTATATTGAATCCCAACTGATGCATATTACATTGGAATATTTCCATTATCGTTTCATGAAAACATGATGTCTATTTGGGTACTTGTCATATAGCCATATTAAAGTGTAAGTACAACACAATATGGAACCACCAACAACATATAAAACAATATCTGGTTTATAATAGTGTATGTAGTTGAATAAATAATAATGTAAAAATGTTATAATAAACAGTTTCCACATTAAACTATTCATTAATTCTCCCCATAGGTCCTTTTGATCATGGTGGCAACCAATCCAACAATACATGCTTTATCTCAATTCATAGTTTGAACATACACTATAAGAATATCATAGTTAAATCATTCATGTGATATCATTAAAAAATTTATAATAAATTTAAAATCATACAATGGGTAATGGAACTGTATTAGATAGCCCCATGAGTAGTTGGAGAATTAGTCCATATCCCAAAACATAGTGGTCAAAAGTAATATATATATATATCCTAGGGTCCTAGATAAGAATTCTAGAAACCCACGAGTATTTGGAGAAGAAATCCATGTCCAAAAAATCATAAAAAAAAAATTTTATCTAATGGTTCCACATTCACAAAAAAAATTATCAACAATTTATGTAATTCATTATTCAATAAATTTCCAAAATACATTTAGCATCCATTAATAACTTAAAAATCATAACTATGATCATATCAGTATACCACATCTTTTTTCCATAAATTTCATAATCAAATTAATCCCAAATTTTATATAATTTAATTAAATATTCACTTTTACAACAAGGAAATATCCTTTTCATAATTATATACACCCAAAATGATCAAGAATATGGGAGATGAAAATTTTCCCACCTTTTTCTAGGTTATTAGTATATGCTTCCTAAACCGAAATCTACAACAAGATAAAAAAGGCTGAAAAGACAATTGCATTGAGGTTCTGTGAACACAACCAAAGACCATTATCCAATGAAATACGATCCATTAAAACATATATTTAAACCATAACTAATCGAGGAAAATTCATCCCTATTCATTTGATAAGTGAGACGTGAGAGGGAGAAAATTCCATTAGGAATAAATCACATACCATTGTGGACAATATCCTTCACCTCGATCTTTTATTTTCTATAAGATAGTTCTACAGTGCCTTGGAATCCTCTATGGGACCTCAAAAAATTATGGAAGTTTATTTAGGTCGATCATGGGAGAATGAGGATAAAAATAAGGGTGATCAAAAAATATAATAAATTGGGGGGGGGGGTTTAAAACCCACACACACGATTTCATGGACAGAGGTGCATAGTTTTACAAACCATGACCCCTTACTTTTGGGTTTCAAGGTTTCTCTTAACTGGAACATATTTTTATAGACCATAAACGCACCATAAAATATTCATTATTTGAGGGTGAACGGTATGTGTAGGGAGCCACATGGTTTGACCAAACCATGTGTGAACCATTCACCAGCTCATGTTCCTCAAAAAGGAGGTTCACAATTTCTTGGGGAAAATTTAATAGCTTTCCCAAACCATGCACGAACTCTGAAAAACCCATTGTGCTTCAAAATTTCCCTAATTTCACCCGAAATAACTAAAAAACCCAAATATATTATAACCAAAATGAGGATAAATGTGTACTTAAAAAACCACAATGAATCATCATAAAGGTCATGATCATTGAATCTAAAGACATTATAACATATTTTCCTCAATCTATAGTTCATAGCATATCTTTGATTACGAGTTAAAAAACATTGGGACACTCAGCTTGTTTATTTTCAACCCTCTTCCATGTTTCCACCAAAACATGGGCTTGTTTAGACAACACATGGTCTATCATCATAGTCTTTCCCAACTACACATTCTCTGTATGATCCATAACATGAATTAGATTCTCCTCAAAGGACTCAATGATCTCAATATCAATATCATGAACACAGATAACATTATAAGGGTTAGGTTGATAATTTTGAGGTTGTGATGCAAGAAAAATATCATGTATAGCTCTATATATCTATTGGAGAGTCATTCGGTATAACACTAGTCTTATTCAATCCAAAAACATAAAGAGACCAGCTAACTTGTGAACCAACTTTCCATGAATCTAAATTCTTCGGTTTCCCAATTTAGGAGACACCCAAAGGAATACATGATTACCAAATATAAAATCCATTGGTCAGACTCATCAATTAGCAAATTAATTATGCCCAATTAGAGCCCTATTTATAAATTTTTGAATCAACATGACATTATCCAATTTCTCCTACAAGAGACTCAGTCCAAACTAGACATATTATCTTATTTCCATATATCATAGAGTTGATATACATATCGTACTATAAATTTCATCATATAGTTCCATCTAAGTTGTTCTTTAATATCTATTGTTTTTGGATAACTCAATGATCACTAACTGACTCTCCGAAGAACCAAAAGATTATAGGACACACACCCCTAGCAAACCATACAACAGCTATGTAGTATTTTATGACTGGTTATCAAGATTCTATGAAAATCCATAATTAGCAATACTTGGGTACCCAAAGGATTTTTTAAGAATTTCCAAAAGTGTCTAGTAAAGCAAGAATCAAAATATAAAACTATACTCTATGGGACACTATGTAATTGTATTATTTAATTAATTCACATATCTCACAATTTATAAACTATGAAATATTGCATGATTGGTATGAAATTTTATAATTTCATTAATTGATGAACAATAACCCATGTAACATCATTCTTCTAAGTCTTCCTTTAAAGACCTACAAACATTACCATGGAAACATCATCTCACTTCCATTATGAAATGGGTAATAGGTGTAGAAAACATCCAGGATGTTGATGCACATCCATCACCTACTGACATGTGTAGAGTTGTTCCATGAAACATGAAATATTTCTTTTCAACTCTGACCACTAATAATATTAACATAATGAATGGTAAATTTTGGTCAAAATAGGATGCACCACCCACCATGAGGAATGAAACTAATGACTCATCTCCTATGACATACACATGGGCATAAAAAATGGTTTTATACATAAATGATCTCATCCTAATCTCTTGACCATTCAGAAGTTGACTCCCCACCTTCTGGAATTTCACTTAAGGCCAAACACTCAAGACCATCATGCTTCCTCTACATGATCTAGCTCAAATGTTTGAAATCCACCAATATTGATACGGGTGCCATATACTCCTAGCCCTCATAAACAACAATACACATCCCATCTAGTAATCCCATTATCTTAAACCATGAACAAGACTCATGAATAACCTGAGTTTATTTCATTATGATTAATGTATTGGAAACATGTTTTCCCTTAATGGGTCTATATGTTAGATCCCAGTAAAAATATTTCCTATACTCAACCCATCTCCACATTCAGAGGTCTGATTATCACTATAAATATATATACATTATTTTTTTTGTGGTCAGTATATATATTATACTTTTCACCTACCAGATAATGTCCCCAACTATATATGGAATAAAAATACATAGATAACTTGAGGTCATGCGTAAGCTTATACCTTCTAGGTAGCCTCAAATATAAAGATGAATATATCAAAACTAGATCCCCATGCATCTATAACACCCCAATATATCCTAGTATGATATCTTTTCAATGTAATTCCATAACGTGCACTACATGAAACACTGTGTTAATGCCCACCACCACTTACCAAACTAGAAGTTCAAAAAGATATTATGAATAGTATTTACTGCATTTTGAATAATATATATATCCTATATAATTTTAACATTCATATTTTTTGTTTCTTAGTCATAATATAATGAAAAATTATATTTTTCAGATAAAGGTAATATTTTTCAAAAAAAGAAATTTTACCACCTATTTAATAGAGAATCTTTTGTAAAAACAATATTTGACACTTTTATATATTCAATTTAAAAAAATTAGATTATTTATTAGAAGTGGGATATAAAAAATTTCTTTAGATACATTTTTTGTACTTTATCTGATATGTTTCATATTTTGATGAATAGTAAAAAAGACAAAATTATAATTGAAAACAACATTTTTAATAAAATTAATTTATACATTTAAATTATGGATTTGAATGGTTTGGAAGAATATTTAGATTATATTTTTATTATTTTATACAATTTAGGTCATTACATGTAATTTCATATTTATATTTGACATAAACACATGTAAATTTTTTGATAGTTTACTTTTTTAAAACCTGCTTTTTTCTTTTGACAATGGGAATCAATTTTTAATTAATAAATAAAACTTCTATGTTTTGAATTTGGTATAATAGAATTCATTTTTGAAATAAAAATATCATAATTTTAATTGTATTAATTTTTAGTATTCTTATGAAATCATTATATTTCTTATGAATAGTGAAAAACACTACATTGTGGTTTAAATCCGAATTTTTATTTTAATAATTATTTATTTTATTTAAATTTATTTTATGTAATAATTGTTGTATAATACATATATAAGATCTATTTAATTCATTGGAGTAATTTTATAAAAAAAATTGATGTATAAATTTTTATTTTATATTTTACTGTCTATTACCAACCCTCTAAGTGTATTTGAAAATTTTCATAAAACGTAATTTTTCCTCTTCTATGAGTAGAATTACAAAATCCCAAGAGACATGGATGACATCAATATGTGAAATGTGATTCAATAGGTTCAAAATATTTTTTATGAATCTCAAAATTTGACTTTTATTTACCACAGTTAAAAGTAAATATCGAAATTAAAGTAAAAATTATATTATAATAACCCAAACACAATTACAAATTTTTTGGATAACTATAATTCAAACAAAAAAATATTAGAAATAAAATACGAACTTTAGGTCTACATGTATTAGATTAGGAAATTTATTATTATTTTATTTAAAGAAGAATTAAATGTGATATATTCAATGTTTATAAAAAAAACCATTTTTAATATAGGGTTATATGACAAATAAATTCAAATATAAATATTCATTAGAAATATAAAAATATTTTATAAATATTTGTATTTTATTTATAATTTTTAGAGATTAAAAAATTATAATTTTTTATGACACAATGATGATCCTGTAATTACCTTCTTATTGAAATATTAAAATAGTTTATATTATAAATATTAAAATAAATAGGGTTTAAAATTTATTATTTCATCCATGATTTGTTTAGGATAATAAGAAATTCCATGGTTTATTTGATAAATTTTTTTCAAAGTGATATGGTTTTAAGGGCTTTCATGAAAACAAAATACCAAATAGTGTCAAAATTGACATAAATTAGTTTTTAAAACCAATACAATATTATTGGTTGATATAATATTTCTAAAAATATACAGTTCGGCCTAATGTATTAAATAATTTTATATCTTTCATTACGGAACCTCATTAGGATCTATTTGATGTTTAGAGTTTGTTTTTTAACAATATAGTGTAAGAATACCAGAAGACACAGTAAAAGTTAAACTATTTAATTAATAGTTAAATCTTAAAAATGTTGTTACCACAGTAACACAAAATTTTCTAAAACCTATTAGTTTAGGGGGGGGTTCTACCCACACCCACCTAAGAATGAAAATAAATAAATTTGGATCCATTAGAAACTGAATATTATTTTATAATAAAACAATATTTCATATTTTTCTTAAGATGCGCCTCACCCCTCTTATAAAAGGTCACTTCCACTTTTCTCTATATCACACATCCAAAGAAATTTTTCTTGGCCAAAACCTATCAAAATATCCTCCCAAATTCCCTCACATCAACAAAGAGTCTCTTAATTTTATCAGAAATCCATTCTAATGAGCCTATTTGATCAACTCAAAAGGAAACACCTGAATAAGAGAAAATAATTTCACCAACCTCTTTCAAGTTCTTTTATTCTTCCACTTCCCCTTTGATTTTTGTATCTATAAAATATAGTAACTCCAGTGACTATTACATATTTTGATTTCATTATAAATATTTTTCAATGAAATTTGTTATTCTATCCATCCTATAAATGTACAGGTCTCCATACATGCGTACATACAACTTACTGTCTCCACGTCATGGTGTAGTTTTTTATTCAAACATTTCATCATTTGGATGAGAATAATAATGCATGTAACTAATGTAAATAAAATATTTAACATGTTAATGATTCTGTATATATTATATAACATCCAATTACATACGATTTCACCATCAATATAATGATATTGTCACTCGTGCGTACGTATCGATTACCGTCTCCAAGAACGCGATGAGATTCATTCCCCATTGTATTCATTCCAGAGTAATTTTCATTTTATGAATAAAATATTGTTTAAGAACATAATATCATTCTGGATATAAATCAAATACATCTTATACATAAAAAACATGGCCTATGTAACCATGCATATAAAGGAAAATGTATTAGTAAACACTCGAAATGTTGATACTATTAAAATATTATTAACAAAGAAAAAATAAAAGATCATATATGATGTCATATTTATGTATGTGGTTCTGGTATAGTTTATTAACAATTATTTAACTTTTATATATGAGGATAACATAACATCTACTAAGTTAAAGTACAAGGTAAGGGTTAATTCAACAATCTATTCATTATCCGAGGTTGTTTTAACGTGAGTATTAACTATGACCTCTTTATCATCCACATCCATGTTTCATAAAAATATTTTCAAAAGGATTATTTTAATTATTTTTGTAAGGGAATATTTAACAAAAAAATCATTGTTAATGGATTAAATATTTTTTTTCTTCTAATTCATTCTAATTAATATCAATGTTTTAAAAATGGGTTTTATGTATTTATTTAAATGGACATTAATGTTTTTAAAATGATAATTCCATTAAAATTATTCAAAGTGGTATAAACACTTTGATTCAAAAATATCACTAAATGTACTCCTTTCTAAATTTTGTGACATTTAAATGTGTTCATGAAAAATGGATATTTATCTCAAAGAGTTTTACATATCATTTTCATCTATGTAAGAATCATTTTATGGATTTTAAACTTGTTTGAAGTTGATATATTATGATACAAATATTCCATATTGTATTGAACGTTTTGTGACGTGTTTGACTATGGATCTTCTATTTTTATACCATTAATGGATTATGGACAATGTTTTGACATTTAGTTATCTAGTTTTAATACGAATGATTATTTTATCTTTAATCTTTTTCATATGAGGAATGAATTGGACTTAGAAAGAGGTAGGGGAGCTCGCTATAGCTCTTCGATGCATCAATAGGCCTCATGAGACAAACTATTACTTGGCACAAGGCCTTTACAAAATAATATTTGTAGTCATGGAACATGGACTTGAATATGTGGTTATAATGTCTGGAATTATGCATTCCATAATTATGAAATTGTATATTGATATTAAATTTTATTATTCGACTAGTAGAATATCAATGTGAATATGAAAATGAAATTTTATGATTTATCATCTCCATATTATGATGAATTTTAAGATTAAAAGGAATGTGTTTAATTCTTATAAATTTCCTTAAATGTTAATTCTTATTTATGAAAGTTTCCTCTTTTTAGTTATCCTTTCTGACAATCTAACCCAACCCCTTTCAATGTTTTATTTTTCCAAAGATGCAAAGAAGTTTATTATGAATCACATGTAGGGATAGTATATTGGATATGAATGTGGTCAATGGAGACAAGGTTGATTTTGTTTTTCCTTTTATAATGTAATGTAAAACTTTTGAATGTATCTTGTACATCCAAGGCTACTAAACTAATCGGAATTTTGGGATTTGATATCTTTTGATCAGGAAAATGTTATGTAATAATCTACTGACTCTAGGTAACTGATGTTGGAGAATTTCAGTAGGTATCAGAGGAAGTTTAGCACAATCCTTGGAAACAATATTTAAAAAAACACTTATTAACGAACAATACCCAAAGATATACATTTTGTATTAGTATAGATGAAATTCACTAAAATATTATAATTTATATATTTTTTGTACTTTATATGAAATAAATCTATATCAAGATACGAACAGGTAGAGGCGGCTCCAGAATAGATGTAGCGAGGAGTGAAAACTCCAACAAGGTGTTTTGGGTTTGATCCAGGGTATGTTGTTACACAACAATGGTCCGTGATGCACTCTAGGTTACGGCACTCTAGGGGATATATTTAAGATAATTCACATTTTTATTACAATAAATTATGAATTATATATTAGTTAAAAATTACTCAGAGAAAACAGATTATAATTATAGATTATTTGCATAATAAATTCAATTTACATTAGATATTTTACAAGTTTTTAATTATCAATTATGATTCATAAACTAACCAAGTATATTCCATTGTTTATAAATGGATAAAATTAGATTGAATGAGAACTTCAGTAATACACATGATCCAAAGATTAAGAAGAATCATAACTTTCATGTTATTAATCCAAAATTTAGATGTTAAATATCCTCCCACATTTTCTCCTCACATGAAGAAATAATATCATCTGTTAATAAGATATTTAAAGAATTATATGAGGTCTATGGCTATAAAGGGAAGCAAGAGAAGAAAAGCATTGAATAGGGAAAGATGGATAAAGGAATGAGGGGAAAGAATGATTTTACTATCTATGATATCTCTGGAAAGAATCACCTTGGTAAATACGTGAAATTAATGGGAGTTTGTTATATGTGTGTAGAATAAGGAAACCAAGAATTTGATTGAAAGGGATAGAAAATGACTTGAAACGTATAATTATTCATCTTTAATGATTTGGGACACTACGAGAATCAATGTCTAAATCATCAGAGTATACCATAAATGCTACTTATGGATAATTATCATGTTCTGAAACTACCGAAGATGAATAGAAATTTTTAGAGTTCTTATTTTGATATTAAAGTATTATGTCATTATATTATTGTATTAATTATGTACATGTTATAATAATTATAGAGTATATAAGGATTCTACTATAGTATTATTTCATTAAGGACTTGAGATTGTGTGAAACCAAGAAAAGTGATACAATAGCTGGTCAATGATTTTGGAAAATATATGGTCGAGAGAAAGATAAACCTTAATATGGTTCTAATACTGTTGTTGTGAATTTGGAATAATATATGATTGATTTGGATAAATTATATTGGATATTCTTGACTACCTTGAAACTTAATAATGATTATTGTATTCCATAATTGTTGGAGTTTACAAGATTTTTGTATATAAAGAGTATATATAGTATTCTATAAAGAATATAGGAGCATGAATGTAATCAATAAGGTTTTAGAGTTATTTATGTTTTTTCCATTTTATAAAATAATACATGATGAAGGTATTCATATGATATTAAGTGGAAAAAGTATCTTTATTATGTTTACCTTCATTATAAATTTTGGACTGTGAGTTTGGAAAGATGTATTTGTGATAAGTTTAATTGTTGGAATGGATTAAGTTAAACATTGGATACTATTGTTTATGGTTAAAAAAACATCTCAATGTTATTTGATGGATTTTCATAAAATGGAAAACTTGGAGGTCAGGCGACAAATTGTCACGTCCAGCGAGCTCGTGAGACATGAACCAAAAACTGAAGGGCGACAAGGGTGCATCACCAACCACTGGAATACTTGATGTCCAGGATTGTAATTTTTTTAAAAAAAAAACTATATCAAATTAATTATAAATAAATTAATATAGGAACTATATAAGATTAAGATAAAAAGAATATTTTTGAATTCTATTATATTTTTATGTGAAAGCAGAATTTGTGGTAGGAATTTGTTTAAGTATGAAACACTACTTGTAAAGTATATTTTTATCCTCTTATTTTATGAATCGGTTATTTCTTAAACATTAGGGATGGTATCTTAAAACAAATAATGTGTTATCCTAATACCTTATGTTTTTTGAACTAATGATATTTTAAATCATAATAGATTGATGAATTTGAGCCCTTTAATTTTACAGTTGTCTGTGATTGATGACCTTAATCACTCCCTCTAAATATTTACATTTTTCCTCTAATTATGGGTCTATAATTTCCACTAATTATCCCCTAATCTATATCATCCTTTTGTGGTGATTTATTCATTTTTCCTTTCACTCTTATTTAGACAAAATTATATAATACAAATTTCTAATGTTTGTATTCCACAAAAGTTATTTTCTACTTTTATAATTTTATTTTTTAAGAAAAATTTCAAATAGTGAGGACGCAAATTATTGAAGAAGGGAGAACTTAAAACCCAAATATTTCATAGTATCATATCTTTTTAATATAATTCAATAACGTTCTCTACATGCAACACCGAGTTCAAACCCATCATGACTTATAAATATTTACATTCAAAAAGATGTTATGAATAAAATTAACTGTATTTTGAATTTGATATATATCCTATATAATTTTAACATTTATATTTTGTGTTTTATAGACATATTATAAAGAAAAACTCAATTTTCCAGATAAAGGATGTATTTTTCAAAAAAAGCAATTTTACCAACTATTTAATGGATAATCCATTTTGAAACTAATATTTTACAAATTTATATGTTAAATTTAATAAAATAAAATTCTTTTATTAAGTGAGACATAAAAATTTAGTTTTGATAAATTTTTGGTACTTTTCAGATAAATTTCATATTTTGAGGAATACTGATAAAATACTAAATTATAATTGAAATAACAATTTTTAATATAAATAATCTATAGTGTTAAATTATGAATTTGAATTGTTTGGAAGAATAATTATATTATATTTTTATCATTTAATAGAATTTATGTAATGCACCGACCCCATTTACCCAGAGTTTGCACATTATTTTAATACATTGACATGATTACAAGGAATCATGTCCTGAAAGACCGATCCGTTTAGCAGTCTTGGAAAATAGATTACATACATGAACTTTACATTACACATTTGAAAATAAAACACATCATAAATGATCCTTTGATAATGCCATTAATCATCTAGATTATCCCTACTTATCAATAATAATACATTTCTTGTAATCCTGTGAAAATTAAAACAAAGTAAGGGGTGAGCTCAGATGTTTAGTAAGGATAACAATATGGAAAAAACTTTCATAAATAAGAATAAACATTTAAGTAAATGTATAAGACTAAAACAAAAGCCTTTTAAACTTAAAATTCATCATTATATTTAAAAGATAAAATAAAATAATTCCATTTACTTACTCACATTGATATTATACTAGTCGATTAATCACATGCAATATCAATAGCCACTTTTATAATGATGGAATGCATAATGTCATAATTTAATAACCACATAGTCCAGTACTTGTGCCAAGAATACAAATAATATTTTTTCAGGGCTTAGTGCCAAGACACTAGTTCGTCCCATGATAGCTACCGATGCATCGAGGAGCTATAGTGGGCTACACTCGTCACTTACTTAGTCAAATTCATTCCTCATTTGAAAAGGTTTTAACATAACATAAACATTCCTATTAAAACTGGCATACAAAATGTCAATACATTATCCATAAACCATGAATGGTATAAAAATAAAACATCCATATTCAAACATATCAAAACACATTCAATACAATATGGAATATTTGTATCATAATACATCAACATCAGACAAGATTAAAATCCGTCAAATATGTTGACATAGATGAAAGTGATTTATAAAACTCTTTGAGAGAAATATCTTTTTTCATGAAAACATTTCATAGTCCCAAAAATTAGAAAGAAAGAAATTTAAAATTCATTTTTGAAACAATGTTTCCCGTACCACATTGAAACTTTTTAATGTAATTATCAATTTAAAAACATTCATGACAAAATAAATAAATCGTTTAAAAAAGCATTTTGAAAACATGGACATTAAAGAGAATTATTTAGAAAATTTAATATTTAAAATATTTAAAATAATTTCTTAGTAAAAAAAGTCTTTTAAAATAATCCCATTAAAAAATATTTCAGAAAACATGGAAATTGATAATAAATATGTCATATTATATAGTTACGTAAAAACTATGTCGGATAATAAAGAGATTATGAAATTAACCCTTATATTTTTCTTTCATTTAGTCGAGGGTATGTTTAACCGCTTTCATGATGATTGTAGTATGTTATTAAATTATTAAATAAGCTTATTAATATTTATGATATCATACATGATTCATTTATGACTTTATACTACCCATTTAATAATAATTTCCATGATAAATTAACATTTCAGGTAATAATCGTTTTCATTATTGTAAGTGTTTTAACTTGTTACTCTTGAATGTATCACTTAGATAAATATTTAAATAATTCTAGAATATAAAACATGATTTATAGATCACATATATTTATAATATAAATATTTATATTAGACATATATATGATATTGAAAACACCATTTATGGGGATGGTTGTTCGTACGTTCGCATAAACGTTGTTTTCGTTTTCATATCGTATTGAATAGAACTTATTGAAAAAAGATATATGTAAGTACACAAAAACACACACATATATATATCCATTAGAATAGTTATCTCATATATTACATACATATTTATGATATATATTTTATAATCATTGTTAAATGGTGAACGTGGAAATGAATCTCATCATGTCATGGAGACGGTAATCTGTACGTACGCATGAGCGACAATATCATTATATTAATGGAGATATAGTATGTAAAAGGATTTTATATCATATATGAAGAATCATAATGATGTTATATTTATTTTTCACATCAGTTATACTCATTATTATACATATCCAAGCAATTAAGTGTTTGAATAACAAACTACACCACGAGGTGGAGACGGTGTACGCACGTATGGTGACATGTCATTCAAAGGATGGACAGAAAAATGAATATGATCATACCATATTTATAATAACATCAAAGTATATAGAAAAAACTATAGTTATTATTTTAGAATGGAATCAAAAACGAAATAGGAAGTGGATGTAGAAAGGAACATGAAAGAGGTGAATAAATATTTACCTCTTCTTCGGGTTCTACCTTACGATTTGATCAAAAGAGATTATTAGGATGGATTTCTGACAGAAGGATGGCCTCTAGGATAAAGGTAGGACATTTTAGAGGGTATATGGCAGATATTGGCTGAGCCATATGTATTTTAAGTTGTGAATTATAGATAAGGGGAGTGTCCTTTTATTAGAGGGGTGAGGGGAACCTTAGAAAAAGATGGAAATATTATTTTAGAATAAAATAATTTTCATTTTATAATGGCTCAAAAGTGTATTACATAATTTATAAGGTGTCTATGGGTTTGAAACCACTCAACCAATAGGTTTTAGAGAGGTTTTGGTCACTATATTAACCTTATCTTTTAGATTTAACTCTTTGTTAAATAGTTTGACATGTACCATATCTCTTTGTATTTTTATACTATATGGATAATAAACATACAATATAATTCCATAAGAACCCCAAGTGGATTATTAACGATACAAGAATCATTATATAATACATTTGGAAAATCCTTATATTTTTAGGAAAAAAATATATAATGATAATATAATATTTGTTTTAAATACTCTCTTTTGTCAATTTTGACACTATTTTTTATTTTGTTTCATCTAATTTAATAATAGGACTATTAATTGGAAACAAAATCAATATAACCAACCATAATATGACATATTGACCTATAAAATTTGTGTAATTCAATAAAACTCTCAAATTACATTTATTTTGATATTTATAATATCAATTATTTTAATATTTCATTAATTTGGTAATTACTACACCATCATTGCGTCATAAATAAATTAAATTATCTAATGTAAAAAAAATATAAATAAAATTCCATTATGTAGTTAACGTTTTTATCTCTCTAATTAATATTTATAGTCTAAATTATATATTTTTTATCTTTATATTAAAAATAGTTTAGTTATTATACATTGAATTTGACACTTTTAACACTTCATTGAATTAAATACTAATAAATGACTTAATCTAATCCAAGTGGACCAAAGAGGTACATATATTATTTCTAAGGTTGTATTTGGTCTAATTATACTTATTAAATAGAATTAGGACATGTGTTAGGGCTATTATAATATCAATTTTACACTTAATTACCCTATTTAATTTTAACTGTGGTAAATAAAAGTAAGACATTACTGTTTACCAAATGAAATTTATCATATTGAACAACATTTTAATCCAAGAGTTTAAAAATTTCTCTCATATTTTTGAAATTCAACACATATATGGGGTAAAATTATGTTTTATGTAAATTTGAAAAAACTCCTAGGAGGTAGGTAAAAGATGGTAAAGAGTTCAATAAAATTTTTATATACCTAAAATTATTAAAAACTGACTCCAATGAATTACATTGAACATATATAGTCATTATATATCTATTATGACTTAAAATAAATGTAAATAAAATAAATAATTATTTAAACAAAAAGTCATTTTTAAATAATGACTACGTGTTTGTCACAATTCATCAATAATTGAAATTTTCAGAAAAATACCAAAAATTAACCCTAAGATAATTTCGATAGTCTGAATCGAAAAATGAAGTATAATTTGAAAGATAAAATTTATAAAATTTCCAAAAGAGGGTATTACTATTAATAACGGCTTGTTTGATTGGTTGTGGTGTGTTAGAACTCAAAATTGCATACAACAAAATATAATGTATTATTCAAAGGTAAACATATCATGGAAGCTTGGGGTGTTACAATTTATGTAATTATATGTAACTTCACATTTAAATTTGACTTAAACATGTGCCAATATTTTGATAGTTTTTACACTTTAAAAACATGGTTTATTGTTTTGATAATGGGAATTAATTTTAAATTAATAAATGAAACTTCTATGTTTTTAATTTGGTAAAATAGACTTCATTTTTGAATTCGTAATATCAAAATTATCTTAGGGTTAATTTTTGGTATTTTTATGAAAACATTCAATTTTTGACGAATAGGTAAAAACATTGGGTTATTTTTTAAAACATACATTTAATTTGAATAATTATTTATTTTATATAAATTTAATTAAATTAAAAAAAGATTTATAATACCTATATATGTTCAATGTTATTTATTGGAGTCATTTTATAATAAAATTAGATATAAAATTTTTAATTAACTTTTTACTATCTTTTAACCTCCTTTTAGGATCATTTTAAAATTTGTATAAAAAATAATTTTACTGCTTCTGTGTGTTGAATTTCAAAAATCTAAGACACACGGTTGACATTAGAAAGAAAAATGAGATTCTGTAAGTTGTAAATAATTTTTTTTGAATATTAAATTTTGAGTTTTATTTACCACTGTAAAAAGTAAATAGGGTAATTAAAGGTAAAAATGATATTATAATTACCCTAACAGATGTCCTAATTCTACTATATAAGTGTAATTTGACAAAAAAACAACCTTATAAATAATATATTATCTTTTACGTCCACTAGGATTAGATTAGGACATTTATTATTATTTTATTTAAAGAAGAGTTAAAAGTGTTAAATTCAATGTTTATTAAGTAAACCATTTTTTATATAGAGTTATACATATGATAAATTAGACTATAAATATTCATTAGAATGAAAAGAAATATTTCCTAGATAATGGTATTTTATTACTAATTTTTAGATATTGAATAATGAAATTTTTTTATGATACAATTATGACGCAGAAATTACCTTCTTAATGAAGTATTAAAATAGTTTTTATTATAAACATTAAAATAAATATAATATAAATATTTTGATGTGATCATAAAAATTTATAGGTTAATATGACATTTTAGGGTTTGTTAGATAATTTTTTTCCCAAATGATAAGGCTATTACGACTTTCACAAAAACAAAATACCAAATAGTGTCAAAATTGACATAAATTGTTTTTTTAAAATACTATATTATTAGTTGATATAATATTCCTCAAAATATAATCATCTTTCAAAGGGATTAAATAATATTATATATGTCATTAATGAACTACTCATGGTTCTCTCGGATGTTTATTGTAATTTTATTAACCATATAGTGTAAGAGTATAAGAAGACTCAGTAAAAGTTAAACTATTTAACTAATACGTAAATCTAAAAGATAAGGTTCATATGGTAGCCATACCACGTCTAAAACTTATTAGTTGAGATAATTTCAACCCATACACACCTTATCTTGGAAATGAATAAATTTTGATCCATTATAAGACGAAAATTATTTTATAATAAAATAATATTTCAATATTTTCCCTAGGTTCCCCTCACCCCACTTATAAAACGGAACTTCTCCTTATCTCAATATCAAACCTCCAAAGCGATTTTCCTCGACAAAAACCTTCCCAAATATTCTCCCAACATCCATCACATATACTTAGATACCATACATTGATAAAAAAGTGAGCCTAAGGATCTCTTTTGTTCTACTCAAAAGGAAACACCCGAAGAAGAGGTAAGAATTTCACTACTCTCTTTCAAGTTATTTTCTTCTACCACTTTCTATTTCATTGTTGTTTCCATACCAGAATAATTACTCCAATACCTCCTACATACTATAATGATATTATAAATATGGTACAACCATATTTGTAATTCTATCCATCCTATAAATGAAAAATTCACCATACGTGTGTACGTACAACTTACCGTCTCCATGTTGTGGTGTAGTATTTTATTCAAACACTTCATTAATTGGATGGGTATAATAATGAATATAAGTGATTTAATAATAAATATATCAATTTAATTATTATTTATTTGTGATATACCATCCAATTACATATTATTTTACCATGAATATGATGATATTGTCGCTCGTGCATATATACGGATTACCATCTCCACGAACGTGATGAGATTCACTCCCCATCATAAACATAGAAGAATAATTTTAATTTTATGATTTAAAAAAAATAAGTACCTAATATAAATCTGGATATGAATAAAATACATCCTATCCATAATAAACATGGCTTACGTAACCAAGAATATAATGGAAAACTTATTTGTTAACACCCAAAATGATGATACAACTAAAATATTATTAACAAAGAAATATAAGAAGACCATATATCATATCATATTTATGTATACGGTTCTTTTATAATTTAAAAACAATGATTTAACTATTATACATCATTTCAACTTACCATCGACTAAGGAAATGCACATGGTAAGGGTTAACTCTACAATCTCTTCATTATCCGTGGTTGTTTTTATGTGAGTATCTACTAGGACCTCTTTATCATCCACATCCGTGTTTCAAAACAATATTTTCAAAAGGATTATTTTAAGGTATTATATAAGGGAAGCTTTAACTAGTTCATCATTTTAAATGGTTTAAATTTTTATCCTTCTAAATCATTCTCATTATTTTACATCTCATCGAAATGGATTTTAAGAAGTTATATATTTGGACATGAATGATTTTAAAATGTTAATTCAGTTCAGAAGTTTAAAAGTTGTATGGGACACTTTGATTCAAACATTTCTTTAAATGTCTTCCTTTTAAATTTTCTGACTTTTAAATGTTTTCATGAAAAATGGTATTTATCTCAAATAGTATTACAAATAATATTCATCTATGTGAACATCTTTTGATGGATCGTAACCTTGTTTGAAATTGATTTATTAGGATACAAATCAATCATATTGTATAGATGGATTTGTGATATGTTTGATATTGGATGTGTTATTTTTATACCATTCATTGTTTATGGATAATGTATTGACATTTTTAATGCTATATTTAAAATGAATGTTTATTTTATGTTTAATACTTTTCATATATTTAATGCATTGGACTTAGTAAGTGACAAATAGAGCCCGATATAGTTCCTAGATGCATCGGTAGGTCTCATGAGACAAACTAGTTTTTTCGAACAAGGCCTTGACAAAATATTATATTAAATCTTGGCACGATTCTGGACTATGTCGTTTTGACATCCAACATTATGCATTCCATCATTATAAAATTGGATATAGATATTACATGTTATTATTCGACTAGTAAATTATTTAGGTGACTAAGTAAATGGTATTATTTTATTTATCTTTTCTATATTACGATGAAGTTTGATTCTAAAAGGCTTGAATATTAGTCTTATACATTTCCATAAATGTTTGTACTTATTTATGAATGTTTACGCTATATTGTTATACTTATGGAGAATCTGAGCTCACCCCTTTCTATGTTTTATTTTTCCCAGGATGTGAAAAAGTATATTATGATGGACCTGCAGGGATATTACAAGGGATATTAATATGTTCAATGGAGGTGATGTTGATGTTTTTTTTTTCATTTTATAATATAATTTAAAACTTATAAATGTATATTGTACTTCTAAGGATACGAAACTGATTGGTATATCAGTATTTGATCCCATGTGATCATGCCAATGTTATGTAATAATATACCGACTCTGGCTAACTAGGGTCGGGTAGTTACATTATCAACACTACTCCATGTCCAATACTAGACAGATCAAAAACATAGTATACTCCTCACAAGGATCAAGAAGGATAAAAATCATTGAAGTAGTCAAATTCATCATCAACTCCAAGTAGTCATTGTAAAATGTACCATTCCATTTCAAAATGATCCCTTTCATGGTCATGATCAAAATTGGTGTTTCCAAGTTGGAAAATCACAATATTAAACTTTGATAATTACCCACAAAACCAAAAAATCTCTTAATATCAAAAAAAAAATCTTCGGAAGATCCTAAGAAACCACTACCTGAACATTCTTTAGGACAACTAAAACACCTTCCTCTAAGATGATATAACCTAATAAATGTACCCTATCAATCCAGAATTGAATCGTATATATCGTGGAAAATATCCAATTCAATATTAGTATAATCATGACTAATATATGATATTGGGAATTATTGTCACGAGTAATAGAGTACAACTAGATTTATTCTTTAAATTGACCAAAAGTTGATCAATATACGGGTAAAAGATTTACTTCATCAAGGCCATAAACATAGTCAGTACATTTTTAAGCACGAATGGGTTCGAATAAAACTCAAATAGGACATAACATATTAATATTGTAGTATGTGGTATATCATATGGTTTAATTCCAACTAAAGATACCACAACCTAATGTAAATCATAAAGAAAAAAATAACCTCTAAACTTGTTATGGATATTTTTTATATGCGTAGGAGGATATTTGTTCATCACAATCATCTGGTTCAACATCCAGTAGTAAACACATAAGAAAAATTAATTTTCAGCCTTCTTAGTAAACAATACTCTATATCCCCAATGTGATGTACTCATACAGATAAATCCCTTACCCATGAACTCTTCTAGTCGAGTCTCAAATTTCTGATGATCTATTAGTGAGATTTTTTAAGGTGTAATAGATACAATTTAGGATCTAGGAATGAGTTCAATTGTAAATTCAGCATCCCAATCTTGGTGAATCCCTGATAAATACTCAAGAAATACATCTTGGAACTAGTCCAAAACAGTTTGAAATATATCATGTTTAACACCCCCTTCCATCCAACAAAAGACATGCAACCTGGATAGTGACCCCCTAGTTGTTGATGAACTTGACAAATACATCTTTCTGGGATTTCCCACTCTCCTTGACGAATATAAATATTAACCATCAGAGTAGTAATTGTCACTATCCAATGTTAATAATCATAATTGGCTTGGTACAATACAATCCAGTCCATACCCAAAACCCAATCAAATCATGGCATGTTAAGTATGTAAAGATCGAAAATAAATTGAGTGTCTTGAATATTCAGAGAAAACCCTATACCCAAACATATGTCCCTCATACACACTCCCAACGATGTGTAAATCATCATAACTCCACTGAAAAAGACCACCTCGAGTCTAAACCCATTCACAAATTGAGTATATATAAATGAATGAAATGTTAATGTATCAAATAAATAAATACAAATAAATTAATATACAGTTATTATACATATCATTATCTATGATCCAACCTATCTATCCACATGTGTAGGATAATATGTATGAAAATTTCAAGAACATCTTGGTTTACTATAGATCAAGTCACCTAACCTCTATGACTCTACTGATACGAGTGCTCATTCCCCGAGATATCACATCCACATCCACAGCCTCTATAGTATGTGGAACTCAAATTTCTAGACTAATATGATTTGTAATACCCCATTCATGTAATCTGATATTACATGGATCACCCATCATTTCCATTTAGTTATGGATCCCTACAATATCTCTGTATGTTTCAAATCATTCCATTGGCTCGAAACTCCACTGGTGGTCCTGGAAATTGATCATAAAATTCACTATACATACCACACCAGTGGTAGTATATTCAGTTACTACTCTGATTCAATGATCTTTCTTAATGAATAATTTATTCCCATTCCCATGGTTGATTTATTCATATAGATTCTTCCTACTCTTAGAATATGTACCACATTGTTTTCTGGCATAAACCACTTGCATTCTAATAGAATCTTTTTTATGGTTCCCCTTATAAATGGGAGAATGATTTACCACTACATAAATCTTATTCATCAAAAAAAAAGTTAAAATGGGACTTAATATTACATTTAAGTTCATATGGAAATTATTTTATGTATTATATTTATATCAATCAATTTCTGTAAGAATGAAATAAAATTTAAAAAAGATACCAACATATTACATCATAAAAATACTCCCCTAGGTCTACTATATAAACATAGATTCTTTCTCCTACATAAGAATATCAGGGTAAAATTACTATATAATCATCTATTGAATGTCATTATATACCATATTCTTCAGCTATCCATGCTGATTCTATATATACCACAAATGATTTACTTGACCATGTAACATATAATTTTCCAAATTGAGTCATTTAAAAGAATAAGTCACTATATATGCATGGATAATTTTTATATACTCAATCCATAACTCATTATCCTTAGTTCCACTGTCTATATTAAATATTGGAGGGTTCTTCATGTGGAACTCCTATGTTAGCTCAGACATATTCCACATAACCCCTTGGTATCTTTCCATAATCTACATAATGTGAGAAAATTTTCCAAGGAAATTCTCTCTGGATTAATCATTCATACTTATCAGAGCCTCAAATTCCAATATTGAAGGCACATTTCCATCCCTGTCCTTCAGCTTTCAAATCATCAAGCGTCACTAAAGAGGAATATCTCTATAATTCCAAACACACATGGTAAAAAACATAACACATCATTCAAATATTACTACAAGAATGATTCATACATATATATAGAATGTTTCATGCCCCATAACCCATTATATGGTCAATCTTAAGGCACTATCACTATCCTTAACCATTCCTCATTTGGGTCAGGGATAACATAGGTTTAAACACTTTCAAAATTAGAATTTCTTATTAGATACCAAGTTTATTCATATTAAATTACCACATTTACCATATGTTTAATTTGTCAATTACATATTTTGAACTATTTCCCAGTTTATATACATAATGAAACGTATTTTCAAGAAACACTATCCCATATAATTATTTTCTATGCATACCAAAATTGATGCATGTCACCTAAAAATACTGAGTGTATATAATGATTCATGTATTCTCAACTTTTTTTCATACTAGACCACTAGTAAAATACTATAAAACAATACCATCGTGCAATAAGTCTATCTCAGTAGGTGAAATAAACATCCTAATATATCAACATGCATCAATAACTAATATCCCACATCAATTACTTTTTTTTTTGTATAGGTTGGTTATATAATCCAATGCATGAGCTCATGACCAAGTGCATCCTCATTATATTATCCTTTCTGCCTATCCCAAATAGTACGAAACCTTGAAAGGAAATAAAAATTCCTTCATACCACATTGTAAGGTCCTGGATTGGGTGCCACATACTGGTTCCCTGATCTAGTTGGTTATGTGATATCATTTTTGTGTCCCGTTATTCTAGAGGATACCGACTCGCAACTACGATCTAATTTATAACGTGGAGAGAATATACCTTTTTACAAAATTATTACAATAATCAAATCAATAAAAATTTTCCCAATGATAATAAGTATTAAGCATGATAATTCCATATTATATAAGTACCAATATGAAATAATAATTCTTAAACATGAAATTAAATTACTACAAACAAGTGTAACAAATCATTGTTTTCTAATCAATGTCAATTATCAAATGGAAACCCAAAATAAAGACACACTAAAAGCTCCCAAGTGGGTCCCGACATCATGTTTGGTTCCCTCATCCATGCTCCTACCTAAATTCCAACTCATATTTCAAATATAAGGCTCTTTTCCTAATCTTGTCCTTTAAACATGAATTCTATTTGTGTACTAAGTAGGAAGTCTAAGTAGGGTGTGATTATGATTCAGTAGGCCACCACTAACAACATCTAGAACAATATCAAGATTATAAGATTGTATGCTTTATTATAATTAATAAATTGAAAATGATAAATTTAACGTTTTCTAAAATAAATTATTATTTATTTAACCACATAGGTCTTCAGTTCACTGTGACACCCGAACCAATAACACATGTTTTGTCCTGTTCTAGAGTTTTAACATACTCCAAATAAATTTCGCAGTTCAGTCATTCCTGGGATTTGAAGTGATTCCAATTTCTCAATCATACAATGGGGGATAGAGTTGTAGTTTGGAACACTATAGGTATTTGGAGCAGAAATCCATATCCCACAACTCAAATATAAGAATAAATAAACAAACACACAAACAAACCCACACACACAAACATATATATATATTGGGGTCCAAAATCATCTTTATAGAAACCCGTTGGTCTTTGGAGAAGTAATCTGTCTCCCACAACACAGTCACAACTATCAAATCTTTTTGTTCCACATTCACAACCCATTTATCAACCATTTAAAAATTTCATTATATATCCCCTTTCATAAATTCCTTTATCTACCAGGAATAATTTTTAAATCATCATATCCATCATATTGGCACACAGAATGAGTTTCCATCATTTACATAATACCATTAATCAATCAAAATATGTAATTCATTAAAATTGTATTTTCCCAAAATCAAAATCTCAATTTAACAATTACAGAAAACAAAATAAAACAAAAACTATTGTAATTTACAATTAGACCGTCTACATCATAGTTGTTAATGAACATTAACTAACCCGAAATCACCAATTTGATGTGGAATGAATGAAAACACAATGACGTGGAAGATCTAGGGACACTACATAAGACTGATATCCAATGAATCAAGTTCATTAAATCCCAGTTCAAATCCATCACCAATAGTATAATTATCACCCCTCTTGTCTAAGAAGAGAGACATGAGAGAGATAAAATAAAACTAGGAAGAAATATCATACCAAATAAGAGTCCATCGTTCAATTGGATCTTAGTTTCACCATGAAAATGGTTCTTTGAGCCTTGGAATCCTTTTTAGGACCTCTTAAAATGACATTAATATTTTTAGATCAAGAAAGTAAGAATGAGGATACAAATCGTGGGTTTGAGAATTTTAATAATATTTTCATGAACATTAAAACCCAAGTTCAATGGTTCATGGGTGTAAGAACATGGAATTCTAAACTATCTGCCTTAACAATATTCCCTTACTTAGGAGGTGCACTATTTCTCTCGACTGGCACACATTTTGATCAACTGTGCCCTGCAGTGAAAACAATCCTTAGATTGAGGCTTAACTATTTGGAGAGGTTGGCCCATTAGTTTTTCAAACCATTCAAAAACTATGCACTACCTCTGGAGCCTCTAAAAAGGTTAAACCAATACCTAAAAATGAGCACAATTAATTTATAAAAATATTGATATCATTCATTTGATATAGTTTTATATCCAACTAGTGGAATTATATTTAACCAAGACATGCATATTTAGAAAAAATGTAGTTATTCAAATGATAAATCAATAAAATAAGGTATATTAATCCATTAATAGAGATAACTCTATGTGTTTTAATCCTCAATGAAACCTTTTTATTGTTCTTTGGAAGACCTTGTGGAATTAAAAATATGACATTGGCTACTAGAATGCATGTACCTCATGATTATTGGTTGTATCCCAAGTGTGTATATTCTTTTTGGAGTGTTGGTCATAGTTAATAAATCTGGGATGGGAATTTCCCTTATACCTTTGAGTATACATGGGATGACATAGAAAAACTTCCATAATCTTTTCTTAATTGTTGGTAATGTAGAACACCTATAGTGATAGTAAATGCAATAGAAGGTTATATTTTAGAAAACATTTATTCAGGTATCATCGACGGATGGAATGAGGGTAGCCGGTATATAAACCTAGAATGAAATTATCATTGAATACTGAGTTGAGACCCTATTTATTCATACATACAGTTTAAGTGAGATTTTATAGTCTTATTGTCTTGGATTTACACCCATGTTATGGGTAGTTCATGTTGACCATCTATAATAGTATGTAGATCTTTCTAAATGAGGATCAATAAGAATGCGTGAATTTGTTGTTCGTTCCTTATTGGGTGGATAATTGAAAATGCATCTGGGTTCATAGAAGAGGTTTGATACTCATGGGGTAATTATTATTTTAACAAAGGGTGGTTTATTTATTCCTTGGTGGTAAATCCTTTATTCATTACCATTCATTCTTATGAAAAATATCTTTGAAAGTTTAATTGGTGGATGAGATCATTAATTGACCATTGATAATTTATCTGCTTATATGGATGAACTCATAAGATGTGGTGATGGTATTTCAATAATGAAATCAGTTTTGAGTTACCCTTATAGTTAATAATCAGAAATAAACTCATTTATCATGTAGGTATTTTTGTCTAAGATGATTTATATAGATCTCTCACCATGGTGGAAGAAGAAATCAACAGTGTTACAAGTATCATTTTACAGAAAACCCAACCATGTCATGGATGGGAATTCCATGGATTAAAAATAATATCTTATATAAGGTGATAAGACAAATAAGGCCTAATATAGTTAACACTTTCCATAGTTGATATATAATTTCATGAACATAATGAATAGAAAATTGATTTAAGAGGAAATGTTTCACGAAATCATGGTCCATACAGTGGTTTATTTTCTTGTTGGAAATTTTGTATGAAACGATTTCCATGTTTTATCATAACATTATAATATTGCCTTATTTTGTTGTGGGTAAAAAAGTGTGTTATCTTCTTGGTGACAGATATGGGTACGTCTATAGGGGATAGAATTTGTTTATTCAAAAGTGAATAATAATACTTGTTGAAAGGTAACAATGTTACATAAAAATAGTCCTCAGATGATTGTGGGGACTCCATAAGAAAATATTGTAATGGAACCAAGAGTATTTGGTTTTTTGATGAATTCATAATGTATAGTTTATATATAGTGTTGGATGGAGATTATATGTGGGTATAAGTCTTGAAGATGAATCGATGAAAAGCAAGACAGATTCTGATAATTGGTGATTTCAGGCACGTTTATGAGCCTTATGGCCAGTGAATGTGAATGTTAAACCCACAAGGTTTTTCCTATGAATTAATCTCCAAATTTAGGCAGGATTTATGATAGTTTTATGAAATATTGGTTGATTTTTCCAATATCCTTCTAGGTAGGGGGAATAATGTGTAATATCTGATGTATCTGTGTACAAATGACTGCTCTTCTTTTTAGATGTTTCAACTCTCCGTAGATGGCATGTTTTTTCTGGGGAAGTCGAATTGTTTATTTATGTCATCCCATGGCCTCTGTCATGGTGATCCTTTGTCTCCATGTATCTTCATTCTCACTTATGAGGTCTTGAGGAGGCTCATTTTTTGGAAACATCTATAATGGTGATATTCATTCATACTGAACGAGTATGAGGGTGACGACCAATTCCCATCTTAGGTTTGTGATTAATAATCTTGTATTTATTATTTCTCAAAGAAAGTCTATATGTGGTTTGAACATGCTTCTGGAGGAGTACTACCATTAGTGTGGTCAACCTATCAGTAATAAGAAAATCTTATTTTTCATTTCAAAAAAATACTCTCCAAATCAGATATATGATATTCAAAATTACCTTACCATGAAAATAGGATGTTAACCTATGCACTACCATGGGGCTATAATTTCCCCTCTTAGCCTTCGGATTCGGAACATTGACTTCCTCATCAGCAGGATATCAGATCACATCCTTAACTAGAAAAAAGGTACTTATCCTTTGGTGGATGTTTCACTCCCATTAATAGTGTGCTTTTGGACACTCAAGTTCATGACCCTTATGCGGTTATGTCCCCATAGTGTGTAATCTCCCGCATTGACAAACATATGGCTGGACTTATCTGGGATCCCCTTGAAAAAAGGAAAAAACGACGGGCCTCTAAGAATACGGTGGCTTGGCCTGCTAGGGAAGGTGGGATAAATGTGCATAGTTTGGATGACACTATCAGACGCATGTACGATAATCTAGCCTAAGAAATTATGGACCAGAGTATAATGTGGGAGAAAACTATGCATCCTCTGGCTTGTAGTCGTTCCTCTGTTTAAGGAAGGGGTTCCCTGGTTTGGTAAAATCTTTCACAAATTGTTTCTGAGCTTACCTGCCACTCTCAATAGATTATTAGAAGGGGTGATATTTCCTTCTGGCACCAAAACATGGTGGGGAGTGTGATGGGCTTTTCGGGATGCTTGAATCCTTCCATCTCCTTCAGGGAATCTAATTTGAACCCAGATTTTATTAGCACTGTGATGGATTAGGAGAAGAAGGCCCTTTTCAAACTCATTAATGTTTCCCAGGAACCTGAACAGTTTGTCTTCACCCCTTCCTCTTCGAGGGTCTTTTCGGCTTGAGATTTTCCTCGTGCAAGGAGCACCTCTGCCATTTCGGTTGAATGGAATTAGCTGTTGGGGGTCAAAGAAGTGACTGCTAAATATAATTTACTCCTCTAGAGAATTAGGCATCTTGCAATTCCCACAGACGATGAAATTAAGCATTGTAGTATCCCGCTTGCCTCATGGTGTTTTTTCTACACATCTTTGAAGGAGGAGATGACTCACCATCTGTTCTTATCGGGTGAGTGGGCAGAGGTGGTCTGGGGTTTCTTTGGAGCTTTCACAGGGTATTGTGATGATTCTCTAGGGACCTCCCATTTTTGTACCAATGGTATCATGGGTCGGGAGAGAGAGGTCCATAGAAGTCGGCTCGCGAACTACTTCTTCAGGCTGGGTGATGGTTGATCTGGAAAGCTAGGAACAAATTCATATTGTAGGGTATTCCCATTTCAGGGAAGTACAAAATCAGTAGGAAAAAATTCTTACTCTCAGATTTGGTATGTCTTCTTGGTAGGTGGCAGGGGGGCTCCCTCCCTCAACTGGTTATTTTCCAATCTTCATAATGCATTGTTGGGTGCTAGTATCAATAGAGGGTTATGGGTCCAATGGACTCCCCCCTCAGGGGTCCGTGAAACTTAACAATAATGGGGCATGTTTAATGGGTGTTCTATGAGGGGGTGTGGTGGTTCGGGACTCACGGGGCTCAGTCCTCCTGGCCATCTCCTTCCGGTTAGGCTACGGTTTCTATCTTAAGGCGAAATCTAAGGTGATGCTCATAGGTATCACCATTTGTTTTCAGTGGGGTCTTGATATTATTAAGGCAGCAACAGGTTCTAAAATTCTTCATAATGCCCAGAATACTATATACCCTCTTCTATGGTCTATTTTTTTCATTATCTGAATGTATAAAGGTATGCTCTCCAATATAACTAAAATCATCCATTCCTGGCGTGAGGGTAACCAAGTGGCGGACCACCTTTCTTCATTGGATGTTCTTGGTTCTAATCTGATATAGTTGCACAATTTTTCTACTTTGATGCTCGAAGGATTCAATTTGATCAAAGGGGACGCCCTTGGCTTGAATTATTTCCTACCTCCTTAGGTTTTTTCAGTTGTTTGTATGTTTGACTGTTTTTTTCTTCCCAATAAAATAATTAACTATGATGAAGACATATGACCATGGTGTTTTATATTGGAAAATACCATTCTGAAATGGTTATCATGATCAATTTATATTTGTTAATTAAGACACCTTTTTAGTCCTGGAACCAAGAATATGGTTTTTTATTGACTTTTATTCCACATATGGTGATGATTAATAATAAAATAATCAAATAATACTAGGATTTTCATTTTATTTTCTAAATATTATATTGTAATGGTAATCCTATGGAAGAGAGAGTGTTCTTGTTTAATAGTAATTACTGGAAGATGCCATGTGGTTTAGAGTTTAACGGTAAAAATGATGTGGTCTCAATATTTGATGTCAGTGGTCATGTTAATCAGCTTCTACTATCCAAATATTGATTCAGACATAAATAGTGTGATACATGATTAAAAATGAGTTTATAATTTTGGTGGTTAGTTGGTTCTATTGGATGGAATTTAGGGAAATCCTTGAGGATGATGGAGGCATATCAAGAAATATGTTTCTAATATTTCCAAAATATCATGAGGCTGAGAAGCACTATGGTTGGGAGATTGTATCAAACTACATTTTTATAAACCTAAATTACCATGATATTATGATGGTGGGATTGAATAGGACTAACTGAATTAATAAAGTCATATTTTTAATTGATGTATAAAATAAATAAAATGGTTATGTATTTAATATAAATAATTGGATAATTTTAGTTCCACTAGGATAGATTCCTTGAGAGGGGGTGAATTAGGGTATTGCAAATTAAAAAATGTACCCTTTGAACTTGTTTCGTTAATAGGAAAAAAAACTTTTATCTATCCTTCATATTGAAGAGTATAAACAAATCCTGAGCAATTACATGACACAACAATATTACTTGTTTCACCCACACTGGGCTATGTCTAAATTGAATACACTGGTAATGTTCACATGTACCAAATTAACTAAAATCACACATATACTTACAATATTTGTATGAGAATCAATATCTATCATAGTTTACAACCAATCACAGTATGAAATCTCATTTATGTCTCAACTAATGTGTGATAACTACTTCTTTAGAAGATTTACTAAATTTTTATGGACTTGTAGGTATATTAATTGTCACTAATGATTGCATCATTCACTGTCTATAGATTCTCTATTGAGGTCCCACATTCATCCACTAATGAATACCACTTTACCACAGAAATGTTGGGAATATCCAAAACATTCACGCAACCCATGATGTGTCTTGTGCGCAATATTATTCCCTTGGACACAAGATCCCAAATTTGTCACAAAACACCACTTGCATGTAGTATTAATCTTATGCACAACTCAAATTTTATGCACCAATTTCATAGCATTTGTGTAACTCAAAATATTTCACACAGCACCCTTTGCATGAAATTTATATGTGATCCAGAGTTTAGATTCTGATTATGGGTTCTGATGTATCAAAGGAGGGGGCCACCTATTATTTCTAAGCATCATCGACCCATATGTGGAAGATTCACCTTGTAGTTTAATATCCTCTTTTGGCAGGAAAAAACCCATATGACATGACATTCTGCGTACATGTTTCATTCGCACAACCTCATCTTCCATGAACATTTTTAGATCTTTCACACACTTATGTTCTTTTATAACTCCTGCAGATTTTCCATTACTTTGTCGTAGATATTTTTCCACATAGGTTCTCACAAATATATCTAAAACACGACAACACCCCATGGAAACACTATTTTTCAACCAACAAGACCTCCTTTTCAATAAATAAAATCAACCAAAAAATCTTCAATGTTACCATGAGAGATGTTTTCCTAATAGTGAATCATCTGAAAAAAGACATTTTATATGAAAATAATAATTTTTTTAAAAGGTTGTTTAGTCCAAATTTGAACACAAAATTTAAAATTTGTTTCTAAAACATTAAAAAAACATTTTTTGTAAAATAATTTTATAAAATTGACATTTCAAAAATATATTTGGGTTAATATATGATTTATTCACAAGAATATTAATTTTTTGATGAATTGTAAAAAATACAGATTATTATTGAAAAAAAAATTTCTTTTAAATTATTTTTGATGTTAGATGTAATTTTAAATTAGTGTAACATAAAATTTAGTTATGTTATATTACTATTTAAATAATTTATTTCATTGGAATCAATTCCATTTTTAATTTTTATATAACAACCTTTTATACATTTCAATGTTTTACTTTGGAAAAACAAGATTTTTAACATGTTTACATGATTAATTTGAAAATGGGTCCTACCAATTCTATGAATTCGATTTATAAAAAATGATTATGTATTTTAAATAAGAATAATTAATATTTTATTATCTAGTAGATTAATTTTTCTTTCATAATGAATAGTTGAATCAATAAAAACTATTTAATGGATTTGAGGTAAAAATGGGTCTACCGAGGTGTTAAAATGAAAATATTATAGGTAAAATGCCCTAGATACTTATAGATATCCCATTTTAAATCCATAAACCTATAATGTTTGAGAATGAACCATTTATCATAATTGATACATTTGAAAAATGTGGGTAAAATTTATTATTTTATAAAATTTTATGTGTTCCATCTCCTCCACATTTAAAAGGACACCCCTATCCTCCCCAATTCACTCCTCCAAATCCCATTTTTTTTGTCATTACCTACTAAAATATCTTATTTACTTCCCTAAAAATCATATAGGCCATGTTTTAACATGGAATCCCTCATATTATTTCTTTACATATAAACCAAAAGGTGAACTCTGAGGAAGAGGTATATTCATTAATCAGGCATTGTCATTCTATTTCATGCTCCATATCCTAAAAATATTATTAAAAAAAACTAATAAAAATAATATATCCCATATTATGAGGGTTTATTATGTTAATTACACAATCTATATTCGTCTACAATTCTATCAAACGGGCTGTGAAACCATTGATACTATGTTGCATAGACTACCTCCTCACGAACTGATCAAACCTTTTTTCCTTCACTGCATCTCACAGTAAGAAATAATACTAGATAAAAAATATTTATAAACTAATTGTGAAATTAATATAATTTTGAAATTATAATAAAATATAGACATTCTTACTTTCCAACCCCGTGGAAAAAGTAACATCACTTATGTGTATGGATGATTATCGCCCTGTGAACCAATGTGATGTATTTTTACCATATCAATTTCATTTGAATTGAAATGATCATATACTAGTTCAATATGAATGATATTTGTAACATAATTATAAAAATATAATTATTATACAACATATAACTTCTTTACTTCCATTCCGTGGGGTTATGAAAATGTCGCTCGTGTGTACAGTGAACTATCTCCACGTGATCCATTGTGACACAATTTTCAATAAATATTTACATAAAAAGTAATAATGATTAATTAAATAATATACGTCATATATATTAACTATTAATGAATTTTTAAAATTTATATATCATTTTTATTCATTTTTTCATGCACTGATAATAATGGAAACAACATTCATGTGTTTGTAGGACCCACCGTCTCTATTAAAAGTGTCATTCATTTAATATCGATAAATATTATAGATTACAATAAATAAATAAATAAAGAATATATATTATATTTTTTTCATTTTTATCATTCATGATATTATTTATCAACTATCAAAGTAAATGGTAAAAAATTAATAAACTAAAACATATAAGAAAAATGAAGCAATTGTTAGGTGAAACATTGATTTGAAACAAATATTGTTAATAAATTGGTTGTAAAAGACAATATATATGTAATAAATTGTATCATATATATTTTTATATTTCATAAATATATGTATAATAGTTCCATATATATTAAAATGTAGGTCATCACATTGATTAAGGAAGTCAAACCTTAGGTTAGGTTTTCTCATCTCACTTTTACATTTGTGAGAAATATGACAAATTGAGCAGTTGTTCCTTTTTTGAGTTGTATATAATAGCCATTTGATATTTTATTTTATTAATCCCTTCATATTTATGGTATTTAGGTTTTCATGTTTTTTTTATTTCATTCATGGTTCTTATGATTCTGATGTTAGTAAAGTGGTTATGGTCTTTGTTACAATTTCATTAGTTGTAATTATTATTGAAGAGTAGCATTACATTGATGAAATAAGATGAAATATATTTCTAGAATATTTTCAATTTTATCCTCATATGTTCATTATTTATAATACTTGTTTCTTTAATTTACAAAGCATTAAGGAAAAAATAGATGAATATAATATTTTTTATGTAAAATGATTTTATTTATCTCTTTGGTCGAAATCCCTTTTTTCCAAATCAATGTATTCAAATAAATTTTTGAAACCTATTTTAAAAATACCCAAATTATTTATTATAGAAATATTTAATAATTTTTTAAAAATCATTTAAAATTAATCTTTTTGACATTTTATGAATGTGTAATCGTACAACAATAATTGAATGGAGTGTTTTTTATGAAATATTCCTAATTACCTGTCCTCATGAACCATAAATGTCATAACAATTTATTTTTATGTTTGAAAAGTTATTTTCACTTAAAATTATTTTTATAATATTTTTCTATGTATTGGTTTTTTAAAAGGCGTTTTTTAATGTGGAATGGTTTATATACTTATGCTTGTTTTTAATGATATCTTTAATGAATTTATATTCCTCAACATTAATAACACATATTCTTCTTATGATCCATTATGGATATGTTTTGATTACACCATACATATTATTTCTCAAAATGGGTTTTGATCATTAATATTGTGGATGTACTATGTTGATACCCTTCATATTACCTTAGATTGTTAATGACTATTCTTATTGATCAGGGTACTTATTAAAGTGTGTGTATATATACATAAATATATATTTGTTTTTCAATATTAATGTTTCTATTGATTATTCTTCCACCATTTCACAAGGGAAATGAATTAGTCTTACTAAGTGATTGATGGGTGCCACTATAGTTATTCGATTCATTCGTGTGGTTTCACATGATATCCATGAATAATTTTATATCTATTGAGAATTTTTATATGGAATTATTATATAATCTTATATTTTCTTTATTATTAATTCATTATTATATTTCATTAAATTCATACCCTTACAGATAATTAGATTTGACCCCTTATCTTATATTTTATTTTCCATAGGATACCCAGAACTGTTTTATTGTTAATATTCAGTGATATGATAAGGGGAACAATTTCATTATCAAGGAATACACTTAGTTTACTTTATGATTTAAAATCTTACGGGAATTTCAAGCATGTATCTAGATTACCAATACAACTAAACTATTTGTTCTATTGGTATGAAATAATTTGTATCTTGTTCCATTATAATAATTTAACAAATTTCTATGGGATACTACAGTCGAGGTCTTGATAGTTGGTATCATAAAATGTTTAGTAATAGCTATGGGAACTATATTAAGGAAATGATATACAAGGGAGTATACAATATGAAAAAATTGAGGATATGTATATGTATAATATAACATGAAAATGTATTTGTAAAGTAGATATTTTTTGTTTAAATGAAAAGAAATCCTAATTTTGATAATATATGTTGAAATTATCCAAGAATAGATGTACCTAGGGGTAATAACATAGAAACAGGCATGCCAGGTTTGAATAAAGCATTACCTATTACCTAACAATGGTCCATACAAAAAACCTATTATTACACTGTTAAGGTATATTCATTTCATAATTAACATTTTCATTATAATCCATTATGATTGTTATAAAAATATTTCATGATATGATATAATTCTTAAATAAACCATGTTTATTATTATGAGATTAGGCATGAATAAAATTAACAATTTATGATATGTGTCTCACTAGTTTTTTGGTTAGATATTTTGTTTCATAATTTAATTATATAATATATTAAATGTCATTATTTATAAATGGATACTAGAGGAAGGATTGGGAAATGTATCAATGCGTGTACTAAATATTGGGATTTCCATCATAAGAAAGATAATAAATATGGTGTTTTAGATGGATCTAGATTCATCCAAATTGTAATGTTATTGGGAATTCATACTCAGGTTAGGAGTAAGAACCATTCATGTATGTATTAGCATAGTGATAAAAAATGTGTGATAATAATGTTTTACCACTTCATGTGTCAAAAACCTCCATCATTAAATAGTAATACAATTCCATTAGTAATTGAGAAATGGATAAGTTCCTTAGAGATGATATTTCATGCTATAAGTGGTAAGTAAATGGCGAAAGATTTTATGAAAAATTATAATCTTATAAGAGATAAAGAATAGTTGTGATCATTTATTCAAAACATAAAATATGAAGAAAAAATATGATGCATAGAATGGAAGGATTTAATGTTAATATTCTTGTAATGTACTTTTTTCATGAGGAATGAGTGGATACGGAGGGAAAATTCTTGTGTCCC
This sequence comes from Viscum album, assembly GCA_963277665.1. Classification (NCBI taxonomy): domain Eukaryota; kingdom Viridiplantae; phylum Streptophyta; class Magnoliopsida; order Santalales; family Viscaceae; genus Viscum; species Viscum album. Next base: position 1,471,790,120 of record OY728161.1, read on the forward strand.
AGAATAAATAAAGATTATATTCTTTCTATGTTTGAATAAAACTATACAATATTATCAAGTCATTCAATAGGAAATGTAAACAATCTAAATAGTATGATCTATCATTATTTTGATGGTTTAATGAAAATCCTTAAATGTGAACTAGTCTCTAAAACCATCCCATAATATGAGGACATAATACTGTGTGAAATCAAGTTAGGGAAGGATTTCTCCATTCCTTATGGCTTTGAAGGGATGTAAGAGAAGAATACGATGATAGAGAAAAAACATATTAGGTGAAGAATCTATAGAATGATATTCCTATATTCTATAATCACGGATAAGAAAACCATGGTACATTCTTGGATCGTATGTTTGTTTATTATAAGTGTTGAGAGAAATTACATCATGATCATGATTTTAGGGAAGGAATTATGTTTCCAATTTTCAATTATACAACTGTTTGGAAATGGGGAACTATGAAAATGAATGTCCCAAGCATCAAGGGGATATAATGGTCAAGATTTATAATTATTTGTTAATTGATTTTTTTATATGGATTCATGATTTATGTTGTAGAAATATGATTTAATGATATTATGAAAACATGTCAGTATTATACTACAACAGTTTTTCTATAAGGATTTGATGTCATATGCTAAATGGTACCAATATAAGTTGTTCATTATAAATTGTATATTTTTTGGAAAGACATGATTGAGGGAATATAAACCATAATATATGAATGAAGATAGGATAATAATGGTAAAGATATATTTGTGGTATAATATTTCAGTCCTTAAAATTGGATATTTTTTTGTGGTTTTTCCTTTCATTGTAGGATTTTTGAACATTTTTAGATTTATGAAATATATTCTACAACCTACTATTTTATTTTTAAAAGCATTCATATTTTCACAAATATTTAATAGTGATGGAGGAATAAAAATATTTCCAATTTTAAATGAAGTTTCACAATATTTTTTTGTTCAATATTATTTTGATTTAGTAACTATCATTCTAAATTTTTAAACATTCAATTTGGTCAGACCTATTTTAGATGAGTCTTAAAATTAACAAATATTGATATAGAATATGTTTAATTTTGGGAGATACTACTTAGTTATTAGAGATTAATTTATTACATTGAATAACTTTTTATAATAAAATTTGTATTTGTAAAGAAATAAGGAACAAATTTTAACCCTTTTATGTATCTTATGATCCATTAAAATTAAAATTAGTGATTCAAGGAAAAAAATTACTTCTAATTTCATTTGATAGAGTAAGAAATGTTGTGGAAATTGATTGTGGGAAAATCAAGGATGAACTTTTTTTCATTTTCCCTTGATTTCTATATTATAATAGTAAAATAATCTATTTACTCTAGGTATAGGATATTGAAAATAGGTTATTCGATTACATTCAAATATAATGAACCGGTTATGTTTTCACTTATAAAAAATTTATTCTTTTTGGGTTTTCATATATCTCATGATATTTCACATTATTATGATTATTGATCTTAACCACTCCATATTATTATTTATAATTTTCCATCCATGTATATATATTCGCATACCAATAATCTTCCCAAATTAGGTAACCAAGTTTTGTGTCACACTAGATGGACTTCATGATTCACATAATTAGTTATAATGATGATGTTTACACACACTTTTATGACGTGGGTATCCAATAATGTTATTTGAAAATGAAAAACTATTGATTATTGTAATCTAGATTAAATGGAGAGGATACAATTTATGTAATGGGGGTAGAATATAATAACGTGAGATTATAAAAGTGGATGATCTTGTATTATAGAGTATATGACATGAAAATTAAATCATATAATGGAACAAATCTATCTAATATATGAAATTATATTAATTTCATGAATGTTCATTCTATTCGATAGTTAAAGATACATTTAATATAGTGATTAAATTAGATATGAAAATCTGTTAAAATAATATTATTTAAACATGATCATTAAAACCTCCTCATTTATTTTGTGGGTAAGGATAGGAATAAACAAATTTTGAATATTATATGGATAAAACAATTATAAAATAAATCCAATGGTTATATATTGATAAAAAAATAAATTATGTATCGTATAAATGAAAAAAGGATTCTTTTCCGCAAAATTTATTTTAAAAAGGTGGTTTAGTTGTAATTTTTTTGCATAATATAAAATTATCTTTTACAAATTTATTAATGTTTTTAATTAAATAAATCATAATTTTCAATATATGTGTCAGAATTATATTTGGGTGAATGTTTTTTAATTCTACAAAAAAATTATATTTTTTACGAATTGTGAAATGTAGTGTAATTTATTGAAAACAAACTTTTCATTAAAATTATTTACAAAGTTAAAATATATTTTAATTTTATTTAAATTAAAATTATATAAATAATATTATAATTTTATCTAGTTTATGTAATTGTAATAAATATAACACTGTATTTTGATATAAATTTTTTTAGCATTCGAATTGTTTTTTGTTGAAAAATTGTTATTCAAATGTGTCTACATGATTACATTTAAATTTGATTCTACCAATTTTGAGAATTGAATTTCCAAAAATAGATTCCATATTTCAAATTATTATTGTTTATAATATGTATTAATTTAAAACTAATTATTTTTTTCATAATTAATAGTAAAAATATTAAAAATTATTTACCATAGTTTGGTTTGAAACGGGTTTACATTGGGGATAAAATAAAAATATAAGGGGTAACATGATGAAATAAACTATCTAACACCCATTTTATTGACATTTTTTTACCTTCTTAATAATATGGGTCAATAATATACCATTTTTAGCATTGCGAATAGTGAAAAATGTGGGTACAAATTATTCTTTACAAATATTACTTGGTAAATAATTTTTAATATATTGACTATTAATTTTGACAAAAATAATTAGTTTTAAATTATTACATATTATAGACAATGATTATTTGAAATATGGAATCTATTTTTACATTCTTAAAAATATGGGTCAATAATATACCATTTTTAGGATTATGAATAGTTAAAAGTGTGGGTACACATTATTCTTTACAAATATTTCATATGTGTCCTCTAACCCACAATTATTAGGCCACTCCCTCTCCTCCCATATTTACACATTCATAGAAATTTGGATCAGACACTCACAAAAAAATATTCCATAATTACATTACCACATCCTAGAGTAATTAGTTTTATTATAAAACCATCCTAATAATTCTTTGGGTATAAATATATAAACCCTTTTCGAAGAATACGTACTGTCCTTGACCATACGTTTTCATTTTATTTATTCTAGCCTATACATACAATAGTTTTTGAAATATACTAATATAATAACACCATTATATGACATATAATTCTATTTTATAATGTTAATTTAGTAATTAATATCCATTTCCTCTTCTATCAAATGGGAAACAAAAGTGTTGATCATCTATATGACATACTACCTCCTCGCAAACTGAAGTAATTCTTTATCCATCATCTCCTCTCATGGATTGATTTAATAATTTCTTTTACATATTTATATGGTAGTTTTAAAATTTATATACTCATTTATTTATAATATAACATCTACACTCTTACCTTATAACCTATTGGAAAACAATAATGTTGCTCGTGTGTGTGGCAAATTACCGCCCGTTTTCCACATTTCCATTTTATGTGGATTGTAATAAAAACATATTAAATAAGTATATATGATATTTGTAACATATTGATAAAATTTAAATATTTATATCATATATATATTCTTACATTCCATTCCTTGGTGATAAGATAACAATGCTCGTGTGTACGAAGTACTACCTCCTATCAAAGACATGTGACTCATTTTTCACTATTGATTTACATGGAAGGCAATAATGATAATTTTTTTTGTTATATTTGATATATATTACATCATAATAAATATGTAAATTGATATATTATTTATCTATCTTTTTTCCCATCTACTGAGAAAAATGGAAACATCATTCAGTAATTTGTAAAAACTACCGTATATATGAATAATATAATCCATTTTCTATCTCTAAAATTTATATATTACATTAAATTAATATATATTGAATTGTTAATATATTAATATCATGGTTAATATTATTTAGATTATTTAATCATTAAAAAATTAATATGACTTATATTATCTAACCAAAACACACCTCAAAATGAAGTAATTATCACCGAAAATAGTGATTTTAATATTGAATTGTTAATAAACAAGTGAAAAAAATATAACTGAATCATATGTGGTATGAAATATATGATTATTTTTCCTTAATATATTTATTATTATTTAAAATTTACTATAAACGGGGATCAAATATATATGAAGGATGTCAGACATTCTGTACGAGTTTCTCGTCTCACTTTTACTTACGTTAGATGTGTGGAATATTCACCACTATGATCTTTTGTGTGGTTTATATAATAAAAATTTCATATGTTATATAATTAATCCCTATATATTCAACATATTTAATCTTTATTTTGATATTATTTCTATCATGGGTCTTATGATTCATAATTTACCAAAGTGGTAAACTTTTATGTTAAAATTTCATTGTTTAGCATGATTGAATAAAATTATGTTTTATGATAAAATATGGTGATATATATTCCATGAAATTTAGGGATTTCCTTATCATATAGTTATTTACGTAGAATATATTTTCCCACCAACCAAACACTCTTTAAGTAATAAATTGACCAAAACAATTTTTTAAAAGAAATGTGACATTATTTATATCTTTAATTAGTATCCTTTTTCTTCCATTTCGTTGTATATTAAAATTGTTATAAAAATTATTTAATTTATATTTAAATATTTAAATGGATTTCTATTTATGTTTTAATGTTTAAAAAATTGTATAAAATAAATCTTATTTTCATTTTCCGAATGAAGCTCTTTTTAACATTTTTACAACTATGTGAAAGGAAATAATTTTAAATCATTTGCGGAATTACCCACCATTATAAACACTAAATGTTTTAATAATTCCTGAATAAGTTTAAAAAGTTATTTTTAGTGAATATAAATTTTATAATATTTTGTTAACCTTTATTTAAAAAATAATAATTTCCATATTTGAAAATTTATTTCTCTGATGAATCTTTTTAGTGATCTATTTATAGAATTTTAATTAATAAAATACATCAAACCATATTATAATAATTCTAAAGATGGGATATGAGGTATTGATATCATGTTTATTATTTATCTAGATTTATTTATGATTAGTTATAAGGTATTTTTACTATGGTTACAGAATTCACATTACTCTGGATGGTTTATAATTATGATTATTGAATGTGGAAATTTCGACATTTTGATTTATAGTTTTTCAATAAAGATGTTTTTATTGAATTTGTTTCATCAATTTAATATGATAAATAAATTGGACTTATTAACTAGTATATAGGAGAAACTATATCCCCTAATTCATTAGAAGACTTCTTGATAAAAACTAGCTTTTTTGGCTATGTACTTACCCGATTATATACATTTCATGGAAGAAGGCAATACTAGTATATCAGATGTCATGGTACAATGACCTAAAACCATGTTTTATTTGCATAAAATTATAAACTCAAAAAATAAGAATTGATTTATTGATTTAAATGTGATTATTTCAGTTTTTATGATATTTATATGTGCATTTCTTGATAATGAGATTATTTATATTCCATTATTAGAATATCAATTATTTCTACTATATTATTCATTCTATATTAGGAGTCATTGTATTTTTTCCCTTACTAATAATCGTAGATAACAAATTCCTTTTAATTAACTTTCCCCTGGATACTACGAAGTGTTTTATGGTTAATATATATGGATATTCTTAGGATCACAATAAAATTTTCAATGATAAAACTTTTGGCACTTTACTTTTTAAAAAGTACTTTGAATTCAATGTATGAATAAAGTTTACCATGATTAATAAAAGATTAGGATTGTTGAGATATAATACCTATATGTAATAATGTGACCACCTACTCTTAGATACTGGGTTCGGGGTGTTTACATCTAGACTATCGTTTTAGGATGGTGCCAATGTTTGTAGGCATAGGGCTCATAGTAGCTTGGTAACAGGACCATTAATAAAAACATGATTATTTATTTCTTCTGTGTCTTTGGATACTATATGTTCCGAGAGTGAAGTAATTTATTTACTATTTAATATATAATTATCTGATCACATGAATGTAAAATTTATTTTAGTAGGTTTTTACAAAACCATGTGGGTGGCACCCTATTGATTTTTACTCGCACCTTTCTCGTGTGTCTATGGCACTTCGGAACGCAAAAATATCTCACATATTAAAGTTAATGGTTGGGATGAGGCCTATTTTGAATCTATGTTCTATTATTGAAATTTTTTACATGTTCGTTTATTTTAATTCAGTGCACATTCTGAATAATGGTAGTCATTCCATGATATCAATATAGATCCCCGCTTCTAGTCGACAACCTCGGGGGAATGGGTAAGCTCTTCTAAGGTCATGTGGAACTAAGGATTGGACTGGATGATTTAGGTTGGGATGTTACAATTATTATGATTTTTTTCATTATCACCAATCATTTCTAATATTTCAAAAAAATGTTAATTATTAGGAAATTTAGACTTCGATAAACTACTCATTTGTACCATACTGAAAACATTGTAGACATGTTTCAAAAATATTTTTTTTTTATTCTTGAATGTATTGATTACAAAAAATATGATGTGAGATCATATATGATTTCATAATAGTATTTTCAATAACATAAAATGATTTTATTAGTGTGATTGTTTAAAAGTACTATAATTTTATTTCTAGTTATTGGCTTCCCATTCAATGTGTATTTAAAATCATGTATTTTTTAACAATATAATGTTAAATTTATATATTCAAAATATCCTAATGAAATATTATTGTCATAAATCATTTAATTTTTCTAAAAAAATCAAGTCCATATGTTTTCATGGTGATTTTTATTGAGGAGACCACATAAAATTAATAATAATGTCTAAAATAACAGTGAATTCCAAATTTTATGTTCATAATATTTTAATTTACTTTTAAAAATTTCAAGATACATAAATAAGAAAAACCTAATAAATCATTTTTAAAGAAAAAATATGATTTATCATTTAAATAAAAACATAAAAATATGAATTAAAAATAAGAAGGGAAATAATATTATCACTACACAATTTTGAATAATTGTGAAGATAATTATAATTATTAATATTATCAATGTTCTTGTGTAACGAACCATGTTTATTATATTTTAATCAATGGTTGGGATCCATGAATGACAGTGATAGTGGAACTAATTACTGGGAGTGTTAGACTCCATATATATTACCTAATAAAGGAAACATTGAGATTAGTTTTACAAGCATAAAACATAATATTGTTTTGAATATAATATGAAATTTAATATATTTTTGTGAGAATGAATATTAATTATCATGAAATATAATTTTTTTGATTAATTATTTTCTTGTATTATCATTGTAATTATTCATATTAGTGATATGTTTTCCCAAATAAAAAATATCTGTTTTATTTATAACTTATAAAAAACCCAAAAATAGTTAATAAATAATTATATAATTATTAAAATGTATCATTCACTTAATCTCATGGATTATAGGTATTATAATATCTTTATAACTTGAAATCAGATCGATGGTTATTTTTTAATTCAAATTACCATCAAATTTGTTAAAATAAATAGTTCTTCTTTTTACAATTCAATAACTTTTACGGGAAATATGTCTTTATTTGTTAATAAAATAATTCCATTTGAAAAAAAATACCATTACTAGTAAAATATGTTGATATATTTCTTTAATTATTAATGGATAAAAGTTTATTAAATTTTAAATTCATATTTATGAATTACCTAATAAATATAAGAGATATATTGACGTTGGTTCTAAGAAACCAAATAATTCATGTAAAGACAAATAAATTAAGCACTATAAAAATTTAAGGGATTGTTCTTAAAAAATCTATATTAGGATATCTCTAATTTATTTAAGATAGATATTCAAAGATATATGTGGAAAATTTAAATGTTTTAATAATAAAATTTTATGAATAGTGACAAAGACCATTAATTTTATTATAAATTATTAAATAATATTATGTATGTTAATTGTGACCTCTTTTCTGCTTAATAATATATATAAATTTTTTATAACGAAAATAACATCAAAAAGGCCTTTAGATTTGTATAACATAATTTATTCTTCTGTACATAAAAATATTAATTTTTTATTTTTAAATGATCATCACTCCATAAGTAACATCCTGAAGAGTGTTCCCCAAGTTGGTGCCCCATGTTGGACTACCACATGACCTCCAATAAACCTCCCCAAATTCTAGAGGGCAATAAATAGCAGCGAGGGTCTAATATCGATCAGGGGGTCTATACCCACTATTAAAATAGTAATACAGCATAGAAAAATAAGAAACAACAACTAAATAAAACATAACTAGAAAAAAACATTCACAAGTTCACTAGATGAAAAACAGGGAGGTACAATATCAAAATTTAACTCCAAATATGTCATGAAATTGTACGTGACATGTGTCAAAATAAAAACCCAAAAGTAAATACAATGAAAACTCTAACATGGGTCTTGATGTACATCTAGTTACCTCAACCATGATCCATCGTGAATTATACATCAACACATGGATTTTTCCTGTATCTTCTCTTGTGAACATGAAATATATTTAGGAATCGATCAGGAATCCCGAGTTGGGTGTGAGTACAACTGAGTAGGCCACTACCAACTATATCTATAATAATATCAATTCCTTAACAGTCTAAGTACTTGTATTGAAAATAAAATACATCAATATGGTTACCATTTTATCTTTATTCAATTAATTTTTATTTAACCAAATAACACTTAGGTCCCCATGGAAAACTGAATTCTCAATATATACTTTATCTTGTGCTAGAATCTAGACTATACACAAAGGATATAATCTATCAGAATTCTATTATTATAATTCATTATCACAATTAATTTCTCATAATCAACATAAAATGTGTAAATCATTCTGTCATGTGTAAAGTATACATTAGGCTATAACCTACAGGGTCTAATGTGAGTGATACTTAATGAAGTATATTATATTCTAAAGAATTTGGAAACCTCTCTTTTTCTTCTCCCTGACCCCACTCCATGATCTCTCGTGATCCCTTGAAAATCATAATATATTCTCTCGTGGTATTCTTCCATGAATGCTCTCACAGTTCTTCATAGATAATAAATGAAGATCTCATGGTCTTCCTCTGCTAATCCCTCTCAAACACCCCAGTTAACACATGTGTTACTCCATTCCAACATAATTATAACCAAGTGACATACAACAGAAACTCATTTCAATAATAATTAATTAATTTAACAACTAGTTAATCATACCCATTTCAATTAAATAACCCAAAAATTAATAAATCATGTCAATTGTATTAATTAAGTACACAATTAATTAATCACCTAAATTCCATTAGTTTACCCAATTATTAATTACTCATATCAAATTCATTAATTAATACAATAATAATTTAATCACGAAATTCCATTAATTGACACAATAATTATTTAATCAAATCAATTTCATTATTTATTTCTAAAATAAATTAATCACTAAATTTAAATTATTATCCCATCGATTATTTAATCACATCAATTTCAGAAATTAATTCCATAATTATTTAATCATCTAATTCCACTAATTACCCTAATGGATATTTTATCACATCAATTTCATTAATTTATAACATAATTAATTAATCACCCAATTCCATTATTTTTCCGAATGATTATTTTATCATATAAATTTCGTTATTTAATTCCAAAATTAATGAATCACCCAATTCTAGAATTCAATTATTCAATAAAATCTCAATTCCTAAATTAATTATTTGACCACATACATTAATTTAATTATGAATTATAAATACTAAAACACCCCTAGTAAATATATAGTCACATATATGTAATTGATATAAAAGATATGGTATTTCAATAATAGACCTCCTACCTCGGTTCGCAGACAAGAAATCACCCAACATAAATCCCCAATTTCAACAGAGAAATGATGTTGAATTATATGTAGAACAAGATACAGATCTAAAACATAAATCCATGATTTAAAAAATCATGATCTATTATTATATGACCATGATGCACAAGTCTATATCTAGAATAATCAATCCTAGAACAAGATCTAACAAAAAAGGATAAAACCCCATGAGTAGAATGAGAGATCCACCACGAAAAAACCATAGACTCAAAAAGATTCAGAGCTTCTAAATGGAATTAAAATCACTTAGCGTTGAGGTCGAACAACCATATATTCTATCGAATAGACTTCAGAATTGATATAAATTGGTTATGGTTTGATCTATCCAATTTGGGGCTACAAGAGGGGGTTCAAGAAATTTATCAATAATTTTTATATTATTAAAATCATGTGGGCATGGTTGTTTTATCATGGAGCACAATTTCCCCTATATGTATGCCTCTTCATGGGGGTTCATAGTTTCTCCAAAAGAGGCACATTTTTGGAAAAATAGTGTTTAATCTGTGTAAACCCCACTGCCTAGGGTTGCACAATTTTCCAGGCTAGGGCAGATAGTTAGGGAAAACCATATGCTAATTATTCACATACCTCTTTCATGAATTTTTCTCAATATTTTCCACAAAACACAAACATGTTTTTTAAAAAACAAAAGGTACTAAAAAAGAAATAATGAATACCATATATAAATCCCAAGACTTCTCCAAAATAGGTTGGGATCTTACAATTTCCCCACATTATAACAGATCATCCTCAAGATACACTCCCCAACAACTCTAAAATTCCGAATCAAAAATTGTATGCCATTGATCCATTTTAACTTCTTATATCTCCAATGTTTACTCCTAAACCGGAATATGCTTCCAAAATACATTAACTATAAACACGGGATTTCCAAACAACATTTTCTAATTGTGATCCAACACACATATCAAATTATCCTCAAAGGACGCATTTATATGAATCTAAATATCGTATATTTTGGTCACATTATATGGGATTGGGTGATACCACTGTATTTGTGATTCTTGGTGAAATTCATGAAAATCCTTGTATATCTGAGGAAGAGCCAATTATATTTCCATAAGAATGATTTTCTCCACAACCTCAAACTATACAAAAATCCTTGGTAATAGATTTCCCTACCCCTGTATCCTACAGTTACCCAATGTATGAATAAAACCATGTAATACAACATCACCCTTTATAAAATCTTGGTTTCATCGCCAACCATCATCATATGACTTCTATTTACTCGGTTCCATAGCAATAAGATTCAAAATTAGTTGTACCTACATCGATGTATCCTACATGATACATGGTCCCAATGACATTGACTAACCATCCTACATCCAACATTGAGTTCATCTTTATAGACTACCATATTGTGAATCATATGCTTCCATCTAAATCTTTTCCTTATTAGTATTGTTATAAGTAAACTCTACAAAAGTTAGGTTCTCCTCCCAAGATCCTATAATTCCATTTAGACACACTCAGATTATTTTTTCAAGAACCAATATTGTATGCCTTGTCTAGACATCTATTTGATGGAAAAAAGATATATTCAATAAAAAATTCATTCCAAGTTCCATCTATAAGCCATTCAAGAAGCATGATGTGAAATTTGAACTGTGATATGAAACTATGGACCGTGAAACCCCGTGAGGGCGATGTATCTTCCAAACATTAAAATCTCTCTATTGCTCAGTTGAGAAATTAACATATATCGATAATAAGTGTACTACCTTCATCATTCTATCCACAAAAACCCATGTTCTATCATTCATTTTAGGAATTCTCAGGAGACCCACCACAATGTCTATGGTCACATCATTCCACTTCCATTCCATAATGTGCAATGGATATATTAAACATGAAGGTCATTGATGACTGACCATCACCTACTGACAGGTATAGCATAATGTCAAAAACCTAGCTATTTTCATTTTAATGCTGAGCTAGATAAACTATCATAGCAGTTCATAATACTTTTTTTATCACACAAAGATTTACCAACCACTTCGAGGCATGAAATTCCTTAATCAACTCATCTCACATACTTGTAGTCTGTATGACCCAATTCCTAACACCTAATATCTCGTAATCATTTGTGCACCAATATAAATGTTACTCCCCACCTTAAAGGATTTTTTTCATGGTCATGTATTATGGATCCTCATACTATATGTATCTAATCTGGCTCAAAGGTGTAGAATCTATTGAAAATCATATGAGATTTATCTCTTCTTGAATCTCCCAAACCACCACATGTTTCTCTTTCAGTATAGTCTTCATCTTTGATTCAACACTAGACTCTTGAACTTCCAGAGTCTTTGTATTCCTTCTTATTATGGTAACAACACTGTTTCCTTCTCTTAGCATATATGGTAGCTAAAAATAAAATGATTGTATATAATAAATCTATATTTATTACTATAGATTGAAACATGGATGAAAAAATATATACATGAAGATCTTATGATCTATATTCATAGTAAACCATTCACCCAATATATAATTCCTCCAACAATTCAAGGAATAAACAGAAGCTACCACCTTGAGGTCATCTATGGGGTGATTCCATTCATGTGGTCTCAACTACTGAGACAAATATGCGACAAATTGATCTCTTTTTATCAATATAGATCTAATTTTGATCATATAATCATCCAAATACACTGTATACTCCTCACCCAATTTATGTAAGATCAAGATTGATGTTGAGGTCAAGCACTTCATCAACTCTGGGAAGTAATTATGACATTCTTCTGACCATTCAATCATTATTAACATTTTATGAAGTCCATAAGTTGAACTACAAAATGGGAAAAGTCCTAGATGAACCTAGACAAATATCCATTTATCCCTTGAAAGATGAAGATGTTGAACAAGTTATTGGTTTGCTCCAAAGAAACAATTGACTAAACATTCTATGTGTCCACCTACACACCTTATTATGAGATGATGTGTCCCAATAAGAAACCATGATTAATCTGAATCTGAAACTTATATATATTGATGTATAGACGATACTCACTCAGTGTACTCAGTACTACATCAAGATGTTGGGCATGATTGTGATGATTATTTGAGTAAATAAAGGTTTCTACCACAAAACTACCATATACTAATCCAAGTTTTGATGGAATATCATTTCTATAAAGTATATTAAAATATTAGGTGTGTTCATAAATCCAAAAAAATTATAATGAACTCATATATTCAATACCTACCCCTGAATGGTTTCCTAGTTATATCAGAAGCCCAAACTCTCAACTTATTTTACCCTGATATCAATCATTTTTTGAGATAGAAAATCTCTACTAAACTAGTAAAATGGATCTTGGATACGTAGATGAGGATATCTCTTCTTCACAATCATCCATTTAAACTTCTGGTAATCAATAAACAATCATATATTCATGTTAACCTTCTATAAAATCAACATTGTTGAACCCTAAGGCAACATACTCAAAAAATAATAATACCATATACCCCAACTCATTTAGAAAATTATTCATCTCTTGAATCTATGTTTGTACCATTTTTTACAGTTTAATGAATCTAACATAGCCAAATGGATGAGATCAATAGTGAATTATATTTCACTCTCTGGTGAAATCCCTGATAATTCTTCTAGAGACACAATATAAAACTGATCCACCACTGGTGGAATGACATCCTGTATTATATCATCGGCATCCAATAATAAACTAGAATCCTAGGCCATGATATCTTCATGTATCTATGTAATTGGACATCTTCTTCCTACCTAGGTATCCCACTATCAATGATGAATATAATTCTCACCCATATGAGATATAAATGTAACTTTCATGTGGCAATAATAAATGTGGGATCAGTATTCTACAACACATCCTTACCAAAAATTATGTTGAAGCCTGACATATCAAGGTTGTAATGATCCTATAGAAAAAGGTACTCCCCAACCTTGAGCGAACACCCCTTGGACAATAATATGATTCTAGACCATATTCCCAACAACAAGTCTATTTTCACTACAACTCTCTAAAACTTCACTTCTATGGACAAATCATTAACAAGTTTTACATATTTAAAGGGACGAGGGATATGATATCAAATAGAGAACTAGATAATGTAGAATATATTAGAATATTACCTTTCAGTGTTCACATTCCATCATCTATATCAAAAATTGTAGGATGTACCACATATAATGACCCTTCCCCTCTTCCTGTGATGTAGTATGACTCCCCTAAGCTGCGCCACTCAGCTTTTATGGGGTTTCATATCTAGAAGTTCCATGTCTACTTCCCCTTCTTTCTGGGACATTAGAACTCCCGTTTTCGGACTAATATGGTTCAGAAGACTCCATTCTCACACTCTGTTTCTTTCTATATCCTCCTTCACTAACCATCTACCGTGTTATCCTACATAACCTCTATAGATGTCACATATTTCTGCATCATCTTCACTTTACTAATGGTTGGGAACAATTTTTATGGATATTTATTAACCTACACACATTGGTGGAAAATGACTTGGGTAGGATCCTATGAATCAAATCCCTCAGACTAGCCACTTTATTTCAACTACTATGGAGGTAGTTTTCCTAATGATGCTTCCTTCTCTCAGAAGAAATATCTCCAGGTCCTCCTGAGGAAACCTTATCTCCACCACAGGAAGCCTTTTTCTATTTCACCACCCATATGATTGTCAAATATAACACTTTGGATACTTCTCCATCCAATATATTCACCCAAGACTTAATTTTACACAAAATTCCATCTCGACACCTTTTTGTTAAAGTGTCATCATCCACTACCAAATCTAGAGAAAAACCCTTCAAATCTACATGATGTCTATCATAGTCCATTAAAACATACTCCCATTATCATCAGTTGTTCGTACTATGTTTATATTTCCAACCATCATTTATCTTTACCATGAAACATGTAAGTAACCTACTAGACTATCTTCTCATCAGGTGTCTCTATTTTGTCAGGTATAGTCTGGATGGATTCAATCTAGAAAACTCCTACCTCAGGCCCACCCTCTCCAGTAAACATTGTACAGTTCTGAAACTAAAAGTCCCTATTCCAATAAGACATGATTTCCACATCCCTACCTAGGTATTATACGATTAATTTCATGATGGGACTAAATTTATACCATAATTACACCATTAATTTCTTAATCGAAACAATGGTTGCCTCATGTTAAACAACATGTGAAGCATATCCAGCCATATACTCTTGTCACCATATCAACATGATTAATCCTAAAGGCATGTATCTATAATTCCAAATATGAAAATTTGTACATAGTTAAAAAAATAAAATTCACATAAGATGGAAACAAAGTAAGGTATAACCATTCACCCCCTCCACCTTAACTTCACCACATGATCAATAAAAAGGAACTACCACATACCTAAATCTTCTAAAGCTTTGTACTTATAAACAATGGTAATAATATTATCATTATACAATCATATATTCTCATTATTCATCAATTTATTGTCATTTTGAACTTCATATTTGTAACAATTTCAGTACAATTTCACAAACAGTAAAAAATAGTTCAAGTTAAACAACTAACACATAACATGTTTTATCGTGCATTCCTAAAAGGATGTATGTCGAAAAATTATCCCAAGTGCCATGAATGGTTCTTGAAAATTAAATATCATACCATACTATCCCATGAGTCAATCATTAGAAAAAATTATAAAATTAATTACATGAAAAAATTTGTGTGTCACCCATGGTGAAATAATATGCAATGGAAAGAGAAAAAAAATAACAGCATTCCTTCCATGGGTACATGGGATTTCCCTTGTTCGAGGGTTACCAACTACCACACATGATCTCATAACATGGATTGACTCATCCTATCCTCATATATTCCTTTCCCAAATAGTAGTATGAAACAAAATTAATTGAAAACAAGGCTCTGATAAAAAAAATTTAATTTCCAATCCCATTCTCCGCATGCCTTTTCCCCATGCTGGACCACCACATGACCTCAAACATGCCTCCACATATGATAGATTCTACTGAATTGTTGTGAGGGACTACTATCAATCATGAGGTGACTATACCCTCTTTTAACAGAGTAACAAACTCGTGGAAAATATTTAAAAATATATGAATTATATCTAAATAGAAATAGAATAGTACCCATATCACAAGACGACATAAAATATAGGTATAATATCAAATTTGAACTGTAAATATGTGATGAACATTTATGTTTCATGTGAAAAAAATCCAAAACCATATGTAAAGACACTAAAAACTCCCAACTTGGTGCCAAACCACCATTGGCTCCCTCAAAAATTCCCTATACTGACTCAGCCATCAATAGAGGGCCTTTTCCCTTATCCTATATAGTAAACACGAATTTTTTTATGGTGCTGATCTATCATCCTGAGTAGAGTGTGAGTAAACCTTGGTATTCCATTACCAATGGTATCTAAAACAATATACAATCATTAACTATGTATGAATTTTTATAAAGAATAAAATACAAGAAATGTAGTGAAAAATTACATTAAGTAATTTAATCATCACTTAGCCACAAAACACCTCAGTCCCATAGGACAAAAAAACTCTAAATAATAGCTTTGGATTGTGCCTGAGTCTCAAATACCCTCAAGGGATATCATTTGTTTGAATTCCACTATTATCATTCATTATCACAATCGATATCACATATAAAAAATAAAACATGTAAATTGGTCGGACATAAATAATGTTTACAGAGGGCTCTATCCTCTAGGTTCAAATGTGAGTGAGGCTAAATAAAGAATATAGATTTATAGAAAAGGAGTGAATGAATTCAAGATATTTTTTCGGGCACAACTCTAAGAGGTATCATGGTCCCTTGGAAATAAAAATAGGTTTTCTGAATGTTTGCATCCCCATTGTTTCTGATGGTCCTTCATAAATAATAATGGAAGGTCTCAATATATTCCTTAGATAATTTCTTTCCCATACCATGGTAATCATATATGTTACTACATTTCATCTTAATCACAAAAATGTGACATACAACCAATACATATTGCACCATTAATAATGTAATTTAACAATTAATTAACTACAAAAAAATTCATTAATTAACCCAATGATTAATTAATCACATCAATTTATTTAATTAATTCCATAATTAATTAATCACCTAAATTCATTTTGTTTACATGAGTATTAATTAATCACATTAATTTCATTAATTTATTACACAATTAATTAACCACCCAATTCCATTAATTAACCCAATGACTAATTAATTACATCAATTTCATTAATTCATTACAAAATTAATTAATCACACAATTCTATTAATTTACCAAGGATTAGTTAATTACATAAATTTAAATAATTAATTAAAAAATTTATTAACCATTGGAAACCATTAATTAACTGAACAATTAATTTATCATATTAATTTAATTAATTATTTCATAATTAATTAATCTCCAAATTCTAATAATTAACCAAACAATTAATTAATCACATCGATTTAATTAATTAATTACACAACTAATTAATCACCCAATTCCCCAATTAAATTATTCATTAAATCTATAATTCATTAATTAATTAATTGTCCACATTAATGAATTCTATTAGGAATTCTATTTGTTAAATAAAAAGTAAAAATTTTATAATCACATGCAAGTAATTGATATTTATACATATCGATTATAATAATATACCAACTACCTTAGTTCAATAAATAGAGATCTCCCAATAGAAATCCCCAATATTTATGGAGTAATGACGATGAATGAGATCTGGAACTAAAATCTATATCCAAGATTGAACAAATTAGGATTTCTTATTTCTTGTTCTAGATCCACATGTTGTATACCCAGAGTCATCAAATATTGATCCAGATCCAACAAAATAGTGGATAACATCCCAAAAAAAAGAATAAGATAAGAAAATTATATCAATAAGGATGAAACCATATACCCTAAGAGATGGAAATATACCACCGTAGCTTCAAATCACCAAGAACCATTTTAAGACAGCCTTGGAATCCCCCCGAGAGGCTAAATAATTGATAGAAATCAATCATGGGTTGAGATAGGGTGTTAGATGTTAAAATAATGGGTTTTGGTATTTTTTCAATCAATTTTCAGGGGATTACAATCTTGTATACACCACTTGATGCCCTAGGCACACAGTTTTTCCAAATAGTTCTCTCTAACTATGTGCCTCATTTACAGGGTACATGGTTACTCCTAAGAGGGTGTATGATCTAACAAACCATGTGTTATCTTTGTATATCACCACATTCATGGTTTCCCGGTTTTTAGGTCCATGGCACATGGTTTTGGAAAACCATGCGCCAATCTTGCACTGACCTCTCTATTCTATTTTTCTCGCAAATTTGACCAAAACACACCCTATTTAAAATCCATATAGAGGGTAATCAAAACATAGAAAAGTAGTACCATCAATCAAGCCTGATATATCTTTAGACAAGGTTGGGATCTTAGACCATTGAGGTTTCCACTGTGATTAGAGTTACTCTTATTATATAAATAAGATATATATATATATATAAAGTAAATAACTAAAATTAAAGCCTATGTGTTAATTTAAATATAATGAATACAATAAAATTACCATTCAAATTTTTATATATGTAAAGTGGTGAAAATAAAAAATAAGATGTCTAAAAGTAAAAAATAATTTTTTAAATAGGTTGTAGTTTAAAATATGGTAACAAGACATACATCAATAATAGTTTCAATATAAAACCCATATTTAATAATTATTAAAAAAATTCAAGTGATGAACTTTTTGAGAAATAATATAATGGTAAAAATTAATTAGACAGATAATAGGTGTATAAATTTATAATAAACATTGAAGATGATATTGGAAAGTCCAATGTGCATGGTTGATTAGTATGGATTTATTTTTCATAAATATATAAGAAATAATAAAAATTCAATATATGATTCAGTCCTCTATAAGATGTGGTGAATCATGAATAGGGAATGTAGAAATTAGTTTGTGAAATATATAAGAAGTATGATGATAATTAGTGGATAATTGTTATGAAATCAATGGTTTCCATTTGGTAAGAAATATCTCCATAATTAGTGATGATTCCAAGATAATTTTATTGATTCATCTAATGTATTTAGATTTCATACTTGTCAAATTATCTATGAAAATCTTTTGATTGGTGAACTGATCCTCATGTAAAATACTTGTTTCAATGGACTACCATTGTTTAAAAATGAATAATATGACCTATAAGTGGTCTGTATGATAACTAATTTATTGAAATATGTTCTTAAAATTAAATAAATATATTAAATATTATCATAAAATATATTATTTTCATGAATATAATTTTATGAAAAGGTTTCCACACATTTTATTTTTTTATTTGTTTTATATGATAGAAATTTTCAATTAGTGTATTGTTTATGTTATAAAAAACTAGTCTATCCAATAAAATCCCATAAAAAACATATGGTTATTCATATCAACCACATGGGAGGTTCGGCCTGAATAGCCTTACATGGAGGAAGAGAAAATCATGGTCATGTAAAGTTCGAAAAAGAAGTGGAGAGGTATGTGTATAAATCATGGAGAACACATGCGTAGAAAATAAATAGGATGTCCTAGAAGCCCACAAGATTTCATACTGTTTGTGTAGTGTTTTGTGTCTAGTATTGGAGTGAGGTGACATGTATCTAGGAGACGATTCTTGAACTGGATCAAAGGTACATCCATGAAAACATCATTAATATAGCATATGCAATCTACATAGGGAGTCGATGTGGGACATGCAATTATCTAGTATTGTTCATCCCCTTTAAAAATAAACAGATAGAACATGACCATTTTATGAAATCAATTTTTTCCATCTAGTATTGTATGATTGTAGGTTTAATAGGAGCTACATCATATTCCTCAAACTGAATATCGACGGTATTACTATTCACTTGAAAATATTGAAATGATTTATATCATCGAGCTTGTTCCTACAATGATCGATCAAAGGTAGTGATGTGGAAGTTATGATTATAAGAATATCCTAGATTGATATATATATATTTTATACATGAGAATAAATTTATGAAATTAGCTTGGCCAACTATAAATAATAAATTTAGAACAAATTCCAGTAGTGGATGAACATGGAGAATATAGAATAGATGAGAAAAGGATAATCATTGCAATAAAATGAAGAATTCACAATGAGGAGAAACAAAAAACAACCACCTTTCTTTGTGTAATAAACCCGAAACATAAGAATGATACTTGTGTTGAAATAGTGATGATATATTTAGATAACTCAATTGGTCTTTGGAATGACATAAAACTCAGAGGACTCAACCCTATGTGATTCATAGATACGATGCAATGTGATTTTCCAATAAAAGTTATTTATCAGGGGTACAAGTCATTTTTTCGATTCATGATAGGTCTCCTTTTTCATAAAAAAATATCACTACAAAACATGTTACAAAAAGTGTTAGTTCAATGAGCCTCACCTGTTTGATAAGAAATAACCATATACATCAAGCATGAATGATATGTGCAGACACAACACTAGTTATAAAACACTGTCATCATGATACAAGTATAACCTTTTTCACAAATCAATTTGATGGTGTGTGACACACTTACATTCTTCCTTTATGGTTTTCCAGAAGGAAAATCTATTCTAAACAGACATTCTTGAATTTAGGTGTGAATATAGTACACAAGAAAAAATTTATTGAGATGAGAAGGTTATTTTATATCCTACGTGAAGATTATAGTTATTTCACTTGTGAGAAGTTGTAGTGAACATGAAAAATTAGTGCACTCACACACAATTATTATTGTTTAAATTATTTCATTCTTGGTACATGCATGCATAAATAAAAAGAAAAATAAAATGGATTTTCTACATATATATACATGTGAGTAGCATGTGGGAAGAATTCGAGAGTTTGTTCATGATTGTGAGTGAATGACTTTGTAGGGATGAGAACACTAACATGTAAAGAACCACATAAATAAATAACTTCAACACAACATGGAAGTACACCCAAAAAATAATATGAAAAAATTAATTTTTTTATGAATACATTTTTCATAATAAGTATATGAAACATCCATCTATGAATTCAAGTACTGAGTGAATTTATATTGTGAATATATTATTGTTGAATAATATAATTTATAAAAATTTGGGTGAATATCTTACACACCAATAATTGAGTCTAGGAACATCATTGACAGATGGAGTATCTTCCCAGAAAAATAATATATCTAGGAAGAAGAAAAATTATAGTGTGTTAGAATAATCATCATTTGATAATTATAAAAGAAATTATGTTTGAGTGGAAGTTTCACCTTAAAATTATTGAGGTTTTGTGGGATTAAATGCATAAAATATTTTTCATTCATTATTAGTCAAAAACCTACAAAAAAGGAATAAGATTATTCAGCTGAGAAAAAAATAATCTAGGGCAGTATTGATATCTTTTTTATATTTTTATTGAACATATTTAAAGTGTGGTGGTTACAGAATAAATAACAAAATTGAATACTAGGGGTCCTAGTATAAATAATTCCACTAAATGTGGAATATTGGTCATCTAATACACAAAATTGTTTTCCAATTATAGGAATTTGTAATCACTAGAAATTATAGTGATAATAGAATACAATATATAAACACGGTTTGATCATAGAAATAATTATATGTTCTTACGAAAACTTGAAGAAATATTTATGTTTTTCTGTTGCATTCATTATCATCATTTCATTTGTATGTAATTTTTGGGATTTCACAACATAATCATTCTCTATTACAATGGAATATTTTCAATATTAAGATGTTATAATTGAAATCCATGTGAATTAGGAAAATATTTTGGTACTCTAATTCACACCATATCAGTGCCCCTTCACAATCTATATGGGCTCCAAAAGGGGTATATTAGTATTGTTCTACCTCTAATTCGATAAAAGTTTCATTACATGTTTTTTGTTACATGTTTTATATAAAGTGAATATCTGATTTTGATTCCGAAGTACCTTAGATGGATGTCATAGTCACTACACTTGTTTAAGTGGACATGAAATTCTCTACAAAGACTCTAAAAAATAAGGAGAAGAAGGAAGTAATGTTATTGAGGAAATAATCAATGAAATAATAAAAGTATCAATACTCTCTTGTCGATATGGTTTATAACGATCTTTTTAATGATAGTAGCTTAAGATTTGGAGAGTATTAGGAAGTTTAATTTATTAACATTATTGAGTACATATAATCTAAAATTGATATATATATATATAACCAATGATCTTGAAGAATTTATTTATGATTTTTTTTCTTTCAAATATCATTTTCATAACATACTAGAATTTGAAGATAAAATAAATTTAAAGTATGATTAATTATAAATGAACATAAAAAGGATAACTGTTCTCATAGACCTCAAAGAAGAAAATGAATAATATTAACAAATTTTTAATACAAATACTATTATAATTATAGAAAAATTAAAATGGAATTATTATGAGAGAATGACTAATAAACATTTTTTTTATAGAATTCATTTTTTCACTAAATTTTTTTTCGATATTTCATTGAATGTTTGTGAGGATAAATTTGAAGGAAAAATTTTATGTTTAATGACCATGACATGTTAACGGAATAAAATACCAAGATACAAGAATAGAATATTCCGATGATCCATGATATCTAATAATCACATAAAGATACTAGAAGTTTCAAGGAGTCCCAATTAGAATGAATAACTAGAATAATAAATTAGTGTGTTATCTCTTTGAATAAAGGTAGATAAAAACATGAGCATCAGATTAATCGAATGAAAATTGATTGGGAAGCTAGGATAAAATCAGTTGAAAATGGGAGTATTTCCATCATTATGCAATTTGTAGTAATATATATTGAATAAATAAATTTTGTGGATACACATACTGTAACATCCAATGTAAATGAGAACAATAAATTTACTCTAAAACATATAAACATATTCAATCCTCAAAAAATTATTTTTCTATACAGAATGATGATGATGATATTATCTCTAAAGAAACTCATATTGGTGATAATAGAAAATTTAAATCAATTTTAGATCAACCTTCAATAATCTCATGGATGAAGGATACTCAGAACATAGTTCATTCAGTTTCAAAAAATACAATATCATCTTCTAGTGCATCATTACTAGTAAAATATTGGAATATATGGGTTGATAAAATTGATGATAATTTCAAAATACACCTAGGATAGAAATTATAAATATCTAAAAAAATAACTCTCAAAATTACTCAATTTATAATGAGATATAATCTTAGAAAAAATAGAGTTCTAAATCTTATGAGATGTGTACTACCAGAAAAAAAACCTAGATATGTCGAATACTATTGGTGTGGATAGAAATTTTATAATTGGACCATTTATTCTTTGTGTAATGTTTCAACCTATGAAACGTATATAAGGACAACATTCAAGAGGATTAGATAAGAATAATTTAAGAAACCTATATAACTGAAGTACTATACACAGATAAAGATGAATTTATCTGTCAAGAATAGATTTGGTTTTCTTAGGGAAAACATTGATTATTACAAAAAATGTGGACACATTTATGGTGAGTGATTGTACATAAAAACCATGATATATATATATATATATTTATTGGAATAAAAGGCCATAATATATATAGAAGTAACATAAAAATTCTTCAAGGGTTTTCATGGGGAATAAGAATAAAATGAAATTCAATAAAATTGTGATGAAATTCCAAAGAATAATGATAAGAAAAACTCCAATAATTTCATATCAAATGTGAAATGACACTTATAATATGAAAAGAGAGGTTATATCATGCACCATGGATTATATACATTGGAAATGAATAGATTGAAGACTAAATAAATAATATAATCAATCCTTGAGGGAAAAAAGTAGATAAGATTAATTTTACACATTCAAAAAGAACATTTAGATAAGTCTAACTAGTAGTGTAACATAAAAATATTAATGATTCCATGGTGATGATAAAAGAAATAATATATTAATAAACAGTTTTTCAACATTTTTATGAATAAGTGGAAGTGACTATAGGAACAAAAAAATCTAGAGATGATGCACTAGATAGATAATTAGATATGTGAAAATATTTTTCTCCACATAGAAATATATAATTTAATATGATTTTTTCTATAGAGACAACTATAGTTTCTAAAAAAAATTGTGTGGAAGATAAAAGAAGAATTCACAAAAATAAAATAATTGTATAATTATTTCCCGGCTTAATGAAAGATGTTGATGATAAAAATATATCACCAAGGGAAGCTACTATACAACTCAAAAAAGTGAGGATAAATAAGTCACACTAGATAAAGGTGAATTTATTTAAAGAGACAATGTTTTCAAATAAATGAAAAAAATTAAATCATCTACATGCATTAATTTTATCATATACATTAGAGATAAAAGGAAGTTGGTATTTGGGTATAGAGTCAATTATCAACCCTATTTCACTGACTTGGATGTTCAGAAGTGTTCTCCATATTAAAAAAAAAATTAAGCACTATTTTTGTTTTTAAATTGTAGGTAATTGAAGGTTAATTTCACACCTAATAGAAGAACTATGTGAAAAAAGAATACAATAAATTATAATGATTATTTACAATCTTATGAAGACATGAATTGTTCCACATGGGTGGATCATCAATAAAAATGACTTCAACATTCTCTAATGATATTGTTCACCTAGTCAAATGTATGGTAGTTCACAACTTTAGGGGGATAAAACATATACAATATTATAAAAAATCTTATTTCATGAATATCTAGAAATCAATGTAATCTCTATAGAATTTGTAGAATGAGGTACCCTAATTAAACATACTTTTCTAGTCTTAATTACATCAAATAAATTAATCTTGTGGGAGTATTGTTTTATGATTAAGATCAACTAATTTTGAATTGAAATATTCAGTCAATTGAAATATCAGACTTGTTTTCTAAAGCATGTATTGGAATATATTACTTGGAAAATCTTTTTTATACAGCCCCACTTTTAGAAATAAATATGTTATAATCAAGATATCACATGCATGGTTGTTAATGGAAACAAATAAAACCATAGTTATATATCATATGCTTTCTATATAGGGTTATCTTATGTAGACATAGATTTGAACAACTAATGGATAATTTCTCTATTAACCATGTGGTTTAATATTTCTTTTATAAAAAGGATGAGTAATATCCTAATGCTTTGAAGGGATAAATAGAACAACTTTATTAATCCATTTATTTTTTTCAATAATGTTAGGAATTGAATTTATCTTTAAGACATTAAGTGACACTATGGAATTGGTATTGAAAAAATTAAAAGGTGTAGATTTAAAATGAAATGTTAATGGTTGATGAACATTGTGGTATTTTTTTCAATATATAAGAGGTAATAAAAATCAATTCATGATGATGTCTTAAATAATTAATGATAAATCGTGGAAGGAAAAATATTTAATGTGTTTGAGAAATATTCAATAAGGTGGTAGATGGCTCTTGGAGAATTGTTATGGACTCATTGGTTATAATTTTATATGAAAATTCTATTTGATTCAGGATGACTTATGGATAGTTGTTAGGGAATAAACTTTCTGAATAAGATTTCATGCTTATAAAATTCCCAATATAAAATTAATGATTCATGAACTGATCTTCACGTCCAATATATTTTTTAATAGTGACATAGTTTTTATAATAATGTAGAAGTCGATATTCATGTTGTTTAGATGATGATGATTTTTTTGTAATTTTATCATAAAAGAGAAGATGAAGTTGAATTAAAAATGATAATGTAAATTATTATTCTCCTGATGATGCATTAATGAGGTGGTTTCAATGCATTTTATATTGGCCTATGGTTTTATATGATTGAATTATTTTAATATATTAGTTTATTTGTTAATAAAATATTTTTCTATATAATAAATACCCAATGGGACATCCCTTTAACCATATATGGCACTCTAGTTTATCCATGTGAGAGGTCAAGACCAAACAAGAATTCATTCTTGCTGAGTAGAATATGGTCATGAATATTTTTTAGAAGAAGTGGGAAGGACCATGTATAATGTTAGGGACGTTCACGTAAAAAACACATATATTAGACATAAATACCACAAAAGTGCCCATGGACTTTGCAGTGTGGCACTTATTGTGTTGGAATGAGGTACTATGTATCCAGGTGTTGATCTTGGAACTGACTCAAAGGTGAAACAATAAAACATAAATTAATATTCCACAACTAAACTATGTGGATACTCAATGTTGGATAAGTGATTATGTTTTATAATTCATTAGCATTATAAACATACAGATATAATGTGCTCTTCGGATGTAATCAATCATCACTGTCTGATATCCAGTGCTCGTAAAATTAAATTGTGATGCTTCATAATCATCCTCCTGACTATAAATGATGATGTTATTCCCAATAGAATATGGTTTCACCTTCATTCATCGAATTGGAACATTCAATGATCGATCGATGGTTACAATGGACTTTTGATAATGCCTAAAATATCAATGAATGAAATTTCTATATTGCATTCATGAGAATAAACTAAAGAACTCACTTCGACTAAATGTAAATGATAATTTCAGACAAAATTAGGGTTGTGTATGATATTTGATCTTTAGGATAAGATTAAAATAATTTGATCTTCATAACACACATTTGGTAAATTTACATTATGGATAAATAATGTTGGGACACCATTTTCATAATCACAATGCTTGGTGATAATAAGGAAACTTGCATAAAGATTATACTAATATTCTTAGCTATTTGAATGGGAATTGATTAAAACATAAACTCATAGGAATTCACCCTGTATGATTATCAAAGATGAGGTGATGCACTCAGCCTAAATATAATGAATCCCCTAGGATGAGGGGATATTGCTGCCTTTGAAGATTGATATCATTTTTCTCTAAAACGGATAACCATGAAAAGTGTTTCATGAAATATTAATTTTCCAAGCCTCCCTAGTTTCACGAAGAAGAATCACACACGTTATGCATGAAGGAATTCCATAGAAATTTGGATGGTTTTAAAACACCTGCATCAAGAATCATAAAGAACGTGTTTTTCATGGCCATTAAAAGTTGTGTGATACACAAACATGTTTGATTCCTATTTGGTGTGAAGGAAAATCCATTCGTAACAAACATTTCATCATTCTTGTGTGAATTTAGTACATCTACAGAAAGACATTCAGTTGAGATGGACACAATATATGCTACATGAAGATGAATGTTTTTTTACTTGTGAGAAGGTGTAGTATATATGAGGCATTAGTTCACTCACCCCCATTCTGGATATGCTAAAGAGTGAATGCATTATCTATGGATTTATAAACCAAAAGTCATTAGATGAAAATAAAGTGTGTGTAAGTATCTATATTCAATAAGTAAGTTAGAATAATTGGTTAGTGTTTGCATGATGTTGTGTGAATTTTTTTTATGTTAGAGGTAATTCACATGTAAATAAATACATAAAGAAATAATCAAAACATAAAATGGTAGTCCACACATAAAATAATAAGAACAATTAATTTTGTGTTCTACTATTTTTGAAGAATTCAAAAAAATATACATTCATGAATTCATGTACAAAGAGAATTGGCATTGTGTACATATTATTACTTTATAATATAATTAAAAAAATTGTCTACATCTCTAACGCATAAGAAATTGAGGTGGAAAACTTCATTGATTGAGTATCTTCTTGTTCAATAGATATATTGAGAAAGAAGAAAACATTTAGTATGTTGACATATTCATTAGTCGGTCATTCTAGAAGGAATTATCTTTGAGTGGATGTTTTATCATCCACTTATTTAAGACTACTGGGGCGATGTGCAAAAACTCTTGTTAATTTAGTCTCATTTAAGACCTACATTAGAGAGAAAAAATATTCAGTTGACACAATGTCATCTAATGTAGTAGACATATATTGTTTAGAAGTTTATTTAATATCATTAAAGACGGGTGGTTCTAGTAAAATCAATTCCATTTATGATTGGTGGTACTAGTATAAATAACATCTCTATCTAAAAAAGATTTATCATTTGATACCCAATATTTATTGACAATTCTAGGATTTGGTAATCTTTGCAAATTATAGTGATCAGATAATCAGTCTGACAACCACAAGGTGATCACCATAAGGATTTGGTCTTGATACCAAAATTTATAAAAATATTTCTGTGTTTATGATTCATTCATTATCATCATTAAATATGTATTTAATTTTTGAGATCACATAATTGATATATTTTACTTAACCAAGTTAGAGGTTCAATAGAAATTGGGGATAAATAAAAAGAATGTAATCTTAGTAAAAATTTGGGTACACTAATTCACCACCTCTCAATTTCCCTAACTGATCCATCTGGAATCTATAATCTTATAGTTGTAGTGGACCAATTTATTAATGGAATTATATTTTTATGCACTAAAAATTAATAAAATATATCTATTATCTGAAATCTATATTTAGCTGAAACGTTGGAGCATGTTATCTTTTAAAGATATAAGTTTAAAATAAAAATGTGTTTTAAATTAATTAAATAGAACATAAAAATAATAAAATAATAAAATAATAAAATTATATAAACCTATATATGTTTTAGATACTGGATATGAAATTCAATTCAATAAAATAATTAAAATAAAATTATTAATCAAATATAAAAAGAAATTGAATAGAAATATTGATATTTATATTGAATAAAATCAAGGTAATTTTGATATCCTTGAGGAGAAAATTATTTCCTGTAGAAAATAATTTAAATTAAAAAACATTTGTCACATAAACAATGAAATTATTATTGGGATTATAAAACCATTAATTTTTAGTATTTAGTAAATTTATATGAATATTTTTTTAGTATAAATAAATAGAATAAAAAATTTATTATTATTTAAAATTGAAAACATAGATTTAATGAACGTTAATGTGTTTTTCCTTGTGGTACATTGAAAATTGATATACCAAAAATTGTTGAGAGGATCTACCTTGGCAGTTTTATAAATATAAATATATTTTCATTGTGTTAATTAAATAAAAATTAATAAAACATGAATTTATTTTTGAAATAAATTATTTATTTAAGGGAAATATAGATCCCATGAGATATTATATTTCATGGAATTGGGAAAAAATATTCTATTTGGAATGTTTTTTTCGGTTCCATAGAATAATAATTTTTAATTATTACATAAGAATTCATACACTACATATTACTATGATTGATTCAATATATTTAATAATGAAAATTAACGCAATTATTTTGAAATATTTTTACATCATTATTCCCAACCATTTTCATTGATATTGGAATATGTTACGGATGGTTTATTAAAATTGAAGGATTTTTTGACATGAAATATTGAATTTAAGGGTATTTAGGCATTTGAAAAGCTAATGGTTTAGGTTTTTCTTCTACTATTTTGAGTTGACATACGATTTTTGGTATGAGGTAATTGACATCAATACTTTATCATGATTGGAATAATAATACAAATCATTTTACTGTATTTATTTTTTATGTTTTACTTAATTATATTATTCATAAAATTTATGATTTAAACATTTAAATATTTATACTATAAAACAATTTTTTGAATTAGTAATAAGAAAGAAGAGAAATTATTTTCCTATTTTCTTAAATAATTAAAAGGAAAATTTGATAGTGTATGGTGGAATTAAAAAACAACATCAACCACGATAATTTAAACTACTAAATCTCTTGAAAGTATATCATACTGAGGATGTATTATTGCATAGTTTTCTAAAAGTGGTGAGCTTCCTATAATTTTTTCAAAGTTTCAACCATATTAAATAAATGAATATTTTTTTGGTGAACATGTTTAATTATTTATTTCATTTCAAACATCTTATAATTTTAATTTTTTATATTTCCCCATTTTTCTATAGAGATATTATAATTATATTTGAACTCTTTTATAATTTTTTTAAAAAATATTTTTTTAATGGAATTAAGTAGAGTTTATCAGTGCATTATATACATATAAAGGTAAATATGGTTTTAAAATTGGGAATTAAGAATTGTATATTTTTATTCCCTTTTATTTAACTATTATGTTTGCTAATTTACTAATATAATTTTATTATAGGACTTAAATTGTTGATTTATTCATAGGATGGAATATGCACAGTTACTCTTGGTCCGGACCAGTATGATTTTAATTTTTTTTATGTAAAAGTTACACTTAGGGTGAATTTTTTTAATTTTTCTTCACTTATTTTTATTCTGGAGGATATTTTATATTTTATTTTCAAAATATTTCATTATATTTAAGATTATCATGAATTTATAATTTTATCATTGGAAAATATAGGGATAGTTTTAAAGATCAGATTACTATATAACTGATTTACTCAAAATTTAATTTAGTATCTTTATTTTGTTATATAGAAAAAGGGAATTCATGGTGGAATAATGATTAGTTATAATAGTAACATATCAATTTTCATCAAATAATTTTTTAAACATTGATATTTCTACAATTTTTAAATATTTTTTCTCAACGTAAGAAATTTATCATGCATTCAAACACATTCATCCATAATTATCAAATCGTGGTAGGTTATTTGGGTTATTAGAGATTTGATAATATTTTTTAGCAATTCTTATTAAAATAGTATGCATGTGATTATATATATTCTTTATTATCCCAAGAATTGTAACGGGAATATATTAATGTTTAATGGAGTTGTATTGTAGAAAATATATTTAATTTTGTGAATTTTTCATGATTGAGGTAGTACTAGTAAATTTATTTTTTGAATTTGTATTTAAATGATATTGGTGACTAAAATAGATTTATTCATTTATTTATTTTGTTTCAAAGTCCCCAAAAGACCTACTATCTTCATTTATTTATCTACCCCGTGATATAATTATTTTGATAGGGTCATATGTATGTATTTAACATGATCATCATTATATATTATATTGATTTCCTCATTGATATATTATTTATTTATTATAAAATGATGATGAATTAATTATATGTGATATCACTAATTATTTTGTTGTTTGTTGATTATTGCAATATTTTTTAGAGATTATTTTTTACTCATATTTAATTGTTAACCATTGATGAAAATGCTATATTTTTTTGTTCGAGTAAACATTAATGAGACATTATAGTGATCTATCATGTAAATATATTTACTTATGGGTTAGACCATTTGATACAATATTCATAGCCTACTCATGGGATTTGTGTTTTTGAAAATGTTAGAGACAGTATTTCCGTGATGCGATAAGTTTTATATAATTTTGTTGTAGAGAACATAAATATTTAGAGAACTTGGTGTGCTTGTAATTTTGGAATTAATAAAATTTTTATAATGATCCTTCCAGGGTGATTTTGTTTCAAGAAACATGACTAAGATGAATTGGTTCATTAATGACAAAAAATCATGTTAAACTCATAAATCATGTGAATAAATATTTATATAAATAAAATAAACATTCCTACATTTGAATTGTATTTGTGAATATGATTGGGATTATATATTGGTTAATATGACAATTTTTTTTGATATTTGTACCTTATAAATATGTGAAACATGTTGAAAATATATTATGTGTTCAATTGAAAAAATAATAAGTACATTATTAATTATATTTTTATTCATATATGATTTAATTAGGGAAGATATTTAACTTATGGAACATTTGAGAAAAATGAAAAAATTCATAAATTTGAATGATTATTATTATTTATAGAAATATTAAGGAGTAGAAAATTTGGATTGTGGTAATATTTTAAAATTCGAAATTAACATCATGAAGGATCATTATGGGAACATTATTTATAAAACATGTAAACCGTGTGAATTATTAATATTTTAATGTATTATTTTTTTAATGGTGTGTGAATGAATTATATATAATCATTGATGGATAATTTAAATTTAGTTAACACATTTTGAATGGGATGATATTAGAATGTTTGTAATTTTTAAATTTTTGTGTAAAAGCGAATAAAAAATTTGTAAATATTAAAGTTAAGTAATTATATGGGGATATAGAGTTTGGGATCAAAAATATTTACGATCAATGGTTACAAGTATTGATATAATGTTTTGAATATATGTTTTTATTGAATAATATATTAATTTTGTTATTATAAAGGGAATAAGTTATATTTTAATAAGAATTGAATTATTATCTTGTAAGTATTGATTTTGCTGTATAAATACAATAAAACAATACTATTTGGAATTATATTTATTTTTAATAAAATTAGAATGTATACGTAAAAAAGTCCCCAAAAATGGTGTCCATTTACAATAAACACTGATAACAAACTCATTGGATGTTAAAATAATAGGGGTTATAGAGAAATGGATGTTATATGTTATTATTTGGAAAACACCCCATAAAGAAATTTTTTTGTTAATAAAGTATATCATTTCATTGATATTCATTTATTAAATTATTTTTTTCAAAATTACATTAATTTGATTCTACAAAATAATAATAAATCACGATGAACATATAACTTTTGTTGAAAAATTTAATTGAGTATTTCAAATATCATAATGAATTTTAAATATATACATCATGGATTTCAATAATCCTAAATTATTTTTTAATGAAATTTAGGAACTATAATTTTTTTCTAATGGAGTTACCCTCGAAATTGAAAACAAACACTTGATAATGTTTACATGGGTTATCGTAAAATTATGATGAATTCATAATATCTTTTAAAAAATTATTAAAAATTAATCATGGTTTACTATGAATTTCCGAACTATGTTTAAAAAATCAATTTCATTTTTAAGTTTCAATGTAGCTATAATGAGGGAACTATGAAATTTAATAAATTTAATAAATTTTGATAAGGGTTTTTATTGTTGAACATGTAATTATATTCATGTTACCATGAATTCCAATACATTACTTTTTTTAAAAATTATTTAACAACCTATTGTGTAGTTATTCTTGTGTTACCTTGCATTTATTCTATATTGATAATGAGTGAGAAAATACCACCAATAAATGAAAATAAATATTGATCAGTGTGTTTTTGAGACCCCTGATTTTTAGAGTAATATGTCTTAAATAAAAATATATTAAATAATTTCTATTAGGTAATCCCAAATAATTATTCTTTCGTTATTAAAATTTGTTTTTTTGTAACATCAAAATATATTCTTTTTATAGGTTAACGAATTTCATAAAAATTAACATATATAGTTGAATATAAACATAGATGCTTTAATGAGATATGTTATCTAATAATTTACATTTAATATAACTGTGTAGAAATCAATTACTTTTGTAATTTGATATGGTATTTCCATCAATAGATCCAATAGATATACTAGAGGATTATCTTAGAGTTATAAAAATGAAAAATAGTTTCTCGTATTTAGTAAACATCTTATGTGCACTCTATGTCTTACTATTATGAATGTTTTGACCATACATTATTTTATTCTATGAAATTTTAGTTCACATGAAGAAATAATACCATAATTTAAAACCATGTAATAGTGAAAATTGCTACAACTTGTCTTGGTTAATGTTTTGGTTTGTTGTTTTATGAAATGTTATATGATAACATTATTCATCGATTAAATCTGTATTTTTTATTATTTTCATTCATGTATCTCATGGATTTTATGGATTGGAGATATAAATTTCATGGTGATTTGAGAATTGGTTATGAGATTTTGAACAGTTCCCCATAAATAAAGGATTATAGTATTAATTATAAATGATAAAAAGAGTTTTACATTAATTAATAACGTAACAATTTATGAAACTCTCATGATAATAAAATTATACAACATTAATTAAAATCGTTATATAGAAGGATATTATACCTTGAATCATTTTTTTGTATGATATATGATCATATGAAAATATTTAAGAGAGATTTCTATTAAAATAAAATAAGAAATAATTATAACATAAAACCATGTTCTGTTTTCCTCTTCCAAGGTGCGGTTCTTAAAAATTTTCTATAACAGGACAAGCTAGGTAAAATTTTATTTCAGATACTCTATATAATGTTTTCCTTCATAATCCGTTATGATTTCTAATATATTTTTAAAAAAATCATTTTATTTTATAGAAATTAAATTTATATGTTGTGACTGGTTTTATTAAATCCTGACATATGGAATAATGCTTTTACAATAATATTTATTTTTCAATAAGAAATTCAATGTACCTTAGTATTACTAAAATCATTATATTCTGAAATTGAATATATAAAATATGTTTTTTAAATATTACAAACAATGTTCATCAAAAATACCATTATGAGTAACATTATACAATTTTTTTTGCTAAATGGTTCTTCCCTAAAAAATCATTAACAACATATATATTATAATTATCATTATAGGATTAGAATAAATAAAACCAAGGAATAATCATTTGAAGCATCACATGGTTAGTTTTTTTATCCAAACATTGATAATACATATCTTTTTTTATTATATATTATAACGTTATTTAGTCGATGAAATAAAACTTATAAACAAAAATTTATTTTTATGGTAAATGTTAAAGGAAAAAATGAAACAGAAAAAAAAAGAATGGAATAATGTTTTTTAGTAAATAATTATTTCATTTTTATGATTATTATATATTCTACTCAATAGTTTCTGAAAGATTAGAAAAATTCTAGACTATCATATCTACAATGTGAGTTATAAATGAAATTTATATGAGCATTCTTAATCTGATGACCTATTAGAACCACAAAAATAAGGTATTTTTGAAGAAATCATAAAAACATTATTTCAAAGAATTTGAAATAATAACTTATAATGTATTATGGATGTATCATTTCGATCAAAATTTATATTACTTATTTAATCAATTAATCAACTCTTTAGGAGTCTAATATTTTGATAAAATAATAAGGTTATTGATTTAAATTTTAAAAATTTATAAGTTTTGTAAAAAATCCAAAAATATTCTCTCTAAAATTTGATATATTCAACAGTATCTAGTTTCTCAATAACAAATCATCCCATGATGTAAAATATTTAAATTAAAAATTTGAAATTTAATAAAAATATCATATAATATAATCTAGAAAAATAGTCTATAATATAATGTAAGAAAAATATTATTTAATTTTTACCATTCCATTGATTTCTTTTAGGTACTAAATCATTTAATCTATTATATTTTTCGAATAATAAAAAATATTATTTATATTTATATGAAAAATATATAAAATATAACTAAATCTTCTTTAAACTACTCTATCATATAAGAACATACATTTTTTCTCAAATCACTCATACAAAGATTAATACATAATCATGTAACCTCATGTGTGATCTTATATACCATTTTAGTGTTTAAAATGGTCATAAATTGTTTACTAAAAAACAATGAGAAGACATCCCACCAAAAAACATTAACTTCCACTCCTGCTAAATGGGATCTGGCATGAACTCAAGTAGACACATATATCCCTATATGAATATGTCTAACATATGTATCTATATATTTCACATATAGAGTAATAAATACATTTTTTACATATTTTCATGATATTCTACTGTACATTATTCCCCCATAACAGTTAATTAATTGGAAATAATTATAGTTAATCATTTTTTGGTGAATATAGAGATATTTGTATTATAAGATTAATTTTTTTTGAACTGGAATTATTGAATTAATTTTTTCAATAAGGATAAAATGAATAATCCAAATCAAATGTATTTTTTATCAGTGATATGAAAATATTAAAGGGAATGACTGTGAAAACCCAATTAAAAATAATGTTTTTAGATGTGAATTATGGGATTTTATTTTTAATGATAAAAAGATATATACTCGAGGGATATTCTATTTGTATGATGTTTATTTAGATGTTTCAAAAGGAGATAAAAAATAACACTACAATTACTAAATTTTATAACAATACATTTATTATGATATCAATTACCATAAAAATAGATAATCTATATGGAGGAATCGTACAATATCTGTGATTGGATTATATTAACAATACCAAATACACATTTTTAAAAATCCTAGAAACACCATCTAGTCCTTAACTATTAGAATAAATTATTATAGAAATATAATACATGTGATCTATATGGCTTTACATTATTAAATATTTTATTAATTTTATTACCAAGTGTTTCAGTGATAACGACATAGATGGGTTTGGCAGAATGGTTTGATTTTGTGTGGGGGGGGGAGGGGGTCAACACCTTGCACATTTAATGAAATCTGGTTTCTTACCATTTTTAAATATTTCATTGAAACTCACAATGGTTACCATAACCTTAACAGAGTATAGACCATCATTTCAAAGGATGGGGGTAATTTTGGGTTTCAAACCCAATGACGCTTAGGAACTCACAATGGTCAAGCGGATAAAAGGTCAGGGTCATCAAACCCTATGGGGGGGGGATTATTACCTTCTCTGGGAATATATTATAATTTAATGATATGGCCCTGATAAAGTTACAGTCCATGATACAATGCTGGTAAAACAATTTTAATAACCTGAATAAAACCACATATGGATAGGAACAACTATGTTCATATCATGTGTTCTCTATCACATTCTAATTTATTTATTTATCATATTTATTTTATTACCATTTTAAATAAATATATAGATTATTATTATCAATGTTTGACGTTGCTGCCGTGGATATGGGATTAAACCTATATGAGGAAACCTACCTATCCTTTTTAAAGAATGAATAAAAACACCCATTGTTTGTCTGTCATAGTTTAAGGCAACATGAATGAACCAATCCATGTCATATAAATTCATATGGTAATGACATAAATATTGGGCTTGGGCCTTGGAGTGTCATCCTACATATTTGATTAAGTTTTGAATCAGAGTCTCTGTAGTTTTTATCATTGGAATCTATTTCATGAGATATATGAAAATAGAATCCCTAATAAAGATTTATACATATAAGGATATACTGGATTCTCTCATCAGTAGTATGGCCTTTTGGGTAAAGATGGGATATAATCAAACTTACATCCCAATGAAAGGCCCACACTAAGGCTTCCTCATCCTGCTAATAGCACATTAATCACCAGTCTCTAATCCCAAGTGAGTCATGATAAGTGTGGGAAACAAGAGATAGTAGAAGATTATATAAATAACATGATAGAATATTTATATGGGTCTTACACATTAATTGCTTGCATTGATTGGTATAATTATGTATCATATTGGTCAGTTTTCTACAGGGTTCAATTAATTACCCTTGGTGTTTAACTTATATTGATAGAAGCTACCGAAGAATGATCAATCAAGAGATCCTTGTCAAACATTATTGTAGAGAGGGTAGTTTCACTGAGGATAAATTACCTTCTCAAGCGATCAATGCTGGTAATTTACTATTTATGAAACAACGAGATCTTTCCCAAAAAACATGTAGGTTGTTTGTTAAGGGGGGTGCCTTAGGGCTACCATATTTTTGAACTCATAGATCAAGGGTCTTGTATGGATTATTATAAATAATAAAATTTGAATGTTATGATGATGATTATGTAGCTCATGAAGGGTATTATATAGATCTCAGTCCTTAAAAAGGTGTCCAATATATTCTATTTATAATAGGAATTAGATTCATTATATTTCTCTTCATCCCTAACTTATTCAGGGTTTTAGGTTACGTGAGGGCATAGTCTAGGATTACACTAAAAAGGATGCGTGTGTATGATCCAAATTATCATTCATTGATAGATGGTGAATAATTGAGGACTTATTCTAGAATGTCTTCTTTAATGTCAGGAATATTTTTCCTATGAAGGTACTTACACTAAAGTGGATTCCTCTAGGAGATCAGGTCATAAAAATGAGTCATATGTATCCTGTTTGGAAATGAATTAGTGTTATCATAGTTTAATTATACACTAACCCACTGATTAGTTAAGGTGGGTGATCACACTCGTCGATATTGTGTTTACCCTAAATGTTTTTAGTAATTTTTGGGGACTTTACAAGTATGGATTCCATTTTTCACACCCATTCAATATCCATGGATAAATTAAAGATATATGAAGATAATGAAAGGTTTTTTAAACATTACTGGAATGAGATAAAGGATATTTTTTGAGCATATAACATAATGGGTTCATGAGTTCATAATTATGACCCATTATGGAAACATCCTTTATATAGAGGGTACTTTTCCAATGGTCCTTGGCTCGGGATCCACTTATCACATATCCAATGTTGATATGTCATAGGGGTATTTCTAAAATATCATGGATATATGATAGACATGTATTGATTGTCCTCCTAGCTGGTTTTTGGTGTCATTCAGACATGGAAAACATGTCCAATGGTATATTCCTGACTTGTCCAAGATGCTTCTTATGATCAATGTTTACATGTATAAGATATTTGACTTGGTCAAGGAATACATGACCATAGTCTTTTACATGATTCAATAACTTATCTCAGATGTCATTATATGATCCACGTGGACATTTACAATATTATTCACATAATCAATGTGACCTTGTCAATATGTTGTTTCTTGATACACATCACATGCCATCGAGCAGTCGCATGGAAGTGCTTACATGTCAATGAGTAATCACAAGAAAAAGAAGACATGTTTATATGTTGTCTCTTGATCAACCAGACATTTCCTTAGGCTGTTTCATTAAATTATAGACATGTCAATAGGAAATAATATTCCAAATAGAAAAATATAATTACCTTTTGTGAGATCATCATGGAATTGTTTTAGGTAACCTAATGTCTGTGCCAAGAAGTCAATATGGTCTCATGCAATAAACATGAACTATCCAAGGACCATCACATGAAAATTCTTGATAGGTCAATGGTAAATCGAATAATTAAGATGAAATGTCTAGTATCTTCTACGAGATCAAAGAATACATGTCTATATGCAATCAAGAAATCATCCTAAACGGTCCCAAGACAGTCTTGTGATAAATGTGGCACATCAAAGGCCACCCAAAGGAATTATGATAGTAGTGAAGAATATACTAATCGAGTGGTCTTATATTAATCACATTGTGGGGTCTTACGAAAAATATTATGATCTTTCACTTTCTATAATTGTGATGTTTCATGTCCAAAGGTATCATTTCTTAAGACTATATGGACAATATCATATTGGAAGCAGAGTTCATTGATAGTGAGTTCATTCAATATCCGAATCTCTTATAGGATTTCATGGAAATGTGAGGTCCTATCAATGGGTTCTCATGTGTTCCCAGGTCATGCACATGTGGATGGGATCCCACAAGATGGAACAGAATAAAGACCCATTAACCATGAAACATCAATGACCTTAATTGGGTATTGTGATGGGTTCCTTGATCTTGTGCAGGAAAAGTGTATCAAATCCATTATACGCATGAGTGAGGATAAAAAATGCATGGTGAATAGGGGTTTGATGGAATCACATGGTAAGGATAAATCCCATGTGACAACAACATTATCATTTACCTATCAACAGAGTTTGATCAAGTAACTCCCTCATTATAGGGCCACAAAAACCTCAAATATTAATCTGGTCACATGAAATATATGGGTTATACAATGGGTTATTCTTCTATGTCAAGTATCATGGTTGGTTCTATTTGAAAAGTGATCAATGTGTGGTGATGTATTAAAGAACCACTAAATAGAGGGCTCTCGTCATTGTGAGATTGCTGGTTTGTTGGTCCACTTATGTATGCCTGTAAAGACTAATATGGGTGCCCCACAATTAATGAGGGCTTGCATTACCATGTCAAATGAGGTTCTATTACTCATGAAATCATAAGTTATGATGAATTTTAATGCAGGAAATATTGTGAATGAGTGAAAGGGTTTCTTGGCTAATTGGGGATGACATTTCACAGGGGGTTCACAACATGTTAATTTGACATGCGGTTGAGTGATCTTATTACCACACAATGATTTATTTCAATGTTTTACCGCTATGGGAGGATCATAATTATCTAGAGATGATATTTGAAGGTAGCTATGATCTTTCTTAGTTTCTATAAATCTAGCCATCCCATCCTCATTTATATTTTTTTAATTTTGGAAGAGATTATATAAGCAGAGGGTGGATGATGACATTGATTATTTTCAAGGTTATTATGTCACTTTCACCTATTTGAGGGGGTGTAAGCTTTGAAGGGTCAACATCATGCTATTAAAAGAGGGATTCATTTTATCTTAATTCATTCAAGTGAAAACACATTGTGGGAAATTGATAATAATTTCTAATAGTGGATTCCACTTGCAAATATTTTATTCATGCGAGGATTCAGTTATGTTTTCTTTGCCTATATGAATCATTCTATTGTGATAGCATGCCACGTAGTTCATCATGGGTTGGAATCAAAAATTGGATCACATATAAGATAG
The DNA here is from genome assembly GCA_963277665.1 of Viscum album. Lineage (NCBI taxonomy): Eukaryota > Viridiplantae > Streptophyta > Magnoliopsida > Santalales > Viscaceae > Viscum > Viscum album. The sequence continues at coordinate 1,471,830,705 of OY728161.1, forward strand.
TTAGAGGATTTAGATCATTAGAGAGTCTATGTTTGTTTCTCAAGCATGAATGGATATCCTTACATGATCATGAGATCATTTATTTGTGATGTAAAAGTGGATAAATACAAAAAAACTTTGTGATCATTCCAAGGGCCTCAAATAACAACCTTTATTCATGTGGTTACCCCTCAATATATAGGGAGTCTAAGTGGCATAGTTTTTTTGGTTCACATGACTGGCTTCAATGTTCCATAGGATCCCATCTCATTGATTATGGGAGTTTCATACAATGAATAGATATGATATTTTCATGATATTCATATGTTCTATCTTCCATTGCTCCATTGATCATCATGTTTGATTTTAGTTTCTTTATATGATGGCCTTATAGTGGGATTCATGTGAGCAATTTTTTAAGGCTCGATCGATGGAGATTGTTAGCCATGGTGTTTTTCAAGTAATCATGTGAGATACATCGTGTTTGCATACTATGTCAAAACTATGGAGAGGGATTGTGAAATAAGATTCAGTGAGCGGGAGATTGACAGTGTTGCACAAAATTAGCTTATTTTTAATAAGCATCATATGATATCATGTGTTTCCAATGGTGTCTTGTGGGATTTTAATAGACAGCTGATATCACATATATCAAACAACATTTGTTATAAACCTCTTTTAACTATGGGAGAATCGTACTTGTGGCATCATTATCGCACATCAAATCTTCTCAGTAACTCCCCGTAGCATTATAACCAAAGGTGGAATCACCAGTTACTAGAAGTGAGTAATGGGGTCCCCTATCAACCATTTCCAACACCAAAACTTCTCAAAAAAATATTATGTATCGATGTCGTCCTACTATGTAGCTCTTAGTCTATTTTAGGAGAGCTTTGTTATGCTCTATTTGTAGTCTCTACTAGTTTTTTGGTCTATCTCCCTATGCATGGTTGATGCAACTCCCATGTGAGCCAAGGTTTATCTATATTGAATTCTTATCCCTGGGTGGGCTATACTTTTTATAAAATGTGAAATTTATTAATACTTATAATACCCTAATTAAAATTAATAAAAAATACTAAATGACTATTCACATATAAGAAAATTTTTAAGACCATTTTCTCTAACATTCCACCTATGAGTCATTCTAAAAATCATATCGATTCTTTTCTCATAGTATTTATTCTCCTGAAGAGTTCAACAAAAATGGGTATATAGCACAATTATTGGTCTCAACAAAATGCCCCACCCTAGAATTGGATTCATTCCAACAACAAAATTTAAAATTACTAAAATGTAAATTTTGATCACTTTTCTGCGTATATGAACATTTGGAGGGATTTTAAACCAATCCCCATGAGATTATTTTCCTAGATTGTTTTGATTAATGGATTTTTGGTGGTATCAAGTGTAAAATCATGAACATGAGTGCACAGATGAATCTAAGTAGCTTCAAGTTAGTCATGAGTTCCTTAAAAACGAATTTGTTTAAATTATAGAATAGAATAGATATTGGGTAAAATAGAACATTGTGTCTAGATTAAAATTAATATAATTTGATGTTTCTATGTTTCCCATAATAATTGGAATCAAGCCACACATAGTTCTAAAATATACCACCATATAGATCAAAATCGTGAATAGGGAACACAGGTTCATAGATAAATAACTCTATGATAATTTTCCTTGCATATTTCTAGTTCGTATGAAGGATTGGGAGTGACAATGTCATATGATGAAAACCTAGGAAGAGATCCATGTTTCTATTGAGTTTTTTCTTAGATCATCACGGATACCCATTCATTGTGTGTAGTGTCAAATAGATACAATCACCCATATTTTAGTTCATAACCAATTGCAAGATTCTATTAATAAATGATCCAAAATTATCACTGATATGATACTCCTTGTTATTATACTTTCTCCAATTTTCATAAGATAACATGATTTTCATGAATAATTTGTGTACAATATCCATCCAAGATGAATAATTCTCTAACTTATTCCTATATCGAGGTACATAGTGAGAATAATAATATATTTTCTAAGAAAATATTTTGGGACCCACAATATATTATCTCTTATTTATATTGACCTTACTTTTTACAAAGCATCGTAGAGAGGAAGACTTTGTGGGCATAAAATTCACTTTTTCCCCGAATTCCATTTTACGAGTTCTCAACCTTACATGTTTTGTGTCTTTTTTATTTTATAGATGCTCTATATTTTCTAGGTCACCCAAACTTCTTGCCCAGTGAGTAGAGACCAAAATTTCTCCCAATATTTCATTATCGAGTATTCATCCTAGTGAATATTATGTCTCATTATGTTGTCTATTTTATGTTATTTTTAGATATACCATTATTGTGTTGTTGTTTATGTTGTTCATTATTGAACCTTATATTGATGAAGTTGAAGTTATTTCAAAAATAAAATTCTATTTTTTTTTTATTTTAGGATCTTCTAGATCAAATCAAATGTTTCTATAGTTTAGGGCATTCTAGGTTTAAGATTCTCCATCTAATGTTTAAGGTTTTTTGCACAAACTTTCTATTTTTTTAGTTTAGGGTATTTTAGATCAGATCTTCTATTACTGCTGTTTAGGGTTTTGTTACTCAAACCATGACATGTCGTTCATTTTAAATACACACTACCTAGAGTTGATTTATCAATATGTAATGGGGTATATATTCCAATGTAATCCCATGAAACATAAATATCTATGTTTTTCCATGGTGTTTCTAGATCACAAATGGATTGGATTTCATTTCATATAAGGGGGCGGTACCTCTGGTCGGTAGGTCGAATCCCTTATGAATCTATTTAACGGTAAAATAGTGGATTCCCCACTATTTTCCAAGGTTCCTGAAATAATATGGAGGTTGAAATGGAATTTGGAAAAGCATTTAGGGAATCCAAATCTACTTGTATAGTTGGAGTATGGGTGGGTTAAATATTTTCACTAGGATATTGAATTGATGAATCTCATATTGGAGTACACAAACTTGGGGTGACCAAAAACAACCTATGTTTACGAGTTTGGACATAGTGTCATTGAATCGAACAATTATTGGACTTCCTTTCCTATAATGATAATATGCCTCTAATTGGTAGGTTATATAACTTATACATGTGTTTATAGGGACAATATGCATGGTCAGGTAGGATTGATCCCCACTCTTTTCCAAGGGCTATAAAATGTTTTTGATGATTCAAATTTCTTTTCAATAATGTATGGTATAAGTAAAATGGAAATACATGTAGTTCTCTTTAATCCTAATGAAATATGACTATTTGGTATTGGTTCTTGGGTTTTATGCACTATGGTTTCTAGTCATGGGGTGTGTGCCATAAAAATATTCTAGAGTCTAGTGTTGCATTCCTAGATTAATTTAGGGTATAATACATGTTGAGATAAAGTAGAGAAGGTTAAATACACTTAAATAGAATTTTTATGTGGACTATAACTCAGGGCCCAATGTACATGGGTTAGGAAGATAGTATGGGATATGTATGATTAGGATGGACCAGAAAACTCTCAGGTGATGATTTATGCCATGGTGATTTTAGGCTAACAATAATCTGGAATCCCCTTATATAAGGACATGAGGTCTCTTGTTGTTAGTTATATGCCCATAAGCATTGATAGAATGTCCAAATGGAGATATCTATTTATTTTATTAAGGGATCTAAATTGTTTTCATTGAACCAAGTTTCTCATATAATGAAGTGTGGTTTATGGAAAATACTAGATTTGCGAAGGTTTGAAGGTCCCCCAAATATGGGTCTCCACCTACTTATCATATTATCATGGTGAGAAGATGTGACAAACCATTACTCTAACCTTTTCATTGACCAAGGGGTCTCAAGATCATTGATTGTATTTCTCTATGGATACAAAATATCCACTATAAGCTCTATTACTTATTTATTTTCAGTTTTTTTAATCATTGGAGATGAATTGTCTTGTGAAGAGTGAGTTGGAATTTTACTAGGATTATCTTTGTATGTTTTCATCCTTAAATGTTTTTTACTATTCCATTATAAGTTTAGGGTATTATGATTTTGACCATCATAATTTAAAATTATAAGGTAGTACATATTTGACCATTGAGCATTAATTTTATGGTTATGATTCATTTCTAACTAATATTAGGGTAATGTTATAGAATATCCCCTTCAGGATACCCATGGTTAGGAGTATTCTAACATATATTTCCGTGGGAGTTGAATTTTTTTTTCTAAATCATCAATCAAGGTTCCCAGGTCATTGTTAGTGACATGGGACAATCATGTCGAGGATTTCAGAACATGCCCTTAGGTGATGAGTTAGGCCACAATGACATCAGGCTCACAATAATCAGAATGTATTTTTTATAGGACAAATATGTCTCTTGTTAGAAGGTCTAATCCATTATGAATCAATAACCAGGCCAAACAATTTGTTATATTTTCCTTTCCACGGTCCGTGGATGGTTTGTGGAAACACAAGTTGCTCAATACATGATATGTGATTTATGAATTATTGTGTCTAAAGGAATAAAAAATCACCATGTACATGGGTTGACCATGTTAAGGAATTTTTTTCCATTTGATAATTGATGATAATTATTATTGGACAACACATATAAACCTCATTTAGTGGGGATATAATTTTTTCTTGTTTTAACATCATCTGACTATTAAAATTTCCATGTATTTTAATGTCATGTAAGGAGGACATATTTTTTTCCTTTTAGGTTAACATAATGACGTAAGAGAATATTCTATATAGGTCGTTCCAATATGCTATTAGGGGTGAACTAATATCCCATTCGGGTCATCGCTAAACCAATGATTGGGGATCTAGGTGTCTCTATGTATCCTATAATGTTAGGAATCAGTACATATATAATTATTGTATAGAAGTAACCTATTTTGGTCTGAATCACATATAGGGATGGGGGAATAATATTATTTATCCTAGATAGACCTATGAATATTTGTTTTGGACATCTCTATGAATCTTGTAATAGTAATAATCATGATACGTGTGGTTCTTCATAAGGAAAAAGTCCATGTAGATGATACTTATACACATTTGGGGGAATGTTTCATAATTATTTTCATAGTTGGACCCAAGATTTGAAATACGAGCATCATTACAAATCTTGTTATGTCCAAAATCAAGCCACATGTAGTTTTTGAGAAATCTCATTCATGTTCTAACCCATATGCAAAGAGGGGGGAATTCAATGTTTCCTTATTTTAATTGTGACCATAATTGAAAATCTAGGAATCATTATATTTCCTATTATGATAAGAATCAATCCTCACATAGTATTTGAATGATGGTGTAGAGGGAGACAAACACCAAGGGTAATATTCATTTTGGGAGAGGTCCATATTATTGCACACATTTAAGTAATGTAAGGGACAATAAATGTGAAGTTTAACCTCATTCATGGTGGAATCATGATCTTCCTTTTTATTTCATGAATATAAGACCATGATAATTCTGTCATGAACTAGTGTGTATCAGTCATGTGGGGAAGTCGTTAAATTAATTACTAATCCAACGTTTGACAATCAGAATACGAGAATCAAATAATGGTAAGGATCCTCTTAATATATAAAGATCGTTGCAAAGTGGATAAGAGAATCTTGAATAATGTGGTGGTTTGGATAGGCTATAGAATCCAAGAATACCTATGTTTATCATTTGGATTATAATCAATCCATACATAGTTATAGAAACCCATGCAGTTTTGTGTAATATAGAAAAGACATCATTTGTTTTGTATAATGTTTTCTAATAAGGATATGTGTGACTCGACATGAAAGAGGATAAATGTAATGGATGGGACAAACAATATAGGTATATTCATAACTATGTATCTAGTTATGTATAAATAAATTTATATTGAATTCTTGTAAGCAATGCATTTTAAAGTAATTTTGTGAGGACATCAACCATTAATTTTAATGCCTTATGGTAATGTCAACAATAACTCATCATGGAAGGAGAATAATATTATTACAGGGACCAATAATGGAGGTCCATGCACATCTATATATATGATGATGGCAAAAATCAAGACACACATAGTTCTCTGATGATGATATTCCCTTTGTGGATGTGATTCAAACATTTGAATAGGGGAATTTCATTTTCATTCTCACCAATCTAGCCTGTGTTCCAAGAATCAACGGTGTGATGATGATTCAAATATTGATTAAAAACTTTTGTTGAAGACATATTCAGTACATCTTAATGTGTGTGGTAGGGAATCATTTTCACAATTTTTTTTCATGCGTCTAGGATAAGGGGCATTTTGATATTTAAAGTATTGATGCCATAATGATCTCTCTATAGTTTAATTTAATGTGAACCGGATGTCAGGTACTATCCATTTTAATATCTTGTTATCAAAAATTAGTATTTATAGTTTATTTACATTGTATTAGGATGTATTTGTGTAGTTTAACATGAGGATACATGTATGTGCACATTATTGTTTAATAGTATGTGGTCCAAATATAATGACCTCATTTTCAGAAACAATTTATTGAAGGTACTTTTCAAATCATTTGTAGAGTTCACATATTGTAGAGGAAACTAGTCGTATGATTTTTTTATTCACCTAATATTTTTGGTGTGGTTCACAGAGGATGTGGCCAAAACCTTTTGAAGATTGAATGTATTCATGATTTGAGGTAACCCCCATATCCATGATAATGTAGGTTCTCTTCCTCTAATCTATAAAATTATTCATATATATTCTGGTGAATATAAATTATGCACTCCATTTCTGACCAATTTTGGAGCTCATAAATGGATTTCGTAATGGGTCTAGAGATGTTTGGGAGGTTGTTTCTTCCTAACACTTTCCATATAATTTTTTTTATCTTCCTCTTAATCCGATATATATGACATTTCCTATTTAGACTATAGTTTTTACCCCCCTGGGTCACCTACTGACCATGGATACGTGTTTTTGATGGATGATGGGGTACTATATATGGTTTACCGTGTTGTTTTGTGCATATATCTATATGAACGTGCCTGAATATTTTATAAACTGTTAATACAAAGGTGTATGGGAAAGGATATGATTTCGTTGTCTACGGGAGATATCACCATAGGGAGTAAGGCCATTGTGTATGTCAGGATAAGATTCATTGTGATCAATATCCTCACAACCATAGTATGAACAATCATGGTAATGATTACCTTCTTCTTCATTTTACTAGTACAAAAACCCTTTGGGTGGTTATAATTTTTGTAACACCCCAGGTAAATGAAGAATAGACATTTTCATATTTATCCATATTTGTGAATAAAGTATTAATATTACTTTAAAGGGTTGCTATGTTTGATAGCGTACCCGATACACAACAAAGAGTTTCATTGAAATCTTACGTTGCACTCTAATAATAAAATAATATTTTCTTAAATGTTAGTTAACAAGTAGCCGTTGTACTGGCGGGAATGGATAGAAATAACTAAAATATGATTAGATATGTTTTTAAATGTTTATACTTTTACCCAATAAAAGATAAAAGCTTAAAATACGGAAAGAGTTCAATTTTACGGGCATATATACTCTAATTTTCACTAAAGGTTCACTTATCACCTTTTAATGGTGAACCGTCATTAAATATAGTTTTGATCACTATTATACTTTATTTTGGACCAAATATAACTCTTCTTTAGAATAGGGACATCAAAATTTACTTTATGTAAATTTTTGGTACCTTTCTGATAAAGTTCATTTTTTTATGAATAGTGTAAAATGTTGTATTTTAATTCAAAACCTCTTTTTAATCTAAATTATTTATATGATTAGATTATTATTTTAATTGGTTTTAAAGTGAAATTAGAAAATATTTTTTCTAGTTAATCCAATGGTGGTCATTGGAATCAATTTCACTTTGAAATTGGACTTAAACTGGTGTCAATCTTTTGATACTTATTGTTTTACAAAAACACGCTATTTGTCATGACAGCGGGAATTAATTATTAAATTAATTAATTTGACTTATATGTTTTGAATTTTGTAAAATGGACTTCATTTTTGAATTCGGAATATCAAATATAGCTTAGAGTGAATTTTTGGTAATTTTCTGAAAAACTTCAATTTTTGATGAATAGTGAAACCACTAAGTGGTAATCAAGAAAACTGATTTTTTAGTTAAATGAAACTTTACCACTAATGTGTATTGAATTTTGAAAATCCTACATACATGGTTGTCATTAAGAAGTAAAATGTGGTTCAATGAGATTAAAATAATTTTTTTTGTGAATAGTAATTTTTTTTCATTAATCACGATTAGAGGTAATTAGTGTAATTTAATGTAAAAATGATATTATAAAAATGTGAAAACACCATGACACTTGTCCTACACCTATTGGGTGAGTCATGTCCGACCAATAAAAGCCATGGGCCAACTTGGGTACCCCATGGAGCCACTTTAGTTGGAAAATGACATTAATATATTTTTATTTAATGATAAAGTGAAAATGACACTAACATAAATTGTTTTACTAAAATAATTTTTTAGTGGGGTTATACAAGTCCATATTTTGATTATAAATAGTCATTGGAAAGATAATAAGATTTCCTACATCATCGTATTTTGTTTATAATTTTTAGACATTAAATAAATTAAATTATATATGACATAATAATGATGCATCGATGACATCATTATTTGACGATTTAAATAAAATGGAAAGATAATGAAAAATATAAAACCTACACATGTCCAAAACCAATTGAATGAGTGTATTTCGAACCCTTATCACCATATCCACGAATTATATCAATGTGGGACCTTTTAAAACCGAAAAACATTTTCAAATAAAGTAATATTTCTTTACTTTCCAAAAGTGCCCCTCCTCTCCTCTTATAAAAGGCCCCCACCTCTACCCCATTTCACACACTTCTCAAGCCTTTGGCTCGGCCAACCCCTTCCCAATTACTCTCTCCACATCCCTCTCCTCATCCTAGAGTATTCCCTTTGGGAAAAATCCTTTCAAAGGAAGCCTTTAGGCTCAAATTAAAAGGGAGTTACACTTTTAAAGGTAATTCATTCTCTCTTGTTCATTTGTTTTATTTTGCTTCTCCAACCCTCTAAACTCTTTTTATTTACTCCTTTTGTAACAACACCAGTATCTTCAATATACTAGGATGTTGTTATAATATTTATTTGAGCTAAAATCTCACACAACTACATCAAATGGTTAAAGAACATACGGTTTCCGTGGATGGCGAAATTCTGCCTCCTGAAACGATGATTGTTCAATACTCATTTAACACCTTCAAGGGTGGCCATTATGATGTCACTATTTTTATATATGATATATAATATGCTTATGTTTTCTTTAATATTCTGTATTTTTCATTTTTGGCATACCTTTATGGTTTCCATTATGGGTAAACACGATATCTTCATTTATGGAAGTGCGGACTACCGCCCCCTAAAAGTGATGTGATTCGTTAATGCCATATGTGGGACGTGTAAAGGATGGATTTAAAGTTATTATATATGATGTTATACTGGAATTATAATATACCTCTATATAATTATTATTTATTTCCATTAAATTATGAGATAGAAATGAAAGTAGCGTTCATGCGTACGTACGGCTTACCGTCTCCATGAACGGTGCATTTCATTTCTTATCCCCAAATGTAATGTACTATTTAAAGTACATGTATATAATGGATATATATAATTAATGATATATCTAAATGATGAATATAATTCTGGAATTAAAATATACATACATCTCATTTAGTTTTAATTCCATTAATATGACAAAGAAATGAAAGTAGCGTTCATGCGTACGTACGGCTTACCGTCTCCATGAACGGTGCATTTCATTTCTTACCTCTAAATGATTATGTAATATTATAAATACATGTATATTCTGGACATATATGATAAATATTATATCCAAATCGTGAATTTCATTCTGGATATAAAGAACTTTTGACCACATGAACAACATGTAATTGTAAGAAGTCAACTTTCGACTTAAGAACCAAATATTGAGAAAACAAACATTATTAACTTAAATGGTTACATAATGTTTATAACATGGAAATAAGTGATATAAAAAGAATAATGAACTTTAAAAAGGTTCTTAATAAAGTATAAATTAACTCAAGCTTATTATTCAGGACGTTAAAGAATGATCGAGTCAAGTCGGACCCGAGGTAAGGGAACTTCTTAACCCAATTTCCATTCTTTGGGTTAATCTCCTAATTTCAAATTATGTCATGATATTATTATGTCCTATCTTGTATTTGTACTTTATGTATGTGTAATTATAGTGAATACACATAATAGATCTATTTTATTTAAAAAAATGATTTTTGTAAGGGACTTCGTCTCAATCTCCTTTCATTGAGGCATATTTCGTTTAATACACAACTTTCTTTTATACGGTGTATAAACTCCTTTGACTTTTACTTTTATAAAAAAGGAATCTTTTTCTACGAAGAATTTTACTAAACGACAAAAAAGAATGTTTTTTTAACTTATGCGGTGACAACGACCTTTTCCGCCGCCGCGAGTATTATTTGATCTTTGGCTTTCTCAACAAGCCGTAATGTTTTTAGAATAAAATAAATACCATATACTCTTTTATGTATTTTGGTATTGAAAATGGTTTTGAAAAAGGATTCTATTATGTCAATATATTTATGATATATTGTGATTGAAATGTGGAAATGTTATCATTCCTTTATATTGGTTTTATGTTTTATGATTTTTTACTGGTACATGGACATTTTAACGGGTGGTTACGTTATAAACCATATGACGGGTGGTGCCGTGAATACCAGGATGGGTGGTTACGTTATAACCTCCAATGCATTGGGTATGTAAGTCGGCCGTATGGCTATTCCATTAAGTATGTATGGAAATTGGCCATATGGCTATTCCATTAAGTGATATGTGTGGAAGTCGACCGTATGGTTATTCCACTTAAGTATGTTTATGTCCCAAGTTACCTTTATATATGTTATGTGTTCTTTATATGGGTTTTATGGTAATCCTTTGGTTACAAAAAGGTAAGTAATGATACTTTATTCAGTGAAGATTTTTTTTTACTACTTCATGAAGTTGAAGGTATTACTTTGATATAGTATACATGGTTTACTTGATGTTTGAAAAACTAACAGTTTTCATTCTTTTTGTATCCCTTACTGAGCTTTTTATGCTCACCCCAAGTTTTTTTGAAATGTTTTTCACAGGACTTAATATGGAATAAGGTCAAGGATGGGATCAAGGGAATGTCATGCTATATAAAACATGGAACTAGACATGTTTCTTTCAAGAGTTTTTTTTTATTATGGAAACTTAGTATAAGTGACTACTTTGTAATCTTTTGAGATGTAATAGTTATGTTCTAATTCTCTAAAACTCTAAACCTGAAAATTTCCTCGACGTGAATTATTCATTTAATTCAATATAAAGTAAAGTTTAAGGCTGGGGCCTTATAATTTTTATTTATTAACCTCATGGTAACTATGAATTGAACATGTTGGGTTTATTGGCCTCATTATGCCTCAGATGCAGAATACTTCTTCTTTCTTTTTAGGTTATTAGTAGGAATATAATCCAACTTATGATGAACCCTAGAATATATTGATTACTATATGGTGTTATGGGAGTATGTGTATAAAATTGAGAAGCTTATATAGTATTCTTCTATGCTTCTCAGATAAGGTTAAGGGACTATCATGAGGCATGTTTCACTCTCAAATGGTAGGCCTTGGCAACAAAAATTACATGATCCTGATATTGTGCCTATGGAATTTTATACTAGTATTTTTTTGAAAGTAGAATGAGCATATTTAATGGAATGTTTCACCCTCACTTAGTTATCCCCAGTTGGAATGGGAATATGATCCCATTATGAATAATCACTCTCAAATAGAATATTCCAAAATACCTCTAGAAATTGATAAGGGATGTGATCCTCCTTATATAAGATATTAGAATATTTTGAGTAATTTTTTTTAAAATAATACAATACTATCACGAGGCATGTGACACTCTAAATTTGTGATCCATGATTAGAATAGGGATATAAGACTGATCCCAGGCCTTTAGAGTATACCAATGATCTTTTTTGGATAGGGATATGACTCTATATTGAGGCATGTTCTTCTCTAACTTGGTGAGCCTTGACCAGAACATGGATATGATCCTGATCTCAAGCCTTTGGAGTATTCTTTGAGTCCTTTTCTATGGAAATATGATCCTCTCCTAAGGTATGTCTATCTATCCTAATGATCCCATTATGGAACAAGGAAATTATCTCAGTCCTTTTACCATATCATATAAAGAAACATGTCTATAATACACATGTATAGGAGTGATGATTTTCACTTTATCTTGAGTAGACATGTGTTCATACTAATCATATTTTTTTTTCTTATGTTGTCTAAAAAGGAATATATTCTTATCCCATCATCTTCAAAAAAATCTAGTGGAGCACATTTGTTACTCTCAAAAATAACTAGAATAATATTAGGGTATTTATATAAATACATTAATGTGAACTCTCAAATTCTAGTATATTTTGGTTGATGTATTTGATTTATATGAGTATATGCATCTACTCATTTCCTCCTAATTCCATCAGAATATTCTCGTGGACTTTATGCATGAGGGTGTGAATTTATGAATTACATATTATTTTTGTCTAGATATGGTATCATGTTTTGTTTGAGAAATTCAGGTTATAAGATTAAACACATTGGTACACAACTTTACACATTCATCAAGTAATCCATAACACCCATATCTGAGTGTTTTGGGAGGAAACCTGGCAAAGAACACCCTCAGTAGGTGATATAGGGGTATTGATATTTTTTTATATAACATTGATTGAGATTGTACTATATTGGTATTAATTACGGAAAATGAAATATCCACTTATTGATGACAATGTCCCATAGATATTAATATTCTACACAGTTCATCATCCTTTTATCGGGGTGTGTTTTTTACATTATATCATTATGTGGTAATAAAATGGTCGTGAAGTTTAGCATCATGAGACTAGGGCAGTAGATGTGTTTGTTATCATCATGTGACTCAGATTATTTCCATGGAGTTTGTGTTATGTTGTAAGGATGTGGAAATCCATGAAATTTAGTAACTTATTGTAACGAAATTGGACAAGAAGTTTTTGGATAACACTATAGATAAAGATGAATAACCATTTAGGATATAGAATCTTCTGATGGAACATAGATGATTCTTATGAATATTTCAATAGTATTTGAATCATTAAACTCTTTCAATCCTACACATACATATCTCTCCAACAAATATTTCCAGATAATGGAACTCTCTATTATGTTCCAATGACATCGATGGTTGGGGAGATGGTTATATTGGCATGTCAACCCTACCACATTTGACTTCCTTGTATTTGGGAATTCGATAAAGATATTTTAAATTCAACATTCAAAATAACTGGGGAAATGTTTTTTATTTGGAAGTAATATTATATGTTCAATATTTTATTCAATGATGATCCAATATCTATGGGTTTCATGGAAATCGTTATCTTCTTTACAACATGTGTGTACTATTTAGAGTGCTCAGATTACTATTGTAGAGATTCAGTTGTCAATCGTTACAACATCCCCATGTCCATCTATATCTAATGCATGTATTTAAATGAAAATCATACCTCTATTATGTTCATGATATATACATGTTTGAGGAAATGATTTTCATGGCCTATAATCCATGCCTTGCTCATCCTTCCAATTACAGTATATATGGAAAATAATTTTTTAGTCATGATTAAAGTACCTATGGATATTTAATGATTAGACGAAATATTATTTTCACTTTATATCTTCAAGATATGGGAGAACATGTAGGTTCTTATATATCATATCTATACATCCATTTTCAGGGGTGAAATAATTAGTTCGGAGTCTACGGTGTAGAGACTTATTCCTTATTTGTCTGGGTGCAAGTGATGAAGTATTTGGGGTCCTCTATGATGAATAATCTTCCCACTAATTAAATTATCCAAATTATCTAAGAGTTTTTTAAAAAAAATTTAAAGTCACATGGTTTCCAATGTATTCCCGATGAAAGGGTGGAAAATATAGAAATTACACCATCAATGTGGTTTGGGGTAGTGAAAATACTGAAATTTCACCATCCTTGTGGCCTAGGGTGACACGGAACAATGTTTGGATTTCAATTAAGGAGGGGATGGAAAATATGAAAATACCCCCAATCCTGTGGGTTGGGTCACATAAATATATATTGGTATTCTATTTTATGATGATGATGCAACATTACAAAGAAGATATACTAAGAGAATTCAACAATAATTAATTATATATCCATATTCCCTCACTATATTTCACTGATCAGTTCCTCTATAGAGATGGCCTTGTCATCCAGAAGGGGCCAGCTAGAAGGAGACATGACAATAAACTTTAATATATCGATGGAAGGGTAATTTTATAATTAAGAGAGTCCCAAAATTGAACCCAAAGACTAAATCCATGTTTACACTGGACATATTCCCCACTTTAATAATATTATAAAATACCAACATGGTTGGTAACACCTTCTATAAATGCCTAAAATATATTAATAAACCCCTCTTTTCCTATTCTAGTAGTCAAAGGTAGGCCAACATGTTGTGACTCAAAGGACTACAAGAGGGTATGATCAAACTATTTAGAAGTGTGATCATAAATATCCAGTGATAATTCATTATATGTAATTGATTCCATATTAACGGATACATAAGTGTTTTGGTGTTCCACTTCATCTGAATATCTCATTTGGGAGGTCAGTTATCGATTTCTTGTGGGGGGGGGGGGGGGGGTTGCCCAATGTACCATCAAAGGGGTTACTTCCCATGGTACTATTTGATGGGTCGGTTCCCATGTTTGATGGGTCTTTTCATGTGATAACATTTGGGGTGTCAGTCCCCAGATTGAAGACGATCCCGGGGTAAAATTTGATAACCCCTACCATTCGAGTTGTGGTTCCCTTTACGATTCCACAATCAGCAAAGCTATTTAGGATGAGGTCAGATGCACATGGATAGTGATGATTTGAGATTCCACCCTAGACACTAGCCTTATACACATGTGGTCCTTATACATATTGGTGGGTGTATATATATATTCATACTCTGAAACTGCATTATTTGGATACTTCTAGTAAGCTCTCCTATTGGATTCCCAGGTTCGTATGGTTTATGTAGGCACATATTCCTCTGAATATTCTTCTGGAATCATGTTCACATGTGTGTTATGGTGATCATAATGGTTGAGAGTCCTCCTAGGTTGATCCTATGTTATTAATTTGACAATGTGATTATCCTCATCTACATCCCTTATGATGGTAAGGTATGCATTGTTGCGCTCTAGGGATAGGCTCCCAAAGTGGTTTGATGTTGAAACTAGGGCCACATCCTATTTTTCATCCTGTTATAGGAAAGACAGGTTGTTGGAATTCATCTTTTGGAGGAATACACAGGCTAATTCCCAATTTGGGAGGGATCCGTTTATGTGGTAATGATGGACCTAGAAATTAACTTACTGTAAGTGTTGTGTGGGAGGCAACATATGTCGGTGTCTCAGTGAAAAGGCATCTTTTCCAGTGATCTCTGAATTCATTGGCACATATAATGATGCAATTTCAATTAAAATGAAATTATAATGTCTTAGAGAAGAAACAAGGAAAAAAATTAGTAATGAATCATATATAAGAGTACATGTTCCATCAAATAAATTAAAAATTAAATGATAAAGAGGTTTCACACACTGTTATTTATATTTCACTATAAATAAAAGAAATGTGTTGGGATTACCATTTTGTTTCATGGAAACTGATGAATAAAGTATCATGAAGAATAATGGACAGTCTATCCCTTTTAACTCAGGAATGGGATTACATTATTAAAATATCACACATTAGTTTCAAAATTTTATTTTGGTAAAAATATGTGAATGGTTTTGGTGTAATATTTGATTATGTGTCTGTGTGGGGGGGGGAATTCAATTCCATTCACAATCATTCATGTCAGGTTTTATTTATTTAATAATTCTAAGACACTAAAAATATTTCCCACATCCAACATTGAGAATAATCCTACTTTCCAATGATTAATGGTCCTTTTGGGTTTCAAACATACTGATGCATAGGAACCAAAATTGGATGGGAGGATGGGAGGTTAGGATCATCAAAAAATTTAAAGAGAGGAAACTCCTACTCTTGGACACTCATAAATATTTAATATATGTCTGTGAAATCCTTTCGTGGATATGATTTGAGACTGGTTACCCCATTTTCAATTAATTGATTAATATCTTGTATCGATATGAACAACTGCGTGCATATCAGGGATTCTCCATTACTCTCTTATTTATTTATTATAATTAAGTATATAACCATGTTTGGAATCACTATAGTTTATTTTCTTTTATAGAGGTGCTATGTATATTGGATTCGGGATTAAACATCTATAAGGCATCAAATGTAACATGTTTATTATAGGTTTCAAAACCCATTTTGTTCAAAATTAAAAGTTTATACTGCTGCGTTGGAACCATTCGATGAAGTTTAACATCATATGGTAAGAATTTATATATAGGTATCACTACAACATAATCATCGAAAATAGTGATTTAAACCTCCGAAATTAGATTAGGTTGAATTCTTATAAAACCACAAATAAATTTGGTGTCAGTAACCAATACGCGGTAGTTTCTTTAATCTAGTAGTGGTTTTCATTAAGTGTCTTAGAAAATTTATTATAGGTGTTTTTAACTTCTTCTAAAAAAATCCAATGTTCCTCATATAAAATTCCACTAAAACCACAAAATCGCTTCTAAAATACATTCAATGTTTAATTTATAGCAGTTTTAACCACTACCAATAATAGGTTACCACTTTTTAGCTGTTTTTTAAAACAGCTCTTAATATGATCCATTTACTTAGAAGTGGTTTAAACCACCTTTAAATATATATTTTGAAATAAAAAACTGATGATGATTTTGTATCCCCAGTACCAGTACCCTCAAATAAAACCATGTGCAGAGTTTATATAGAAGAATAATCTAAAACCTCTAATAGAATTCAGATATCAACCATCTAAAATACTAATATACACATCCTAACATAACTAAAATGAAAATATGTTTGGTGACTACTATGTGGAATAAATTATACTTAAACAAACCATATATTTCAAAAGTTTTCCAAAAAATATAAAAAACAACTCATCATTATCTGATGAAAAATACAACTCCTCACCCTCTCTACCTGAATATCTACTTCCTTTTATCGGCACCTATAAGAAAACTATATTGAAAATTAAATATTGTTGTATATTTATATTTAATCATAAAACCAATATGCATTCAAAATGTAATTTATTTTTACTTTTTTTGATTTACCATCTCACTACCACCTATCATCGATGAAATATCAATAGGGACCAATCAGGTCATCTTTTTATATAAATCAATCAACACTTTTTCCAAAGAGGATATCTGAGTCCCTTGATCCTCAATTTTGTTTTTCATTGAAACAAAATATCTCTGAGTATCTCAGTATGGGAGTGTCTACAACTTGGAGTAGATTCATCATCAATCACCAATGGTCTTCCAATGACCTCAGATGGAAAGGGTCCCAAACCCATCTTGCGAACTCATCATGGATGCTACTTCCATTGAAAATTACCAACTGGTTCAGTCTGGGAGACAGAGTAGGATATCACTGGATTGACATCCCAAATTTCGTTAATTTTTACATATAAATCAAAAATCATTTGTATTATAAGAAATATATATTAACATGGTGACAAATGTATATATGCTATTATAATGAAAAAAAAATCATATCCCAACATCTTTTGTAGACTCCTTAACAAAACATTCATCGAGTTTTTTATGAACATTCAACCAAAGTTCTGATGGGGATGTTGGATTCCCTAAACATTTTGAATATAGTAAACTAATATGAATCAACAATTATAATATATTAAACATATAATATTGTTTTATAATTATTTAAACTAATGATGAGATTACCATATCTGATTGGCTTCAAGAAAAACAATTTGACCAGGATGTGTGAGGGATTATTGGTTTAGACCCGCTCGATGCATTTTTCCTTGAAATATCCTAAAATAAAATAATGAACTTTAATAGTAATGTATGAAAAGTCATATCCTGTTTATATACATGTAATAATGTATAATTAGCTTACAATCATAACATATATTCAATTACAATTTAATTTTTATCATGATGTCTTTAAAAAACATTCCATTTCTCTTTAGTTACCCCATTGTCTACCTTTTAAGACATCATTTGGGCACTCAATAAAGTATCATTGACATCTCCACATAATATCTATTTAATTTTATTACATTTCCTTCCCATATTTTTAAATTTCCACTTTCGTGCTAGCACATCAGCAACAGTAAAGTTGAAATACATTTGTACATACAAATTTATTTTGAAAATATTATAATATAATAAGATAATGGAATTCAATTACATCATAATGTGTTTTAAATCTTTATTTGTGAATCAAAAACATCATTTTTTCCATGTTTATGGATTATGACTCCAATAATCATATGTAATTGGAAGGGAACCCGGCTCCGTGACCAGATAGCCTAGAATCTGGCTGATTATTCCATTGACGTCCTCTGTAGGAATCCCATAAGAATAAAATAGGATATCTATATTCTCTCTAGTCAGATTACACACATATGATCTTTTCAAAATTTTCTCCATACTTTCATTATTTCCATATTTTATTAAAAACATAAGGTATAAAAATAGTATAATAAATATATTCATATTTAAATTTATACATATAACTATCACCCTCAAATATACCTCTGATGAACTAGGAGTGGCTCCCTCTATTCTCATTACAGAGGCTCTTGAAGGAGAAGGTGTCGCCTGAGCTACTAAAGGGATGCTCATAGAGGGTGTGAGTGATCATTCAGGGGGGAAGGAAGATGCGGTCTCAAATGCTATTGAGAGAGAGACAACTGGATCATTAACTGTCAATGTGGTGGACGAAACAATTTGACACATCCTCCTTGGTATTCCTATCATTTTATCAAATAAATTAATTTTGAATACATATATGTAAAAAATATGCAGGGAAAAAATTAAAAATGATAACAAATGAAAAGTTCTAACAAACAAAATATATATAGAATTGATAACGAATGTCTACCCAAATGACATAAGTTGTTGATAAATGAAAAAAAGAAATGCACATACAATCACTTTTCCCTTCAATCAAGATGGTTTTCTAATCCATTACATTACCCTATTTATCCTCTATTAAAAGACTAATATTTTTAAAATCGTGATAGAAAAATAAGTATTCTTCTTTCTATTGATGGGATTCAACGTTAGAGGTCAAATATTCTACATCATCACCCATATCATACAAATATCATTCTTTTATTTGAGAAAATTCACTCCGCCAATCAGAAACAACATCTTCCAAATAATATACCATTTTTTATTGTCATTAAAAGATATTAGCATCATTTAGTTCAAGATCACCGACATCCATCAGGCGAGAGAAGTTCACAATAGTAAATTTCATGGAATTTTTCTAACAAATCGGATAATATTACCGAATTGCATTTCAATAAAACAACTAATAAAATTCCAATTATAGTTTAATTCGATAATATCAGTGAACATTTCATAGTATCACACATATGAAAACGTAATTTTTCCACTATTGTTTGTTTTAAAACCCAATTCCTAATCAAATGTCGGAAATATATAGCCATTCTCATAGTTAGCATCAAAATTTATAGCTTGTTTTAGAGGATCATGATCAAGAATCATCTAATATTCAGACAAATCTACTCAAGTATAGTGTTCATTATCTAAAAAAATAAATATAAATTATTGAATTTAAAAAATACATGTTTCAAACTAATATTTTTATTTATTGCAATAGTAATGAAGTTACATGTTGTGAAAACAATTCTACAAGATCTTTATTAAAATCTTTTCTTATATATTTCTCAATTAATGTTTGGAATCTCATTCATCTATTTTTTTTTTGTATTGTAAACCATTCAATAAATGGATTTTCAATTTGACAATTATGTACCACATTTCTATGTTCCTATAATATGTCTATTTATCTCTGTTTAACATTTGAGGTCCTCCGAACAGTTTGGCCAATAAAATAATTTTTTTTTTGATTACCCATGTATTTTATATTTATTCAATGTGTCATCAACACATCCAACTTTATTAAATATTGTGTCAATATAATCCAAGTATCTAGACCCAATGTTAAAACACTCCCCTTCAAAATAGAATTCAGAAATAGAGCCTTCAGGTTGATAATTAAATCTCACGTATGATTTAAAATGAACAATATATATGTGAAATAAAAAAAATTAGGGATTTAATTAAGTTACATCAATTGTATACTTAACTAAAAAACATATAATTAAAGTATCTCTAATTGGATATATCCATCGATAATGTATGGGGCCTCTTAATTTATCTTCCTCAACCAAATGCACAGTTAAATGCATAATGACCAAAAAAAAATTATGGAGGAATGATCATCTACAATGCACAATGTGTCAACAAAAATATCCCCCGAAGGTTGTAAAGCATACATGGATGTAGATATTTAACACATAGTTATCTGAAAAATGTGATTAATTTGAGTGAAAAAGAAGTAACCATTTCAGGTAATAATGTCTGCAATGCCAATGGTAGTAACTGATGTACCAAAATAAGTGAATCGTGACTTTTCAATCCAGGTAACCTACGCTAATTTAAGTCCATACTGTAACACCCCGAGATTTTATGAATTTTTTTTTTCTAATTTCATTAATGTCTTGTGTTGTACGCTACACCAAAAGGAGATTTCACAACACGCATCCCTGAATTTCCTTTCATTACGTGCAATCACGACCTTCCTCAATAGCGTGTGTAGTACGCAATACCATGTTTCACTAAACGAGATATTATTATAATATTATTATGAACTAGCCGTTATGAATAGGTATACCCACTTTTTGAAATTTTATAAATTTTATCTTTAATAATGGACTTCATTTTTGGATTTGGAATATCGAAATTAGCTTAGGGTGAAATTTTGGTACTTTTCGGATAACTTTCATATTCTGATGAATAGTGAAAATTACTAAATTTATATTAAAAACAAATTTTTTAATCGAAATAATTAATAGTGATAAATTATTAATTTTAGTGGTTTTAAAGTATATTTAGAATATATTTTTACAATTTAATACAATTTTGGTCATTGGATGTAATTTCACATTTAAACCATACATAAACAAGTGTCAATCTTTTGATAGTTATTATCTCTTAAGAACACGCTATTTGTTTTGACGATAGGAATTAATTTTTAAATTAATTAATGAAACTGATATGTTTTTGAATTTGGTAAAATAGAAATCATTTTTGAATTCATAATATCAAATATATCTTAGGCCTAATTTTTGGTATTTTTCTGGAAACTTTCAATTTTTGATAAATAGTGAAAACAATGGGTTACTATTTAAAAACTGACTTTTTATTTAAATAATTATTTATTTTATTTAAATTTATTTTAGGTCAAAATTGATATATAATACCTATAAAAGTTCAATGTAATTCATTGGAGTAATTTTATAATAATTTTATATATAT
This sequence comes from Viscum album, assembly GCA_963277665.1. NCBI lineage: Eukaryota > Viridiplantae > Streptophyta > Magnoliopsida > Santalales > Viscaceae > Viscum > Viscum album. The sequence continues at coordinate 1,471,852,406 of OY728161.1, forward strand.
AAAAATTTTATTGAACTTTTCACCGTCTTGTACCGACCTCCTAGGAAAATTTGCAAATTTACATAAAACATAATTTTACCGCTTCTGTAAGTGGAACATAAAAAATCCAATATACATGGTTGATGGTAGTATGTAAAATGTGGTTCAATGAGATGAAAATAATTTTTGGTGAATACTAACGTTTTACTTTTATTTACCACGGTTTAAAGTAAAAAGGGTAATTAAGGGTAAAAATGATATTGGTATTACCATAACACATGTTTTAATTATATTTGATAAGTTTAATTAGACCAAAAAACAACCTTAGGAATACAATATGACCATTTAGGCCCACTTGGATTATATTAGGACATTTAATATTAATTTATATAAAGAAGGGTTAAAATATTTAAAATCAATGTTTTATAAGTAAATCATTTTTAATATAGGGTTATACATAAGATAAATTCGACTATAAAGATTATTTAGAAAGATAAAAAGATTTCCAACATAATGGGATTTTATTTGTAATTTTTAGACTTTAAATAATTTAATATATTTATGACAGAATGATGATGCACTAATAATATTATTAATGAAATATTGACATAATTGATTTTATAAATACCCAAATAAATTTAATTTGAGACTTTTTATGAATTAAAATAATTATATATGTTAATATGACATGTTATTATCTATTTAATTAACTTTTTTTGAACTATTCATTCTGTTATGATTTTCACAAAAATCAAATACAAAATAGTGTCAAAATTGACATAAAATAGTTTTTAAAACAAATATTATATTATTAATTGTTTTTTTATTCCTAAAAATCTAAGGATCGGAAAAATGACTTAGATAAGGTTGTATATATTAATAATAAATAACTTGGGATTATTTTGGCTTTTTATAGTATGTTTATTAACCTTATAGTGTAAGAAAACAAGAAGACACGATAACAGAAAAATTATTTAACTTAAAGTTAAATCTAAATGATAAGGTTAAAATAGAAACCTAAACTTGCCTAAATTATATTGGATGAAAGGATTTCGACCGATATCCACCATATCTTCTAAATAACTCAATTTGGAGCTATTAAAAACTGAATATGACTTTATAATAAAATAATATTTTTAGATATTCCAATGGTGCCCCTCTCCTCCCTTATAAAAGGGCACATCCTCCCTCTCTTCCTCACACCACTTTGAGCCTTAAAGCTCGGCCAAAACCTGCCAAATTATCTTCTAAAATTCCATAGAAACATCCTAGAGGTCCTGGTATTCTTCAAATATCAATTTTAGTTCCCTAAGAGGAGGTCTCAAAGAGGCGCTTCAAAGAAGAGGTAATGTCCGTTACCGATTCTTTCAACTTTATTTCTTCTTCTACTTATTCTTCTTTAGTTGTTTCATTATGAAGTAATAACATCAGTATCAATAATATACTGATATTTTATTATAAGTATTAAACAACCCTATTTAACCATCTATCCATCCTATGGAAAATGAAATCACTGCGCGTGTGTACGTACGAGACATCGTCTCCACGCCGTCGTGTAATCTATTTTCCACCACCACCTTAATTGGATGGGTATAATGGTGTAAATAATGACTATATATGATTATTGTAAAGTGATATTTATTCTTAAATAGTATACATAATCTACAATACAATTCCACGATCTTGGTAATGATATCATCGCTCGTGCGTACGTACGGACTACCGTCTCCACAAACGCGATGAGATTCATTTTCCATGATTAACCATTAAAGAATTATCATAATGTATATATAATGAATAATAATTAAAAATATGACATAATAATGCTACTGGATTTATGTATATATATATGTATTTCATCTATTTAATTTCATTCAATTCAATAAGGAAACGAAAACAGCGTTCATGCGTACGTACGGCCTACCGTCTCCATGAACGGTGTATTTCATTCCTTTTATCGATCTATAATATATATGTATATGATGAATATATGTTATATATAAATCATGTTTTACATTATGGAATTATATAAATCAGAATATAAGTAATAATATCAAGAACGACAAGTTGAAACACATACGATAAATGAAATGATTTTACACAAAATGCTTTTTTAAAATAGAATTTACAAAAGAACGGGTAATATAACGTCATAAGTGAACCATATATAAGTCAATGACATTATATAAATCATTATACAGGAGTTTCGGATCCATACGAAACATATTGGACCTAATGTAAGGGATAAGTTTTCAATCTCATTTGTTTATCCGAGATTACTTATACGTTAGTATTTACTGGGGTTACGTTGATCATCCATTACCATGTTTTCTAAAAATGTTATTATAAAATGTTTAATATTATTCCATGATTGTTTAAAGTCATTTTAACCTTTTATTGACTTTTTACCACATTGTATGGATGGAATATTTTCTTTGGTTACCATATAAGGTACTATTTGACTTTTCCGACAAAAGTACGAGGAAAATGTTATTTTAACTTATACGGCGTGAACATATTTTTACGGTTTTATAAAGCCTTATTTTCATGAATCTTCCTCAAAAATATTTGATCACTATTTTCAACAAAATCCTTTTCTTTTAAAATTGAATGTCATTTTGTGAAAAGAAAAATGATTTTCAAGATGAAAGGATATTTTCCTCAAGAATTCATTTCAAGTGCTTTATGAAAACCATTTTCCATCTAAGATAACATTATTTCGTATTTGTATGTTTCATGTATAATGTCTCTATGATTTACATGTTTTCAATTTTCTTATTATGAAATGATATCCATTTCTTTTATATGGATTATGTGATGATGGGATGATGTTTATGAAACCCATTTTATTTATTGGGTTATTATAAATTATGTATTTTTATTTTGTGGCAAAAGTAAGAATTATTCCATTATTATATGGGTGGGACCTATATCTCCCTCCAATGAATTGGGTAACGTTTTATATCTCATGAGATAGATATGGCTGGAACGGTATGTTAATCCGGTTCACTGTTATAGGACTGAAACGAGGAGTGAACTCGATTCAGAAAGGGAATTTGTCCACTAAGATGGTCTTGGTAGCAACTCCTTGGCTAATATGGAAATCATAAAAAGTTATAAATGGTTTCCACAATTCCATGATTTATTCCAATGCTATTTTATGAAGATTCATGTTCCTTTATGATATATTTTTTACGTACTTCCATGATTTATGTCCTTGTCCAAGATTTTGATGTTTAGATTTTATGTTCAATCTTTTGCATTAAAATGTTTATGGATTGTTTTATATTCTATATGCTAACCCTTACTGAGCATTTGAGCTCACCCTTTTTAGGTTTTCTTTTCCCTATGATATAAAGAAAGATTTTAGGTATGAAAAAAAGGGGAAGTTCTTTATGAGAGAAGTTGAAGATCTTTCACCACGATTAGAAGATTAAATTCCGAGTTCCCAAAGACACTAAACTATTACGATACTTGTGTGTATGTGTTAGTTATGTATTAAGGATTCCGCTAAATTTAAGTAATGTCCATGTACATCAAGATTCGGGTCTCTACAGTTGGTATCAGAGGAAATGATTAGTCAACCTTTGGAAACTAGGATGTGAGAAATTTAGTGAGACCCCTAGAGATATTTCTAAGGTATGTCTAGGGATGTCCATAAAGTTAAGTATAAGTATAGGTTATAGTCCTAGAATTATGGTAAAGATATTATGATTATACCTAAGATGTTAGATATTGAAGGTACTTCCCCTTTATTATGTTGTTTTCCCTAGCATTATTTTTTCCTCTCACAGTATTCTTTTTGGGTTTCAGACGATGGCTGGAACCCGAAGGAACCGTGTTGATCAATGCAATGGAAAATGCAATGATTGTCCTCCTGAACAAACAAATGTTATGGGAGATGGAGTGAAAATTATTATTTCTATACTTACAGAAGCTATGAATCATTCTGGACTTCCAATTGAGCATAGAAGGGAACAATATTCTATTGAGTCCTTCATGAGGCAATGTCCACCTTCTTTCAGTGGGTCTTCTGATCCACTTGTTGCTGAACAATGGATCAGTACCACTGAAAAGATATATTCAGTTCTTCAATGTTCTGAACATGATAAAGTCATCTTAGTAGTATATCGTTTTGAAGGTGAAGCTGATCAATGGTGGAATCTTATCAAGAATACAAGGCCAAGAGATGAAATTGAGTCCATGGAATGGGATGAGTTCGAGAACTTATTTTTCAATAAGTACTTACCTCGTATTCTTAGAACAAATATGGAGAAGGAGTTTCTTGAACTAAACCAAAAGGATGATGAATATGTTCGTGTATATGAAGCAAATTTTACAAGGCTTGAAAGGTATGCATCTGGATTTATCATCCAACATGAAAGTAAAGTTGATCAATTCGTCAGTGGCTTAAAACCAATTCTTCGAAGGGAATTAGCTATAAGAGACTTCAGTACCCATGAAAAAATTGTGTGTTCTGCTATCAAGGTAGAAATGGAAGTTGGTGTTACTATTCCATCTCATAGTTTTTACATGAAATGAAAGATGGAGTAAAGGAAAAATCATGGAATAATGGTGAAAAGAAGATGAATGTTTCCTTATGCTCAAAGTGTGGAAGGAAGAATGGTGGAGATTGTCTTAAAGGGACTAGAAAATGTTTTAAGTGTAGAAAATAAGGTCATCGAGCAGCTGAGTGTTGAAGTAATGTAAAAAGAGTTTCTAATGATATGAATAAATAAAGGACTGTAGAGAACACACCACCAAAACTTCAATGCTTCAAGTGCAAGGAAATGGGGTATTATGCTAATAAATACCCTAATCCAAGGGTTAGTGATGATATATATGAGCGACCACTTAAGGAAAAGGACAAAGGGAAGTCACATGCGATCACTATTGGCAATGTTGAATATGACAACGATGTGGTGGAATGATTAAGTGTTTATGTAATGGGATTTCAAAATAATGTTGTATATAGTATCGTTGAATATTTGAATATTTATGTATTGGTCTATTGTTGTTTTCAATAATTTTATGGTACTGGTAACCATGGAAAGTGATTGAGATATTTTTGGAAAAAAGATGATATGTGCATAATGAATGGATAAAGAGAAAATGAAATGTTTTAAAGTATTCATGAGCTCATGATTTATATAAGTAAATAGTTATATCATGGTTTGAGGTTTTGGTATGTGAAAAGAGTTAAATTTTGACAACACTCATGTTTTCACTAAGATTCAATGGGTATTCATTTTTCAAGAGAATAGATGATTAAGGCCTTAGAATGTTTGGAATGTGACCAACAAGACATATCTCATGATATATGTGGATCAATGATGGTATTAACATGCTTGTTATATGAACACTTTGGTAATCATTTTCACTATAATATGAGATTGGACAAAAGTATTTTGGATAAGCCTAAAGATTGGAATGGATTATGTTGGAAATAAGATAGTATTGTTTAAGGATAGAATTTTTTTTCGATATTATTTATGGGATGTTATAGTAATGTAGTTTTAGAAAAAGGACAACCTATTGGATGGGAGAAATCCCATCACGTCGGACAAGGCTGTGGGAATCAATCCCACAACCGAAGTGAAACTGTCCTTTATCACCTACCACTGGCCTACATGAAGTCCATGTTTAGTAGAAACTAGTTTTATTATATTTATCAGTATGATATATGAAGTATAAGTCCATTTTAGGAACCATATATGATTAATCTCACTATATATGGACTTATGTATTTTTTTGATAACTTTTTTAACATTTTGTTTGAGACGGATGGAATGACCCATCATTCTATCACATGATCTGATAACCCATCACAAATGAAAAATTCAACTTCATTTATTTAAGAGATGAAGTGGAAATTGTCCAAGGAATGACCAACGGTGAGACTGTACCAAAATCACGAAAGTATTTCTTCTAATTCCAATTTCATCAACTTTAGGGAAATGATCTTAAAAACCAAAAATGTTGTCCTAGTGATCTTATATCTGATTATCATATGGTACCTTAGATCGTCACAAATTTATGGCTTTGTGATTGTTTGCTGTTTAATTTCCATGTTCTCTACCACTCTCCATCAGAACATGATGGTTAGATTTATCTTCCACATCCATATTTTCACGTATGTTCTCCTACTTGGAATCCCAGTGATGAGTTAATTTGGGTAACCGTTACGTTTCATACATTAGTTTTTAAAGCAAAGTTTTGGTATTCTTTTTTACGATGTGGGTTTCTATTAATGAAACTTTCACGTAGTAAACCATTTATAACCCCGACGAATTTGGAGGGCGAAATTCATTTTAAGGGGTGTAGAATGTAACACCCCGAGATTTTATGAAAAATATTCCATTTAATTTTATTAATGTATTGTATTGTACGCTACACCAAAAGGAGCTTGCACAATATACATCCCTAACTTTTCTTTCATTACACGCAATCACGACCTTCCTCGATAGCGTGTGTAGTACGCAAAACCGAGTTTCACTAAACGAGATATTATTATAATATTTTTATGAACTAGCCGTTATGAATAGTAATACCCACTTTTTGAAATTTTATAAATTTTGCCTTTCAAAATGGACTTCATTTTTGGATTCGGAATATCAAAATTAGCTTAGGAGGAAATTTTCATACTTTTCAGAGAACTTTCATATTCTAATGAATAGTGAAAATTACTAAATTTTAATTAATAAAATCTTTTTAAATCGAAATAATTAATAGTGATAAATTATTAATTTTAGTGGTTTTAAAGTATATTTAGAATCTATTTTAACAATTTAATACAATTTTGTTCATTGGATGTAATTTCACATTTAAACTAGACATAAACAAGTGTCAATATTTTGATAGTTATTATCTCTTAAGAACACACTATTTGTTTTAATGATGGGAATTAATTTTTAAATTAATTAATGAAACTGATATGTTTTGAATTTGGTTAAATAGAAATCATTTTTGAATTCATAATATCAAATATAGCTTAGGCCTAATTTTTGGTATTTTTCTGGAAACATTCAATTTTTGATGAATAGTGAAAACACTATGTTACTATTTAAAAACCGACTTTTTATTAAAATAATATTTATTTTATTTAAATTTATTTTAGGTAAAAATTGTTACATAATACCTATATAAGTTCAATGTAATTCATTGGAGTAATTTTATAAAAATTTTAGATATATTAAAATTTTATTGAACTTTTCACCGTCTCTTACCCACCTAGGAAAATTTGAAAATTTACATAAAACATAATTTTACCGCTTCTGTGAGTGGAATTTAAAAAATCCGAGAGACATAGTTGATGTTAGTAAATAAAATGTGGTTCAATGAGATGAAAATAAGTTTTGATGAATATTAACTTTTTACTTTTCTTTACCATGGTTAAAAGTAAATAGGGTAATTAAGGGTAAAAATGATATTAATATTACCCTAACACATGTCCTAATTATATTGGATAAGTGTAATTCGACCAAAAACCAACCTTAGGAATAAAATATGACCATTTATGCCCACTTGGATTAGATTAGGAAATTTACTATTAATTTATTTAAAAAAGGGTTAAAATAGATAAAATCAATGTTTAATAAGTAATCATTTTTAATATAGGGTTATACATAAGCTAAATTCGACTATAAATATTAATTAGAAATCTGAAATGATTTCCTACATAATAGTATTTTATTTGTAATTTTTAGACTTTATATAATTTAATTTATTTATGACACAATGATGATGTAGTAATTATATTATTAATGAAATATTTACATAGTTGATGTTATTAATACCCAAATAAATGTAATTTTAGACTTTTTATGAATTCCAATAATTTTATATGCTAATATGACATGTTAGTATTTATTTAATTAACTTATTTCGAACTAATATTTCTGTTATGATTTTCACAAAAATCAATTACCAAATCGTGTAAAAATTGACATGAAATAGTTTTTAAAACAAATATTATATTATTAATTGTTATTTTACTCAAAAAAATCAAAGGTTCGGCCAAATGACTTAGATAAGGTTATATATATTAATAATAAAAAACTTTGGGTTAGTTTGGATTGTTATTGTATGTTTATTAACATTATAGTGTAAGAAAACAAGAAGACACGATAAAGGAAATATTATTTAACTTAAAGTTAAATCTAAATGATAAGGTTAAAATAGAAACCTAAACTTGTCTAAATTATATTGGATGAAAGGATTTATCCACATCCCCACCTTAGATTTTAAATAACTCAATTTGGAGCTATTAAAAACCGAATATGACTTTAAAATAAAATAATATGTTTAGTTATTCCAAAGGTACCCCTCTCCTCCCTTATAAAAGGGCAACTCCTCCCTCTCTTCCTCACACCACATTGAGCCTTAACGGTCGGCCAAACCCATCCAAATTCTCTTCTCCACTTCCCTAGAAACATCCCAGAGGACCTGGTTTTCTTCAAAGACCAATTTTAGTGCCCTAAGAGGAGGTCTCAAAGAGGCGCTTCAAAGAAGAGGTAATGTCTGTTACCGATTATTTCAACTTTATTTCTTCTTCTACTTCTTCTTATTTTGTTGTTTCATTATGAAGTAATAAAATCAGTATCAATCATATACATATATGTTATTATAAGTATAAAACAACCCTATTTCACCATCTATCCATCCTATGGAAAATGAAATCACCGCGCATGTGTACATACGGAATACCGTCTCCACGCCGTGGTGTAATCTATTTTCCACCACCACCATACTTGGATGGGTTTAAGGGTGTAAATAATGACTATATATGATTATTTTAAAGTGATATTTATTCTGAAATATTATACGTACACTCCAATACAATTCCATGATCATGGGAATGATATCATCGCTCGTGCGTATGTATGGACTACCGTCTCCACGAAAGCGATGAGATTCATTTTCCATGATTAACCAATAAAGAATGATTATAAATTATATATAATGAATAATAATGAAATATATGACATAATAATTCTACTGGAAATATGTATATATATGTATGTCAACTATTTAATTTCATTCAATTCAATAAGGAAACGAAAACAGTGTTCATGTGTTCGTACGGCCGACCGTCTCCATGAACTGTGTATTTCATTATTTTTATTGATCTATAATATATATGTATATGATGAATATATATTATATATGAATCATGTTTTACATTCTGGAATTATGTAAATCCGGATATAAGTAATAATATCAAGAATGACAAGTCGAAACACATACGATAAATGAAATGATTTTACCCAAAATGCTTCTTTAACAAGGAATTTACAAAAGAACGGGTAATATAAATTCATAAGTGAAACATATATAAGTCAATGAAATTATTTAAATAATTATACAGGAGGTTAGGATCCATGAGAGTCATATCAGACCTAAGGTAATGGATAAACTTTCAATCTAATTTTTTTATCTGAGATTGCTTATACGTAAGTATTTTCTGGGGTTACGTTTATCATCCATGACCATGTTTTCAAAAAATGTTTTCATAAAAAGTTTACTATTCATCCATGATTTTTTAAAGTCATTTTTACCTTTATTATCTTTTTTCCACATTGTATGGATGGAATCATTCCTTTAGTTACCATATAAGGTACTTTTTGACTTTTCCGACAAAATTACGAGGAGAATGTTATTTTAACTTATACGACGTTTTAAGGATTTTTACGGTTTTATAAAGCCTTATTTTCATGAATCTTCCTCCATAAGATTTGATGACTATTTTCAACAAAATCATTTTATTTTAAAATTGAATGGAATTTTGTGAAAATAAAAATCATTTTCAAGATGAAAGGATATTTTCCTCAAGAATTCATTTCAGGTGCTTTATCAAAACCATTTTCCATCTAAGATGACATTATTTCATATGTGTATTTTTCAATTATAATGTCCCTATGAATAACATGGTTTCACTTTTCTTATTATGAAATGATATCCATTTCTTTTATATAAATTATGTGATGATGGGATGATGTTTATGAAAACCATTTTATTTATTGGGTTATTATGAATGATGTGTGTTTATTTTCTGGCACAAGTAAGAATGATTTCATTGTGAGATGGGTGGGACCTATATCTCCCTCCAATGCATTGGGTAAAGATTTATATCTCATGAGATAGAAATGGCTGGAATGGTATGTTAATCCGGTTTAGTGTTATAGGACTGAAACGAGGAGTGAACTCGATTCAGAAAGGGACTTTGTCCACTAAGATGGTCTTGAAAGCAATGCCTTGGCTAATATGGTAATCATAACAAGTGATGAATGGTTTCCACAATAACATGATTTAATCCCATGCTATTTTATCAAGATTTATGTTCCTTTTTGATATATGACTTACGTACTTCCATGATTTATGTCCTTGCCCAAGATTTTGCTGTTTAGATTTTATGTTCCATCTTTTGCATTCAAATGTTTATGGATTGTTTTATGTTCTCTATGCTTACCCTGACTGAGAATTTGAGCTCACCCTTTTTATGTTTTCTTTTCCCCATGATATAAAGAAAGGTTTTAGGTAAGAAAAAAAGGGGAAGATCTTTATGGTAGAAGTGGATGATCTTTCACCACGATTAGAAGATTAAATTCTGTGTTTCCAAAGACACTAAACTATTACGGTCCTTTTGTGTCTATGTTTTTTATTTGATATGTATTCCGCTAAAGTAATGTAATGTCCATTTACATCAATCTTTGGGTCTCCACACATACACATTGATATGTTACTTGAATAACCATCAGATACCTCCACATGTTTTAAATTGAATGGAATGTATCTTTATCCCTATTTTTCATTGCAAAAAATTTTCAGAGCATAGTTTTCATTATCATATAGAAATAGATCACACTTTATGATCATTTCATGCAATTTTTTTGACCATTTACATGTTCTTTTGATCTTCTAGGCTCATTAAGAAATGTGAAGGTCAAATTATCAAAACAATTCTTCTCAATGTGTATAATATAAAATTCATGCCCAAACCATGGAAATTCCCAATATGCATGTTTAATGAATAAGTTTTTTTCTTCCGTTGGTGCATTCCTATATCACATGACGACGCACTTCGAACATGTTTCCCACTATCAATCAAATGACGCACCATCCCAAATTCTGTTTCCAAATTTACATATTGTTTCAATATTTTAGAACTAGTTAACAACTTTGTAGGTTGTCTACGATCAATGAAATAATTGAATTTAGACATGGACTGCCAAAATCTATGAGATGCATCATGAAATTTTCAGTGGTCCAAGAAGCACCATTTTCTACTTTACGGTATCCATTTTGGTGCAAAATAATCGTTCCAAATAGGGCAAGACAACCCCATGTATGTGTTCCAACCAAATAAATTCCCTTTGTCTTGGGATGTAACTAATTGTCAACATTAGACATTCTTTCATTTTGAACATTTTTTTAGAAGAATCATCCTATGTCTCAACATCGTTTCTCCATAACTCCTAAAATTCATCAATTAAAGGCTGAAAATATACATCAATTTCATTTCCAGGAATTTTTTTCCATGAATAATCATCGAAATGATGAATAATGATTGTTTCATACATATACACAGAGGAAGATTGTATGTGATCAGAACAACTAGAAAATCATATAACAGGAACTCGAAATCCCAAATGGGTTGAATCTATATACATCCAATCCCTACTTAATATTCCTAGGATTAAATGAGATATCATGCTATAATGAATCAAATGTATTCCATGATTTTGAATCTCATGGATTTCTAATTAGCCCCTCATGTTTATTATCTATATATTTCCACATTTTGTGTTTGGATGTTTTTGATGACCTGAATAATTTTTTTCAATAGTGGCGTCAATGGAAATTAACATAATACCTTTGAAGGTGTGTTCCATTTAATCTTCATCATGGTTGTAGGTGGATTAAGACGTCTGAAATCTTCTATTAACTTCCATATTGAAGAATACCATTTTTTCAATCCAGTATGCCTGAATCCTCTTGCCCATAAAGAATACATTCATTGGGACATACATGTATTTTCTTATAATTTCAACCAAGAATATTAACTACTTTTTTCGTATCATAAAAATACTCATGGATGTTTTCTTCAAGAAATTCATCCCAAAACAATTAAAATATCATGTAAATCACCTTATATTTAATTCCAAAAAGGCAGCTGATATGGTAAAACATCAGCAGAAAATAATGTTTTGAATACTTTAAACATCCACTAATAATCTCTTGACTTCCATCATCAACTAAAACACCAAACATATTTTTCTCAGTGATTTTTTCTCTTACATTAGTCTCCACAAAATCAAGATGACGATCCAAAGATATGTTACAATCTTAATTTGGTTTCCCTATAATCTCAAAAACATCATTTGTCACATTTCTATTTATTACACCCTCAATAAATTTTTCATATATGTTTGGATGTTAATTTTGGTTTCTTTTAATGACTATTTCATCAATTATAATTGTTTTCATTTCATTTTATACTGTTGAAAAAGTTGGGAGCTAATTTTGTGGATTGAAATCAGTGATCAACTTATTTGTAACATTATATTATCCAAGACAAATCCATCAAAAATATTGATCCAAGAATTGAATCAATATCAATTGTTCATAAATATCATCTCTATTGAACCATCTTCTAAATTTATATTTAGGCCATGTAAATCTTATTATCTCTTCAACAAATTGATTGGATATCAAAAAATCTAAAAAATCCTCCAAACCCTTATCATTATGAGGTGTGTTCCTTGATAATTTGATCTATATTTTATCCATATATATCACAATGTACCATTATATTTAAAAAAAAATTAAATCACATAACTATTACTAATAAAGAAATAGATTCATATATAATTTTTAAAAAAAGTTGAATATATTATATCAGGTTTTCCTATATAATTAAATAATTGAATTCTATATATAAGGGGATTTATTGAACCCATACTTTCCACATTTCCTAATGGATATAAAACTATATATGATAGTTCTATGATTTTTAGTGGATATAAAATTCATGTGACTCTATGTTAATGTGATAGTGTTGCGCTTTATGAGGTTTTAATGCCCATTGATTTGAAAAAAGAAAATGTGTGACATCATTTCCACTAATTAATTTTTTCTAATATGGGATATGATTACCATTAATTATGAATAACATAGAGGACTGTCATGTATTGAGACCCCAAATAAATAATATAATGTGTCATTTCGATTAATTAAATTTTGAAATAAGAAACATCATGTCTATATATTCCATGTGATATTAATGAATGTCTTGTTCTTAAATGAATAATAAAAATGAGTAATTTAATGGAAATTATAGTTGTTATTAATGATTTAATCAAATCCCTTCCTAACTATATTCAAGGATAAAAAGTAACACTCAATCCATTATTGAATTAACTTATTCATTTAATCCATATAGTAGAAAAATAATAAGAGGGGTCATGGTGTATATTGTATTCCACTACATTATTATATTTACTCACTTTCTCAAAGATCGCAATCTAAATCGAATTGTAATATAACTAAGTGTTGCTTAGGTCACAATGGGAACATAACTCATTAATGAATATTATGAAACTAACCAATTTGGTTGATTGATTGAGGATATCAACCTCCAACCGGATATAAAGAACTCTTATCAAGTCTAGAATTGAATTCCATTAATTAATTTTGGGTTTTATCTATTTCAGGAGAAACACATAGAATGTGTGTTATATCGAACATCAAAAACCTAATATAAAAATTAAAATATTATGTAAATGTATGATACCACCAACCTTATACAAATAGATGAATCTATTAGACTGCATTTATTCAACTTTGAAAAGAATTATAGATATAAAAAAAAGATAATTGCCATAGGATTTGAAAATTAGATATGAAAGTTGATTGAGGGTATGTAATCATAAAGAGGATCCATTTCCCTATTTGTGGGAAATTAAGATGAAAATGAGATTAGATGACATTTCACAAATAATATCTATACATATTAAAATGAAATTATTATTCATGAATATAATGTCATACATAACTGAAATGATATATTTTACCAAAATAAATCATAGGGAATCTTTATAAACACTATATGATTTTTAAAATCAGTGAATTTATATGTTCAATATTACTTATTTTCACCAATAATGACTAATTTGAGTTCAAGTATATGTGAATACTTTTTTCAGAAATATTATTTTAAAAACACAAGTTAAACATAACCATGATCATATAACTCATTCACATGACTAATAACATATAACCCTCCCCTCTAGTGACTGTGTATGTTACCCTAGTAATATATCTCCTTCATGATACCTACTCTAGATATACCATTTCATATGATATATTCCATCAAATCCATTAACGAGATTAAATTTATTTGACCCTAATCATGTGACTTCATCCTTTTTTTTGATCGCATAAATGATCCATGGAAGACCCATTTGAGAAACTTGTCACGTGACTGGGTCATGGAAAAACTTTTAAATATTCCATGATATAGTAAACCACTTAATATATTGATAAAAAACAAAATAATGTGAACAATGTGTATTAATAGATCTAACCGAATGACGTACCATCTAAAAAACACAATCATTCATCCACTCCTATACCTCAAGGAATCTCCTTACCATGACCTCCTTAAATAATTAGTCATGTGACTCAATACACTATACATTAATCCAAAACAAAATATGTATTCCAACACAAGATACTATATTCTAATGGAGAGAGAGGGAGAGGGTGTATTCATTATTATTCTCATCAAAATATGTTTAATATAAAATTCCAAAATTTGATATCCATGTCATATACCTAGAAGTGGGAGGAGTGGTGAGGGACCGTGAGGTAAGGGACGGTGAAAGTCACTGGGGAACATAATGGTGGGGTGAGGGGTTGTGAATGGTTGTGATGGATTACGATGATGCCGGCATGATGAGGGTCAATAGGGATTGGAGAGACGATGGAGGCTAGGGATTTGGGTTGATGTGGTGGGGGGGTGGAGTGGGAGAGTGATGATTGATTAACAAATGTGTAATTATTTAGCATTGGTTTGTAAAAAACCACCATATAATTATTTTTAAAAAAATTTAGTGGTGTTTTAGTAAATTACAACTGAAGACATAGTTTTTTGTACTGTCTCGAGCCTCAAATAGACATCATACGTATCCATTTAAGATTGAAATTATATTTTATGTTTTACTTATCACGGGTTTCTATGTCATTAGATATATAAAAATAGAATCATGGGTGGTATTTATGTATATAAGGCTTCCATGTATTTCCTTATCGATATTTTTACCTTTGAGTTCTGATGATATGTAATGAAAAATAAATCCCAATGATAAGGCCTCACTATAGAATCATCATCAAACTATTGGTATATTCATCGTCAATCTGTAAGACTGTGTGAGTCATGCTTTGTGTGGGAAACAAGAGGGAGTGGATGACAAGACACATTGAATGAAATAATGTCTATATGGGGCTTACAAAATAATGTTTCTATTTGAGAGGTATGATTACCCATCTCATGAAGGACATGGTATGGAGCTCAGGCCATAGGATGGGTTTCTTCATTTCATATTTAAAACAAGATTATGAATCATAGTCTTTTAGTTCATCACTAACACATTGGTCGGTTTAGGGTTCTTGAGGTCATGGACTAGTATTACACATAAAATGATGCATGTGTATGAGACCACTTTTAATCAATTGATTGACAGGGAATAATAGTGGAATTAGTGGATAATTTTCTCCCATAATTCAAGAATAATTGGGATATGATGTGACTTAAAAAGAGATATATTCCCATTAGAGCTCGATACATAGGAATGCGTCATAATTATCCTATTTTTTGTAGGAATTATAGTTTTTGTAGTTTAGTTATCTCTTTACCAACTGATGGGTTAATGTGGGTGATCCCACTCGGATACATTACGGTTACCCGTACGGTTTTTGGAATGCTAGGGGATTACACTATGATGAATTACATTTTTCATACTCATCATTTACCCTATAAAATATCAAAGATATATAATGAACATGAAAGATATAATTTACTTGATTGGTATGATATAAAAGGCCCATTTGACAGTATAGCACAAATAGGGTTTCATGAGTGCATAACCCTGGCCCATTAAGGAAACTTCCCTTATAATTTTTTATATGGATTATGATTCATGATTGGGTGTCCATTTAGAAGTGTTATATTCCCTTAGGGACATAGATAAAAAAAATTCTCTATTTGATGGACATGTCTTGATTGTATGCCCATCTTCTTCTGGGTTTCATTAATACTTAGTAGACACATCAAGGGGTGTATTACTGACATGTCCAAGATACATTGCGTGATCAAAGTTGATATGTATAATATTTTCGGCAAGATCAAAGTTATAGATTTTCAGGATCTAATGACTTGTTTTATATGTCTTCATATGATCCAATAATATATGTCTAATATACTTAATGTAATAAAATTGGAAATGTCAATATGTTGTCAACGGATCAACCTAAATTTTCCTCAAGTTATCTCGTGTCAATGTATACATGTCAGTTCAAAATCACATGAAAAAGAATATATGTATATACAATGTCACCTGATCAACCTAACATATCCTTTGGATGTCACATGACAAAGGTGACATGTAAATTGGAAATCACATGATAATTTCATCATGTTAATAAATTTTCATGAGATCAACATTGTTTTTCCATAAGAAATCTCATTTGAATTTTATCATGCCAATAAGGTTTCATGAGAGAAAAATTAATTGTCCAAGGCATGGTGCATGAAAATGATTGAAAATAAAATATTGAATGGAATTATCAAAGAGGGATTGTCCAGTGTCTTGCACATGATAGGAGTGGAAATGTCTATATGTTTTCTTGAGATCACCCTAAACTATCCAAGGCCCATCTTGTGATCAAATTGACATATCTAAGGACACAAACATATATTGTGAGACCAGTTAAGAATCACATGATAATGTGATCTTAAACTATTAACACATTGAGGTTTCTTGAACATGTTCATAATCTTGATCTTGAATGAATGTGGATGTGTCTTGTAGAAATGGATCATTTCATAATTTTACAAGGATAAAATCATCATGGGGTGATAGTTCCTAGAAAGGGGGATCATTACCCAACTACACCTCTAAGGGTTTTCATGAAAATTTGTGGACTTGTCCATGGGTTCTCATTTGTGTCCAGGCCATGCACATGCGGAGGGGTTCCCACATGATAGAATTACTTAATGCCTCACTACTCATGTGATTCACATGACCATAATTGGGTCTTTTTATGGGTTTTTATCATGCGTGAAAGCTATGTATAAAATCTATTATGTTCATGGGTAAGGATACACATTGTATGGTGAAATGGGTTTGAAGTATTGTGGTGATGATTTCATAATTATTGGATTTTTTGGGAAAGGATGTAGGTATGAAGATACCAATATAATAATCATCTGATGAGAGGAGTCTGGTCAACGAATGCTTTTATGATAGTACCACATGATCCTTATCTATTAATTAGATAACATGACCTATATAGGGTCTTATGATGGGTTCTTTGTAAATGTGAAGGATATATAGGTGTTATTTATTCTAGATAAGCCATTTCTAGGGTCGTTGGCAGTCAAAATAAGATAGAGGGATCTTGGAATCATGAGATCAGTGGTTGGAATTTTTACTAATGTATGATTGATGAAACCAATATAGGTTCCCCATGTATCTGAGCACCTACATTATCGCGTCATATGAAGTTATATTACTCAGATGATATCAAGATCTGAAGGAAGGTTTTGGAGGAGATATTGAGAAGTAGTTAGGGGGGTTCACCAGTGAGTGAAGACTCTATTTCATAGGGAATTATCATGGTGTTATTTTTTCTCAAGCAATCATGTGATCTTATTTTCATGTGATGAGTTCTTGTAGTTGATTTCACATGGTGGGCTCAGACAACGGGGGCCTCATTAGTACCTAGATATGATCATTTAAGGAAGGTTCTATCTTTATGTGTTTGTCCACTTCTCTCCCTTCCCCTCGTCACATGTGACTTTTTTCTAGTGGAGAATGTTTATATGGGGTGAGGGAGACTGAGGATGATGCCGCATTTCATGGGGGAAATACCAAAAATGTGGGCAATGAAAGAGAATGGGTTTTATTAGTGGTAATCAGAAAGCACAGATAAAAGGGAGGGTTTTATCTATGCTAGAAAAATGATTTGATAAATCTACCATTTATCAACACTAATATTAGCATTGATAATGTCCCCCTTTATCCGTGCTAACAAAAAGCACCGATAAAAAGTATACTTTTCCAGCGATAAGAATAGCACAAAAAAATGTTTTTGATATAAAATATTAATAATTTATATTAAAATATTTTAATTTTATTAAATAATAATATTTAAAGAATACAATAAATAAAAAACATATATTTATTAACTCTATATTTTATTTAGGTTTATAATGTGTATTAGTTTTAGTTATATCATTGTTATATTTTTATTATACTGTATGTTGACAATATTATAGATAAATAATTTTTAATATATATATATATAAATACTTATATATATATATGTTTATTTATTTATTTTCCCAAATAAATCTATTAATTGATGTGTAGGTTCATATTCTCATGAAGATATGTTCATTGTTTAATCCAATGTTTTCCATATACACTATATTAGTATATATACTTGGTGTATTCATTCATTTCATAAATATATGAAGCATTATCTTCTAATAAAAACTAAAATCACGATATGTTTTTTTTAAATAAACAATAAATGTATTTACTATATTTAAAATTATAAATATTTAGTTATATATAATGATATAATTTTAATTATATTATTTATAATAATAGTTATATATAACTAATTAAATATAAAATATTTTTGAATAATTATAAAGTTAAAAAATATTTTTCGAAAATGATATATATAATTTTATGAATAACTTTTGAATAGATTTATTTATAAATATACATCATTAATGAATATATACACAGACACAGACACATACACACACTTATATATATATAAATACTTATGAAATTAAAATTAATATATCAATTTATCTTTATATATATTTAATTATAATTTACATTATAAAATTAAATATTTAATTATAATTATAATTTATACACGAACAGAAACATAAATAAATAAATATATTTATTTATTTATTTAATTACAATTTAAATTATTAAATTATAATAAATATATTAATTATATATATTTATAAACTTAAAAATGTAATAAATATATTGGATATAATTTTATATTTATGAATTAATGGTATGTTTATCAGTACTAATCAAGAATCACTCATAAAACATACATTTATCCATGCTTTTTAGCGCTGATAAAGTCATGTTTTATAAGCACTATCAATTTTAGCGCTAATAAAGTAATGTTTTTTCATGAAATTCAATTGTAGCACTAATAAATCAAGCATTAATCAGCTCTTTTTATCTATAGATGATAAAAGTGTCACCATGATTTAAAAATAAGCTGTATGTTTCCTCTCCTTCCTCACACCCCTCAAGCTCTCGTGCAAGTCGATCCCTGCCACTACCACCACTGCCACCGACTATCCTCCCTCCTCTCCTCCCTCCTCCTCCTACTTGGCCACCGACAACTCTGCCAGCGCTAACTGAGCTTCATTGCGTGGCTCTCCTCCACCTCACCTCTCCTTCACTAGTGGCTCTTCTCTGCCACACATCTCCTTTGATGAGGCTCTCCTCCACCATTGTCTCTATTCTGTTGTGCCTATCCTCCATTGTGCCTCTACTACACCATGAACACACCACTTCTGCATGCTGAACCACACCTCCATGGTTAGTTTTCCCTTATTTCTCATTGTGTTCACTTATTATTGTTTGATATTGATGGTGACAATGTGAATTGTATGGGCCAAATGCCCCGCTGAAAATCATGGCTATTTGTGGTCCTTGTATGAGCACTATTTATATTTGGTAAAATTTAATTTTCCTATACAATATTATGAATTAGTTGGTTTAAAAATATTCAATGCAATGTGGGTTTTCATCATGGTTATTTCCAAAATATCAAAATGTTTTTTTATACATTAAAAAAAAAATTTATCATCCACTCTTATTTTTTATTACACTTTTAATTTTTTCGTGATTATATTATTAATTATTCAAGTGAAAATTAAATATTTTAAATGTTCATCCACTTATTTTATTGAAAAAATTTTGTATTATTTATGTTTCTATTATGAAAATTATTTTAAAAATTAAATATTATCAAATTATTTCAACTTCATTTACTAAATATGATAATCATTTCTCAAGTTTACATTATTGATGAATGTTTTTCGAAATTGACCTCCATGATACAACTACAAAGAATACATGAGAACCTAGACCACCAACTAGGTCACAATTCACATATAAAAACATCTACATGATATGTATAAACTATAACACTCCAAACTAAATCTCCAGGACTGAGCTGATGTGTCAGATGACCTCATGTATGCTTCCCTGTACAAAATATGTTTCCAACATGCGTTGTGGGAATAAGTGGCATCATGGGAATACTATCCCCTTGGTAAATAATAATAATTAGAGTAAAAAAAGTATAAATAATAATCAATGAAAAACATTAGAACCTAAAAGGAGAAAAGAAGAACATACAAAAAATGTCACCCCATGCTAAAAGAATATGACATAAAATATCTAGAGCAACAAGATAAGTGGTCTCGATATGTAGTCGATCCATAAAAAATAAATAAGTAAAAATAAATATATAAAGAGGTATCTCTATAGGTATCATCGATTATAAACTGATATTACGTTGAATAACTTACTCCTCCGGTATAATTTCCCTCGGCAGGGCCACTACCCCCATTTAAATTCAAGGTTAAAGAAGTCTGCACACACACTAAGATGCCCGTGGAGGGTGTGAGTATAAAACATAGTTAGAAACAATTTATCTATTTTTAAAATAATAATTATTGTCATATATAAGTATATATGAAGATAATAAAGTGAATTAAAATGTAAAAAAATCTCACATTTGGTCATCATGCACTAACCATGCTGCCATGAACCCCAACCCTACTAGCTTCTACTCAATATCGAAATAAATTCTATATTTGGATTCCATGAATATCATAATATGTCATATTAATAATTTAGCTCTTATAATATGTTATAATTCCATCTGGACTTTGGTTATCCAAAATTCCATCATGCGTCCCCAATTATCACAAGATAAGCCATTAAGTCATAATTTTTCCACCAAATATCATATTTCAAGCCACAAGTCCATCATTCCATGAACCTAGTATAATGTCATTCCACAAGGCTATCATTTCCCTGTATTTATCATTCAATACACCACAATAATAATCATGAATCACATTACACATTCTTCCCCTCCAAGGGATTAACCAAGCCGTGAAGGGTCTATTTTCCACTGTGATACCAGAAAACATAAGTCTACATCAACACATATATATAAAACTAAAACCCATAAAAAGGAAATTACTAATCAATACAATTGAATAAACATTAAAAATTAAGATTGGTATCATGGGTCACACACACACAAAAGCATTTCATATCACGAGCGGTCTTTTAGGTCACAGACACACAAAATAATTTCATACCAAGAAAAGTATTATGGTAACACACCCAAACAGAAAATAATTTTTTACCATAATATTATATATAATGTCTCTAAATGATTGGGAACTTATTACTTTATTAGTATCAAATCCTAACCACATGTTTCTCAATATAAAACCAGATTAGACCCAAATTATCCCTATAATCAACCCCAAATCACTATATAAGGATTCAAGAGTGAAGATACAAGAAGAATAACATGTCATAGGCTAAAATTGGTATATACATACCCTAAAATATCCAACATAATGATCATATATAGATAAATCTGATAAAAATCTTGAAATAATTCATTTCTACCTTTATTATCATTTAATATAGAAGGAATCTGATTATATCATGCCGAAATTACTAAATATGACCATGAACATATCTCATTTTCATCGGAATGTTGACACTCACAATAATTTCCATCATGTCCCATACATTCCCTCATCTCTTAATGCAATAAAATAAGTCAAGGACCAATCCACTTACCCAAAAATGACTCATTCACACTGACTCTCCACATCCTCGCATGGGAAAGTCAGTACCGAAAACATTTATAATATTTTCATTAAAGTAAACCAATCAATACTCAAATTAAAAAATATTATTATGAGATAACCACCACAATGAATTTCCAAATATTTATTTTATCACCACACAACTCATCCCTCGATACGTCATAGAACGTTCTCCAAACAAACTGATTATCTCACAGACCTACAACACCATGACTTAGGGGTCTCATATTTACCATATTACATTATTTTTTACCCATTAATACAATATATATTTTTCAATATTGAATTATTAAGGATTTTGTTAAAAGTAATCATTATTAAAGTATTTTTAATTATAATTTTTAAATCATTTGTGTCTATTTAATAACATTTTTAGGAACTATTTATAATAATGTTTTCAATAGTAATATATTTCCCTTCCAATAAAATTAATTATAATTTTCACTTCAATGTTTTAAAATGATGTAGTGAACATGATTTTATTTTCACTTATATTTATCATAATATGATTGTTTTACATTTAGTGATATTTAATAACAATTTATGATGGGTTATGTGTTGTTTAATTCGTTGGATCTTGTTATTGTTGGATGAATCATATATCTGATGTTTGTCAATGTACTTATAGTTCAATTATGGATTGTCACACACTAGTACATAGGGTATATCCCATGAAATTTTTTTCATTTATTGATGGATATATATAGAGGATTAAATAATTATATTTATTACATCCCCCTTATTATTTTTTATTATTGAAACTATTAATATTTTTTATTTACTATTATATTGTTCCTTGATCACTTGGTTACCTTCTTCATTGTGAATTTATTTTCTCTGGTTGATATGGGTTCTTTATGAGATAAATAATGTTCTATTTTCAAAAGGTAAACAAATATATGTATTATGAGATGGGAAGTACCTACATTTCCCACTAATGCATTGGGTAAAATATTATATATCATGTCATATAAATGTTAACTAAATTTGTTAGTATGTTTATAGGTTCAAAATTGTTGAGTTTGATTCTGTTAAGCTATACTCAAAAAAAATCATGTGAATTAGTTAGCATGATTCTATGTTCACGGGTTAGTGTGATGGTGTTAATCTCTAATCATAAATATAAATATGAATACGGTTTTGAGTAGCCATTAGGTGGTCGGAACACCAGAAAAGGAGTTCACCCACCTTTGACGTGTTGGCTAGTCCATACAGTTAATGGGAGGAACATTGGAAACTAGTGATCAAATCTAGATAAGAGGGGTCATGACACAGATAAGGCATGTCACCATCAAGGATTTTCATTCATTGGAAAGAGGGAAGCAACAATGTCATCTAGTTAATTTTTTACTGGTTCATTTTTAAAATGATTCAAATTTTTTGAAATGTATCTTAAATAATTATATGTGTTAATGATGCCTTTTTTGTTTTTAAATTGCTTCAAAAAAATTTTTAAAAAGACTTGGGGTTTTTAGAAAGGAATTTTGGAACTAATTGGTTTATTTTAAAACGTGTTTGTTATTTTAATAAGAGAATTGGTAAAATGGTTTGTTTTTTATGGGATTTCAAATTCAATTTTAGGAATAATTTTCAAAGGTGATTTATAGTATATTAATTTTTTATCCATGGTTAATTATTACATCAACATTTTGTGTATTTATTATGTTAAATATTAATATTATTGAATCAAATAGGATATATATGAATAAATAATTGATGGATGCCAATAATCTGACAAAAGAGTATTAAGATGGAGTGAACGAGTTCCTCAAGTTTGAAAAAGATCATAAATGTGATCCTTCTCAAATCATTTATCTGTGTTTACACTATCATTATTCAAGACATGTTAGTCGTTAGGAGGTGGAAGAATAGTTGATCTGTCATAAAATATTTTCATGTTATAAATATTTGAATAAACATACGGAACAAACAGATATATCTAGGGAATGGGATAACGTCGTGTTTTATGGATAATTTTATATGAATAAAAGTTTGGAAAATGAATAAAACTGTATCGAAGAAGTTATCATAGATTTACATGATGATGAAGATCATATTAATGAAATGACATGGATAGTTGAATATGAAATTCTTGATTTACCAAAATTGTTTGAGCAGTTAAAGAGTTTTTTAAAGACGGTATTGTATGATGGTGGCACTAAATATACAGCATCGTCATCCATACTGAAGCTGTATAATTTGAAAGTAGGAAATAGATGGATTGATCCCAGTTTTATGTAATTAATTAATCAATTGAATGAAATGATCCCAAAAGATAATGAGCTCCCGATACGAACATACAATAGAAAAAAAAGTCAACACTAGATGATTATTATCTCTAAAACAATATACACATGCCCAAAAGAAGGAATATTGTTTCAAAAGGACAAAAAAATTACATTTAGAATTCTCAATGTGTGAAGATTCTCAATATAATAAAGCTGAATCTTGTCCTACAAAAGTTTGATGGTATATTCCATTCATTCCAAGAACTAAGCGCCTATATTTAATTGAGAAGACTAAAGGTAAATTGAATTGTCGTGTAGATAGGATAAATATATATCAAATACTATGACATCTAATGGACTCTCCTCAGTGGAATATAATTGATAATGAGTATCCTGAATTTAGAAACATTCCATGAAACATTCGTCTTGCGTTATCTAAAGATGGAGGAAATCCATTGGTTTTGAAAGAAGCTCTCATAGTACATGACTGAATATGTTGGAAAATTATAAATTTCCATAGTGGTTATGCATGAAACAAAAACACATCATGTTATATATGCTTATATTAGGACCAAAATAAATAGGTAATTCAATTGATGTTTTTTTGAATCCATTGTTCGAGGATTTGGAATTATTATTGGATTTAGGTGTTACGATGTATGTTTCTTACATAAATGAATATTTCACATTGAGTTCCATGTTTATAGAACAATAAATGACTTTCCTACTTATAGAAATTTGTCATGTTATAGAATAATGAAACTCTAGGGTGTCCCTTTTCTGAAAAAGGTACACAATCAATTAAGTGGATACATTCATCGACAACAGTGTTTCTAGGATAACAATTATTTCTACCCTATTAATATATGTATAGATCTTGGACATCAACATTCTATGTATGTTTAGAAGAATGTAAAACAACACCCCCACTAACATGTGATAATCTATTTGGGAAATTTAATTATGTGGAATCCACTTATTGTAAACCATTTTAGAAAAACCATATAAAAAATGGTGAGAAAAAAAAATTTAATTACCATACTAGAATTGTATTTAAGTCATAAATTTTCATGATGTTATACATGTTGAAAAAAATGAAAGTGATAGTTTCATTGATACGATGTAAATGAACCTAATAAAATAAATGATGGTATTAAGGCTAGGATAGTCATGGTAGACATGGGAATACAATGAGAGTAAGCACTAGTGAAGGGTGAAAAATGAACATTTATTCCTCTTACTTCTTACACTCTTTCCAGATAGGAGAGATATCGGTTTTTTATCTTCTTGAGGGAAATAGAGGATCTAGAGGGGTATATATCGAATACCAAGAAGATTATTTCAATACACGATTTAACGTCAAAAGGAATGAAATCACATGACTACCGTGTTTTGGTGAAAGATCTAATTACTACAGATTTACGTTTCATTATTACCATGAATGTCCATCATAAATCAATGAATCATTGTTTCATCTTCAAAGCAATGTGTAGCATTGTTATAGACCTAAATAAATTTCCATCTATGGAATGATAAATTGTATTTATATTATGTGAATTGGAAATGTTTTTCTCGCTGACATTCTATGATATGATGGTTCATTTGATAGTTCACTTGGTCAGAGAGATTAATCTTTGTGGTCCTATTATCTATAGATGGATGTATTTCATAGAATGGTATATGAATATTTTGAATGGGTATGCTAAAATATAAGTCATTTATATGGTTTTATTAAAGATCTCTATACTATTGCGGAAGCAATTGAATTATGTACCAAATATTTGTATGGTTTGCAATGAAATGGTCTAAAGAAATATCGTAACACTAGGAATCTTGAGGGTGAAGGAATTTATGGAAAATAGTTCTAACCAATCAATATTACTGATCGGTAATAGGCCCACCTTTACATTTGGAAAAATATTTTGGACGTTGACCCATTAGTTGAACCCACAATGAAATTCTTAGTCATTCAAATGAATAATGGGATGAAAAATTGATATCAAATAAACAAAATCAATATTTTATAAGATGGTTTCAGAACCATCTTTTTATGAATTCAAATGAAAATCCAGACTCAATTTTAGAATGATTTTGATGGCTAGACACAGGACCAAGTGAGCATGTATTATCTTTCAATGCTTATGTAATTAATGGTTATACATTCTATACTAATGGACATGATGAATACAATACCAGATAGAATAGTATAGTTACACTTGTGAATGAAAGGATGCATTTTTTTGGTTCTAAGGATAGCAACAAAATTTTATGTGAATATTTCATTTTTTTACATTATAAAAAAAATACGGTAGTTGGATTATACGAAATTCCGAGTTCCAATTTTTCAATGCAATTTCGTTGATAACCGATTTGTTGTTAAAATAGATGAATTGGATTTGTGAATGTTGATTTCAGTAAGGAAGTGTACAAATTTGAACCGTTTATAATGGAATCACAGATAATAAATGAATTTAATGTTCCATGTCCTATAAAAAAAAATTCATCAAATGTTCTGTTGTTGACCAATAAAACTGAAGAGTCATATGAGTATTAAATTAAGGATGAATATATCATATGGATGTTGCAATCATTTCGTAGTGGTCCCACTGTATATGGAGTTCTATATTACTGAGGAGACTATAATGATGTTATTTGGATAGTCTATAGAGGGGTCCAATCAATTCATCCTTTAGAAAAAGTGAGTTCAATAATTATGTTATATATTTTTCTAATAAACTTCTTGTTTCTTTATGTTAATATATATTCACTTATGCATTTATGTTATCTAATTTAAATGTTAAAACACTTTTGTATATAATGCCTTCTACATGTGATTATGCTCCCAATCTCCATGAACAATTGGTTTCTAATCCTACTGGTGCTCGCAGTGTAGACAAACAATTTTTTTCTCAACATGTTGGCTTTTGTTAATATCAGTTTGTTTCAAATTTTATGTTATCTAAAATAATAGGAAAATTAATTTTTTAGATAATGACTTTTGCATGTTATGATGTTCCAAATCCCCAGGAAAAATAGGTTTCTCAAACTATTTCTACTCTCATTGCAGATGAACATTAGGTTTCTCATCTTTTTTTTTTCTCTGAGTGAAGAGGTACAACAGCCATCTACACATGCTGATGCTAGCCCTCCAGAGCCAGTTGAACATATTGATTATGGAAGATCTATGGAAATTAAAGGTGATGAAACATAAGTGATGCATAAAAAACATAAGCACCATAGTTTGATGGTATTAGCAAAAATCATTAAAGGCAAAGATAAATGCATCAAATATGAGATTGGATGGAATAATTGGGGAAAAGTTTTTAACCCAATAAGGCCATGTACAGTAGTGACATTTGAATTGTCAATCGGAAATGAGTGGATATTTATTTAAGTTCATGGAACCATGTTGTGGCTGATATTAAGACACTTATGTGGGGAGATATTATGATATCATATGTTATCATTTCATTCTTTTAATATAAATTTAATAATGAAACCTTGAAATACACTTCATCATATAATACAAAGTGAATTTATAGTAGATGAGTCAAAAAAA
Source organism: Viscum album (assembly GCA_963277665.1). Classification (NCBI taxonomy): domain Eukaryota; kingdom Viridiplantae; phylum Streptophyta; class Magnoliopsida; order Santalales; family Viscaceae; genus Viscum; species Viscum album. The sequence continues at coordinate 1,471,880,370 of OY728161.1, forward strand.
TACTATGTCTTAAGGGTTTCTAGAAGTATTCATAGTGTTTTTCACAAAATTTAAATGAAATACCAAATTAAAGATTCTGAAGGAAAAACAAAATCACACCCACCTCTAATTTATGGAAACCTGATAACCAAATAATCATGCGATGCATTTACCGTCCATCAAGCAAAGCAGTATTTTTAGGTACATTGGGTCAAGTAATTGGTTGTTAAATTGTAGGTGTATTCATAACTTTTATTGATATTGTTTTATGTATGAAAAGAAAATTGAGTACTGAAAATAGACCACAGGCATCAAAACCAGCATACCCCTACAATAAAGCAAGGATGGGGTACACCAAACTTGAAATAAAATTGGTACATATTAAAAATGTACCATAATACAATTATGTGACATAAAATAGCACAATAACTATGTTATTTTGTTTATATTATGATTTGGAGAGTTCAAATACAGAACCATTTCCATCCCACAACATGTAATATGAAAGGATGGACATGTAACTAAAGATGTAAAACTTTTTGTTTAAAACAAACAAATATTGTTGGAAAATGTGTAAGTATGACAAAATAAAAATTTGATTGTCATTAAATAGATATTAAATTATAATTATTATTTATTTTCATATATTTTCTATCTAAAATAGTCAAACGAGTCAACAAAAGCCACACCAGATGAAAACATGCTTTCACTACACTTGAATCAACCAGAAAAGTATGGATTCGATTGATGTGTGGGTTTTGGGGTGACACTGAGAACATATTTTTAAAACAAACAAGAGGTGGATCCAACTATTGAAATGGAAAATATGAGAGAAACATTATCTATATTTAATGAATAATTACAATACCAGAGATAGATGATCACATGTAGGATAGGGTGGGAAAGAAAAGTAAAAACTCAAGAACAACTCGTGCATGAACATCTCACCCACCCCCACCATTTTTTAGATATACCATTCCCCTAAAAAAATTCATGACTAAGGTAGTAAATTTTCTAATAATTGTTTTTGTAAAATGTGAATCAGATATATGCTAGACACTGATTCCTTTCTTCTATTGATATTCTAATGGGTGAAAATAATTGTGATTTATATCTATCAACACCCATCCATCACTTGGTTCTGAGTGATACAATGGTTAATATCTAAAATGACATGATACACAATAGACCACTTCTAACATATCATATTAGAGTGTCAACTACTATATCCCTAGACCAGAGCCTCATGCAATATGTTCAAATTAATGATGCAAATATTCATATAGCCTAACAAGATCTGGGAACATTCATCGCATGGACGACACATATTTAAAAAAACATGGAGACAATGTGGTATTAATATCCTATAAAATTGTCAAGGTAAACCATAAAAATTTATTGAATAACGGCCTGAACTCATGAAATTTATTATAAATAGAAAAAGAAAAGGGTGAAAATAATGACCAGTTCAACCCCATCTCAGGGATCAACCAACTGATCAAAACGATCTACCCCAAACACCTTATCTTCTCCATTCTATATCCACATTTATTATCATTGAAGTATGATTTGGACATAAAGATTTAAGATGGTGATAATCACAAAATTTATTATGGTGAAAATAATTATGGAGGGGATGAACCAGACTTCATTGGCATTGAGAGTGTAATAGAAATCCTCAACTATCACAGGTTAGGACGCTAAGTTGTAAATGTTTACATGAGGTATGTTTTCGTGATTTGATTTTACAAAAGATTATATACAATGATAACTATTACTAAATACATTTCAAATTTTTCACAGGCCTATATATGAAAAACATTGAAGGAATTTACCCATGAACAAAAATATGGACTCATTAGTCATCATGTCACCTCTATAGAACAAGAAGTCATAACATTCAACAAAAGGCGTTAAATAGTAGCAGGACTACTCAAATCCTTTAACAAAAAAAATTATGATGATAGACTCTTAATAAAACCTACAATGTAGGGGTAAAACATTACAATTTAATCATAACAAATATATTTTAATTTCATTCATTACATATTCTTTTTGTGTTCTTAGGTAGCATTGGATGATCATTATGGTCATTTTAGATACTCCCAATATTTATTTTAAGGATTAAATTCATCGATATCCAATGATCCGACCATACTTGATGGAGTTTTTCAATTTTTAACACACTACATCAAACATTTTATAACTAAACATTCATTTGAATAACTTATATTGTAATTTCATGAGGATTCTATTATAAAAGGGAGGTTCGTGAATATTGTCAACATCAAGGAATGAGGGTCAGAAAAAAGGGGATGAAACCTAAAATATACTATGACTAGATATGTATCAATGTATATATATTAATATTTCAATATCCAAACACATATAAAAATACAGATTTTTATCGATGTTTCTAAAGTCCCCAAAACAAACCCAAATTAAAGAATATGGTTATTATGTTTGTAAATTTATGAAAGAGATCATATTCAATGAAAAAAACAGCTTCCAGGATAATATATTTGGGAATATAATATCTATTTAATTTAAAACACTCATTAATAAATTTGGTATTTTTACTTTTTAGTACTACCATGACTGCTGAAAATAGTCAAATTCATAAGACAATATATATATTATTAGAAATGAATGGGCTACATACCAAATTGAAGAATGTACAAATATATAATAAATATGGTAAAATTATCAAATAATTTCGACATTTATAATATTTTCGGCATTAACATTCTTTTTTTTATGGTAATGTTGTAATTTTTAAGGGATAAAGGCCCAACCGAAAATCAAGGTCATTGGTGGTTCTTGTTTGTGCAATAAATGAATTATATTTTGATTGATTTTTTAAAAGCCATTAGTGGTCCCCATTTATAGGGTATGTGTGTTGTATATAGACCACAAATGATAATGAGTATCTAGAATGGGTTTCCCCATCCATTATGTTTTTTCGGAAGCCTTGAGACGTAACAGGCACATGAGATTTTCCTATTCTTGCTTTTTTCAACAACAAGATGGGAATTTCTACAAAAAAACATTAATTCAATATGAAACATTAACAGTTACCCTTATTAGTCGACCGAGTGAACAAACAACTGTCATATATTCCTTTGGAGGTCCTGAATATTGGATATTTCTTTCTTCACTGGGTTGACTAATGTAATGCTATAGAAGGAGGATGTTTTTATGTGTAAACCAAACATGGATCAAATTGATGCATTATTTGACCAGTATGACTCAAATTTCAGGTTTTTAGTTTGAAATTAAATTTTACTAAGAAAACACAAATAACATATTGAAAATGAGAAAATGAATTCATATTTTTTTAAAACATTAAGAAAATGATCTGTCCTTAATTTTTGACTCGTAGGATTCAACCCCACCTCAATCCAATACAGGGTGTCCCCGGTATGGCTCGAAATGCAGATTGTTATTTAAATTTGACATTAATTCAAGTAAAAATACAACTCACTTAATGAAAACCAAGAAAACGCATTCATATTGTTTTGATACATTAGAAAAATGATAATGAGTCAGCTGTGATATTTATGAATCAACCCAACCTCAATTAGACGAGTGGTCTGATAGGTATGACTAACATTAGCCACTATCAGTTTGAAATATACATTTTATCTCAAAATGTGTAACTCACTAAAAACCATGAAAACACACTATTATTTTGTTAAAAATTATGGAAAATGATTCATTATTTACTCGTGATGTGTATAAAGTAATTTTGAATCAATTATACGCATGGTGCGACTGATATGACTCAAATTGCACGTTTTCGATTTAAAATGACATTTTAGTAAAATTCAATAGACATAATGAAACTATGGAAATCCATTACAGTTTTTTTGATACATTGGGACAAAAATATATCAGTAATTTATGATTTTTTGGAATCAACCTCACCTTAATAAAATTCACAGTGTAACTGTTCTAACTCCAATTGTGTATTATTATTTAAAATTGACATTAATTCAAGTAAAAAACACAATTTACATACTAAAAACTGAGCAAACACATTCAGATTGTTTTGATAGTTTCTAATAATGATCCATGAGTTAATTTTTATGTGTAATAATAAACCCCATCTTAAACTGACAAATGGGTTGACCGGTGTGACTAAAAGTGTCCATTATCATTTTAAAATTATCTTTGTAGCTGAAAAAGTATCACTCATAAAAAACCATGAAAAATCAATCTGATAGTCTTCAAAATTAGAGACATCAATGCGTTATTTCATTGTGGCATGTATAAATCATTCTCTTAGCAAAATGATGTATTATGTGACCAATATGACTCAAATTGCATGTTATCATTTTGAGATGACATTTTAGTAAAAAACCACAACTGAAATAAAAAAACATGGGAAATTCATTCTGATTGTTTTTATACTTTAGTAAAATGACCTATCGGTCATTTTTGATGTGTAGTAATCAACCTTACATCAATATGATGCATGGTGTCATCTTTATGATTCTAAATGTGTCTTGTTATTTAAAATTGACATGAATTCATGTAAAAACACAACTGACATACTAAAACTAAAGAAAACATATTCATATTCCACTGATACATTAGGAAAATGATCCATGAGTTAGTTGTTTTGTGTAAAAATCATCCCCATCTCAATCTGACGAATGGTGTGACTGATATGACTAAAAGTGTCTTCTATCAGTTTAAAATTGACATTTTTTCTCAAAACATTTCACTCACCAAATACCAACAAAACACAATATGATATTATTCAAAATAATGAACAATGATTCTTATGTCGATTGTGATGTGTATGGAGGATTCAACAATAAAATGAAGCAAATTGAAACCGATATGAATCAAATTTAATGTTTTTTGTTTGAAATAAAATTTTAGTAATACAACAAAACTGACATACTAAAAATTGAGGAAATTCATTACGATTATTTTTATACATTAATAAAATGATCTATCAGTCTCTTTAGATGTGTTGAAATTAACCTCACTTAAATATGATGCACAATATCACATGTATGACTCCAGATGTGTCCTGTTATTTAAAATTGACATTAATTCAAGTATAAAAACACAACTGACCTACTTAAAATTGAGAAAAATCAATTGGATTGTTTTGATACTTTATTAAAATGATAAATGTGTTATTTGTGATGTGTAAGAAACAAGAACACCTAAATCTAAAAAATAGTGTGACTAGTATGACTAAAACTGTCTGATATCAGTTTAAAATTGACATTTTAGGTGACAAATTGTCAGTCAGTGAAAACCAAAAATACACATTAGTAATGTATTCCAAAATAATGAAATAAATTTTTATGTCCTTTGTGACAGGTATTCAATAGTCTCTCATAAATCTATAAGACAATGTAACTTGTATGACTAAAATTTCATGTTTTCATTTTGAAATTATTGTGTAGCAAGAAAAGACAACATACATACTCAAAACTAAGAAAATTCATTTGGATTGTTTTAATATTTTTGAGAAACTAACTTTTATTCATTTATGACAAATATGAATCTAAACCCACCTCAATATGATGCATAGTGTGACTGGTATAACTCCAAATGTGTCATTTTTATTAAAAATATACATTTTTTAATGTATAATTCATATTAATGTTTAGTTAATTTTTTATAGTATTAATAATGTAATATATTATTTCTCATATAGGTAGAATATTTTTCATGGGTTGGGATGATTAGTTCAGTGAGTATTACAATTGGAGGGCATCTTTTATAAGGCACTACAGACGTAAAACGAGAAAAGATTAACGTTTTTCACTGTTTGTTGGATAATTTTAAATGTAATTTTATAAAACATTTTTCAAAATGTATATAGAGGATTTTTTTGGGTATATATGATGATTGAATATTTCTGGATTTATGGTTTCAATTAAATTTATATATCATTTTTTACCAAACCTTTGTGTTCATTGCTTGTTTCTTCATCATGTTCCTCGTGAATCTAGTAAATTTTTATATACTATGGTGGTTAATTTTTAAGATGTTTTTTCTGGTTTGTGAAGGTTATTTTTTCTGGTTTGGTGCTGTTTATTTTTTGAAGGTTCGATGGGTGTTCTATTATATGAAAATCACACCTAGACATGGAACCCTTTATCTGTGCTTCAAATAGTGCTAATAATGGATCCCTTTATCAGAAATAATTCAAGATCTAATAGATGGTTACTTTATCAGCACTAATTTAATCACTGATGAATGGGAACCATATAATTGATTTTTGATGCATTGGTAAATGGGGAATTTATCAAAGTATTGAATAGCGCTGATGAAGTACTTTTTTAGCATTTATAAAAGCACGCTTTGTGGTTGTGAGGTGATGTAACATGAACTCGATGAAGTTGGTGGATGATTTTCATGTTCAATATCTTTTAATCCCTATATAAATTCATGTGATATTTATTCAATCATGTTTCAACCCTCTATAGAAAAATAAATGAAAATTTCCAAGGGTGAAATCCACTTGCATCACCTTTATTCATGCAATGCTACACTGAAAATCCACTTTCTCTCACCTAGTCATCATTTTGTGATCTCATTCCCATTAGAACCTTTTTTAGTGGAGTCATGTTATGGACCTTGTACCAGTAATATGAAGGATTTTGATCACATGAGAATCTATGTTGGTTTATGGGGCTCATGTGTGTATCATTATGTGATCTCAATATGGTTTCTCATAATTTCATGGTGTAGAACCACCAAAACGTTGTGTGATTGTTATAGCAGCCTCACATATCTTCTCTTATTCATGCAGTCAAGACTCGGAATACAGGTTTTCGGCTTCAAATGACCATCGTTGAGGTGTCACATGATACCATATCACAAAAATATGAGAGGTTCTTGAGGTGGATAGATACTCTCTTCATGAAAATCCTTGGTTCTTTCATCCTTATCTCCCTAGATTGTTAGAATTTATTTGTGATGCTTCTTGTGACAGTCTTACATTTTCATTAGTGTGATCACTTTTCTAGTGATCAATCCGTGGGTATAGAATGCAAAGGTGGTCAATTAGAGCTCACGTGATAGACATCAGGATACCTCGTTATGTCAAACCACTGGCATGAGAGTGTGGTATGAGTGGTTTAGTGTGTGGTTTAAGGTGTTATATAGGATAATATTATTTGGAATAAACACCATTCAAGATCTTGTGTATAAAATATCACTGCAGGGCGATTCAAAAGATGTCTGAGATCACTTAAATTAGATGACGTGCATTATATCTAAATTCATAGTATAATTTTTATATATGGGTTTTCAGTTTCTTTATAAACTGGAGATATAAATAAGATTATTTTTAAAAATATTTCTTGACATGAATGAACCTCATTCATGCATCTTCCCACCATCAGAGAAGCGTGAATGATGTTCACACATCTTCCGCCATGCCAAAGATGCATCGACCCCATGCATGCATCTTACGCAGACGCGATAAAAGATGTGTGAGCCCCATTCATGCATCTCTCTATGCCAAAGAAGTGTGAACGACATTCATACATCCTTCATAAATGGGATGAAGGATGAGTCAGAGATAAATTTATAAAAGGGGTCTCCCCCCTAAAAAATCATTCTCCTCCTCTGGATTTTTTTGCGAAGCCCTGAAGAATTTCTTTCCCAACAAATATTTTCTATTTTTTGGAACGTAAAATTTATTTTTAAAAATTTTATTTTTTAATTGTGCTTATTTATTTTATTTGTGTGATTTATTAATTTGATTTGTGATATGTAGAAATTAGTGATTGTGTGTACAGTTTATATATATCATATGTATTTATGTGTAAATTTGTGTCTTTTGTATGATTTTATTTTCAAATGGTTTGATTGCTTTATGAATACATATTTAATTTTTAGGAAGATGAATAATGTTATCTCTAAAAAGTATTATGAATTCACATTTAATGTTTTTTAAAATTAAATATGTTATAAAATATGATCTTTTATAGTAAAATTAATTTAAATTATAATATTTTATACAGTAATTATATAATATATGAAAAATATATTAGTTATGTTTGTTATATTTAAAATTATTAATATTTATATAGAAATCAATTTTAGTTAATGGTATAAATATTTTTTTTTACAACTAATAATTTTTAATTATATTAGTTATAATTAAATTTATTAAATGTAATTAATAATTATATATAAACAATGACAAATTAAAAAGATAAATTTTTTGATAAGACGTGTTGATATTTAATATATATTTAATATAGTAATATATATAATACGTATACCAAAAAAAGGTAATTTTTGTGATGAGTGATCATGAGATGACCAACCAATGCATAATTGGAATAGAATGACTTATATTGTTAATGTAGTTATTTAATTTGTAATAATTGTTTATATTTTTTCACATTGATGACCTACGATTCATCATTGCCTATGTATATAAGTACCTACGTGTCTACTAAAAAAATATATGTATTTCATACCACTATACCCCCTCACATGTATGTGAGTGAATTTTTAATTAAAAGGAATTCAAAAAGAGGTGTCCTCGAAGAGGTTTCCCTGAAGAGGCATCCCTAAAGAGGTGTCTCCAAAAAGATGTTTGAGAACAAGCATTTGACATGAGGTGTTTTTGTTTGAAATGAGATTGGCGGTTGATGAAATATTTGATAATAGATTCTCCTGGAGTCTACCCATAGGTTTTTTAGATTATCAAATAATGATAAACCTATCCCAAGTCCTAAGATCATGTCATGATTATTTTATAAATAACTAAAATATATATCATTGTAATAAATTTTCCGTAGTAATAATACCACCATCATTATACCACCATAATGATTAATCAATACATAAAAATGTCTCCAGATAAATTCAATAATTCTAAACAAATTTAAATACTATAAAATTTTGATTTAGTATATAATCATATTTTTATTCTTTATAGGTAACAATGTATGTGAAAATATATTACAATGGTGAGGCAATTTTTACTAATAAGGCATTTAGATATAGTGTTCCACTTGTCAGATTGGTAAATCATCATGCTTGTAGGACCTTAGATACAGTTCACATCAAGATTCATAATCGGTTAAATCTGAGGGTCTATCAATCCATTTATTCAACTACATATTGATATTTACATAATCTTGAACATTTCTAGCACACCGATTACCCTCTTGTCAATGATGATGATTGGATGGATGCACCATCATTATTTATATAGTATTCTGCAAATGGTTTGACTGAGTTTTATGTGGTGATTTCTAATATAGATGTTGTGCAACCGACAACTAAAAAATTGTGTTTTGTGATATTTTTAGAAGTTCCTTCACCTCAATCATTTCCAATGCCTCCTTCTCATATGACTCCTTTGATAAAAGTAAATTTTGAAGAAGATGATAAATTTTTTGAAGGAATTATTTATTCCAGCCCATTGTATACTGATATGCTTAATGAATATTTGTTTGAGGAAGAATAATTTATGGAGCCATTAGGAGATGATGTTGGTGAGGGTGATGTGTAGAATGAACGTTTTATGGATTATTAAATAGATATGGATGAGGGTGATTTCATGAATAATCCTTCTAAGGGTCCCTTGGAGTACATGCATCCACAACATCCAATATTCAGTGGTAATAATCCATAAGTATTGTGTTCCTTGGTTGAAGGAATGTCTTGTGGAAAACATTTTTATTGGGATTTCATGACACCGACTTCTAAATTCCTTGGCATTATAAGGAATAAGTCTTCATCAAATTATAACGCCATCTATGTTAGGTAGGTGTTTGATAGTAAAATGGTGATGAAAAATGTGATAAAGTAATACCACATTGAGTGAAATGTCACATTTCTGGATGATGAGTCAAAGAAGAAAAAATATCCCATACATTGCGAAACAATGGGCCTGAATTTAAATTTTTATTAAGGGAAACATTTTACTAATTTTTTCCATGTTAGTGGATATCCAAATTAGAGGAGCCATACACTTTTGTGAGTCCAATATTGTCCTAGGATCACTCTTCCCATGATTCAGTGTTTATATCAAATGTTATTTCTGTGATGAAATGAATATGTCAGGATGTTCCAATTTCACTTTTTCAGGATATAATTCAACAATTTTATAACTATTACATTTGATACAAAAATCATGATATTCAAAATAGAAAGAAATTGTAAAAGTGTATGCTGATAGGGATGAATATTTTGAAATGTTTTCCAAAACTTATGGAATTGTTTTCTCTCAACAATCATATTGTTTATCAATTGGAAACTGTTGAGTATGTATCCCCCAATCACTGAGATTATCTATAAAAGATTACGTTAAATAGGTATTTTGGGAGTTTAGTTCATGCATCGCTGCATTTTCCTACTAATAACAACTTATTCAGGTTAATGTAACATTCCTATATATCATTTATATAGGTGTTCTACTCAATGTGGCCACATAGGATTGTACTCGTTCTCTTCTTCCACATTCTCTTTTTGTCTTTGAAAAGTATAATTTCGAATGTTGGATCTGGTTTTTGTCATGTTTATGCATTCATGTCTCACAAAACCAAGGCGTGTGTCTGATATCAAATCACAATCGAGCGATTATAGAGGTTGTGGATAGTGATGGGGTTTCATGGACTGATCTGAATTCCTATCTTCATTATTTCATTAGACATATAATAAGTAATGTGCATAATCATTTCAATGATTACGCCATAAAGAAGTTGATCCTCAAGATGGGAATGTTTTTCTAAACAAAATATTTTCTAACAATATCTAATATCTACTTTAATTAATTATTCTCTTATGGTTTCATCATATATGCCACAAAAACAAAATTTTGAACAATTCCTTGAATATATTAGAACTGATAATGAATATTTGTATGAATATATGATGAAAATGAAAATAAAAATGGTCATTATCATAAGATGGTGGTAGAATATATGGCCATACGAACACCAATATAATAAAGTTCATAAATGGGATCCTCAAGGGTGTGCGTAAACTCAAAATCAAGGTTTAGTGAAGGATACATTTTATAGATTTGTTCACTATATTTTTGATGAGTCCCAATAGGACTATTAGAGGATAGGAAATGGAATGTGTTTTACTAAGAATTTCCAAAGTGATATTAATCAGATACTGAATGAGATTTCAATATAGAGGGTTTTATCCTTTGATTTGGAAACAATGAGCTTTCATGTTTGATTTTTCTATGACCAGGGTATAAGAACTTGTGGTTGAGTGTTTGTGGTGACGTTACATAAAAGGTATTGTAATTGTGGAAACATTATGGCAATTAGATATCCATGTGCAGATTTTATCACAACTTGTGCTTTGGTAAATATATCATGTGAGACATATTTTGATCTGGTGTATCACATGAGCAATTTTTTTTTACTATAATAGTGCATCTTGGATGATTCTTGGTTACTTTCATTATCTCTTATTTCCTGGTGATCAGCTGACTACTGTTCCTGGTATTTCCATGTTTCATAATTTTATTTTGTTTTCAATAATTATTTTTTACATGTTTGGTGTTTTTTAAATTATTTTATTCATACTACTAGGTTACGTCCCCAAGGAAGACCAAAGGAATCGAGAATAATAATTGAGATTGATTGGCCTCAGCAACGATGAGAGATAATACAATTTAGTATTTTCATGAAAAAGGACAAACTCATAAGTGTTGTCCCCACGTGGCAGGACAGAGCTCCACATTCCATTATCTAGGATTGAGTCTATGTATTTTATCAAGAATATGTATATATATTTTTGTATTTGGATGATTCAATATTGAATCCATTTATTTATGACATGCCCTATTTCTGACATGTTTCAATTTAGGTTTATCTCTTTTCTAGATTCAATAATAACCAATTCTGTGATACAAAAACTAATAAAAAATAATCATAGAACAAAATTGAAAATATTGTGCTTCCACATGTAACAAACACACTAATATATAGATAAAAAGCCTATCATAAATATAAATTATTATCAAAATGATTTTTCATTTTCTTGTATTAGTTTTTCTAAATAAAATTTAGAATTTCATTAGTAAAGATGGCAGGTTTTCCATTGCTCACATCCCAATATACTCATGTATCATGTCTACTATTAAAGGGGCATCAAGTGGCTCTGTTGAGTGTATGAAGATCTCATCATTTCCATCATACTGAACAACCTCCCAATAGTATCCATCATCTTCATCGCATTAGATTATATGGCGTAAAGATGTGTTATTTCTCCATTCTCGATCATCTGCTCATTGCTACACTTGTAGAGAGATTGTAACATCCTATGTAAATAATGGATATTACATTATCATATTTATTAATATTTGTGAATAAAATATTAATATTACTTTAAAGGGAATACTATGTTCAATAGCGTACCCAATACATAACAATGAGTTTCTTTGAAATCTTACATTGCACACTTATAATATAATAATATTATTGTAAATGGTAGCTAACACCTAGACATTGTAATGGAAGTAATGAAAAAATCTAACTACCAAATGATTATATATATTTTTCATATAATTATAATTTTTTAAAATAAATGTTAGAGGATTAAAATGCGAATGAATCCAATTTTAAGCATAAATATTCTAATATTCTTTAAAAGGTCAATTAACCGCCTTTTGATGAAGAACCCTTTTTAAATCAACTTTTTTAAAAATTTATATGTTATATTGGACCAAATAAAATCCTTCTTTATAATCGGGACATCAAAATTTACTTTGTGTATGTTTTTTTATTTTTTTTCAATAATGTTCATTTTTAATGAATAAGTAAAAAATGTTGTATTTTAATTCATAACCTATTTTTAATCAAAATTATTTATATCATTATATCATCATTTGAATTGATTTTAAAGTGAAATTAGAATATATTTTTACCATTTAATCCAATGGTGTTCATTGGAATTAATTTCACTTTTAAATTAGAATTAAACTACTGTCAATCTTTTGATATATTTTGTTTTTTAAAAGCACACTATTTGTTTTCACAACAGGAAATAATTATTAAATTGATTAATGTAACTTATATGTTTTGAATTTTTTTAATATAGACATCATTTTTTATTTCGGAATATCAAATATATCTTATGTTTAATTTTCTGTATTTTTCTGAAAAACATCAATTTTTGATGAATAGTGAAACCACTAAGTGGTAGTTAAAAAACTGATTATTCATTTAAATGAGATTTTATCACCATTGTGATTTGAATTTCAAAAATATGACATACATGGTTGTCATTAGGATGTAAAATATGGTTCAATGGGATGAAAATCTTTTTTGGTGAATAGTAAATTTTTAGTTTTATTAATCACGATTAAAGGTAATCAGTGTAATTTAAGGTAATGATAATGATATGATAATATGAAATGACCTTGAAACATGTCCTAACCTTATTTTATTAGTCATGGATGACCAATAATTTTCATGGGTCAACTTGGGGAACCCATGTAGCCACTTGGCTATGAAAATAAAATTAATAACTTTTTATTTAGAGTAAAAATAAAAATGTCACAAACATGTAATGTTTTACTAATCCAATTTTTACACGAGTTTATAAAAGTCATATTTTTTACTATAAATAGTCATTAAAAATATAAAAAGATTTCCTACATCATAGTATTTTTTTATAATTTTTAGACATTAAATAGATTAATTTATTTATGACACCCTGATGATGCAGTGATTACCTCATTAATGAACGGTTTAAATAAAATGTGAAGATAAGGTAAAATATAAGACATAAACTTGTCAAAAAAACTATTGTATGGGTGTATTTAGAACCCTTATAACCTTATCCTCGAGATATATAATTATGGGACCTTTAATATCTGAAAATCATTTTATAATAATGTAACTTTTCATGACTTTCCAAGTGTACCCCTCCTCCCTCTTATAAAAGACCCCAACTTCTACCCCCTTACCCACACCTCTCATGTAACATCCCAAGCTTCCACGGTACGTTTCCCTTCGAATAATGCGATAGTGTGTGTTGTACGCAACCTCGAGTTCTAACACACACCACAACTAATTAAACTAGCCGTTGTGAATAGTAATACCTACTTTTTGAAATCATATATATTTTATATTTCAAAATAGACTTCATTTTTGGATTCGGAATATCTAATTTAGCCTAAGGTGAAATTTTGGTACTTTTCGGATAACTTTCATGTTTTGATGAATAGTAAAAATTACTAAATTTTAATTAAAAACAATTTTTTTAATCAAAATAATTAATAGTGATAAATTGTGAATTTGAGTGGTTTTAAAGTATATTTACAATATATTTTTACCATTTAATATAATGTTGGTCATTGGACATAACTTTACAATTAAACCGAACATAAACAAGTGTCAATCTTTTGATAGTTATTACCTCTTAAAAAACACGTTTTTTGCTTTGACAGCGGGAATTAATTTTAAATTAATTTCTGCCACTTCTGTGTTTTGAATTTAGAAAAATGGATTCCATATTTGGAATCAGGATGTCCAAATTTTGTAAATAGGTAACTTTTATTTTTAGACATTTTGAATAATTACTGTGGTAAATATTTTATTTACCATGGTTAAGGGTAAATCCGGTAAATAAGGGTTAAAAATAATATTATAATAATACAAAATTAACCTAAAACATGTCCTAACCTTATTGGAGGACACATACCCGACCATGATCATCCTTGGGTCAATTTGGGGACCCCTTGGAGCCACTTGTATGTGGTAGGGACACTTTATATTAATAAAGTTAAAATAAAAATAAAAATGGGATAAGCTTACATTGTTTAGAAGAACAATTTTTACATAGGGTTATACACGTTGTATTTTCGATTATAAATATTCATTAGAAAGATAAAAAGATTTCCCACATAATGATATTTTATTTATAATTTTTAGACATTAAATAATGTATTTTATATATGACAAAATGATGATGTAGTAATTACTACAATAGTGAAAAATTAAAATAATTGATATTATAAATACCCAAATAAATATAATATGAAACATTTAATGAATAAAACTAATTTTATAGGATAATATGATATATTAGGATTGAGTTAATTGACTTTTTTCGTAGTAATCAATCTGTTATGAGTTTCACAAAAATCAACTATTGAATAGTGTCAAAATTGACATAAAAGAGTTCTTAAACAAATATTATATTATTAATTGATATAAAATTCTTAAAAATCTAAGGTTCGGCAAAAAGACTTATATCATGATAGTTTCATCATTAATGTACCACTTGGGGGTCTCTTGGATGTATATAGTAAGTTTATTAACCATATTATATAAAAATAGAAAGAGACATTGTAAAAGTGAAACTAATTAACTTAGAGTTAATACTTAAAGATAAGGTTAATATAAGTACCAAAACCTGTCTAAATTCTATTGGTTGAGTGGTTTTAGACCTATCCCCACCTTAACCTTTGAATAATCAACTTTGGAGCCTTTAGAAACCGAATATTAATTTAATATAAATTAATATTTCTAGCTTTTCCAAAGGTGCCCCTCACCCCTCTTATAAAAGGGCACTCCTCCTTCTCATTTCATCACACCTTCAAAGCCTTTTGGTTCGGCCATACTCTGCCCAAATACTCTCACAACATCCCTCACTACAACCTAGAGGCCTTAGTTTGATCAGAAAGCCAACCTAAGGAGCCCTTTTGATCAAATCAAAAGGAAGAACCCGAAGAAGAGGTAATGATTTCACCACCCTTCTCCAAGTTCATTTCTTCTTCCACTTCTTCTTCCTTTGTTCTTACCATTCTAAAATAATAACTCCAGTATCTCACATATACTGTGATGTTATTATAAATATGTTACAACCATATTCAGTATTCTATCCACTCTTTGAATAACATGTCACCATACGTGCGTACGTACGGCTTACCGTCTCCACGTCGTGGTGTAATTGTTATTCAATATAATATTATTTGGATGGGTATAATAATGATGTGTAACTCATGTAAATAAAAAATATAACATGTTAATGATTCAGTATATATGATATACCATCCATTTATATATTATTTTAATATCAAAATAATGATATTGTCGCTCGTGCGTACGTACGGACTACCGTCTCCATGAACGCGATGAGATTCATTCTCCATCGTATCCATTCAAGTATAATTATCATTTGATGATTTAAAAATGATGTTTAAGGACTGGATATCATTCTGGATATGAATAAGATAAAACAACCATGGCTTATGTAACAAAACATATAAAAGAAAATGAGTAAGTTAACTCTCGAAACGACGATAATTCTAAGATATTATTAACAAATCAATGTTAAAAGATCATATATGATATCATATTTATATATATGATTCTTGTATAATTTAATAACAACTATTTCACCATTATACAGGAGGTTAACCTACCCCAACCAAGGAAAAGTACAAGGTAAGGGTTTATTTCACAATCTCTTCATTATCTGAGGTTGTTTATACGTAATAATCTACTGGGATATCTTTATCATCCACGTCCATGTTTCTTAAAAATGTATTTCAAAACATTTTTACTATTTACAAGAATATGGGTTAAAGTCATTTATACCCTTGTTTGACTTTTTATAAGAGGTTTATAAAGGAATCTTCCCGTCATTTTCAAAACAAGGTCCTTTTTAACCTTTTCGACAGAATTGAGGTAAGAATGTTTTTTTTAACTTATACGGCGGGTGCGGTTATTTTACGCCGTTATAAAATCTTCAAAGTTTTCATTACAAGATTATAAGAATATTTTCAAAGAAAATGTTTTATTTTATATGGATCTTAAATTATTTCAAAATAAAAGGAGATATTTCTTTAAAAAGAATTTTGATTTCATCTATGTCAATATCCTTTGATGGATTTTAAGATTATTTGAAGTTGATTTATTATGATACAAAACTTCTATATTGTATTGAAGGTTTTGTGATATGTTTGACTATGGATGTGCTATTTTTATACCATTCATAGTTTATGGTGAAATTATTGACATTTCGTATGCTAGTTTTAATACGAATGTTTATGTTATGTTTAAACCTTTTCATATGGGAATGCATTCGACTTAATAAGTGACGGGTGGAGCCCGCTATAGCTCCTCGATGCATCGGTAGGTCTCATGAGACAAACTAGTGTCTTGGCACAAGGCCTTGACAAAATCTTATTTTTAGTCTTGGCACGAGGCCTTGGCTATGTGGTTATAATAGTCTGGCATTATGCATTCCAACATTATGAAAGTGGTTATTTATTTTTTTGCATGTGATTATTCGACTAGTAGAATATCCATGTGAATATGTAAATGGCAGTATTTCATTTTATTTATGCCATACCATGTTGAAAGTTCATGTTTAAAAGGCTTTTGTTTTAGTTATACATTGCCTTAAATCTTTATTCTTATTTATGAAAGTTTCCGCTATATTGTTATCCTTACTGGGCATTTGAGCTCACCCCTTTTCTATGTTTTATTTTTCCCAGGAAGTGAAGATGTAAGTTATGAATGACCTGTAGGGATATTATGAGGGGATTATAGTGTGGATTGTGGAAACATTATGTTGTTGTAGTAGTTTTTCATTTTATGATGTAATGTAAAACTTATGAATATATCTAGTGTTTCCAAGGCTACTAAACCAATCGGTCTTTCGAGATTTGATCTTTCTTCTGATCATGCCAATGTTACGAAGTAATGCACCGACTCTGGGTAGCTGGGGTCGGGGAGTTACAGTTGGTATCAGAGGAAGTTTAGTACAAACCTTGGAAGCTAGATTTAGATAAACTCTGATTAGAGCACGTATATCTAAGATGAACTTTGAGGATTAGTATAGAATAACTTCCTAGAATTTTGGTATTGTATAGATTTTGTGAGTTTTCCGAGCAATACATCCCTGTCTGGATACGAGCAAGTAGAGGCGGCTCTGGCACAGATGTACCTATGGGTAAAACCTGAAAACACCGCTTTGAGCTAGACTCGAACGGGAACTGGTGCACGACAACGGGCCTTGCTGCACTCTTGGTTACGACACTCCCGGGGGATATGCTTAGGATAACTCTCATTTTCTTTACAAATCATTATGAAGGGTTTATGAGTATATACTTTCTCAAAGAAAACATTTTTATGATTATGGATTATATCCATAAATAGTTCAATTTATGTTAAGTGTTTTATAAGTATGGGATTATGTATTTTGATTCATAAACTGATCTAGTTTATGCCATTGTTTAGAAATGGCGCCTAGTGGAAGAAATGGAAACTGTATCAATGCACGTACCCCATGTAGGGATTGCCCTCCTGCTCAAGATAATTATAGTGGGGCTGGTGATGCAACTGGTGCTGATCAGCTAATCACCATACTAGGACAACTTACTCAGGTTATGAATAATAACCTTACCCGTATGGAGCACCCCGATCCGCAGCGTGGAGGATCAATGTTAGATCGATTCATAAGGAAACAACCACCAACGTTCAATGGGAATACAAATCCCTTAGTAGCTGAGCAATGGATATTTTCCCTAGAGAAAATATTTCAGGCTTTGGGGAGCAGTGAAAGGGAAAAAGTTATCATGGCAGTTTACCGCCTCACTGGAGATGCTGATCAATGGTGGTCATTGATTCAGAACATGAAGGAAGATGATGAAGTATCAAATATGGAATGGAGGGAGTTCAAAGATCAGTTTTTAGAAAAATACTTCCCTCGCGACCATCGAGCAGATATGGAAAGGCAATTTCTGAGTCTGAGACAAAAGGAGGATGAGAATGTCACAAAGTATGAGGCTAACTTTACAAGGTTAGCAAGGTACGCTGGTGATTATATTCGCAACCCAAGAAGTAAGATTGATCGTTTATTTGATGGGTTAAAACCATTTCTCCATCGAGCGTTAGTCTCACAATCCTTTTCATCGTACGAAGACATTGTCTCATGTGCTATCAAGACCGAAAAGGAATTATCTAAGTCTTATGACTTTAAAGAAAAGCAAGAGAAGAAGAGACCTGCTGATCAATCTGGAATGGAAATAAGGGGAAGAAGGGAAAGGTTGAATATCCATCTTGTGGTAAATGCGGGAAGAAACATCCTGGTACTTGCTTGAAGGGAATGGGAGTCTGTTACAAGTGTGGTGAAAAAGGCCACCAAACTCATGATTGCAAGGGGAAGAAGGAAGCTACCAACGTTCAGTGCTACAATTGCAGGGAGATGGGGCATTATGCAAATGCATGTCCTAAGCGTCGGGAGAACTTACCTCAGAAAAGGCCAAGGGATCAAGGCCAGGCTTATGATATCACTACTGCAGAGGTAGAAGCTCCGAAAGACGTGGTGGCAGGTAATTTAATGGTTTCCTCAAGTTTAGCAAATGCATTATTTGATTCTGGATCATCGCATTGTTTCATATCTTCCCAGTTTTCTAAGAAAATTAGATATTTCCAATTTGATTTAATAAGGGAGTTGTCAGTTAAAACTCCCAAGGGAAGTATCGTTGCAACAAAGTTTTGTGAATCAGTCCCCATTAGAGCACATAAATTTTCTTTATCTGCTGATCTCATCGTCATACCTATGATTGAGTTTCATATAATCCTCGGTATGGACTGGCTTTCGGACTATGATGCGGAGATTTATTGTAAGAAGAAAGAGGTTACGATTCTTGATGATAATGATAAGGAACACCTTATTTTTAGAGGAGAATCGTCACCACCTAATTCTTATTTAGATCCACCCTCAATAGCTCAACTAAATTCAATTATTGGGGAGGGATAGAATGAAATAACTGCGGGTGAGGAAAGGAATGTTCAAATAGAGGATGTACCTGTTGTGAAAGAATTTGTAGATGTATTTCCAGAAGATTTACCTGGACATCCTCCAGAACGAGAAGTTGATTTTTCTATTGATTTGATTCCTGGATCAAGGCCTATATCGAAGACCCCTTATAGAATGGCCACTGTAGATTTAGTCGAACTAAAGAAACAACTAGAGGAATTGAGTAATAAGGGATTTATTCGCCCTATTGTTTCTCCATGGGGAGCCCCTGTTCTTTTTGTTAAAAATAAAGATGGATCTATGAGGTTATGTATCGACTACAGGGAGATCAATGCTATAACGATAAAGAACAAGTATCCCCTACCTCGTATTGATGATTTATTTGACCAACTGCATGGAGCTCAATACTTTTCAATGATTGACCTTCGATCTGGATAACATCAGTTGTGTGTGAAGAAGGAAGACATTCCGAAAACAGCATTTCGAACCAGGTACGAGCATTACGAGTTTACTGTAATGCCGTTTGGATTGACTAATGCACCCTCTGTATTCATGGATCTGATGAATAGAGTTTTCAAGGAGTATCTCGATGAATTTGTGGTGGTATTTATTGATGATATCTTGGTATACTCCAAAACCTACGAAGATCATGAAAATCACTTGCGCATTATCAATAAGACTCTGAGGAGGCATGAATTATATGGGAAGTTTAGCAAGTGTGAATTCTGGCTTCAGCAGATTTCTTTTCCTGGCCATATTGTCTCCAAAGATGGAATCTCTGTTGATCCTTCTAAGACCATGGCAATCCAAGAATGGCCAGCACCTACGAGTATAACTGAGGTACGCAGTTTTATTGGTTTGGCAGGTTATTATCGACGTTTCGTCCAGAATTTTTCCCGATTGGCTAACCCATTAACGAAGCTCACACGTAAAGGTGTTAAATTTGTTTGGACAAAAGAGTGTGAAGAATGTTTCAAAGAACTGAAGAGAAGATTAGTCAATGCTCCTATATTGAATCTACCATCGGGGAATGATGGGTTCGTTATTTATAGTGATGCATCGAAGAAAGGACTTGGTTGTGTCCTTATGCAGAATGATAGAGTTATTGCCTATGCATCAAGACAGTTGAAAATTCATGAACAAAACTATCCTACTCATGATCTCGAGTTAGCAGCAGTGATCTTTGCTTTGAAGATATGGAGGCACTACCTCTATGGTGAAAAATGTGAGATTTATACTGATCACAAGAGTTTGAAGTATATTTTCTCACAAAAAGAACTCAACATGAGGCAAAGGAGATGGCTTGAATTACTCAAGGATTATGATTGTACGATACACTTCCACCTAGGGAAGGAAAACAAGGTGGAAGATGCTTTGAGTAGAAAACACCATGGAGTTTTGAACAATATGAGAATTGAAAGGGATCCAATTTTTATGGATCTAGTGAAGATGGACATGGGAATAACCAGGGAAGGTGAAACATCAATGCTTTTTCAAATGGTTGCCAAACCATCTTTACTAGAAAGGATTAAGAGTTCTTAGACCGATGATGAAGAATTCCAAAAGAAGATTAAAGCTGTGAATGATGGGAGATTGAGAGACTTTGTGTATGAAGATGGAATTTTGAAATTCGGGAAGAGACTTTGTGTTCCCAATATACCAGATCTAAAAACGGAATTGTTGGATGATGCTCATAGTTCCAATTTCTCTATACACCCTAGGAGCACCAAAATGTATAGAGATTTGAAAGAACATTTTTGGTGGGACAATATGAAGAGGGAGATTTCTGATTTTGTGTCAAGATGTATGGTTTGTCAACAAGTGAAAGCTGGAAGGCAACAGCCTGGAGGAGTCATGCAACCTATTCCTATACCGGAGTGGAAATGGGACAATATTACGATGGACTTTGTCATGGGGCTACCAAAGATTCCTAGAAGGAACGATGCAATATGGGTTATTGTTGATCGTCTTACCAAGTCAACACATTTTCTTGCTATAAGAGAAGATCTACCCCTGGAACATCTAGCAAGACAATACATTAATGAAGTTGTGAGACTTCATGGAGTACCCCTATCGATTGTTTCTGATCGTGATCCCCGTTTTACTTCAAGATTTTGGAAAAGTCTTCAGAAATCCCTGGATACTGAACTTCATTTGAGCACTGCTTACCACCCTCAGACAGATGGACAATCAGAACGGACTATTCAAACCTTAGAAGACATGTTGAGATCTTGCTCACTTGACTTTCAGGGTATGTGGGATCAATATTTACCTCTGGTAGAATTTTCCTATAACAATAGCTTCCATTCGAGTATTCAGATGGCACCATATGAAGCGTTATACGGAAAGAGATGTCGTAAACCAACCTGTTGGGATGACGTTGGTGAAAGAAAACTTGTAGGCCCAGAACTGGTGGAGGAAACGGTGGAAAAGGTGAAAGTAATCCAAAATCACATCAAAGCAGCTCAAAGTAGGCAGAAGAGCTATGCCGATAATCAAAGGAAGGATTTGGAATTTCAAGTCGGTGATCATGTTTTCCTGAAGGTATCTCCATGGAAGGGAGTCATACGTTTTGGAAAGAAAGGTAAATTGAGTCCCAGGTACATCAGACCTTTCGAAATTCTAGAACGAATTGGGGCTGTAGCTTACCGATTGGAAATGCCGCCAAGTCTCTCCAAAGTTCACGATGTGTTCCACGTATCTCTGTTGAGAAAATACATGCCTGACCCAACGCATGTACTCACCTATGAGGAATTAGAACTGGAACCCGATCTGTCTTATTGCGAAGAGCCCATCAAGATTCTTGATATGAGAGAACAAGTGCTGAGAAACCGGACGACGCGTCTGGTAAAGGTTTTGTGGAGAAATCATAAGATGGAAGAGGCAACGTGGGAACCCGAGGAACTTATGATGAAGAACCACCCAAGTATTTTTATGCAGTAATACCCTAGAAATTGCGAGGACGCAATTATTTGAAGGAGGGGAGAATGTAACATCCCAAGCTTCCACGGTACGTTTCCTTTCGAATAATGCGATAGCGTGTGTTGTACACAACCTCGAGTTCTAACACACACCACAACTAATTAAACTAGCCGTTGTGAATAGTAATACCTACTTTTTGAAAACATATATATTTTATATTTCAAAATAGACTTCATTTTTGGATTCGGAATATCCAATTTAGCCTAAGGTGAAATTTTGGTACTTTTCGGATAACTTTCATATTTTGATGAATAGTGAAAATTACTAAATTTTAATTAAAAACAACTTTTTTAATCAAAATAATTAATAGTGATAAATTGTGAATTTGAGTGGTTTTAAAGTATATTTAGAATATATTTTTACCATTTAATATAATGTTGGTCGTTGGACATAACTTTACAATTAAACCGAACATAAACAAGTGTCAATCTTTTGATAGTTATTACCTCTTAAAAACACGTTTTTTGTTTTGACAGCGGGAATTAATTTTAAATTAATTTCTGCCACTTCTGTGTTTTGAATTTAGTAAAATGGATTCCATATTTGGAATCAGGATGTCCAAATTGTGTAAATAGGTAACTTTTATTTTTAGACATTTTGAATAATTACTGTGGTAAATATTTTATTTACCATGGTTAAGGGTAAATCCGGTAAATAAGGGTTAAAAAATAATATTATAATAATACAAAATTAACCTAAAACATGTCCTACCCTTATTGGTGGACACATACCCGACCATGATCATCCTTGGGTCAATTTGGGGACCCCTTGGAGCCACTTGTATGTGGTAGGGACACTTTATATTAATAAAGTTAAAATAAAAATAAAAATGGCATAAGCTTACATGTTTTAGAAGAACAATTTTTACATAGGGTTATACATGTTGGATTTTCGATTATAAATATTCATTAGAAATCTAAAAAGATTTCCTACATAATGATATTTTATTTATAATTTTTAGACATTAAATAATGTAATTTATATATGACACAATGATGATGTGGTAATTACTATAATAGTGAAAAATTAAAATAATTGATATTATAAATACCCAAATAAATATAATATGAAACTTTTAATGAATAAAACTAATTTTATAGGATAATATGATATATTAGGATTGATTTAATTGACTTTGTTCGAAGTAATCAATCTGTTATGAGTTTCACAAAAATCAACTATTGAATAGTGTCAAAATTGACATAAAAGAGTTCTTAAACAAATATTATATTATTAATTGATATTAAATTCATAAAAATCTAAGGTTCGGCCAAGAGACTTATATCATGATAGGTTCATCATTAATGTACCACTTGGGGGTCTCTTGGATGTATATAGTAAGTTTATTAACCATATTATATAAAAATAGAAAGAGACATTGTAAAAGTGAAACTAATTAACTTAGAGTTAATACTTAAAGATAAGGTTAATATAAGTACCCAAACCTGTCTAAATTCTATTGGTTGAGTGGTTTTCGACCTATCCCCACCTTAACCTTTGAATAATCAACTTTGGAGCCTTTAGAAACCGAATATTAATTTAATATAAATTAATATTTCTAGCTTTTCCAAAGGTGCCCCTCACCCCTCTTATAAAAGGGCACTCCTCCTTCTCATTTCTTCACACCTTCAAAGCCTTTTGGTTCTGCCAAACTCTGCCAAAATACTCTCACAACATCCCTCACTACAACCTAGAGGCCTTAGTTTGATCAGAAAGCCAACCTAAGGAGCCCTTTTGATCAAATCAAAAGGAAGAACCCGAAGAAGAGGTAATGATTTCACCACCCTTCTCCAAGTTCATTTCTTCTTCCACTTCTTCTTCCTTTGTTCTTACCATTCTAAAATAATAACTCCAGTATCTCACATATACTGTGATGTTATTATAAATATGGTACAACCCTATTCAGTATTCTATCCACTCTTTGAATAACATGTCACCATACGTGCGTACGTACGACTTACCGTCTCCACGTCGTGGTGTAATTGTTATTCAATATAATATTATTTGGATGGGTATAATAATGATGTGTAACTCATGTAAATAATAAATATAACATGTTAATGATTCAGTATATATGATATACCATCCATTTATATATTATTTTAATATCAAAATAATGATATTGTCGCTCGTGCGTACGTACGGACTACCGTCTCCACGAACGCGATGAGATTCATTCTCCATCGTATCCATTCAAGTATAATTATCATTTGATGATTTAAGAATGATGTTTAAGGACTGGATATCATTCTGGATAAGAATAAGATACAACAACCATGGCTTATGTAACAAAACATATAAAAGAAAATGAGTAAGTTAACTCCCGAAACGACGATAATTCTAAGATATTATTAACAAATCAATGTTAAAAGATCATATATGATATCATATTTATATATATGATTATTGTATAATTTAATAACAACTATTTCACCATTATACAGGAGGTTAACCTACCCCAACCAAGGAAAAGTACAAGGTAAGGGTTTATTTCACAATCTCTTCATTATCTGAGGTTGTTTATACGTAATAATCTACTGGGATATCTTTATCATCCACGTCCATGTTTCTTAAAAATGTATTTCAAAACATTTTTACTATTTACAAGAATATGGGTTAAAGTCATTTATACCCTTGTTTGAATTTTTATAAGAGGTTTATAAAGGAATCTTTCCGTCATTTTCAAAACAAGGTCCTTTTTAACCTTTTCGACAGAATTGAGGTAAGAATGTTTTTTTTAACTTATACGGCGGGTGCGGTTATTTTACGCCGTTATAAAATCTTCAAAGTTTTCCTTACAAGCTTATAAGAATATTTTCAAAGAAAATGTATTATTTTATATGGATCTTAAATGATTTCAAAATAAAAGGAGATATTTCTTTAAAAAGAATTTTGATTTCATCTATGTCAACATCCTTTGATGGATTTTAAGATTATTTGAAGTTGATTTATTATGATACAAAACTTCTATATTGTATTGAAGGTTTTGTGATATGTTTGACTATGGATGTGCTATTTTTATACCATTCATAGTTTATGGTGAAATTATTGACATTTTGTATGCTATTTTTAATACGAATGTTTATGTTATGTTTAAACCTTTTCATATGGGAATGCATTCGACTTAATAAGTGACGGGTGGAGCCCGCTATAGCTCCTCGATGCATCGGTAGGTCTCATGAGACAAACTAGTGTCTTGGCACAAGGCCTTGACAAAATCTTATTTGTAGTCTTGGCACAAAGCCTTGGCTATGTGGTTATGATAGTCTAGCATTATGCATTCCAACATTATGAAAGTGGTTATTGATTTTTTTGCATGTGATTATTCGACTAGTAGAATATCCATGTGAATAAGTAAATGGCATTATTTCATTTTATTTATGCCATACCATGTTGAAAGTTCATGTTTAAAAGGCTTTTGTTTTAGTTATACATTTCCTTAAATCTTTATTCTTATTTATGAAAGTTTCCGCTATATTTTTATCCTTACTGGGCATTTGAGCTCACCCCTTTTCTATGTTTTATTTTTCCCAGGAAGTGAAGATGTAAGTTATGAATGGCCTGCAGGGATATTATGAGGGGATTATAGTGTGGACTGTGGAAACATTATGTTGTTGTAGTAGTTTTTCATTTTATGATGTAATGTAAAACTTATGAATATATCTAGTGTTTCCAAGGCTACTAAACCAATCGGTCTTTCGAGATTTGATCTTTCTTGTGATCATGCCAATGTTACGAAGTAATGCACGGACTCTGGGTAGCTGGGGTCGGGGCATTACATCTCAAGCCTTTGGCTCAACAAAACGCTACTCATTTTGTCTCTTCACATCCCTCTATTACTCCTAGAAGCCTCACTTTGGGCACAAGTCATTCCAAGGAAGCCTTTGAGCTCAAATCAAAAAGAGTTATCCGATTTGAAGGTAATGTCTTCTCTTATGTTCTTTTGTTTTATTTTGCTTCTCCAACCCACTAAACTCTTATTTATACAATTATTTTCTAAAATAACAGTATATTAAAGATAATAGGATTATGTTACTAGGAGTATTCGATCTACACTCATACACACCTCCATCTAATGGTAAAAAAACATACTGTTTCTCTAGGTGTCGAATTACTACCTCACGAAACGATGATTGTTCAATCTTCTTTCAACACCTCTCATGGTGGCCATTAAGATGTCATTTTATTTATATATGATATATAAATTATGTTTATGTATTTTTTATGGTTCTTTATTCTTAATTTATTCCATACCATTATGGTTTTCATAATGGGTAAACGCGATAATTTCATTTTAGGAAGTGCGGACTACCGCCCCCTCAAAGTGATTTGAATCGTTAATACCATATATGGGATGTATAAAGGATTGATTTAATGATGTTATATATTATATTATACTTTAATTATAATTTCAATATGTATCATTATTTTTTTTCATTCCATTAATATATGAAATAAAATGAAAGTAGCGTTCTTGCGTACGTACGGTTTACCGTCTCCATAAACCATAAATTTCATTTCTTATCTCTAAATGTTCTGTACTATTATAAGTACATATATATAATGGATATATATGTCATATATTACTTCTAAATTATGTATATAATTCTTGAATTATAATATATATATATCTCTCATTTAGTTTTAATTCTATTAATATGAAAAAGAAATGAAAGTAGTGTTCATGCGTACGTACGGCCTACCGTCTCCATGAACGGTGCATTTCATTGTTTATATCCAAATGTTATGGAATAGTATAAAATTAATATATACAAGTTATATATGATATTTAAATCATTAATACAATTATTTTGATTATGTTCCTATAACTAAATGGAAAATTCTTCTCCAACAAGTTCAATTTTAACTCATGTACCGAACATCGACAAAAACATCTGGTATGAACACAAATTTTTAACCAATTATTATAACATTTTAATATGTGATATGAACTGAATAATAATATTTAAAGGTGGTCCTTAAGAAATTATATATTTACCAAAGTATATTATTCAAGAATATAAAGAAACGAACAAGACAAGTCAGACTTGAGGTAAGGGATCCTACCTCTCTCTTTCTTTTTAAGTACTCTCTTTTATGTCATTTCTTTTAAGATCATCATTATTATGTTTGGGGATGTTATTTTATATTCCTCATACTGAAATTTTTATGTTCATATTATGAGAGTCCCTATTTTATCTCATAAATCCATTTTTGGATGTTTTATGTGGCATCGTTACGGCGCCGAGTTTTCGTAAGGGATTTTTCATCTCACTTTTATTCCCATGACATTCTTGCTACATTTTCCACCATTTCCTTTCATATAGTGTATATACTTACCATTATTGTATTCATTATGTAATATACTTCAATTTATGGGTATTGATATCTTCATTTTATGATCCTTCTTTCATGTTGTTTATGTTTTGTAAGTTACCATGTCGGTAAGGGAACCTTTCACCATCCTCTTTTTAAAAGACTTCTTTTTGTTAGGTCTATTAATTTAAATATTCTTATGTTGGGATATATTATTATATATCCTTATTGATGAATATGATATGTCCAAGTGATTAGATACCTTTTTTATCTCCCATCGGCTCATTTTCTAAATTTTAAAATGACGTTGTTAGGCTGTCAAATTTCTGTAAGGGAAATTCTTAACCTGTAGAGACCCAAAGCATGAAGTACATGGACATTACATTACTTTTTTGTAATACTTCATACATAAGAAAGCAGGAAAACAAGTACCTTAATAGTTTAGTGTCTTTGGAAACTCAGAATAATAATCTTTTAATCGTGGTGAACAATATTCAACATCTCCCATAATGATCATCCCATTTTTCTTTTCTTACCTAAAACCTTTCTTTATATCCTGGGGAAAATAAAACATATAAAGGGTGAGATCAAATTCTCATTAAGGGTAAGAATGGATAAAATAAAATAATCATATACATTTGAACTTATAAACATGAACATAATGTTTAAACATTAAAATATTGAGAAATGACATAAAACATGGTAGTACATAAGGCATAGGTCATAAAGAAACAATAATCATGATAAAATAGAGAGGTAATAAAACATGTAATTGTGGAAAGACATTAATAACATGATATTATTTACATAGTAGACAAGGAATTGTTTCCAAGACCATCTTAGTGGACAGAGTCGCTTACTGAACTAGGTTTACTTGCCATTCCGGCCCTGTATTACTGAACAAGATTTACTTTCTGTTCCAGCCATGCCTATATCAGGAGATATAAATCGTTACCCAATGCACTAGAGGGATATATAGGTCCCACCAATCTCATATTGAAATCATTCTTATGGGTTCCACAAAACAATCATAACTCATTCATTATAACCCAAAGAATAAATTAGATTTCATAAACGTCATTCCATCATAACATAATCCATATAAAACAAATGGATATCATTTCATCATAAGAAAAGTGAAACCATATAAATCATAGAGACATTATACTTGAAACATACACATATGAAATAATTTCATCATAGATGGAAAATGGTTTTGATAAAGCACTTGAAATGAATTCTTGAGGAAAATATCCTTTCTTCTTGAAAATCAATTTTTTTCACAAAATACCATGAAATTTTAAAATAAAGAGATTTTGTGGAAAATATTAATTAAATCTATTGGAAGATGATTCATGATAATAAGGCTTTATAAAACCATAAAAATATTTCATGCCATATAATTTAAAAAAACATTCTTCTCGTACATTTGCCGAAAAAGTCAAAAAAGTACCTCGTTACGTAAAAAAAAGAAATATTCCTTACATACCATGTAGTAAAAGTCAAAAATGGGGAAAAGGACTTTAAAAATACATGAAAAAATTTCTAGAAAACATGGACATGGATGATTGCAATAACCCCAGTAAATACTTACCAATAAACAATCTTGGATAAAAACGAGATTAGAAAAGATATCCCTTACATTAGGTCTGCTATGCTTCGTACGTATCCGAACCTCTTGTATAATGAATTAAATAATGTCATTGACTTATTAAAGAATCATATTCATTGTTATGATATCATATACGGTTCACTTATGACTTTATATTAAACGTTATTTTGTAAATCCCACGTTAAAACAACGTTTTGGGTAAAATCATCTTATTTATTGTACGTGTTTGGACTTGTTGTTCTTGATGTTAGTATTACATATATCATGATTTAATTATTTCCAGAATGTAAATAATAATTTATATATCATATATGTTCATTTTATATCCATCATATACATGTATTTATAATAGTACATAACATATGGAGGTAAGAAATAAGATGCACCGTCCATGGAGACGGTAAGCCGTACGTACGCATTAACACTAATTTCATTTCTATTTATTATTTTAATGGAATAGTTATATTATAAGTCAAGTATAATATCATATATAATATCATTAACACCTTCCTTTATACATCCCACATAAGGCATTAACAAATCACATCACATTGAGGGGGAGGTAGTCAGCACTTCCTCAAATGAGATTATCATATTTACCAACTATGGAAACCATAAAGGCTTGATATAATTGGAAAGTAACGAAGAATAAGGAAATCATAAACATAATATATATCATATATTAATAAAGTTCCATCATAATGGACACCATGAGAGGCGGTCGGAGAAAATAGAACAATCATCGTTTCATGAGGCCTTAGTTTGCCATCAAAGAAACATTATGTTCATCATCCATTAGATGGAGGTGTGTGTACGTGTAGTTCTAATAATTCTCATAACAACATCCTAGTATATTTAGGATACTTTTTTTGTTATAAAAGAATGGATTAAAAGAGTTTTGGGGTTGGATAAGTAGAATAAAAGATAACAACTTAAGAGAAACTATTACCTTTAATTTTGGTAACTTCCTTTGGTTTGAACCCAATTGACTTTTTGAAGTGCCTTCTGCCAAATGTAAGGCTCTAGGGGGGGGTATAGGGATGCATGGAGCTTATTTGGGCAGATTTTGGACGTGGCAAAATGCTTGATAAGTGTGAGTAATTGCATAGAAGTGGTCTCCTTTTATAAGGGAGAGGGGTGGCATTTTAGGAAAGTGTTAAAATACTATTTTATTATAAACTTATCTTCCTGTTCAAGAGGTCAAAAACACATTAATGTTAAAGATAAGATGACTCATATTCGAAATAAAATCATCTAATAGGAATTGGATAGGTTTTGGATAATATTTTAATCATTATAATATTATTTATTTAAATCATTTATTAATGACATAAATAATGCATCATTATTGTCTCATTAATTATTTAATTTATATGATGTCTAAAAATTATAAAAAAACTACCAACATGTAGGAAATATTCTTATCTTTCTAATGAATATTTATAGTCGAAAAGATTATTTATATATCCCTGTATAAAAATTAATTACTAAAGGATTTTTTGTTAATGCCAATTTTGTCTTTACATTTAATTAATTAATCTAATGTTTCATTGTCTTTCATAAGTGGCTCCATGGGGTCCCAAAATCGACCCAAGGATGCTAATGGTCGGACATTACTCATCCAATAAGGTTTGGACATGTGTTAAAGTAATTTTGAATTATTATAATATTCTTTTAACCTTGAATTGCCCTATTTACTTTTAACCGTGGTAATAAAAGTAAAAAGTTACTATTCGCCAAAAAATAATTATCTAATA
The DNA here is from genome assembly GCA_963277665.1 of Viscum album. Classification (NCBI taxonomy): domain Eukaryota; kingdom Viridiplantae; phylum Streptophyta; class Magnoliopsida; order Santalales; family Viscaceae; genus Viscum; species Viscum album. The sequence continues at coordinate 1,471,911,759 of OY728161.1, forward strand.
AAACCAAATTTTACTCCTTTATATTAAGTGTTTCGCTCGGATTTTTTAAATTCAACTCACATAAGCGATAAATTTTGGTTTTATGAACAATTGCAAAAGCTCATAGGAGGTGGGTAAAAGACAGTGAAAAGTTCAATACAATTTCTATAAAACTAAAATTATTATAAAATGAATCCAATGAATTTCATTGAACATATATAAGTATAATTTATCATTTTTTACCTAAAGTAAATTTAAATCAAATAAATGGTTATTTAAATAAAAAGTCAGTTTTAACTAAAAAACTCAGCGTTTTCACTATTCATAAAAAATTGATGTTTTTCAGAATAATACCAAAAATTCATCCTAAGCTATATTTGATATTCCAAATTGAAAAATGATGTCTATTTTTGAAAATTCAAAATATAGAAGTGGAATTAATTAATTTTAAATGTAATTCCCGTTATCAAAACAAATAGCGTGTTTTTACGAAACAATAACTATCAAAAGATCATCACTTGTTTATGACCAATTTCAAAGTGAAATAAATTCCAATGACCAATATTGGATTAAATGGTAAAAATATATTCTAATTACACTTTAAAATAAATTAAAAATATAATCTATCCATATAAATTATTACGATGAAAAAAAGTTGTTTTTAATTAAAATATACCGTGTTTTTACTATTCATCAAAATATGAAAGTTATCATAATAATATGAAAAATGTATCCAAATTAAATTTTTATATCCTAATTCCAAGTAATAATTTTAGTTTTTCAAATTGAACTTATAAACATGTCAAAAACTATATTTAAAGTGGGTGCACCATCAAAAGGAGGCAAAATAGCATTTTTTGAAAAATAATTATTTCACCCAAAAAAATTATTTTGTTCTTATAACATGTTCTAGAAAATATTTAAGATGAATAGTATTGTTATAAAATTCAAAATATAGTTAATACAATTCATAATGGCTAGTACATAATAATATTATAACAATATATCGTTGTTTAGTGAAACCTGATATTGCGTACAACGCACGCTATTGAGGAAGGTCGTGATTGCGTGTAATGCAATCCAAGTCAGGGTTGCGTGTTGTGAAAGACTTATTCATTGTTTCGTATAACAGAATCCAACCATATTTCATTTATACATTGAATATATATATATAGACACTCAATTTTGGGTATAATGACAACTATCAAAATTGTGTGTAACATGATCCAAGAATAGTGTTGCGTATACTTCAAGATAATACGGTGTTGCGTATAGCGCATGGTAATCTTGGTGTAGCGTAAAATACAAGACATCAAGGAAATTAAAAACAATAATTCTCATAAAATCTCAGGTTATTACGTTCTACCCCCCTTAAAATGAATTTCTCCCACGAAATTCATTAGGGTTATAAATGGTTTGTTACTTGAGAATTTCTTTCATAGAAACCCACATCATAAAAAGGAATGCTAAAACATAATTTTAAAAAGTGAAGTATGAAACACAATGGTTACCCAAATTAACTCATCACTAGGATTCCATGTAGGAGATCATAGGTGAAAATATGTATATGGAGGAGAAATCTAACCATCATGTTCTGATGGAGAGTGGTAGAGAACATGGCTATGAAAAATCCATCAATCACAAAGCCATAAATTTGTGATGATCTAAGGTGCCATCTAATTCATCAGATATGAGGGCACTAGGACAACATTTTTGGGTTTCCATGATCATTTTATTAAATTTTATGATTTTAAAGAAATACATACATGATTTTGGTACCATCTCACTTTTGTTTGTGCCTTGAACAATTTCCACTTCATATCATAAAGAAATGAAGTTGAATTTGTTATTTTTGAAGTGTTAGCAGATCATGTTATAGAATGATGGGTCATTCGATCTGTTTCAAACAAAAGGTTTGAAAAAATTATCAACCATACATAAGTCCATCTATGGTGAGTTTAACCGTATACGATTCCAAAAAATAACTTATACTTCATCTATCATACCGCTTAAAAAAATAAAACCAGTTCCTACTAACCAGCGACATCTTGTAGGCCAGTGGTAGGCGATAAAGGCCTGTCGCACTTCGGTTGTGGGTTCGATTCCCACTGCTTTGTCCGACGCTATTGGTTGTCACCCGTCCTGCATGATTTCTTTTTTCTAAAAATACACTATTTTAACATTACAGAAATAATTTTGAAAAAAAGTACTAGCCTTAAACAATACTATCTGATGTCCGACATAACCCTTTCCAATATTTAGACTTATCCAAAATACATATGTCTAATCTCATAGTATACAGAAAATGATTACTGGAAAGGTCACATAAAAAGATCGTGAATAACATCATTTATCATACGATATATCTTGTTGGTCACATTCCAAACATGTGAATTCCTTAATCATATATTCTATTACAACATGATTTACCATAGAACCATAGTTGAAAACATGAATGATGTAAAAATTTAACTCTTTCCACATTCCAAAATCCCCAAAATTTTATATACTCAAACCATGATATCAATTTGTCCTTATATTAGTCATGAGCTCAATGATACAATCAAACATCTCATTATCTCCTTATCCCTTCATTATGCACACATCATCTTTTTTCCAAAAATATCTGAATAACCTATCATGGTTACCAGTACCATTCATCATATACCTTGAAAACTTAAGGAAAGACAACAGTGTAATAGTCCTTAGATGTATCTTTATTCCATTGTACCAAGACATTACTTATACAACATTACTCCTGATAAACATGAAATCATTCCACTACCTTCTTAAACAATTGACCGAGCCTCAACAATTCTTTCATCTAACATATCACTTGTAGTCTCTTCATCATCATGAACATAAATACTACCCATATGACCATGTTGATTCACTTTATGTGATTTCCCCTTAGGGCATTGGTTTGAATAATGCTCGTACATTCCACATTTAAAACACTTAACCATTGTTGATGTCTTAGAAATACCATTATCCTTGTCCATGGTGTTAACTGAACCTTTTCCATTAAAATTACTAGCTTTGTGTCCTTATTTTCCAAACCCAAAGAATCATCCAGTTCCTTTGAAACATTCTCCTTGATGCCTCTTCCCACATGACTTACATGAGGGAAATTGAACTTTCTTTCCTCTTTGACCATCATGAATCTCCATCTTCCTCTTATTAGTTGAGTCAGGAAACTTACCAATGCTGAGATTACTGATAATATTATGAGATTTCTGATTAGGAATAATAACGATGTTTGATTTTCCAAATCCCATTTCATTTTCTTGATCATGAAGAATATCATTCCCTTGTCCATAAAATTCTCCATTATTGTGAATCTTTCTATTTCCATCCATTTTCTAAAACCCAAAAAGAATAGATTGAGAGGAAAAAATAATTATAGGTGAAACAACTTTATAATGTGGGAGTAACTTCAATATCTAACATCTTATGTTTAATGCTAAGATCGATACCATAATTCTAGGACTATAACCTATACTAATACTTAACCTTAGGGACATCCCCAGACATAGCTTAGAAATATCTCTAGGGATTTCACTAATGTTTTCGCATCCTAGTTTCGAAAGGTTAACTAATCATTTTCTCTGATACCAAATGTAGAGACCCAAAGCATGACGTACATGAAAATTACATTACTTTTGCGGAATACATAATACATAACAAAAACAGACACACAAGGATCGTAATAGTTTAGTGTCTTTGGAAACCTGGAAAAACAATCTTCTAATCATGGTGAATGATCTTCAACATCTCCCATTAAGATATTCCCCATTTCTTTTCTTACCTAAATCCTTTCTTTATATCCTGGGGATATGAAATCATATAAAGGGTTATCTCAAATGCTCAGTAAGGGTAAGCATAGATAATATAAAAGAAATCATATACATTTGAACTTAAATAACATGAACATAATGTTTAAACATCAAAATCTTGAGCAATGACATAAAACATGGAAGTACATAAAGCATAGATCATAAAGAAACATTAATCATGATAAAATATCATGGAAGTAAAACATGTAATTGTGGAAAAACAGTAAATAGTTGATATGATTTCCATAGTGTCCAATTCATTGCTTCTAAGACCATCATAGTGGAAAAATTCCCTTACTTAACCGGGTTTACTTGTCGATCCGGCCCTGTATTACTGAACCAGATTTACTTATCGTTACATCCATGTCTATATCATGAGATATAAGTCATTACCCAATGCATTGGAGGGAGATATAGGTCACACCCATCTCATATTGAAATCATTCTTACATGTTCCACAAAACAATCATAAATCATTCATCATAACCCAAAGAATAAATTGAATTTCAAAAACATCATTCCATCATAACATAATCCATATAAAACAATTGGATACCATTTCATCATAAGAAAAGTGATACCATTTAAATCATAGAGACATTATACTTGAAACATTCACATATGAAATAACTTCATCTTAGATGGAAAATGGTTTTGATAAAGCACTTGAAATGAAATCTTGAGGAAAATATCCATTCTTCGTGAAAATCATTTTTTTCAAAAAATGCCAAGAAATTTTAAAAGAATGATATTTTGCTGAAAATAGTCATGAAATATTTTAGAGGAAGATTCATGAAAATAAGGCTGTACAATACCGTAAAAATCCTTTCATGCCATATAAGTTATAAAAACATTCTTCTCGTACTTTTGCCGGAAAAGTAAAAAAAGTACCTCGTAAGGTAAATAAAATAAATATTCCTTACAAACCATGTAGTAAAATTCAAAAATGTATAAAAAGGACATTAAAAATAAATGAAAACATTTCTAGAAAACATGGACATGGATTATTACAATAACCCAAGTAAATACTTACGAATAAACAATCTCGAATAAAAATGAAATTGGAAAAGATATCCTTTACCTTAGGTCAGATATGCTTCGTACGTATCTGAACCTCCTATATAATGATTTAAATAATTTCATTGACTTATTAAAGAATCATATTCATTGTTATGATATCATATATGGTTCACTTATGACTTTAAATTACCTGTTCATTTGTAAATCCCATGTTAAAAAAAAGTTTTGGGTTAAATCATCTTATTTATCGTACGTGTTTGGAATTGTTGTTATTGATGTTAGTATTACTTATATAATTATTTCATTTCATTAAAGATGTACATAATGATTTATATATCATATATATTCACTATATATCCAGAATATATATGTATTTATAATAGTACATAACATATGGAGGTAAGAAATAAAATGCACCGTTCATGGAGACGGTAAGTCGTACGTACGCATGAACGATAATTTCATTTATTTTTATTATTTTAATGGAATATGTATATTATAATTCCAGTATAATATCATATATAATATAATTAACCTCATCCATTATACATCCCACATAAGGCATAAACGAATCACATCACTTTGAGGGGGCGGTAGTCCGCACTTCCTCAAATGAGATTATCGTATTTACCAACTATGGAAACCATAAAGGCTTGATATAAATGGTAAGTAAAGAAGAATAAGGATATCATAAACATAATTTATATCATATATGAATATATTTCCATCATATTGGACACCATGATAGGATGTAAGAGAAAATCGAACAGTCATCGTTTCGTGAGGCATTAGTTTTCCATCACATAAACATTATGTTCATCATCCATTAGATGGATGTGTGTGTAAGTTTAGTTCGAATCCTTCTCATAACAACATCATAGTATATTTAGGATACAGTTTTTGTTACAAAAGAAAGGATTAAAAGAGTTTAGGGGTTTGATAAGTAGAATAAAAGAAAACAACTTAAGAGAAACTATTACCTTTAATTTGGGTAACTTCCTTTGGTTTGAACCAAAAGGACTTCTTGAAGTGCCTTCTACCTAATGTAAGGCTCTTAGGGGGAGTATAGGGATGTAGGGAGCTTATTTGGGAAGAGTTTGGACGAGACAAAAGGCTTGATAGGTGTGATGAATTTCATAGAAGTGGTCTCCTTTTATAAGGGAGAAGAGGGGCTCTTTAGGAAAGTGTGAAAACATTATTTTATTATAAACTTATATTCAGTTTCAAGAGGCCAAAAATACATTAATGTCGAGTATAAGATGACACATATTAGAAATAAAATCATCTAATAGGAATTTTTCAGGTTTTGGATAATATTTTAAACATTATAATCTTATTTATTTAAATCATTTCTTAATGAGGTAAATAATGCATCATTATTGTGTCATAAAATATTCAATTTATTTGATGTATAAAAATTATAAAAAAATAAAAACATGTAGGAAATATTTTCAGCCTTGTAATGAATATTTATATTAGAAAATATAATATATATATCCCTTAGAAAAAATAATTAATATAAATTTTTTGTTAATGCCAATTTTGTCTTTACATTAAATTAATTAGTCTAATGTGTCATTTTCTCTCATAAGTTGCTCCATGGGGTCCCAAAATCGACCCAGGGATTCCCATGGTCGTCCATTACTCATCCAATAAGGTTTGGACAAGTTTTAAAGTAAATTTGAATTATTATAATATTCTTTTAACCTTGAATTACCCTATTTACTTTTAACCGTGGTAAATAAAAGTAAAAAGTTACTATTCACCAAAAATTATTTTTATCTAATTGAACCACATTTTAAAACATGATATTAACCGTGTCTCTCAGATTTTAGAAATTCAACTCATAGAATATGTAAAATTATATTTTTTGAACAATTTCAAAAGCTCTTAGGAGGTGGGTAAAAGACGGTGAAAAGCTCTATATAATTTTTATAAATCTAAAATTATTATAAAATGATTCCAATGAATTTCAGTGAACATATATAATTATTATGTATCTATTTTGACCTAAAATAAATTTAAATCAAATAAATGGTTATTTAAATAAAAATTTGATTTTAACCAAAAAACTCAGTGGTTTCATTATTCATCAAAAATTGAAGATTTTCAGAAAAATACAAAAAATTCCGCCTAAGCTGTATTTGATATTCGGAATTCTAAAATGATGTCTATTTTTACAAATTCAAAACATAGAAGTAGAATTAATTAATTTTAAAATAATTCCCATTATCAAAACAAATATCATGTTTTTAAGAAACAATAACTATCAAAAGATCATCACTTGTTTATGTCCAATTTCAAAGTGAAATTAATTCCAATGAACAAAATTGGATAAAATTGTAAAAATATATTCTAATTACACTTTAAAACCAATTAAAAATATAATCTATTCATATTAATTATTGCGATGAAAAATGTTCTTTTTAATTAAAATATAGCGTGTTTTTACTATTCATAAAAATATGAAAGTTATGAGAATAATATGATAAATTTATCCAAATTAAATTTTTATATCCCGATTCCAAGGAATAATTTTATTTTGTCAAATTTAACTTATAAAAATGTAAAACTAGATTTAATGTGCGAGAGAAATCAAAAGGCGACAGAACTGAATTTTATGAAAAATATTTATTTTACCCAAAAAAATTATTTTGTTCTCATACCATGTTCTAGAAAATATGTAAGATGAATAATAATTTTATAAAATTCAAAATTTAGTTAATACTATTCATAACTTCTAGTCCATAATAATATTATAACAATATATCATTGTTTAGTGAAACCTGATATTTTGTACAACACACTCTATCGAAGAAGGCCAGGATTGCCTGTAATGCAGGCCATGTCAGGGTTGTGTGTTGTACAAGATCCTTTAGTTGTTTTGTATAACAGAATCCAACCATATTTCATTTATACATTGAATATAAATATATATACACTCAATGTTGCGTAGAATAACTAATATCAAAATTTTGTGTAAGATGGTCCAAGAATAGTGTTGTTTATATTTCAAGATAATACGGTGTTGTGTATAGAGGAAGGTAATCTTGGTTTAGCGTACAACATAAGACATCAATGACATTATAAACAATAATTCTCATAAAATCTCAAGTTGTCACATAACCCAATTTCAATTCATTGGGTTAAACATCTACTTCTTGATTTTATTATGACAAGATTATGTATTGAATCACTATGTTGTAATTTCCACAAACCTTTTTGTGGATATACTATTTCTACACATTATCATCTCATTGATAAATTCATAAATCATTTATACAAACTTGTATTGTAAATCATTACTCAATCTCATTTCATTGAGTTAAAATTCTATGTCATTGGTTTTGTTTTTCCAAGAGTATGTGTGAATGACCTCTGATTTTTTTTACACTTGATATCTACTTATATTGGGTGTATTTATAATTTTCAAACATTATTATCTCATTGATTTATCCTTGCACTAATGACATGATATTTGAATGGGATTACATCTCAATTTATCTTCCTTGAGACACATCTTGATGATATGCACTTTTATTTTTTTTATAGTGTATATACAGCTCCTTTGAAATTCCATATCCATATTATGTCTATACTCAAATCATTTAAAAGTTTTAAAAATGGTCTACTTTCATGTGGATTATAATTTAAATGTTCAAAATGGAAAAGGACTCATTTATTAAAACATTGTTTTAAATGGTTTTAAATAATTATTCTTTTAAACATTTATCATCCATGTCCATGTTTCAAAAATTGTTTTAAGGATTTATTTCTATGTACATGATTAAATTAAAACCATTTCAAAATAATTCGAAGTGTTATGGGAACTTTGATTCTAAAATCTCTTTTAAATGTATTATTTTAATATTTTCAAAGTATAAAGGGATATTTCTCTCATAGAGTTTTAATGATTTTAGTAGAGTTGTTTATGTTAATATCATGATTTGATCTATTTGTGATGAAATGTGGAAATGTTTTCTTTGAATTATATTTGTTTTATGTATTATGATTTTCTATTGGTACTTGGACATTTGACGGGTGGTTACGTGATATACCATATGACAGGTGGTGCCGTGAATACCAGGACGGGTGGTTACATTATAACCTTCAATGAATTGGGTATGGAAGTCAGCCATATGGCTATTCCATTTACTGATATGTGAGGAAGTCGACCGTATAGTTACACCATTTAATTATGTTTATGTTCCAAGATACTTTTATATGTTATGTGTTCTTTATATGGGTTTTATGGTAATATTTTGGTCTAAAATGTGTATGTAATGATCTCTTATTCCATGAATAGTTTTTACTACTTCATAAAGGTGGAAAGTATTACTTTGATAATGTATTCGTGGTTTATTTTTTGTTTTGAAAAACTAACAGTTTTCCTTCTTTGTGTATCCTTTACTGGGATTTTGATGCTCATACCAAGTTTTTGTAATGTTTTCAACAGTGCTTACAGATGAATGGGGTGAAGTATGGGATCAAGGAAAGACATGCTATCTAAAACATGGAACTAGACATTTTTTTTAATATTTTTATTTTATGGAAACTAAGTAGAAGTATAGACTTTGTAATCTTTTAAGATGTAATAGTTATGTCCTAATTCACTAAAATTATAAACCTGAAAAGATCCTATATGTGAATTATTGATTTAATTCATAATTATGTAATGTTTTAAGGCTGGGTCCTTAAATATGGTATCAAAGGTCGGTATATATCACTTTAGAGGTTAGGGTATTCTGTATGCATAAGTGACATTACCATAATGGTTACGATTTTAGAAAGTGCCGTAGTTTAAGATAATGTGAATGAGTAAGTATATCATAGTGTTTATCTTCCTCATTAGTACAAGATAATTTTGTTGATATACTCACACTGACATTTTTGGTTTTAGTAAATGTATGGATCTAGCAGGCGCCAAAGTGACAATGGTTTTGAAGGAAATTGTGGTGGTTCTCTCATTAAGAGACTTTATGAAATGGGTATTCAACGAGGAATATCATGGTTATTCTAAACCAACTATCAAGGAGTCATGATTAACCACTTGAACCTTGGTGAGTTCTCTGATGCATCATGTACGAGAGAACCAACTCGATATGGATGTTCAGGTAATAATTATAATGGTAACCATTAGGGTTTATATGATCCTTACTTTTGAGGTAATTATGGTTTACTATATGATAGAAGAGGAAAGGAATGAGGTTAAATTGAGGTTAAATTATGTTATGGTTATTTTTGAAGATTTTAAATCTTTTTGGGGAATGATTTAAGAATTATGTAGTTTTGGAAAATGAACACACGTAGACCGTGTGACAACCCGTCGCATCGGATAAATCTGTGGGAATCGAACCCACAACCAATGTGCGACTGGTATTTATCACCTACCACTGGACTACATGAAGTCCCTGGTTAATATGACAAATTCTTTGTTGTAATATTATTTTATGAATCAAAAATAAGTTAATTTTTGGTTATTTAGGAAAATATTGACATATCATGGAGGATATATGAATAGGTTAATTACTTTTCAATATGAGACTTTAAGAGCAACTGATGTTATTTGTAGATAAATGTTAATATATACCATGGAAGACTATATAATTAAATCCTTAAAATATTTGGGTTTCAATATTAGTTTGGTTTACTTTGAATATTTTCATGGACAAATTCATTATCGAATGGTCTTCGTTGAACTTTGGGTTTTTTTGGACAAATTTTGGATATTACGAATAGATTTTATTTTTATAAAGGATTATCCTTTTGTAGATTATCTGATCTCATACTAACAATTTTGGTTTTGTTTTTTGTCTAAACACATGGGAAATATATAGTTATCTTTTTTGGATTAGGTTATTCTCTAGATATTGATTATAACACTCTAAATGTGAACAAGTCATCCTAAATACTCATCTTTTGAAGAAAATATGAGTTTGTGTAAGAAATGAAGTAAGAGATGAAAGTCTACATGACAAGTAAGTATGTTTCCTTAGGATTTAGTTAAGCTCATAAATAAATTCATCAATTAAAAGTTACTTAAAACAAAAAAAATTTCCGTTAAATTTTCCTACTGGGGAATAAAATATCATTTAACCCATCACATGTTTATGAATTTGTTATGGTTAACTTTCTCCTAATCATGTTTTCTATCATTATCCATAATAACATGACCCTTTGTTTTCTATTAGATTTCCATGTTTTCCAACATGGAATCCTAGTATGGGTTATCTCTGGTGACCTTTTTACTTCCATTTCTTTCTGTTAAAGTGATAATTTAATTTACACCTTTTCTGGGGGGGGGCTTTCAATGAAGTTTCCATTCCCAATTTTAAAATTGCGAGGACGCAATTTCCAAAAGGGGGGAAGAATGTAACATCCCAGGTAAATAAATAATATTAATTTCTCATATTTATTAATTTTTGTGAATAAAATATTAATATTACTTTAAAGGGAATGTTATGTTCAATAGCGTACCCAATACAAAACGAGGAGTTTCTTTGAAATCTTACGTTGCACACAAATAATATAATAATATTATTCTAAATGGTAGTTAATGCCAATCCAGTGTAATGGAAGGAATGAAAAGATATAACTACCAAATTATTATATATTTTTGTCAAATATTTTAACATTTTTACAATAAATTTTAGAGGATTAAAATGCGAATGAATCCAATTTTAAGCATAAATATTCTAATATTTTTTAAAAGGTCGATAACCCCCTTTTGATTGAGAACCATTTTTAAATCCACATTTTGAAAATTTTAAATGTTTTATTGGACCAAATAAGATCCTTCTTTATAATCGGGACATCAAAATTTACATTTTGTTTGTTTTTGTTATTTTTTCGATAAAGTTCATTTTAAATGAATAAGTGAAAAATGCTGTATTTTAAATCGAAACCTATTTTCAATATAATTTATTTATATGATTAGATCATCTTTTGAATTGGTTTTAAAGTTATATTAGAATATATTTTTACCATTTAATCTAGTGCTGGTCATTGGAATTAATTTCACATTGAAATAGGACTTAAACTATTGTCAATCTTCTGATATATTTTGTTTCTTAAAAACATGCTATTTGTTTTGACAACAGGAATTAATTGTTAAATTGATTAATGCAACTTATATGTTTTGAATTTTCTAAAATAGAAATCATTTTTGAATTCAGAATATCAAATATTGGTTATGGGGAATTTTTGGTATTTTTCTGGAAAACATCAATTTTTGATGAATAGTGAAACCACTAAGTGGTGGTTAAAAAACTAATTTTTCGTTTAAATTATATTTTACCACCACTGTGATTTGAATTTCAAAAATCAGACATAAATGGCTATCATTAGGATGAAAAATTTGGTTCAATGGGATGAAAATATTTTTTGGTGAATAGTAATTTTTATGTTTTATTAATCGCAATTAAAGGTATTTAGTGTAATTTAAGGTAAAGATAATGTTATAATAATATGAAATGACCTTGACACATTTCCTACCCTTATATGATGAGTCATGGCCGAAGAATAAAATTCATGGGTCAACTTGGGGACCCCATGGTACCACTTGGGTAAGAAAATGACATTAATAACATTTTATTTAAAGCTAAATTAAAAATGTCACAAATTTGTATTATTTTACTAAAAAAATATTACATTGGGTTATACAAGTCATATTTTTTACTGTAAATAGTCATTGAAAAGATAAAAATATTTCCTACATCATAGTAGTTTTTTTATAATTTTTATACATTAAATAAATTAATTTATTTATGAAAACATGATGATGCAGCGATTACCTCATTAATGAACGGTTTAAATAAAATGATAGGATATGGTAAAATATAAGACTTACACTTTTTGAAAAACATACTGGATGGGTGGATTTATTACCATTATCACCTTACCCTCGAAATATATTATTTTGGAACCTTTAATATCCGAAAATAATTTTATAACAAAGTATCTTTTCGTGACTTTCTAGGAGAACCCCTCCCCCCTCTTATAAAAAGCACCCACCACTACCCCCTTACCCACACCTCGTAAGCCTTTGTCTCGACCAAACACTTCCCATTTTGTATCTCCAAATCCCTCTCTTACTACTAGAAGCCTCACGTTGGGCAGAAGTCTTTCCAGGGAAGCCTTTGAGCTCAAATAAAAAATAGTTATCTGATTTTAAGGTAATGTCTTCTTTTATGTTCTTTTGTTTTATTTTTCTTCTCCAACCCCTAAAAACTTTTTTATTCAATTATTTTGTAACAAAAAAAGTATATTAAAAATTCAAGGATGATTTTATTAGGAGAATTCTAGCTACACTCATACACACCTCCATCTAATGGTTAAAGAACACACTGTTTCTGTGGGTGGAAAATTACTGCCTCACGAAACGAGGATTGTTCAATCTTATTTTAAAACCTCTCATGGGGTCCATTAAGAAGTCACTGTATTTATATATGATATATAAATTATGTTTATATATTCCTTATGCTTCTGTATTTCTCATTTATTCCATACCTTTATGTTTTCCATAATGGGTAAACGCTATAATTTCATTTTAGGAAGTGCGGACTACTGCCCCCTCAAAGTGATTTGAATCGTTAATACCATGTGTGGGTTATATAAAGGATAGATTTAATGATGTTATATATTATATTATAATTTAATTATAATATACCTATGTATCATTATATTATTCATTCCATTAAAATATGGAATAGAAATGAAATTAGCCTTCATGCGTACGTACGGCTTACCCTCTCCATGTGTGGTACATTTCATTTCTTATCTCTAAATGTTATGTACTATTATAAGTATATATATATATAATGGATATATATGTCATATATTACATCTAAATTATGGATATAATTCTGTAATTATAATATATATTTCTCATTTAGTTTTAATTCCATTAATATGACAATGAAATGAAAGTAGCGTTCATGCGTACGTATTTCCAACCATCTCCATGAACGATGCATTTCATTTTTTATCACCAAATGTTATGGAATAGTATAAAATGAATATATACTGGATATATATGATATTTAAATCATTAATAATATTCTGGATATTATGTTCCTATAACTACATGGAAAATTCCTTTCCAACAATTTCAATTTTAACTCATGTACCGAACATCGACAAAAACGTCTGATATGAACTCACATTTTTAACTAATTATTATAACATTATAATATGTTATATGAAATGAAAAATAATATTTAAAGGAGCTCCTTAAGAAATTTTAAATTTACCAATTTTTATTATTCATAAATATAAATAAACGAACAAGACAATTCGGACTTGAGATAAGGGATCCTACCTCTCACTTTCTTTTTTAGTACTCTCTTTTATGTCATTTATTGTAAGATATTCTTTCTTATGTTTGGGGATGTCATTTTATATTCATTATACTGTAATTTTTATTTCCATATTATGAGATACCCTATTTTATCTCATAAATCCATTTTTGGAAGTTTTAGTTGGCGCCGTTAGGCTGCCGAGTTTTCGTAATGGATTTTTCATCTCACTTTTATTCCCGTGAGATTCATGCTACATTTTCCACAATTACCTTTCGTGTGGTGTATATACTTCCCATGAGTGTATTAATTATTTAATATATTTTAATTTATGGGATTTTACATTTTAATTTTATGATCCATCATTCATGTGGTTTATGTTTTGTAAGTTACCAACTCGGTAAAGGAACATTTTACCCTCCTCTTTTTAAAAGACCTCATTTTGTTAGGTCTTTTAATTTACATATTATTATATTGGGATATTTTATTATATATCCTTATTTCTGTATATGATATTTCCAAGTGACAAGATACCATTTTTATCTCTCATCATCTCATTTTCTGAATTTTAAAATGACGTTGTTAGGCTGTCGAATTTCTGTAAGGGAACTTCCTATCCCAATTTCAATTCATTGGGTTAAACCTCTACTTCATTATTTTCTTATAGAAATATTATGTGTGGAATATATATGTTTTAATTTTCAAAAAACATTGTGTGGATATACTATTACTTCACATAATCATCTCATTGATAAATTCTTACAACATTTATACGAACTTTTATGGTAAATTATTACTCAATCTCATTTCATTGAGTTAAAAATCTTTTTCATTGGTTTTGTTTTTCCAAGAGTATGTGTGAATTACCTAAGATTGTTTTACACTTGATATCCACTTATATTGGGTGTATTTAAACTTGTCACACATAATTATGTCATTGATTTATCCTTGCACTAATGGCATGATCTTTGAATGGGATTTTGTCTCAATTTCTCTCCCTTGAGACACTTCTTTATGATATGCACTATTATTATTTTTTAAGTGTATATACATCCCCTTTGACATTCCATATCCATATTATGTCTATACTCATGTCATTTAAAGGTTTTTAAAATGGTCTACGTTCATGTGGCTTGTAATTTAAATGTTCAAAATGGAAAAGGACTCATTTATTAAAACATTGTTTTAAAAGGTTTTAAAAATTTATTCCTTTAAACATTTATCATCCATGTAAATGATTTCAAAATTGTTTTAAGGATTTATTTATATGAACATGAATGTTTTAAAACCTTTTCAAAAGATTCTTAGTGTTATGGGACACTTTGATTCTAAAATCTCTTTTAAATGTCTTCTTTTAATATTTTCAATGTATAAAGGGATATTTCTCTCATAGTGTTTAAATGATTTTAGTAGATGTTTTTATATTAGTATCATTATGTGATATATTGTGATGAATTGTCCAAATGTTTTCTTTCCATTATATTTGTTTAATGTATTATGATTCTGTAATGGTACTTGGACATTTAACGGGTGGTTACGTGATAAACCATATTATAGGTGGTGCCGTGAATACCAGGATGGGTGGTTACGTTATATCCTCCAATGCATTGGGTATGGAATTAGGCTATATAGCTATTCCATTTAGTGATATCTGTGGAAGTCAATCGTATGGTTATTCCATTTAAGTATGTTAATGTCCCAAGTTACTTTTATTTGTTATGAGTTCATTATATGGATTTTATGGTAATCTTTTGGTTACAAAAGGGTAAGTAATGATCTCATATTCAGTGAAGAGTTTTTACTACTTCATAAAGGTGGAAATTATTACTTTGATAAAGTATTCATGGTTTATTTGTTGTTTTGAAAAACTAACATGTTTACTTCTTTGTGTATCCTTTACTGGGCTTTTTATGCTCATCCCATGTTTTTGAAATGATTTCCACATGGATTAAAGATGAATAGGGCCAAGGATAGGATCATGGAAATACATGGTATCTAAAACATGGAACTAGACATGTTTTTTTAAGAGTTTTTATTTGTTGGAGACTTAGTAGAAGTGTCTACTTTATAATCTTTTGAGATGTGAATGTTATGTCCTAATTCTCTAAAACTCTAAACCTGAAAAGATCATTTATGTGAATTATTCATTTAATTCATAATTATTTAATGTTTTAAGGCTTGGTCGTTATAGAGTTGGAGGCCAGAGAAACATAAATTACACATTAGAGAGGGGAAGATGTCTGTTAACCTGCAGGATGTGGTCATTATGTTGGGCCTCCCCATTGACAGTGCAGCTCTGACATGATAAATGGGAGAAGATTTTCCCAATCTTTATCATAAAATACTACGCATTGAGGTCCCAATGATGGTATGAAAATCATCAGTGTTAGACTACACATACCTTTGTTAGACCAGCACTTCACACATTTAGAAGAGGATACTTATTATATCATAGTGCTATGATTTTCATGTGCATATATTTTGAGGTTCTTCGGTGGAACGATTTTTTTTATCAGTCCTCAGATTTTATAAATCTGATGTATTTACCTATTTTTGAGTATTTGGATGAGGTGGGATGGTATAGTTAGGGGTCTTCTAGAATAGGATATACATACAAGGTGCTATGCAGCACTTTTCGCATCAATATTATGTAGATCAAAGGGTGTATGGTTCTTATATATATGTGGTTATGGAATCACATTCATCATTTAGCTCCACATGCTCGTGCGCCATTGCTAGTTGAAATTCTAGTAGAGGCTCTATGTGGCGGTTTGTATTTTATTATATCCATCCAATGACTAAATTATTTATAGGACTTTGTACTGTGAAATATAAATATAACAATAATATTTATAGGTCGAGTCATGCATTTTGACATTCTGATTCCCCTAGATACGACGTCCATGCCTAAAGACTTATGATGCACATCATTCAACTGCAAAATTTTGGTGAATATTACTTATATTTTTTGTCTTTATTCTTTAGAGTATTTGTAGTAATTTATTAATTTATTATTTATAATTTTCGTTCAAATTATATAGATTTTATATACATATAATATCATGCAGAATCTTCCACTTTACTTTCTGTTGATTCTTGCTACCAGCACCTGTAGGGATCTATGGATTAATTTTCATATAATCGAGTGCCATTAGACCGATAGAGTTATAAGGTAGTTCTGATTTTTTCAGCCTCTTCCCGACCCACACATATTGATAGATTCATGGAATTCCCTGAAGATGTTAAGGACAATATATTTTGACTAGAGGAGATTCCATGCCAGAAATATTAATTTATAGGACATATGATATGATTCGTGATTGCAAGGGGTGATGGAAATAATTTTTCATTTGGGGGATCAGTTGAATTATGCATCCTAGTACCACAGGTCCCTTTTCATATTTCTGACATGAAAAAGATTTATCTTTCATGAGTTGGTATACATTGATCCTTCCACTGTGTAGCTTATTTTTTATTCATATTACATGAGGACAAAATTTTATTCCACATGATTCTCGTATCATTCATAAACATCACATGTCTGGGAAAATAGAGAGAGCAATATTTGACACAACATATTTTTAAAGACTTGTGAATGAGTTACTAAATTCGATGGATGAGATATATCGTGGAATTTTCATTGACCCACCACATACTGAGGAGCATAAGGATCTTGTTGATCCTAATATAGATGTATCAGGGGTGGAGACCATGTTTTGGATGTAGGTTTTCCAAATGAGAATGGTTTTCACCTTGATTAGACTAATGATGTTGTTAGAAAAAAGGAGGGTGTTCAGCATGATCATTTAGATGCCCCTCCAGATTCTTTGGTTCAGGAACATGTAGATTCAAATGTTAACTAGGTTGAGCGGGATTATTTATTACAGACACCCATTGTACAATAACCATCTTCTTCCCATGTTTGTGAGAGTTACGCTAGAATCCACAATCCTTAGCTACATTATAGGGTACATATGGTGAGATTGTATATCCACCGCATGTCACACAGGTGGATGTGGAGGTGCCTACTGAAGATGACACACATCGTATTCCAGAGAACATATATAGATGAACATGAAGAGGATGCATATAATATACAACTAGTTATGGGACAGAGGAGAATCAGTGACAGAGGTGTAGATTAGGTTGTTTATTTGTTTTTGATACATTGTGAATATGCCTTACTATTACCATTTATATAGTTCTATTTTTTTAATAAGTGTCTTACTGTTATCAAATTATCTTACAAATTAATGATTTCTATTTGATATTCATATTATTACATTGTATTATTAAATATATATGTATAATAAACAATAAGATTAAAATAATTAATAAATATTAATACAATGGATGAAAAGATCTATGAACTTCATGGAATCTTGAAAACTATTATTGATCTCAATGATTTGAATCCAAAAATCATGGAAAATGATTGTTTGATTAAAAAAATTTAATTGCATAAACAATAATGTGAATGTATAAAGGATATTTGGGAAGAGTAGATGATTAAGATTGAAGATTAGAAAAACCACAACATTATATGTTTTGAATTAAAAGTTCATTTGGTCAATTTTGAGAGGATATATATTCAGACTTTATAAAAGGACACAGTTTCTACTGGTACACAATCATTAAAAAAGGATTTTACTAGTAAAATACCTTTATCATATGATAATATTATGGAAATTATGAAAAACATTGATTTCATATTCGTCCAGAATAAGAAACGTTACATGAGAGGGTTAATATTGCATTATCCATGAAGGATAATATGGGAAAAATATCCACAAAAATCTTAATGTAATGTGAGGAGATCCCTACTACATAATATAAATTAGAACAGATGTTCAGATACAATCATGAATACTAGTGGAACATGACCAACTTCATTGAGAAAAACCCACAACGATTTTATTCACATTAAAAGTAAAGATTATCCACTATATTTCCTTAATAATGTTTTGATTTATAGATTCGTATAATGTAATGATGAGGTTCATCGATGATGAATATTTAGAATGTGTTTTCATATCCAAGACAATAATTTTAATGACGATATCATCATGCTTTGATCATATTTGTGGATTCATGAGGAATAATTATTGAAAAATTCCATCCATGATGAATATATATATGATTTAAAAATGATGTTAATGAGTGTTTCCAATGAAGGGGAGGTAAATAAAGACAAGTGAAATTACTACCAGAATTATTATATCAATTATAATGAAACCTGGTTACTGTGGAAAGTTCACGGAGAACATGATATTCAAAGAGGAATGTTTTTCTAAATCTCTCTTCATTTTTAACAAAAAAAATATAAACTGAATAGAAAGGGGTTGTGATTGTATTAATAAAAAACATAAGAAAATTTCAATTATGGATGAATTCGATGGACTTTTATTCTTTTTAATACAATATAGTGTTTTTGAACTATATGTTTAAATGAGTTCATTAGTTTTAGGTTAATTGTTATAATTAAACATTCATATCTCATTTAATAACATAATCCTAAAATATAACTGGATTACCCATGATGATATGTGGATGAGTTTTCAATTCATGTGTTATTATGATCAGTTGGTAGATGAAAACATTATTTCCCAAATTGAATCCAATTGTTTTCTAGATAAATTATGAAAAATATAAAATTAGACTGAAATAATGGATGGAATATTATTAAGTATGAACTGTTACTATTGATCGAGTAGTGCACCAATCATTAGTCCAGTTGATCGAAATTACCATGAACATTATTATTAATATTTTTCACCTTTTATCTAAATGTATTATTATTTGTTAATATTTTTTTTATATTTTATACATATTGATGATTATTTAATTAATACAATATTTATATTTAATTGTTATTTACAAATTTTAATGATTTTAATTTTAAAAAAAAAATTTGTAGGAAGAGTGAATACTTGTTAATAATTATTTAAATGATATATATTATTCATTAATATTTAATAATAATTATTAACATCAATTAATATTTATTTAACATTTAACGATAATTAATAAAAATTTACTTATATTTATTATTATTTAATTAATATTTATATTCTTAATAAGAGGATTTCAACCTCAACATGTTACGAAATTATTAAAATTTATTAATAATAATATAATATTTTCAATATTAATTGATTATTAATAGTATTTTTTAATTTTTTATAATTTTTAGATAATGTTTATTGTTTTTTAATTAATATTTATAAATATATAAAAACATTTGCATCATATTTATTACTACTTCATTTATATTATTTATTATTTAGTTAATTATTATTAATATTTGTTTAGAATTGATGATATTTTTTAAAATATTTCATAGGATGTGTGAATGAGATTATTGAATCATTTATAAACATTATACAGTATGTGTGAACCCCATTCATTCTTAATAGCATGGGAAGATGTGTGCATGTGGTTCACACATCTCCTTACCAATATTTAAAAATACTCTTAAGGCTGTCACATTTTGAAAATAATTAAAAAAACCCATATTTAAAAATTACCCCAATTATAAATTGTGGATGAACATAACCCTTGACATATTTATCCCACATAGAAACTCTAAAATTTCTACACACTCCTTTGTACATAATAGTGGAACCGGTGGTCTCCAGAAGGGAGTATCCGGGTCTGCTCCCGGCCTTTTTCACCCCTTCCACTCATCGTCCCACTTTACCACTAAACATATTCCTGTTGGCATTGATTTTCCCCCCTTTTTCGAGATCATATATGTACTCACTATTACAACTATACTAGCGAGCCAGGTTGTCTCTCTACGCATGGATATGGAAACTCCTACATGAGAATCAGACAACTATCAATGCATGTTAGCCATGGAAAGACAATAACTTTTGGAAGAGTGGAGAATCATAAATACATATCATAACCTAACTAAAACAAATACAATAGCCCGAAAAAATAATCTCTTATTAGGAAAAATTATAGCCTATATTCTTCTTGATCCTACCTCTTGGTCCTTATGAAAATTATATCATATATTTTTTCATTATATTCATGCTTCTAAAGTGTTTGATGAAAAATGTGTGTATCACAAAATTATGTATTTGAAAACAAATTTAAATGTGACCTTTTCAAACACTACTTTTAGAGAATGTATAACCCATTAATAAATGTATTTACATTAAAAAAAATTAATTCATGTTGTATAAGAATCAATTTGAACATACATTGACCAATAACGTTAGCTAAAAAACTCATACTGTGATCATAAATATTACATGAACCAAAAAACACACATTTAGTGTTATGTGAACTAAATAGCCGCTATATAAACAATATTAGAGGTTACTTAAATGGAATATATTTCTATGAAAAACTAAAGAAAAAAGTACAATATATAGTCTATAAAAGGCAAATAAATGATATAAATAGATCCAATAAGACTACTCACTCTTGAAACATTGTCCTATCCTGTTTTGATCACTTTAATTCATCTGTATCACATAAAAATTGGTCTTAAAAAAGATAATATTGGGACACACATTTTGTGTAGGTATAATATACTCACTAGGAATTCATTAACTTGATCCAATTATTTTCACTAAATTAATCTATTTTGATGTATAATGGATAATATTTAAGGTAATAAAATAAAAAATATATACATTCTAAAAGATAATTTCAATCATAAAATAAATATTATTTTTAAATACCAATATAGAGAGGATCTATATCCCATTTACCATCTCTGAGCCTATCTTGTGTTGTGAAGTGTATTGAAGAAAAAAATTATTGTATAAAACATGTCCCATGGAAAATGGAATTTTTATTACCATGTTAGGGAAATATTGAAACCTTTACCTTTCAGGATAGGGGAAATTATATGATCATTTCTAATTATAAGACCCCATTTGTTTTTATACCCAAATCAAGAGTACTTAATCGTTCATTACATAACCATCACATAATATTTCCAACAAGATCATAAAGAATTAATAAATAGTTATAATGAATAAAAAATATCCTAAATAAACTAGGAAGTTATTTTTCCATTGATTACACAAGTTACAAATTTTTAATTAGGTGAATTTGTATTAATACTTTGACACATATCAACAAAATTATAATATAACACAAATTCAATATACCTATTTGAATGACCAATATACAAGGAATGGAATATTTTACCAATAACAAAATAAGATTCACATATGATATTCATAAAACGAAAATATAAAAAATATATTTTAAATTAATGGTAAAAATTATAACAACAAAGATTCAGTTAATAATGAAAATTACTATTAGATAAAATTTCATTTTATTAAAATTCACTTCTCCTCATACTACTATAATAATATCATATTTTGAGTGTTAAATGAATGATGGGTTAATTTACATATACTAATATAGAAAATTACATCATGAACCCTAGAAGATGATATGAAATTTATAAAATGATTCTACAGACCTAACCCAAGGAAATTTCTTTTATCCATTTAGGATGAAAATACAGAGAGATTATAAAAATAATAATAAATGAAAATTCCCATATTTGGTTTTTTCTACCTCACTAGCTAGATAAATTAAAATCGATGGGAAATAATTAATTTTAAAATGGCTATATTAGGATAATATTGATTTCACCCTATTTACATAATGAAATAATAATGAAAATCATATTACATTGAGTGTAAACACATACCATGGAAAATATGGAATCCTATAATTTCATAGTGGATACCCAAATAGAGATTAAGGTTAGTCTAAAATTAGATGGAATTTATGGAAAAAACAAATTAGGTGTGCCCCAACATCTTAAATTTTGTTATTTCTTATAAAAATGTCTTTTAATGATTAGATTATTAAGATAAAAAATGTTTTAGTATATCATATTAAAAAATAGAAGCACTACTAGTTCCATGATATAGTTCTGTTAGGTACCTTATGGAGAAAAAAACTATTTCATCTTATAAAATATAACTAGTTAAATATTTCATGTCAATCAGTTACCTTGTATAATACCATTAAGTAACCAATGCAAGAATAATGTGCACGCGGTGCTATTCCATCACTGGAAAAATAATAAACGTTCTCCAATTCACCTCCCCAAACCCCTATGTCTATAAGGTTGTCAAAATCTATATAAAATTAAAAATTATTGATTAAATATTTATAGGGTAAAAAAATCGAAAATTTTAGGGTCTATAAAAACTCCCTTAATTTCCAATTCTCATCCCCATGAATTTTCAAACAGATTTATGGGGAAACAATTTTGGAAAATGAATTTTTATTTCAACTTCTCATGTCTATTTTAATTTTTTACTTTTTACAAAATACCATTAAATAAAAACTAATGCAGTCACTATCTCATGTAATAATGTATCAGTTCAATCAATGATATGTATGTGTTTACATATGTATAATACATTAACATGAATTTCTACATCACCATATATAATCAAATGTGTATGATTAGTTATACATATCCTTAGAAAAGAAAAAAAGGTAATTTATAATTACCCTAATCTCCATATGTAATCTAATCTATAAAAATATCAATAATATATATTTTAGGAAACTAGAATGTGTAGAATATATTAGAGTCAAATTTCCTTACAATCCCATCTGTACGTTACCTATTTCTATGAATAAAAAACACATGATGTCTTGTTTTAAACTCTATATTTCATAATGTAGGACTACTATATGTATTATGTCTGATCTTAGTTGAGAAAAATAATTTCCAAAAAAATTTAGATACTATACCTTCTCTTGATCAAAACTAATATCAATCATCGATGATTCAAATATTTCAATCCAATGGGTTGGATACCGACAATGACTGCTAAGGGAATATAGAAGAAGATATATTTAAATAAATAATTTCCAATTATTTATTTATGAATATTACACACACAAAAATTTATCTTAATATAATTAAAAAAAACTGAATTGAGGCTTTGGATATATTATACAAATGAAATATCTTTCATATGGATTGGATATAAAAATGGAAGTGGAAGTTGTAATTAAATTTATTTACGAAACCACAACCAATGTCCACCCATTTAAGGATAGATATGTGAATCTCGATTCCATTTAAAAGATGGTACTTCTGGATAATACATGATAGTTTATTGTCTCTATAATATATAAATTTAAAAACACATTAACAAAAAAAGAATCCTTCATATATAAAAATTTATACATATTATTTAGATGATGTATAATTACCCACAGTATATATCACCCTTTAAAATATCATTGTAGGATAGTTAAAAAGTTCTTAGAAATATCATCCAATTTAAATATCGGTAGTATAAGAGTCTAAAGATCTAATTTAGGTTATTAATGAACTAAGTATTGTCATTTAAAAGTGAAGCATCTAGAGAATACCATGTAATATATTTATTTATTTAAAATAATTTTACTATTTATTAATATTATGATTTCTTTAAATGAACATAGGGGGTACAATATGTATTTATAATTTATATTCATTCATTACTTCTTGAATTACACCAATTGGGACTATATTTCTTCTATGGATGTATAATAAATTATCAACATCATGAGTCAAACCAATATGGATAACAGATGATGACCCAAACCAGATTACTGATATGATAAAAAATGATTGTGATCTTAACCTAAGAGAACTCATGAATCCCCATTTTATGCATACTATCACCATGGGTATTGATAATATGTTTGAAAAATTATTTCCCTACTTTTTATAATCTAATTTCATCTATTTATTCTATCATAAATATAGTATGACTTTCCAATATGTCGAATTTGCTTAAATTATCACAAAAAATGACAGAGGTCATGATGAAGTAAATAATAATGAAGATATACCAACAATTTCTTCAAAAATATTTCTTTATTAGATGAATAAAGTGGTACATATAAATATTCATATAATAAATATCACACTATTCAATTCATTTGATAAAAAGAACTCCATGGAGGAATATATGATGTAAAAAATGAATCCTGTAACAAAATCCATCTACACTAGTTCTTATATAGGGAACCATTCTACATCTAAAACTTACATGATCCATAACCTTATAAGTATAATTAATACTACTATACCTTTAAATAAAAAAAATTCTTAACATTGGAGATTCAAGTTGATCGAGTTTTCCATGATGTGTGTGAGTATAAATATATTGTATGGAACCACTGGTGGTTCCTCAACTCAATAGTGATCTAAAATATGTATTACTATAAATATTTATACATTTTCCGTTTAAAACAATAAAATAATTTTTCCAATAAATTAAAAAATTATCATTTTATATCGATAGTTGATAAATTCATAGACCAACATATTCTGCAATTGAGTACTCAATTTATCAACAGTATCCATAACTTTACTAAAAACATCAATCCTTCTCTCGATATTTGTAATGATAATACATGTGATCTCCTATCTGTAGAAATTTTTTTCTTGTATATTTCTTAAACATCTATATATATTAATTGAAAATTATTATTTGACGTGTGAAATGGTTGTCATAGTCATAGTAACACATCCTAGAGAAAGCAGGTATAACATGAAACGAAATTTTTTTAGCCAAACAAATAGAATATGGGAATATGTAGAAAGAGTTAGAGAATCATGAGAATGTTCCAAACTGATTACCAATATTCCATGTTATTGTATAATATCCCATCCAGTAGTATAACCAATACATTCATAGAAGATATAAAAATGATCATTTTTAAAAAATAGTAATCAATATCTAGAGAATACAATATATCATTATCCATACATTAAAAATTGAATGATAATCATTGTGATGGATGTAAAAAAATTAAATTCACATCATACATAATATATTTTCAAATGATTATCATCTGGAAGATATATATAGTTTTGACATAAAAATAAACATTTGTAATATGAAATATTTATTACTATCCCCTTGAATAAAATCATGGAAAATGTAGAAATTTAACTAATATTTCATTGTGGAATTTAAACAATCAAATATTATATTCATACTCCACGTTAAAAAAAGGGCATGACCCACAAATATTAATGTCATACAATTAAAATTTAAAAAAGGAAATATATATGTAGTATATATTACTTTTAAACATGGTATAAAAATTCCAATCGAGCCACACCACGTGAAATAATGTAACATTATGTGGGTAATGGTTATCAAGTCAGCAATTCCTAATCAAAATACACTTTTTTCAGATTTTATATATTATAACCATGTTGGTTCATGGGAGATAAATATTAATAAAATATTTAAATTTCAGGTTTTAATAGTTTTTATTTCTTATTTCTATTTAAATATAGAATTTAAACCCCTTAATTTCATATTTTTATTAAAATTTAAAAGTGTATCGAAATTATGAACGAGTGAAATCAAGTTAAGGATTTGTTTCTAAAAAACCATTTTAAAATTAGGGTTTTTTACATAATTAATCATTTATTATCTTAAAATTTATTCATCAATTATTATATTTTTCTGGTAGAAATTATATAGGGTATCTTGGAGTTGGAAAAAGGTCCATGAATAATTTTAATTGAGAATTTAACATATCATATTTATGAAAGAATAAACCACACTTGGGGGAATTGGTCAGTATCCTCCCTCAGAATGAGCATGTCTTCAATCATGAATATATCTTCGTCTGAATCATTTTAGACACAAATTCCAGCTAATGAGAAAATTATATGCATTTTTTAGATTAATATTTAATTGGAGATTCATACTCTTCCATAATCTAGTACTTAATAATAGGATGATTCGGGATATAGAGAGTGGTTTTACATTCTGAAAAGTTGATGATTGATTTATATATGTGAAACCATCTCATTCCATCAATTGCCTCGAATTTTACTAATTTTTATTCTGAAAATATTTTTTGAGAGTATTATTACACAAAATTTTATTGGCGAGGTGTTATAATAATGGGATTAAGTAATTCCACTATTTTTTGTTCAATAAAATAACTCAACCTCTATGTTTTTCGGTGGTATTTTAATAGGATTACTAAAATTTCATGATATGAAATAATTTATAATGTAAAAATAAAATAATAAATTTCAGTTTCGTGATGGAATATCTATCAAAACTATTAAACATTCATTATCTAGGTTCACCTTAGTAGTAGTGATATCCCAAGACCTTCTATTCTGTCTTCTTCTTGATGTTTTTTTATCATTGAATATATTTAAAAAATCTATGATTATGTAATTTTCATGTACAATTTTTGTGAAACATATTATTGAAACATATGAACACATAATAGTGGTTGATTAGAACCTTCATTTATTCTATTTAATTTGTGGTATTCTTCACCATTTTTGCACAGGGTCCTAGTTCAACAATGTTGGGGAAGGTTCAAGAGAAATTGAACACTAGGATTCTGGGAGGTTTGGTGAATGGTGAAAATATTGATATTTTTCAGACATATTTGGATGGATCATGAATTTTTTCTGATTCTTCATGGAACTAGGATCCATATAACCGATGGAATTAGGCTAGAAGTAATGGAATGTGAGATGGTTGGAATTACCATTTTCAAAAGGATTACAAGATTCCATTTTCAAGAAACTCGGGGCGACGAAATGATGGGATGAGGGGATTTACTTCACTTTTTCGGGGGTCTATAGGATAGATCCATAATTATGAGTTATGATTTGGAAATTATATTATTAGTTTATGGATTCTGTGAAACAATTATTACACGCCATGTATATCGGAAGAAAATATTTTTTTTTGACATCTAGTTTTGTCACTAGGGTTTCAATAAATGTTAATAATCATACACCATATGACCGGAACCACACATAATGTGACCCTCGTCGGCTGTCCATTCTATATTCCAGTAATAAAACATTACAATCCCCATGTTTCCAACAAGCCCTGTACTCTTGTAGTGCATGGGATGGGGTTAGAACACAGGCATATCCAAATACCTGGTAAGTCCCAAAGAGGACAAGAATCATTATCTACCACCGTTACATGTTATATAAGATGACATGGATTATAAAACATGTCTATAAGAGGAAATTTCTTTGTGATGATGGAGCCTTTTAGGTCAAATTACACAACATGTAATTCCCTCTATAACATCATCCTCTTGTGTATCTTTCATTTTGACTCAGATTTTGTCCAAAGAGTTCCCTATTTTAAGAAGATTTCCACATACAATGTGATGGTGGACTCCTTCTAGACGTATGAGACATGATTGTAGATGTTATGAGTTTTAATACAATTTAGGAGACACTCTATGATTGATTTTTTCATTGATATATCAATAGGAAGATGTTAGGGTTATCTCTCCACAATCATAGTAGGGTGCAATTTCTCCATACTATTATAGAGATATAGGGGGTGTTACTACCCAATTATAATAAGGAATATGTTCCCCATAATATTTATACATATATAGACTTAACACCCCTAAATGGGAATTTACCCTCTATATACAAAGTGGTACTCCCAAACATCATGATCTGACATGATGCAGGTCCTCTACAAGAGCAGTAACTACCATAATGGTGGAGCACACATATAAGGAGAATGACCCTCTACAAAAACTCTATTGAGGTTACATTTGATACTGGGAATCTATGATGTACTTTTGGAACTTCAGGATTATCATTGACATTTGATGGGATATGAGATTGATATCACATTTCTCTATCATATCTGTTTGTTTAAGATATTATATATGTATATCTATTTAGTTTTATTTCTCAATTTCTTTCAGTTCAGAGGACTAGTGTTGTTGTATCTTTCTATCACTCACTTTCTGTAATTGGGGTTTCTAATTAGGTATGTATATTCTCACCCCATTAAGTACATTTCCTGAAATTTTCACATCATATGACGATGATGGAATGATCATGTTTGACTATAGTGTAGTCTAGTGATACCTGGGAGCATTGACCACATAAAATAGTTGATTATGGATATCAAGAGTCAAGATAAACTATATTTCATTATTTATAATATTTTTCATATTTGGTTTTAATTTATGTCTGGGTGTTTATTTTTCTACTACTCTATTTGGTTTTATACTATCATACTCTAATGTATTCCATATAGGATATTCCATGAATTATTTACTCAGGATGTTTCTACCGTTTATTTTTTCATTTACATTACTGCATGGATATAGATCGGTGTGTATGGACATGTACACTATAAAATTCCTCCCATTTCATATTATTCCTTCTCAATTCCTATCACTATCCAATGGGAAACATGAGGTGATATAGGTGTTATGGATACCTGGCCTTTCACCATCGAGGAGGGCCCCAATGTGTTGGCTCGTTATTGAGCAGTATCAAATGTGTTAATTACACAGGATGACGTTTATATTTTTTCCATTATGATGATTGGTTAGGACAATGTCATCAGTGTTAAAGTGTGTAAAGTCTAGCTTTCATGCTAGGGAACCTAGTGTTGTGTCACCATCAGATGTATCCATACACATGGACTATGATATCCTTATAGGAAAATTTAAAAATTAAAGCAATTATATTGGGGAACAATGGTACATTGATCATATTGTATTGAGTATTTTGATAGTCTTTCATGATTAAACTCCTCAAATATATATGTACATCAAACCGTGATACATCTTCAAAACTTTAAGGAATACCTCACAAAGACATCCAACCAGGTTACTAGTTTTGGTTCATGATGATGTTAAAATGGGTGACGAGGCATTATTTTAGATTCCATCCTACATGATGTTATCTCCATAGAGACAGGTGACAAAACAACTAATTTTTAATAGAGTATAGTGTTGGTAGTTAAGGATTGACTTGTGCGTAGTGTATTTGAACTTTTTGAGTACTATAATTTGAGACCACTAATGATCCATGGTGAGACAAGGTGTAATAAGATTTTATTGAGTCAATGATTAAATAATTCAGGATAGTTTAAGAACTAATAGATTTTATAGTTTCAATGAAACCAAATATTTTCCAAGGAACATCTTGAAATAAGTGGAGTTTGGTTATGTTTGGCCATGAAAAGATGTCACTTTCATAGTCCTACTTCTAACAACTATTTCATGTATAATATTTCCCTTGTTTCACGAATTCAATTAAAATATAGGATACTCTTGAGAAATAGTTGTTGATATGTCAGTGGATGAATATTCCATGTGATCTAATAACCACACATGGTTGTACCTTGAAATGGTGCGAGATAGCTTCATTTTCAAAAGAAAGTTGGATTATGATCTCCAAAGATACATTTGAGACATTTTTTGTTTCCTTATTCCTACCCACAAATACTAGAGTTCTTGAGAAGGATCTAGTGAGTTATATCTTCTTAAAACATGGAATATGGGATTTGAGGGCTGATGTTGGGAATTATGTGGCTGATTGTTTTGCACATGGTTGTAGTCATGAGACACTGAGATCCCTTATGAGGTGGCATTCTCAATGCTAGACTCAGACACTGTAATATATAGTTCATGGATCATACAGAGGATATATTCATCCCAAATATGAGAGATTCTACACTTATGATAAGTGAGGTCACTCAGCTCTTAATTTCCCATCCCATCATGCTATGTAGTATATATAGATAGTGAAAAAATCGTCAAGACTGTGGCATCACTTTGATTAAGGATATCCCAGACATGGGAAGGATAATACATAACGAGGTGGTGCTGATAATGGATAAGGATTAGCACCAATGTGTGGATAGTATGGTATAGGATAACATTATGGGTTCCCACCACCACCATTAGAAGGCCTATATCAGGCTTAGGGAGTTGGTGGTTAGTGTTGTGAATAGTTTCAAACCATGGAGGTCTTTGACCAGGATGCACATGAGATGATTTGTGGTATGTTCTATGATTATTCTACTATTTAATAGGTACTAGTACAAACATAATTTGATCATCCCTATATATCCTAATTTAGGGTCTGATAGTGGGATCATTCAGTTTAGACATTATCCCAAAAACTACAACTAACATTTCTTATAAGAATAGTCCCTTTGATATAAAATGTCTGCATGAAATGTTAGAAATCTCTTAGTGGATACTATTTCACATGGAAAATCATGGCAATAATAATGTGACATTTTGAAATCATATTATGTATTTACTATTATTTCCTTAATTCA
The DNA here is from genome assembly GCA_963277665.1 of Viscum album. Taxonomy (NCBI): domain Eukaryota; kingdom Viridiplantae; phylum Streptophyta; class Magnoliopsida; order Santalales; family Viscaceae; genus Viscum; species Viscum album. Next base: position 1,471,943,007 of record OY728161.1, read on the forward strand.
ATCCAATATTAAATTTCATCAATGGTTAGTCAAATTAATTATTGTTAATAGGAATATATTTTCCATTAATGATGGGTGATATTTAATTGTTGAGATAGTGGGACTTGTGAGGACACAATACCCCATCAACAATTAGTTGGTGATTTTATGCCTTTCTAATTACAGGTTCTTTAGGTATCTAGATTCATTCTGTAGTCGAGGACTATATAAAAATCATCCATAAGGATGTTTTATGACAATATCCATGGTGGGAGATGTAATTCTACATTAGATTTTACCCTAGGGAGAAAAATAAATCTTACGAAGCATATCAAATGGCCCCTATCAAAACACCTGAGTTGAGGGTCTTGTTAGAGATCCTTCAATAGAAGGGTCTCATTAGACACGGTTACCCCCAGGAATCTCTGGTTTTGTGTGTGTGAGAAAGGATGATGGGATATTGTTGTTTTATATTTATTATCATCATATGGACCAGTTAATGATGAAGAAGACATAACTCATTCCAAGTATTTACATCATTTTTTAGTTAAAATGAGTGAATTGGTTCTTAAAAATAGATATATGTTCTATCTACCATGGGACGAGGGTTCATGTGGATAAAATTATAAAGGTAAATTTTTTATATCAATATGATCACTATGATTTCATTGTTATGTCATTTGGTGTAATTAATCCCCATTCAATGATTTTTTATTTGATGAATTGTATCATCCATCCATACTTGTATGAATTTTTGTATTTCTTCATTGATGACATTGTCATTTAATATACATCACAGGAGGACCATACATATTATCTAAGGATAATCTTACACGTGTTTTTGGGATAACGTTATTTACATTATGCTCTCAAAGTACCAATTTTAGATTTTTGAGTTTCTCAATCAAGCATATGTCATTAATGATAATGGATTCTCTATGATCACATTGAAGATTAATGTAGTTTATTCTTGGGAGACACAAAAAATTGTATCAAATTCGTAGATTTTTCTTGTATTGGTGGGGTACTACATGTGGTTTTTTCATTAATTTTCTAGAGATTCAAAAACATTGTCCACCCGAACATATAAAGAGAGGTAGTTTATGTGGATGGATAAATGTCAGGTAACATTCAAAATATTTAGGATTTGGTTATCCAGTTCTCTTGTGTTGAATCTACTAGATGTGGGAATGGATAACATGGTTTTTTTATTCTACTAGATTTTATATTGGTGATGTATTGATGTATAGGTAGGTTTTGATAGTATATTTATTGAGATAGTTAATACCTCAAGAGAATAATTATTCTACACATGAACTATAGTTTATAGAGATATTATTCACTCTAAAGATTGGGATAAATCTATTTTGGGAGAGAAATTTTTTGTTTACTCATACCACCCATGTCTTGGGTAAATCTTCAGATAGAGAGATCATAACATAATCTAGTGGTTCTGGTTAGATATCCTATATAAATAAGACTTCAAGAAAGTTTTTACTATTTTGATGTGTGTCATTGTAGTCGACTCCCTTTTTAAAAAGTTGTGATTATGCCTGTTGGGGGAGGATTCTAAATAGTTGGCGTCTTTATAGTTATCCCTAGTGGAAAATAGGAGAGTGTCTTATCTTTAGTAGAATTTATTTATTCCTCATCTTATATAACGTGTGAGAGAGGACCTATTTGGTCACATTTTACATGAAGGTCACCATGAAAATATTTTATCACTAGATGCACTAAATAGATTCTATGAAGGAGGGGAATATATCAACCTTTTTTAATTATAGATGATGGTTCTAGTAAAGATGTGATACGAGGCATTGAGTGGTTTTCATATTTATTATTCTGATACATACCATGATGTTGTGGATATGTACAAGGAACATTAGTAGTAGTTATGGTGCGATGATATGAGTTGAATATTAGATGATTTTCTTACTTGGTGATTCACATTTCTAAATGTGATAGATGGGAACCATGATCTGATAGGTTTAATACAAGAACATGATATCATAGATTGGAAATGGTATAACATATTCATGGAATTTGGTATAGTGATTTGACCCAGAGAAAAAGGTCATAATGCCATCTGGATAATTGTTTTTTAAATTACCAAGTCACTGCACTTCCTTGCTATGAGTGAGTATTGTTTGTTAGAGATTTTGGGGGAGTTGTGTTTATGGGGGATCAACTGAATCCCATGGGTAAAATTGATTATTGTCTTTGACTAAGATGTATTATATACTTCAGAGTTGTGGGAGACCTAAAGGGATCATTCAGGACCTGGTTAAAGAGTATTACAATGTTCCTCCAATTGATAGACGCACAAACCTGGCAGATTATAATAGTTTGGGAGGATATTCTATGATATTAAATTTCATACAACCACCAGATAAGGTAGGAAAACATACCAATGTTATAGTTTTATTATAATAGAATTTATCACTATACAATCATAGTGAAACCATTCATGGACTTGTATGGGATCCTACAAGGTCACCCTTACACTCGACTAAGATTAGGGATACATATATTGTTGGTCTAGTGATGGTGTAGGAAATGATGGATAAAGTTCATATGATATATGAGTTTATGAGGATATCATATAGACGATAAAAATCTTATACAAATAAATTCCATAAGACCATGGAGTTCAGGTAGGGAGATCAAGTCTGCATGAAAGTCTCCCATCAAACAGATTATAGAGGTTTCACTGTGGTGGAAAGCTATCTTCAAGGTTCACCAATATTTTTAAGAGCCTATAAAGGATTAGTGTGGTTTCATTCCACATTGAACTACCATTAAAATTAGAGTGGGTATATGACGTCTTCAATGTGCCACGAATTAGGAGACAGAAGCATGATTCTACACACATCATTGAATTGGGAGATCTGGACATCAGGGATGGATCCCCCTTCATGAATTATTCAATTGCGACCATGGATCAGCCGGATATGACCCTAAAATGATATATCATTCCTTTATTTAGTGTTATCTAGCCTCATAATAGTGTGAATTATATTTCATGGGAGTGAGAGTTCCAGATGATGGATTCGTATCCTATTATTTTAGATTATACATTTCAAGGTGAAAGGAATTTAAGCCAGGGATAATGATTTGATGTTGTTTTTCCTTTGTATTTCTTTGGAAAATATTAGGGAATGTTTTCGAAACCAGGTGCTAAGATAGTGATAGATTCGAAGTCCTAGTGACCCAAAAACTGATATTACAAAAATATTAAATATATTAGTCTCATACACATGCACCTTTCTAAAAAAATGGAATAACTCACAAAAATGGAATATTAGACCACAAATCCAGCATTAAGGTTGTGTTTGGAATGTGGGATTTACCCTAGGCATGATCTATGGTTGGTTTATACCATATGTTCAGATAAAAAATATTTGGGTGGGTACCTTAGATGAATGATTCGATTAATTTATTTAATTCAATCATTAAATATCTAAAAACCTAATATATTTTTTAAATAACATGTTATGGTTATTTTATACTGGTATCCAAATATCCATAATAAATTGGAATGGATCCACATATATTCATTATTGGTGGATCTAGATTAGAGCCATATGTTTGATAGTATCGAGGTAGATTGAGAGGTAGTGAACACAGTGGAAATTATATTTCACTGGAGACTGGTTTTTTTAGAAATAATTGATCCTGAATCAATATAAAACTCATAATTTATTTATTTCCCCCTTTTGAAAAAAATGTTGGGAAATGTATATTTTATTTTTTTGATTATATGATCACACGTTTTTCATATTATCTCTATAAATGAGTTAGTTATTTTATTTATTTAAATCTGGATTGTGTAATGTCCTCACCATTGATTACATAATATAAGGTTATTGGTCATACAATATTGGTCAATTATGTGTTTAACTTTTTTCCTTGTTCTCTTTCCCCTCCAATTTTTCATATTCATTAAAATTGTCCCATGGGGATGTGGTTCAACATTGTCAGGGTGGGATCAAGAACCATTGACTTTCCATGTTTGTTGTAATTTAGTGAATAATAAACATATCAGTGTTTTTCAGATAGATCAGGATGGTTCATGATTTATCGTTGATTCTTAAAGTATTTGAGATATATAATGGAAATAAAATCATGAGGAAATAAATATGAGGAGTTATATTCAGAGTTAAGAGCATTACATGGATCACCAGACTCTGATTTTTGAAAGAAGATACAGGGAAGAAGTGGAATAGGTTATTTCCTTCAATTTTAGAAAGTGGAAATGGTGATATTTTCATTGGTGTGGATGGATCTATAAACATGTGGGAAATAAGAAGATTCAATGAAAGAAATTTTTAAAATCTATTTATCCAGAAAGAACACATGATGTGTAATCCTATAGAAGTGGCCCTTGGGTTTTGGGAAAATTGTACGATCAAATACCATGTGGAAAGACCCACACACTATGAGAACAATTATATATGATCAATATATGTGCTAGATGGAATACTCCGCTGATCTTATTTTTTTTGAAAAAATAGTGTACTCCAGGTGTATTGGGTGTAGGATGGTACCTGAGAAAAAATAGGTACGTGGTAAGGCCCCAAGAAGCTAAGACATTTCATGTTCCAATTTTATATGGAATGTGCAATGACATGTATTCCAAATCACATCTATAGGATAACACAACCATGTGAGAATATATCTACAAACACCATGTGAACTCCCACACATTCCATTTACTTCCTTGAAAAATGTCTTCCGATCGTATCTCTTTTGTTTAGTCTCATATTTCGACCCATGAATAGCATATCCTGAGTAGTTTATGTCATAGAAGGAAATGGGGAATTCATTATATTGTGAAATATGTGATGACACATTCCATAATTATGATTCCTCTTTTGGTGAATCTCGAAAATGATAGTGATAAACATAGGATCGTTAGAGATATGTTAGGTCCAGTACTCCCATGTCTCACCATGGCCCAAGTTCCCCATTCATTCAAAGATATGTCGAGGTCTTTACTCCCCTATCACAACAGGAATTAGGGACCTTATACATATAGATATTGTAATCCCCTACATGGGTATTGGTCATTTATCTACATAGTGTAAATCCACCAACTTCATGCTCTGTTGGGTTCAAGTTCCCTACACGATTTTCGGCTCCGTCTATTATGTAGGACAATAGAAATGATTAACCCACTAAACATATATTCTAGTAGGGTTATGATTGATTATGGGAATAATTTATTTGATTTTGTAAATGATTTTTTTCTCATTTACATTGGGTAATCTATGAGATGGATATACCAATTTTATCTCATATGAGTTCCTTTAAGAGAATATATAAATGTACTTATGGGGTTTTATTTCCCTTGTTCAATGGGATGAGTTGACTACTATTTTTATATCTTTATATTGATACCTTTTTCTTCATATAGTATCCTAATGATTATATATATAATAAAATTTAATGACCCTTCCCTCCGGGCCCAAGTCGTGACTATCCGAAGCTCTCCTTCCATAAGCCTGGGGCTGGTGACTAGCAACGAAAAGGAATATCATAAAAAGGGAAGTCATTTCCCTTCAACCTATAAAGTCCAACAAAACCCATTATACAGAACGTAAGATGAAACTGGAAGCAACATCATGTAAAAGTATTACATAATTTAAAATGGGCTGGAATATAAGCCCAACTAAATGGAAAGTACAACAATAGAAGTACAAGCTCCAGGGGTCATCTTCCAAGGATCCTACCTGAAGGGTATGTACAAATGACTATCAGTTGTCACTACAACACACCATTTATATAGATCCACCTAGGATCACTATCTAGAATTGGCTCCCCAAAGTCCCAGTCAAATCTACCTGTAGTCTGCATAAGACACAAAAGGTTCCAATGAATCCCATGCACAGGTGATTATACCAATACTCAGTATAGACCGCGAGACCAACTCGAGTCTCACAGAAATCCAAAAAGTAAATTACCAAAAAGAATGATCTAAATGAAAAAACAAAGAAAAAGACACATATAACACTATATATAACATATGTATGGAATTAAATATGATTACTCATAATGCTAGAAATTTTATTCTATAGAGAAGCTCCACTGCTATTTCCTAAAGGGTCGCTCTACTGCAAATCCACGTAGGTTCGTACTACTGCTGATCCACAATGGGTCACTCTACAGCAGATCTATGATGGGTTGTGCTACAGTTACTCCATGAAGGGTCACTCTCATGGTGATCTTGAGGGTGTATCTCTAATGTTGATCCATTAAGGTTTTCCCCATTGCGGATCCACTAAGGGTTGCTCTGTTTCTTATCCATGAAGGGTCACTCTTTATTCATCCCATTACTGCAAGCCACTAGATTCTCACATGTATTATCCTTTATTCTGAGATGATATTATCCTCAATACATCTATCATACCTCTACCACCAATAATTCCTACATAGATTAACCCAAATGACCATCTCGTTGTAAAGGTCCCAACTCAATATATAGCACGTCGAACGGACACCCGGTTTATAAGATATGTGAGTTTTTTTAAAAAGGGTCCAGTTGACTTCATGTCTGATCCAACCCAACCAGAATCCATCCTCTTCCAATACACAAGTAGAGTATCATTGTAGGACCCCCTCATTGAAAGTGTCCCAATGCCGTAGACAGTGTGTTGATCGGACGCACAGTCTAAACGATATGACTCTTTCTGTTAACATGGGTCAATCAAATATCGGACTAGTCCAACATGGTTGGACCGACTGGATTATTCCAGAAGGACCACTTCATCGTAAGGGTACCAAATCCACTAATGATTCATCAATGGGACACATGGTGTGCAATTTATAAGTTCTTTAGTGAAACAGGGGCCGGTTGGGTTTGAGCCCGGTCCCACCCCGTCGAACTGACTAGACCTGGGTCTAGTTGAGCCCACGAGGCTGCAGGTCTAGCCTGCTGAGCGGTGGGTCCGACCCACTGGGCCTTGGGTCCAGCCCAATAGATTATGGGTCCAACCCGCAGTCGGCCCAACCCACCAGCAGCATCCTAGCTCTCTTGAGCGGGTTGGATTGTCTAGCCCATATGCCACTTAGTCGCGTCTGGTTCTTCACATGGCGGTACCAGCTAGAACCAATTTCTCTGATAACTAGTGCACGTAGAAGATTGTCTTGGACTTGCCGTACATGGATTTTCCACAACTGTTCCTTCCAACATGGCTAACGAGCAGTCGACCATTACTCCCTACACGCGGTCAATGAACCATGGGCCTTCGAAACACCTGAGAATCCCGGACATGGGATGCCCTCAACATGTGGAACTGGTATGCACTAAGACTCTACACCTCCATGGCTCACCGACAGGTGAAGTTCCATCATCCACCCATGGCCACCGGTGTCCATGTTGGCGCACTAGTGGTTCTTCTTCCGACCACTCGAGTTAATCCAGTGGTCCGTTTCTCAGACTTCTTCCATCGATGATCTTCATCAGGTGTCACCATTTCTAAAAAGCCTTCAAAATTGCATACTATCCAACTTAAAAATTCAGGTAGGAAGAATACACTATGAAAATACGTGGTGTAGGAACCCATTCTTTATTCGTGTCAATCCACACCCTCCATGATTGAGTTTGAACCTGGTAGAAAAAATAATAATAACCACACAACATATTAAATCCCCATTTTCAATCCTACATTATAACCCTCCTGCAAGAATAAAAGGATCATGGATCAACCCATTTTTGGTTTGGTATGAATTTTCCATTAAAATCATGAATGGGGAATCAAACATCAATCACAAAGAAATCATGAAACCCTACATCATTTTAGGATCTACGATAGATGATGGAGGGTGATCCGAGTCATCATTGATCCATGATCCACTGTTACTCATCATCGTTCGTTGATATTTGGTCATCAGGCATTCACATCCATGCGTCAATCCCTTGATCCAATCTCATTCTCCTAGATTATTTGTAGACATTGAAGAGAGAAAGATAGAGAGATTCTCCTCATAAGAGGTTTTCCGAATGTTTTTTTATCAACACTAGATCTATAATTAATCAAAGGTGAGAGGCGTGATGTGCATCACTGGGCTGATTCATTAAGGATATTTATTAATGTGTCAGTGTGGCCTCATCGCTACACTGCATCGCTGAACGGCTGATGCACTACAACATAACCATTTGAATAATATAAACATAAAAATATTTCAATTTTTTTTAACTTCTTCTCTAAAAAGTATGAAATTTATCTTTTTCGGTCCTCCTCTGTCAGTCATTGTTAAGACATTACTAGGTGAATTCTGGGGATCTAAAATAAATAGATCCCTCAAATTTTTAATTTCAGAACCAGTTTAAATGAATGAAAAACAATATCCCATGATTACTTAATGTACTTTAAATAATGTTTAAAAATTTGTTACAGCCTCTCCGGGCCTTAGAATCATATACCATCTCATAGCATGGTTCTGAAACAATCCCATCCAAACACAAAAAAACAGTTACAATAAATTTTCTAGGTTGTTACATCTAACCTTCATGGTATAATCCTGTATATTTCTTATATGACCATATGAAGATTGATGGTGAAATTGGTGGATCATAGAGATATTTTTCCGCATTAACCACATAAGGTGGCTGATCATAGAGATAATTATATATGATCTTTCCATATTATTAATTTATATTTATTTTCACTTTGGGACTTCATTTCTTGTTGGGATTTTTCACCCATATTATCTTTGGTTTTATTTTATTGTACTCTAATGTATAGAATATATGTTATTGTGTGTATGGTTTACTATAGATGTTTCTATCTTTTAATATTCTTCTAATTTTATAAGGGGAGGTAGATTGGGGTGTACATATAGGTACATTAGGAAAATCTCAACAATTCTACATTATTGCTACTTGCCACTTTTTTCTAGTCGCTATCCTATTAGAGGTGGGCTTGAGATTGTTGTGACATAGCCTTCTACTGACCAGGAGGGTCTCGATGGGCCATCTGCATACATTTTCATATTCCACTTCTATCAAGTTATTAATCGCCTTTGGGTAATGAAGAAATTTACAAATGCAGTAGCTATTAGAATGATTCTTCCTATTTTATAATATTAGCTAAAGTAAAAGAAATTTATGGATGATAATACATAATGTAACGAAAATATAAAAATGGGAAACTATGAACATATAAGTAATAAAATAAAAGTGAAATGTATATACTAAATTATGTATCTCTACATGTCAATATAGGTTATCCATATTAATTTTTATAACATGTATTATAACCTATCAATCAATTTATCTCCATCATAATGGTTCGTAAAGAGGTTATAAATATAATAAAAAAATTCCATTAGGATTATTCAAGAAGGTGTGTAGTAATGAAACCTTTTTTAGAATAGTTGTAGGTCATTTTAACACCCTAATACATATTTCATGGTTAATACCACATGATAACTTCATTCCACATCCGCATGAATTTTTATTATCCAAAAATTTATTTCTTTTCATTAAAACAACTCACTCTATATTTAATTAATATTTAGGATGTTTACATGTACATAACATTCTACCTATGGTTTTTCCTAATGTACATTTTTATATATAAAAAATATTCTCTATAATTTTCTATAATTACAACTATAATGAACTAATTCGATCACCCATATTATTACATGATTTTTAACATAAATATCTAATAAACCCAACTCATGGATCAGGAGGCCTTATGTAATTTAGAGAATATTTTCAAAAACCCCATCATGAATATAAAATATAAAATATTTATTTTAAACTTCATATAATGGGCTTATTTACCATTTCAGATTATAAAACTATATTGGATAAGCTCAGGAAGGGAAAAATAAAAGGGTTTAGCAATAAATCCCAATAATGGAATAAGTGTGATAATGATTCATTACAAACATAATTGACCTGTATTATGAATAATCATATTGATCCATGGAATAATGAATATTGAATCAAATTCTCATGGAATAATAGGAATTTGGAATCATCATAATACAAAAGATCATTATCACATGTTGTTGATCATGGCTGGAAAATCATAACTTGGTTGATAGGGTCTGATAATAGATTATAATTACTCTCTAATAAAATTAATATAATATCTATAGATAATAAAATTAAACAATTCATGAGAGTTAAATACGGGTGAACCTATCATAATATGTATATGCATATGTTTTCAACATATTGTAATAAAAAATAACCCGTAAACAGAAGAAATACATGTGGTATATAATGCGGCATATTTTCTTTACTCAAATATCATTCAAATGATATTTCGTAATGATTCCAAAAAATAGAAAGGAATTAAATATTGTGAATTATCCTATTTGAGTTAATATTTATAGGTATCTAATATTGATTTCATTTAAAAAATACATGTGAAAAATTAATAAATTTGATATAGAAATGATCATCGAATACAGTTTTGTAAGCAATCAGATAAAAAATTATTCAATGCAAGAATAAGTAATTTTAATTTAAACTAGGGGAGAAATGGTTAACCGAAAATATATTCTCAGTTATTGAAATCCTAAATGGTTAAAATATTTTAATAGGGTATTATATGAATGTATAAAGGTATATAAAAGTTCTCCTTAATTAGGGTTGAATTTAAAGATGATTTTGGTAAATTAATGCAACGCATGTATAGTCCTTGAAAATAAAGTAAGAATAATGTTTATATATAACTATGATATATATATATAACAAATTTAGAATCAATTTATATCTTTTATTTCTGATTAAATTTTTGTTATAGAGAATAAATGTTAAACCCAATAAGAAGAGGGTGTTTCAAAGAGTCCTCTTACCTATGGTCTGGATTCATTCTATACTTTCACATAACATCCTAAATGAAAATATTGGATTTATTAAATACTATTTTGAGAGACAAATTCAAATGTATTTAATTTAATATTAATAATTTAGGTCATTTTAGGCTCATTTAATAGATATACTGGGTCAATATTAACTATCCCCATATTATTCTTGTATTGTGTCCAATGTCGTATTTATTTTTTTTAACTATAAAAGTTTATGTGGACTTGTTTCCAAACTAAAGAATTGAGGTGAAATAGATTTAATAGGTCTATATAGGTTAATATTAATGTTATTATCTAAAATTTTTCATAACATATAATGATTCTAAGAGTTTATGTTTTATTTTTACATGATTTTTAAATTTATGTGGGGTTTCCAATCATGATGAATTTCCTTTTATTACTTAAATTTAAGTGTATTTAATGTTTATGGATATATAAAATAATTGTATATGCATATAAATCCTAGTATTAACCATAATAATTGAATTTATATGATTCATCTAGTGGGTTGGGGAAAATTAAATTCATCAATCATTAGGGTTCGGAATGGAACATAATATAAACAATATTTTCATATCAGAATCGATTGAATGTTTGGAAGAAAATAAATTTTCAAACATAATATTAATAATAATAATAATATATGAATATTTTTTACACTAATGGTAATATTTCATGGTGCATGTAATTTATTTGTTGTTGGAAGTAGAATAAATGTATCTAAAGAGACTCATTTGAGAAATTTACCTCTTCCTTTTAAAGGCTGTTTTTGGATACCACTCATGTCTCTTAAGTTGATCTTTTGGAAAGCCAAAAACACATTGGCCATGGATAGAAGGTTTAAGTAGTGAATTTAGAAGATTTTGGGCATGATAGAATTCTTTTATGGTCTGAGGAGAAGGGGTAGTGGGGGATAAAATTTTTAAGGGGAAGATAGCAGAGTTTCTTAATATAATATTCATAATAATATGAATTTTATCAATATTATTAGAAGTCGCGATTCTTGTCAAAAATTATAGAAAATGGTGGATATTATGATGATATAATGCCTCTTAAAATAACACTTGTGTAATTAATCATGTATTTAAATTACAATGTAAAATACCATATTTTTTGTATTCCAATTAAAATTCAACATTTTTCAAAAAATTAAAAAGATCAACCTCAAGATAATATAAATGTAATTTTTTCAAAATATTAATGCATCATTTCCAAAAATAATATTCTTCAAATAAGATATTTAATATATATATATATATATAATTACTTATTAAAAAAAATAAACCATCAAATTTATAATACATTGAAATATTATTTATAGATTCATAATATTATATTATGATATTTCTAAAAATTAATATTTTATCATAAATAAATTTATTTATGGTTAAATTTTATTTAAAACATTTAAATTTATCAAAAGGACTTATTTTAATAACATTGAATCATATATATTATTCCCCAAAATTAAATATGATTTCATTGTGTAAAAAATCAATTTTATCTTATTTAAAAATTTTATTTAAGTGTATTATTATAAAAAATAAATATATTATTAGTAAAAATTACTTTCAAATTAAAATGGTTATTTTTTGATTCTTTGGGGCAATATTTCTATTCTGATGATCTAATTAATATTCACTTGGTCATATAAAATTCACATTGCAATGACATGGTAACCGTCATATCCTAATAGTCATATTATCGTTTAAACTATATATACTCTAATATAATTATACATAAAAATTTCTTAATTATATTATTATATATAAGGTTATATAATTCCATTAATAATGTTTTTCATAATTAATACTCTTATCTTTTATTGTGTGAATTATTATTTGTCATTTATCTCGCAATAAAATACATTTTTATTATAGTCAACATTATAGAATGATGTGTCCTATTCTAGTAAAATTTAAATGAATTTCTATTTTAATATATTATAAAACATAATAAACTTTTCTTAGTGAATCATGAGTTTTTTTCCTAATATAGGTTATTTTAAGACTGTTACAGACAAAATATGTATTTAACGCCCATACTAATATAAACGGAAAAGATTTATCCCTATAATAGGATATAAATTCTCCCAAAATCCCTATCATCCCCAAATAGATCCTCTACTACCCATAACTTTATTCAACTACTTTCAACCAATTAATTAACAAGCACCCATTTTTTCTAGGTAATGTGATACCAACACGAGTGCCTTACTTATATCCCATTTTAGTATGAAAAACATTATTTACTAATTACCTAATTACTAGATAATATATATTTATCACATGATTCTATAATGGATCATTTTGACTCATTTTGAAAACCATAAACATAGATTCCACTTCGTCTATTTTTAGTGTAATGTAAAATAAATTTTAAAATTTAGTGGTGTGTTCTATAATAGTTATTGATCCTAGATAATGTTATATAAATCCTAAATATTTTTCCTAACATATTTTATCTGGATAATTTTTTTAATTTGTAATTAAATAAATTTATTATATATAATATTCTAGTATCTCATGGAATGATAAATAACATTCCACCAATTTCAAGCTTCTCCTTATATAATGAAGGTTTCCAATTGGACCATGTGTATCTTGGGTGTCTTAATGCCCTCAAATATATAAAATAGATTATGAATACAACATGATATATGTAACAAACCAAGAAGTTATAAATAAAATTAATATTCAATTCTAGAAACACTGGGTCTTTACAAAAAAACACTTTATTATTACCTAGCTAGTAAACACAATTTTTCCACCTCCGTGAATTGAATTTCAAAAAACTAACAGATACAGTTGTGTTTAGTAAAATATTTAGAGTCTGAAAAGACAATCATAATTTTTATTGAATTGTAACATACCCATATTAATAGTAATATGACCCTTATGAATTGTAAATCAATTAATTTTTTTATTGTCTTATGTCTAGAAGATAATGAGATCATGATTAATTTTTCAAGGTGATATAAAACAAAATATAGTTTTAAAACGGTTTTTTTAATATTTTATGATGTTATTTGAAAATTAAATTAATAATATATATAAAATTATTATTAAAAAATGGATAACATTTCTGGATTCAGAACATTTATATTATGTTACACTGAATTTAAGTGAACTTTATAAAATACTTCTGTTTTTTCTGAATTGTTAAAATTATAGTTTTGAGTTTTTAGTATGATTAATGACATCATAATTATGTAATAGTTAATATAATATGATGATAATAATTTTTATATTAATATATTATATTATGTGTCCCACGTGTCCAATGCCAAGGGAAAATACCATTGGAAATCCCATAGTTTTGCAAAATACAACTAAAGAGGTGTCATTTGAAATTAATAAAAGACACCCTCTCTTTTAAAATATATACACACTCATTCCAAAATTTTAATTCATTAAAAATTAATAATACTTTATTATTTAGTATTTTTACCTCCCTATAATTCCTCTGATGGTTTAATCATGCCCCCAAGGTCTCATCATTCATGTTTTAGGAGTTACTCTACAAGGTATGAGAATCTAACACTCTTCACTTTTTCAAGCACTATTATTAGGTTATTCTATTTTAATATAAATTTATATTATGTTGGGATATATAATTACATATATTAATTAGTGTAAGTATTTATTTAATAACTTCTAGAAAACGATTTTTCTATCAGAAATACATTTTATGAAATTTATGTGACGCTGTTAGGCTGTAGAATTTTCATAAGGGATTTCTCAAGTTTTCATTTATTTCAAGTTCCTATATTTTATTTTTCTTTCCTCATATCCTTAAATCCAAATGTTACGATAACTCCATTACCATAAATTTACTAAATATATGTCATGATAATGAAATAATTCATCATTATCTCTCATTTAAACTTCATTTATACATGAAATAAAATCAACATATGAGATGTGTTAATTTATCAAATTTAATGACGACAAGATTTCAATTTCAATTAATGTCTTTAATTCTGGTAATGAAACCATTTTCATGGGTGAAAAAGACAATAATATATTTATTATGACTTATTTAAGTTTCTGAAATATTTTTTACATGTTATATTAATTTATAAATCCAAATGAATTAGTTGTGATAAAAACCCACCAATTAACTCAAACATTTTTCATCAATGCTTTATACAATGATTCAGCATCACTCCCAATAACTGAATGAATTTTATAGTCATGTAATCTAATGTATATTAAAATTTTATATAAAACTAATATTCAAGAAAACCATTATCATCTTAGATGTTTATCCTTACAAGCATATAAGTAAACTGGTCGTGAATGCCACAGAAGAAAATGCTCCCAAACAATAAAATTGAACCTCTTAAACCAATAAAAAATGATATCAATGAACATAATAAGTCCATAATAAATACAATATATAAATAATAGATTATATAAATATTAATTAATGAATTTAATTTTGTTATTTAGGACACTATGATCATGTGAGGAACACCTTTAGACTTAAGTTAAGGGTTTTCTGCTCGAATCACTATTTCCATTTGGGTTATATTTATTCTCTACTTACCTAAATTAAATTTTTAATTATTTATATGAAATCATCATAAATTATGAGTGAATTTTATATATATGTTTACCAACCATAATCATTATTTCATTTATATAGAGTTATATATAATTAATGTATCGTTAAAAAATACTTCCTGAAGTACAATCCCTATAAGCTAGATTCTTGGGAATTTTTTAAATTATTACATATTCTCTTGGGAACTCAGTAATTTAATTTTAGAAACCATTATATTTATAAAATCACTAATTTTATTATGAATATACTATATTACATTACTTCTAGTTTTAGACAAAAAAAATTTCAAATGAACTCCTCTTTTCAAATTAAAAGAGTTATAATCTCAAGAATTAGTCAATGATTTTCTAAGAGTATCATCATGTATATAAAAACTCTTATAGATTATTATGTGTTATTGGGATTAATATTTTATGATATCACATACTATATATAGTTTAATTTTTTATGATTATTTTTACCGTTTATGTGTTATCTTATAGCCATTCACCAATTTAATCTGTATGGTTAGTGTTTATGCTTAATGTTTATGGATGTTATTTAAATTTCATATGATAGTATCAATATGAATGTATATGTTTTTAATGCTTCTCATCATTCATATGAAGTATCCATTGGACTAATTATGTTATTGATGGGTCCGGATATATCCCCTTGATGCATTTGTGGGTCTCATGAGACAAACTACAGTTTTGGCACAACGGGTTGACAAAATGGTTATTCATGGTCTTGGCATGAGGTATTTGTGGTATGGTTATGATTTCAAGAATTATGCATTACCTCATTATGAAAATAGTAATTGAAAATTCATGTGGTTATTTGACTAGTATAATATCCATGATTATGATTTATTATTGAATTATTTATTAAACTCGTATTCATACTATAATACGCTCAAGATTATTTTTAAAGGAATGAATTTTTTATTATTCACCATTCATAATTTTTATGATTATGATATCTTCAACTATATTTCTTAGACTTTCTAACAATTTAATATCACCCATTAGTTATATTTAATTTTTATAGGACATGATGTGGAATATTATGAAGGACATGGAGGGATAACCTAGATTTATGAATGTGTTCAAAAGGAAAACCTATATTTTATTTCCTTTCATGTTTTAATTCCTAACTTATGTATGTATATTGATTCCAATGCAACTAAACTACTTGTTCCTTCGGGATGAATATTTATTATTTATATACCAATGTAATGAAATAAGGCACTAGCTCTAGGAAACTGGGGTCAAGTCTTTACATATCGAATCATAGGATGTTTAGTAGAAAACCTGGAAACTAGATTTAGAAAACTTGGATTACAGGAAAACCCAAAGATATTCATTGAGGATAAAAATACCAAAATATCTTGGAATTTTTGTAAGGAAAAAATTATGTTTATATTTCTAGAAAATAAATCTCTATCTGGATACTACTTGTGGACGTGGTTATGGCATAGATGTACCTAGGAGTAACAACATCGACAAGGAGTTTTGGAATTGACATGGGGTATTCTGGTACCTGGCAACGGGCCTTACTGCACACCAGGTTTGACACTCCCAAGGGATATGTTTATGATAAATAACATTTCATTTACAAAACATTATGAATGAATTAAATATAAATTTTTCATCAATAAAACCATGTATATTATTATGAAATTAGTTATTGATAGTTTTGAAATTTACACTTATTTTTTTTATAAGATAATATTATACATTATAATTCATAACCTAATCTAGTGTATTCTATTATTTAGAAATAGATACTAGTGGAATGAATGGAAACTGTACGAAGGCACGTATCCTATTTGGGGATTTACATCCTATTCTCGATATTGATATTGGATTTGGTGCTGTGAGTGGTGATGTAAAACATATTAATATACTGAGAAATTTAAGTCAGTTTATGTAAAATAACCTTACACGTATAGTGTATTTATATTGATAGCATAGATGAACTATGCAATACAAATTTATGAGAAAATAACCTCCATCATTTAGTGTTACTAAAACCCCATTCATAAGGTAGTAGTGGATCAATTCATTAGAGAAGATGCTTCTCACATTGGGATGTAATGAAAAAGATAAGTTTTTTATGAAGACTTGTCATCTATCTGAAGATGAAAATTTGTGGTTGTATTTAATTAAAAACAAAATTGATTAGGAAGAAATAAAAGAAAGAGAATAGAAGGATTTTAAGGAAATATTATTAGAAAAAACCTAACCATGTGAACAATGAGCACATATGGAAAATAATTTTTTGGATCTGAGGTAAAAAGAGGATGATAATGTTGATAAGTATAAATTTAACATCACAAGGTTGGAAAGAAATTCTACAAAAGACATATGTATTCTAAGGATCAAAATTGATCAATTTATTTATATTTTAAAACCATTCATCTGATGGGATCTAGTATCCCAATGTTTCACATGATATGAATATATTTTCTCATGTTCTATCAAGATGGAAAATGAAGCCTCTATGTCAATGATTTTAAGGTAAAGAATAGAAGAAAAGGGATGTTGAAAACTCTATAAAGGAAAATAATTAAATATAGAAGAAGGTAATAGTTGACCACCCACCCTATGATAATTGAGGTTAGAGACACTCTGGTACTATCCTGAAGGGTATGGGTGACTTTTCCATGTGTGTGAAAAAAGGATTCTTATCCTGGTATTGTATATAGAAAAAATAATATACTAATTTTCAATGATATAATTTCATAGAGATGGGTCATTATGAAAATTATTGTCTTAGGTGTTAACGAAAAATTCCCCAAAGTATTCCAAGGGAGAAAGGACAAGCTAATGTGATCACAACTACTGATAATGAAGTCCCTAATGTTATGGTTAAAGGTACATTAATTTTTTCTTCAAACATAGAGAATGATTTATTTGATTATGGATCATCACATTATTTTATATATTCCCTATTTTTCAATTGGAATAGATTTCTCTAATTTTATTTAATATGGGATTTTTCATTAAAAACTCCTTATGGATGTATTATTGCAACAATGATGTGTCAGGCAGTCCCCATTACAGCATTTGAATGTGTTTTATCTGTCGATTTAATTTTCATACACATTATTGAATTTGATATAATCCTAAGTATGTATTTGATTTAATATTATTATTCCAAAATATATTTCAAGATGAAAGTAGTTACCATTTCATAAGATGATGTGAAATCCCTTATTGTATGTGCAGAAACATCACCATATGATTAACATCTAGTTCAACCCTTAATAGATCTACTAAATTCAATTATTAGGGAGGATGAGAAAATTAGATATATGAGTGAGGATAAAATGATCAAATAAAGGATGTAAATATTGTGAAATAATATATTAATGTTTTTCTGGGATATTTTCAAGGACATCCTACAATGCGGGATGTTGAGATCTCAATTGTTTTATTTCCTAGTAAAAGGACTATATCAATGAATCCTTAGATAATAGCCCTAGTGGAATTAGTATAATTGATGAAAACCCCATTTAAATTGAGTGATAAAGGATTTATTCACCCAAGTGTCTATCCATGGGGATCCCCAATTATTTTTATTAAAAAGAATGATATATCTATTAGTTTGTGCATTTACTACAAGGATATCAATGATGTAAAAATAAAAACTAAGTATCCCATACCTCTCAATGATGATTTATTTGATAAATATCTTGGAGGAAAATATTTTATGAAGATAGAAATTCGATATGGATATCATCAGTTGCTTTTATGGAAGATATATTTTTTAAAGTCAACATTTCAAACTTGGTATGGGTTTTATGAGTTTATAATAATTACCTATGGAATGACTAATGAACCCATTTCTTATCTTGATCTAATGAATAGATTTTTCATTGAATATATAGATGAATTTGTGGTGGTATTTATTGAATATATCTTGGTATACTTTAAAATCTACAATGATATCGAAAATCACTTGTGTACTATTTTGAAGAATCCTTGAAAAAAATTATTTTATGGGATGTTTGGAAAGATTGAATTTTGGATTGAATCAGTTTCTTTTCTTGTTTATATTATTTATAAGGATGGTATATATATAAATCCCATGAAGATAATGGTTGTTCATGAATGTCCTACACTAATGAAAATAACTGAGGTACATATTTTTATTGGTTTCAAAGGATATTATCCATGTTTTCTTTAGAACATCACCCGTTTAGCCAACCTAATGATCAAGCATTCACATAAATGGTTTATCATAGTATGGAAAAAATAATTTGAGTAATGTTTGAAGAATGAAATCGGATATTAGTGAATGATCTAATCCAAACTCTACCATCATGGAATGATGGATTTTTGATATATAGTGATGAATCAAAGGAAGGACTAGGTAGTGCCATTATGCAGAATGATAGAGTTATTTTTTATGAATTAAGGAAGTAGAAATTTCTGGAAAAAAACAATCCAACTCAAGATATTTAGTTTTCTATTGTCATTTTTACATTAAATTATATAGACACTATCTGTAAGTTGAAATATGTGAGATATATATAGATTATAAGAGTATGAAATACAACTTCTCACGGAAAGAACTCAACATGTGGTAAATGTGATGGATCGATATACTAAAGTATTATGATTGTTCTATATAGTACGACATAGGAATGTAATATAAGGTAGATGATGTATCGAGAATGAAGTATCATGGAATTTAAAATAAAATGATGATTGAAAGGGATCATGTATTCAAGGATATTGTAAGTATGGACTTGGGAATTATCGATGATGGTGAAACATCATTAGATTTTGAATGTTTTCCCAACCATCAGTATTAGAAAGAATTAAATCTTCTCAGTCTGATGTTGAGAATCATTAAAAGAAAATTATTTTTTTGGATGATGGAATGTTTCAAGACTTCATATAAGAAGATCAAATTATGAAATTTGGGAAGAGACTTGTATTCTTGATATACCTGAGTTGAAAAGGAAATTATTGGATGATTCATATATTTATAATTTCTCTTTACAACCAAGTATAAGTAAACTGTATATAGATTTGATGTAACATTTCTGGTGTGGCATCATAAAGTGTGAAATTGCTATTTATGTATCAAGATGTTTAGTCTATCAATAAGTGAATACTGAAAACCAAATCCTATTGAAGTCATGTAACCTATACCTATTCATACATTGAAATGGGTTGACATAAAAATAGATTTTGTATCTCTATTTCCAAATACTATATAAAATAATGATGCAATATGGGTAATTGTGGATCAAATTATGAAATCTACACATTTCCTTAGTATAATGGATGATTTTCCACTAGAACGACTTGTAAAACTCTATATCAATTATGTTTTGACACTTAATGGAGAACCTCTCTCAATTGTGTTGGACCATGAACCACAATACACATTTAAATTCATGAAAGGTCTTCAGAAAGACCTTGATATTGAGCTTTGATTGAGATCTTCTTATCACCCCCAAACGGACGAGAAATCAGAAAGGAGGATCTTATCATTAAAGACATGTTGAGATCATGGTCACTTTATTTACGAGGTATGTGGGATCATTATTTATCTTTGGTTATGTTTTCCTACAATAATAGTTTCCATTCAATCATTCAAATAGAACCATATGAATCATTTTATGGAAAGAGATTTCATACACCAACATGATGGGATGATGTTGCTGAAAGGAGGCTTTTCTGTCCAAATATTGTACAGAAAACAACATTGAATGTAATGACTATTCAAACCCGTATGAAAGCATCTCAAAGAAGACAAATAAGGTATCATGATAATCAAGGGAATAATTTGGAATTTCATGTGGGAGATCATGTTTTCATAAAAATATATCCATGGAAGGGTGTTAAATGATTTGGGGAGAAATGGAATCTGATACCTTGGTATACTGTCCTTTTTAAAATTATTGAGAGAGTTGGAGTTGCGGATTTTCATTTGGAAATGCCACAAAGCCTGTCTAAATAAAACAATGTGTAACAAGTCTCATTATTGGGAAAGTTCATCTTATAACCAATTCATGTCATCACTTTTGAAGATATATAATTGTAATATGACTGATCTTATTGTGAAGATCCTATTTGGATTCCGGACAATAAAGAATAGGTTTTGAGGAATCAGACGAATCAACTGGTCAATATAATTTGGAAAAAACTCAAAATAGAATAATAAACATGAGAGCTCGAGGATATTATGATGAATACCTACCCAAATATTTTTATGAGTTTACATTATATGAATTTTGATGGAAATTTTTTTAAAAGGTTAGGGAAATGTAACACCCCATGGAATTATATATAAATTTAATATTGAATGCATGAAATAGTGAGTCTCTACCAAACAACTCTATTTTATAACCTAGCTAGTTAACATAATTTTTCTACCTCTATGATTTGAATTTCAAAAAAATGACATACACAATTTTGTTCAGTGTGCTATTTAAAATCTGATAGGGAAAACATAATTTTTGGTTAATATAAAAAAACCCTTAGGAATATTAATATGTATAGTAATATGAGAATTCAGAATACCATATCATATTATTATTTTATTTCCTTATGGTTAAAAGATAATGATATATTGATCAAATTTTCAATGTGATATATAGACAAAATATAGTTTTCATATTTTTATTTTTTTAATAAATTATGTCTTTAATTGAAAATTATTTTAATAATATTTATAACATTATTTTTAAAAAATGGTCTTAATTTTTGAATATATAATGTCAATATTTGGTTATCTTTAATTTGTGGGAATTTTATAAAATAATTTAGATTTTCATTAATAGTAAAAAATATGGTTTTGAGTTTACAATATGATTAATTAAATCAAAATTATATAATGGTTAATAAAAAATTCTGTTCGAATCTTGTACATTAAAATGTTTTATGATTTGTCCCAAGTGTCCAATAACATGGTCAAATACCATGGGAAAGCCCAAGGTTTTCCAAATACCACTAATGAGATGTCCATTGAAAAAGAAATCCATAGATTTTACTATAAATACCCACAAATTACTTAATATTATTTAATTCCAAATTCATTATCCTCGAATATTGGGTACTTTTAAATCCATATGAGTACTTCCAAGGTTTCTTCAATACCCAAAGGTCCCTACCTATATGTTTTAGGAGTCACTCTACTAGGTAAGTGAATCTACCACCCTTCTCTTTTTAAAGAATTATTTTTATGTTATTCTCTTTTAATTTCAATTGGATTATGTTGGGATATATCATTAAATATACCCCTTAATGTCCATATTATGTAATAATTATTAGAGATACCATTTTCACTCATAAATAATTTTTATGAATTTTTAAGTGACACAGTTAGGATACTGAATTTTCATAAGGGATTTCTCAACAATTATTTAATTTGAAGTTCCTTTGTTTTATTTTTATTTCCCCACCACATTTAATATAAATGTTTTAATAACTTCATTAATATAGATGTAATGTAATTTTTTATGTTGTTGTAATAATTCATCATCATCTCCCCTTTACCCTTTTTTATACCAGAAATGAAAACACCATCTGAGATGTGTAAGTTTATCCCATTAAAGGACAACAATTTTTCAATTTATATTACTATATTCAATTTTGGTTATGGATCCATTTTAATGGTTTTTATAGACTATAATATATGTCTAATGACTTATTTAATGTTCTGGATTATTTTGTTACACACGGTATTAATTTATAAATCTAAAATAGTACATTGTGATAAAAAACCACGAATTAACTTGAACAATTATAATCAATGTTTTATTTAGCGATTGATACTCACTATTAAAAGATGAGTGAATTTTGAAACCATGTAATATTCTATATGATAAATAATAAAATAGAACTTCTATTCTGGAAAACCTTTTTCATCATAAATGGTTATCCTTACATATATATAAGTAAAGCGATCATGAATACCAATGTAGAAAACCCTCCCAAACAATAGAATTGAACCTCTTAAACCCGTAAAATAAGTCCTTGAATGAACATAATAAGGACATAATTAATACATTACATAAATAATAGGTTATGTAAAAATTAAATAATGAATTTAATTTGGTTATCCAGGACACTAAGAGCATGTGAAGAAAACCCTCAAACTTATGGTAAGGATTTTCTGTAGGAACCTCTATTTTCATTTGCGTTACTATTACTCTCAACATACCACAAATAAATTCTTATTTATTCATATGTACTCCACATAAATTATTTTTTAATGTTATATATTTTGTAACAACAGGAATTATACTTTCATTTATTGGGATATATATTTCATAAAAGAATCTTTAAAAAATTCTTCCCGATGTACAAGCTCGATTCATGGGAATTTCACAAATTCTTAAATATATTAAGGTTAACTCTATAATATGTTTTTATAATCCATTATATTTATAAAATAACTAATATAATTATAGAAATATTATATTACATCACATAAAGTTTTATATAATGACTTCTCCAAAAATACTTCATTTCAAAGTAATAGAGTATTTATCTCAACAATTACTCGATTGTTTTATATGAGTTTCTTCATATATTTCAACACATTTGTTGACTATTATTTATTTTTATAATTAAAAATTCATGAGATAATATAGAATATTTAATTTATTGATTGGTTATTATTTTGAATATGAATGATTTAGCTTAAAACCATTAACCAATTTACTCTTAATGGCCAGTGTTGATGCTTAGTGTTCGGGGAAGATATTTAAATGTCACATGTTAGTTTAAATATGAATGTATATGTTTATTATGATTTTTGTATTCATCAATGTTAATATGAGGAATTCCTTGGACTTAGTTGTTATTATAGGTTCCCTATATTTCCCCTCGATGTATTCGTAGATCTCATGAGACAAACTAGAGTCTTGGCACATGGCGTTGAAAGAACATTTATTTATTTTCTTGGAATGTGGCCATTACTCTATCATTTAGATTCACATAATTATGCATTCCCTCATTATGAAACTAGTAATTAAATGTTCATGTGGTTATTTGGATCATTTAATACGCATGATTATTCATTATTATGACATTATTTATTCAACTCTTATTCATGTAATTATGCGTTCATGTTTATTTCTAAAGGAATATTTTTTGATTTATTAAAAATACCTAATGTTTATGTTTATGATATCTTGTGTTGTATTAGTTACCCTTATTGATCATTTTATATCACCAATTTCATATGTTTCATTTTCCCAAGACATGAAGAGGTATATTTTAAATAACATGTAGGGATATCCAATGAGTTATGAATAATTTCAAGGGAATTTGTATATTGTATCTACTTTCATGTTGTAATGATGAACATATGTATACATATTTTTTCCCAAGAAACTAAACTACTATTTATTTTTGGATGCATATTCCATGTTTGTATGTCAATGTAATGAAATAAGGCACCAGCTCTGGGAAACTGGGGTTAGGTATTAATATTATATGGTTATTTGTGGTTGTTTTCTCCTTCATAAATGATAATAACATTAATTAAAGGAAATATATTAAATGATTAAGTAGAGTGTATAAATATAATATTATCCTAGTAACAAAAACATATGATTCAAATCTGTATAGTTAAATTGTGGTTTACCCCATACATTATCATAACAAATATTACTATTTAAAACATGTTATATTCTTTACATTACTTTTTGTACATTATAATTTCATTTTAAAAATATGAATATGAAAATTTATACAATTTAAAATGATCAATTGAATTATTTAATATGATAAATAAACTATTAAAATATATTAATATAGTCATCATAAATAAATAAATAGGAAAATTATATTTATATATTATGGTTATCATAGTTAAAATAAACCATTAATTGGGTCTCAAAATAAATTTGATAATATAAAATATGAAATAATGTGAGGTATAATGAAAATAGGTTTGTGCAAGCCTAATATTGATTATGTATGATTCATTCAACTCAATAATCAAATAATGACATAATGAATAAATAATATTGGATCTAAAAATACCTTAGTAACATAAATATCCATTATATTTATGTCAGGAAAAGATATTTATTTGTAACCTCCTCAAACTGAATGGTAATACACAAAAACTACAGTCAACATTGTGCCCCATAGTGGATATGATATTATTTATTAATTATAATGACATGGACACCTAAAAAATTGTAATTTAGGTTTCCATAATAGCTCAGGATCATGTCATGATCTGATGAAGGCTATGTAAATACAGTTGGGTAAATTATACCAACATAGTAGATTGGTGCACCCATTACATAATACCCAAGTTTCATGAACATGATTGGAATAAACATTCTAACCCATAGTTTTAGAGAATAAATAATCCATTAATCCACTGATGTACCATAAATATAAAGTAGATCATTTTTTGAATTAAACTATATAAAAACACATAAACTAAATATAATATATAAAATACCATAAAAATAATCAAAATATACCATTATCCAAACAAGAAAAATTTCATTATCAAGTGAACCAAACAGACAATGGGTAGACAAAAGAGGATGTTTAATATATAAAATTTCATTCAGTGAAAGACTATGGAAATCCTAAAATAGATAATTTTAAATGAATATCAAAAATTAAAATTGGGAAAAGTCTAATATGATTATATTAAAAACAAACTCAAATAATGTATATAATATTATTTTATAGGATCACATATAAAAGGGTCAATGGAAAATTAAAATTGGGACACGTGTTGGGTAATATTATAAAATACATATTGGTTAGTGAAAACCCTACCCTAATATTTTTATCATAATCTAATGTTAATGTAATATCAATGATGATATATAGGGTATAGAAAAAACCAAATTAAAAAGAGATAACATTATGTCGCTCATCGTTGTCAATAACAATGGGTAACTCCAAATATATTGATAATATGAAGACAGTTTACCCTATGTGATCCTTGATTAGGTTTTATGGAACAAAAATTTCACTATGTAAATATATAAAACCAATGTAATGGAAAAACGAATCATGAATACCATTTCAGTGAAATCATGTATCACATACCTTTTAAATGGGGGAAATGATATAACATGCGTGAGTACTAAGAGCCCATCCTATTCCATAAACATGTTCATCATCAACCAAAATTTTTTATAGATATATATAAAAATTATATACCCTTTATAACTTGATAATAAATTATCAAATACTAGAAATAATTAATCAATATTATAATGTTTAATCTAAAAAGAAAATATTCATAAACTTATTCTAGTATATGATTTATTAAAAGTTAATTTTTTTAAAAGCATAGTATAGAGTAATATAATATAATTATTCCCCAAATTAAATATTTATATAATATGAATAAAAAATAATGAATGAAATTTAAATTACTATGTAGAATGAATAATATTTATTTTCATGTTTATGTAATTTATGGAATTAAAATATTATATTTATAAATTAACACTTCTAAAATAATATATAAAATTCATAAAATAATTAATAATGAAAATCATTATTATAAAAAATTACTTTAAATCAAATTCACTAATCCCCATATAACTTTTAAACAAACTATTTTAGACGATCAATGAAAGGACATGAAACCAACCTAAAATAGTGCAGAAGGTTTCTTTTTGGTGTAGAAAATTAGATATACTACCACAAAATTATAGGACCATCCTATCATTAGGAAATAATTGGGCTTAACAATAACATGAAAAAACTATAACATTAATTTCATTTAAATATATATTTTTAATGTATTTTAAAATTATTTAAATTATTGGACTAACTATGAAAATCTTTCAAAATAAATTATGTGGATTTTTTAAACAATTTAGTATCACAAAATAATATATTATGTAATAATTGAAGCGTTGAAAAATTAAAATTATCTTCATGATACGTAAGAAATATATTAATAATGAATAAATGGAATATATTAGTTTTAATGTAGAAAAAGAGTTTTAATAGAATTATAATTATTTAATGTAATAATAAAAATTTATTTTTGTATAAAAATTGGATCTATGTAATGGTGAAAAGAAAGTCGCTTACGGGTACAACTGAAATGCATAAGGGTCATTTATGTAATTGATAACTCATATAAGGTTAAGAATATTCTTAGGGATATGTAATTTTATGCTCCTACTCATGTATGGGTTGGCTAATACTTGGATAAATTCCATATGGGCACTGTGTAAGTGTTGCACTCTAATTTTGATTAATATGTAAAGCTATAAAAATAGAATTTTTTGGAAGGGTTATAATATATATACATAATGAAATATCACCCAATATATATGGTTTAAACTCCCAAAATTAGGACACACAACACCAAATGTAAATGTAATACTAGAAACAAGATTTCAACATAAGGGGAACCCGAGCTCAGGTAAAGGTTTCAAACCACATATATAAGGGTTAACTTCTTCAAACTATGCATGTATAATTGTTCCCAATCCCTCACTTAAAGTAAAAGAAATTAAAATTAATTACATATGGGTTATATGGTGATTTAAATATCCAACATAATAGTAATATTTAATGTTGTAATGGTAATTTCTAGTCTAAAATCTTGTGTATAATTCATGCCTCATATTTAAATACTAAAAAAATATATCCCACCATTCATTAGGGATACATAAGTGTATAATGAATTATACATAATTGTAACATCCCTATACTAAAACATGTATAAGTTTTTGGCTGTGTTGTCATGAATTACCTAAGGGTAATATCTGTCACCCATAAATTTATAATTAATTAAATTTAAATTAACGATAACTACTAGATTTAAGATATTTTTATCACTATATCCTTCCTCGTGTAAAATATCCAGATATAATAAAACAATATATATACACATATATATTCAATTTATATACTAAATTTAATAAAATGTGGAAATTTATAACTAAAATGGAAGACAAATATGAACATCCACACTTATATATTTAGAGACCCAAATCTTGACGTACATAGAAATTACATTACTTTTTCAAAATACTTAATACATAACAAAAATAGACACCAAAGTACTGTAATAGTTTAATGTCTTCGGGAACTCGGAATATAATCTTCTATTTTTTGCGAAAGATCTTCAAAATCTATCATAAAGATCTTACCCTTTTATTTTTATACCTAAAACCATTAATTAAATCCTGGGGAAAAGAAAACATAAGAAAGGGTGAGCTCAAATGCCCAGTAAGGGTAAACATAGATAACATAAAACAATCCATAAACATTTGAATGAAAAAAAATTAACATAAAATCTAAACATCGAAATCTTGAGCAAAGACAAGAATCGTGGAAGTACGTAAGGAAAATATCTTAAGGGAAAATCAATCATAATAAAATAGCATGGTAATTAAAAATTTAATTGTGGAAAACCATTAATCACATGATATGATTTCCATAGTAGCCAAGGCATTGCTTCCAAGACCATCTTAGTGGACTAAGTCCCTTACTAAACCGGGTATACTTGCCGTTCCAGCACTGTATTACTGAACCAGATTTACTTTTCCTTTCAGCCATGTATTTCTCATAAGATATAAAACATTACCCAATGAATTGGAGGGAGATATAGGTCCCACCCATCTCATAATGAAACCATTCTTATGTATTCCAAAAAATCATAAATCATACATCATAGCATAACCCATGTAATAAAAATGGGATTCTTAAACATCATGCCATCATAACATAATCCATATAAGATAAAAGGACTCCATAAAAATAATTCCATCATAAAAAAATAAAATAAATGTAAAAATAGGGATAGAAACAGAACCCTATATTTTCCTAGATGGAAAATAATTTTTATAAAACTCTTGAACTCCATTCTTGAGAAAAATATAATTTATACTTCAAAAACATTTTCCTTTCTTAAAATGTCATATAATTTTAAACTAAAATATGTTTATTAAAAATAAACATGAAAACATGTAATGTAAGATTCATGGAAATAATGTTCTAAAAATCCATTCATTCCATATAAGTTAAAAAACATTCTTCTCATACTTTGGCCAGAAAAGTCAAAAAGTACCTCATACGAAAAATGACAAAAGATTCATTTCATATCTTTTACTAAAATCTAACCGAAATGTAAAATTGGATCTAAACAATTTTATAAGAATATAAATAATCTTACTTATTGACGAAACATGGAGGTGGATGATAAATATTCCACACTAACTTCTGAAGTATAAACAATCTCAGATAAAAATGTGATTGCGAGATTTTCCCTTACCTTAGGTACGATATTCTTTGTACGTGTCCGAACCTCCTGTAAAATGATATAAATAATGTCATTGACTTATTACAGAATCATATTCATTGTTATGATATCATATATGGTTCACTTATTACTTTATATTACCCGTTCTTTTGTAAGTTCCATGTTAAAGCAGCGTTTTGGGTAAAATCGTTTCATTTATCGCCCGTGTTTTGACTTGTAATTATTAATATGATTAATTAGGTCATTACTAAATAATTCCAGAATATAAAATATGATTTATATATAATATATATTTAGAATATACATATATATAATAGATCAAAAATGGGAAAGAAATACACCATTAATGCAGACGGTAGGCCGTACGTATGCATGAACGCTATTTTCATTTCCTCATTGAATTGAATGGAATTAAGTAGATGAAATACATATATATACATAAATCCAGTAGAATTATTATGTCAAATATTTTATTATTACTTATTATATATACTTTATAATCCTTCTTTAATTTTTAACATGGAAAATGAATGTCATCGCTTCGTGGAGACGGTAATTTGTACGTACGCAGGAGCGATGATATCATTCCCATATTTATTGAATGGAATTGGAGTGGATGATATAATATTTTAGAGTCAGTATGACGTTATAATAACCATATATAGTTATTCTTTACACCATTATACCCATCCAAGTAAGGTGGTGGTGGAAAAATATATTACACCACGATGTGGAGATGGTATTCCGTACGTACGCACACGCGGTGATATTGTATTCCGTAGGATGGATAGAAGGTGAAATAGGGTTTTTTCATATTTATAATAAAATATCATTATATTATTGATACTAATTTTATTACTTCAGAATGAAACAACTAATGAATAATATGTATAAGAAGAAACAAATTTGAAAGAATTGGTAACAGATATTACCTCTTCTTCGACACGCCTCTTTTAAACCTCCTCTTAGGGATCTAAGATTGGTCTTTGAAGAAGACTAGGACCTCTAATATGTTTCTACGGAATTTTATAAGTGAAATTTTCAGGGTTTGGCTGAGCCTGAAGGCTCAATGTGGTTTGAGGAGGAGAGGGAGGAGGGGCCCTTTTATAAGGGAGGAGAGGGACACCAATGTAATTATAAAAAATATTAAATTATAAAAAATTCCAACCCCACATAAAAATCTCCAAAATGACTCAAATCCAAATATTAGATGAGATAGGGTTGTAATCTCATCAACCAATAAAATTTTGACAAGTTGGGAATTTATTTTAAACATTATGAACATGATTTATCCTTTATAATCTATTAAATTTTATTTGTGGTAATAATATTCTAAATTTTAAATAATTATAAATGATTACTTATGTGTTATTAATTTTCCATAATTGTATACTTTATTACATTTTCGACCATATAAATTTTAATTTATAATTTTTTATGATATTTTTTATTTTTAAACGATTTTATAATATGAAATTTTTATAAAATAACAATAGTGTAAATTTTGACACTACTCATTTAATGGAATTTAAATCATATATAAACAGAAGACATGTTTGAAATACTAAATCTAATAGATTCATAAAATTTCATATTTATCTAAAAAATTAGTGTAGAAATTTAAATAGTTCATATAATATTTATTTTATTACTTTTAAAATTATTTATTTTATATTTCTCTTAATAAAACAATTACAACATAATTTTTGTATAATAATTTAATATACATATTATGTGTATAAAAATTAAAAATAAACTCTTATGATTAATATAAAAAAAATACCTTTCATAATAATATTTTTACTTGAATTTATCATCTTAAAATGACAATATTTAAATTGATATATTTATTAAATAATGAAGGGGACATATTTTACATCATTTAAAATAAAATAATATAAATGTATTAATTAGTTCTATAAGGCTCCAAATGGACCACAAATCAAGCCTTGGATGATTAGGGTATATATATAATCGACCAATAAGGTTTTGTCATGTTTTTGGTCCTTTTGATAGGTATTAGTATTTCAATAAAAACAATATTATTGGGTTTTCACTAAATAAACAATTTCTGCATCACTATTGTGTCACCATTAATGACAATTATTTAATCCCTAAAAATTATAAATAAATTTATGATGTATATAACTTCATTATCTTTCTGAATACTATTCATGTTCTATGTTTCATGAATATTATCATTAAATTAAAATTATTATACTTATAAGATTTTAGAGAGTGACATGTTGTCACTTTCATTATTTTTATTAATAATTAAATTATTTTCAAGATAAAATGTCCATAAAATGAATATAATCTGACCCTTATGTGATATGGGTTTACCTTTAGTCATCCAATAGAATTTTTTCATGTGTTAGGGAAATTTTATAATTTTATTTTTACCTAGAATTACCCAATTTACCTTTAATAGAAGTAATAAAATTACCATAGTTACTATTCATAATATCAAAAAAAGTAACCTATTAACATAATTTGGACCCACTGAATTCCAATATGGAATCCATTTTTCAAAATTTAAAACACAGAAGTTGCAGTAATTAATTTAAAATTAATCTCATTGTTAAGAAAACAGGTTTTAAATGTTAAAGCATTGCAAATGATTGAAATGATTTTACCTATGAATTCAATGTAAAATAAATTCTAATGACATACATTATATTAAATGGTAAAAATATATTCTATTTATAATTTAAAATCATTATATATTATAATTTGTCCATATAAATTGTTACGATGAAAAAAGTTGTTTTTAATTAAAATATAGCGTGTTCATACTATTAATTAAAATATGAATGTTATCATAAAAATAAGAAAAATTTATCAAAAGTAAATTTTTATATCATGATTCAAAATAAGAATTTTATTTTGTAAAATTGTACTTATTATCATGTCAAAAACTAAATTTAATGTGGGTGTGTCATCAAAAGGCGGAAAAACTATAATTTTTTAAGAATACATATTTTACCCAAAAAATTTATTTTGTTCTCATACCATGTTCTATAAATTGTGTAAGATGAATTATAATGTCATAAAATTCAAAATATAGTTAATACTATTCAAAACGGCTAGTCCATAATAATATTATAACTATATATCGTGGTTTACTGAAACCTGGTATTGCGTACAACACACGCTATCGAGGAAGGTCGCGATTGCGTGTAATGCAAGCCAAGTCAGGGTTGTGTGTAGTGAAAGACTCCTTTGTTGTTGCGTATAACAAAATCCAACCATATTTAATTTATACATTGAATATATATGTATATATACACTCAATTTTTCGTTGAATAATTACTATTAAAAAAACTTGAAATTGTGTTTAACACAATCCAAGATTAGTGTTCTGTATACTACAAGCTAATATGGTGTTGCGTATAGCACAAGATAATCATTGTGTAGCATACATCAGAAGATATGAAAGAAATTAAAAGAATATATCCTATAAAATATTGGGGTGTTACATTATACCCCCCTTAAAATGAATTTCACCCTCGAAATTCGTCGGGATTATAAATGGTTTACTATTTGTAAGTTTCTTCAATAGAAACCCACATTGTAAAAAGGAATACCAAAACTTATCATTAAAAGATAATGTATGAAACATAATGGCTACCCAAATTAACTAATCACTAGGTTTCCACATAGGATAACATACGTGAAAATATGGATATAGAAGAGAAATCTAACCATCATGTAATGATAGAGAGTGGTAGAAAACATGGCTATGAAAAAGAGAACAATCACAAAGCCATAAATTTGTGATGATCTAAGGTACCATCCGATTCATCAGATATAAGAGCACTAGGGCAACATTTTTAGTTTTTAATATCATTTCCCTAAAGTTAAAAATATTGATTTATAAGAAATACATAATTGATTTTAGTATAATTTAACTGTTTTTTGTGCCTTGAACAATTTCCACATCATTTATTAAAGAAATGAAGTTGAATTTGTCATTATTGAGTGTTATCAGATCATGTGATAGAATGATGGGTCATTCCATCGGTCTCAAACAAAAGGTTATAAAAAGTTATTAAAAATACATCAGTCCATATATATAAGGCCCCAGCCTTAAACCTTACTTAATCTTGAGTTATTACAAGATTACACATTGACGATCTTTTCAGGTTTAGAGTTTTAGAGAATTAGATCATAAAACATGCATGACATTCCAAATACAAACAAAGTGGTTACATAAAGATAGTATTCTTCATTCCCATCAATGGAAACATATTTAAAATAAAACATGGATTCTTTCTTGAAACTCCATTGACACTACCATCATATCATGTACCTTTCCCTTGACTTGTGAAAAACATTTCAAAAAAAACTTGGGATGAGCATAAAAAGCTCAGTAAGGGATATAAAAATATGGAAAGGAAACATGGGTACATATATACATAAGGATGATATCATACTTTACCCATAAAACATAAGCACTTTAACATACCTCATCAAATCATGAATAAATCATAAAAATCATAAGACATAAAGGTAACTTGAGGCATTCATAACATTCTTACGTAGGGAGTAACCCTCTTGGTTACGTTTGGAATACCCATCACAGTATATTCCCTAAATCTTTTCGGAGAAACCTTAACGTTTCACTCCTTCACGTTACCCAATGCATTGGAGAGCTATATCGGGCTCACCCGCCCTTAGTTTATCACGGAACCCCCGTCTTCATAATATTTCCCAAGAACCTCAACATAATCTTATCACATAAAACATGCATAAAGGAAACATAACATTTCCACCTTTCAATCACAAGATATCAAAACAACACATTGATATAAAAACATTATGAAAACCATTTTCAATACCAAAATAAAAGAAAAGTAAAACATGGTATTTATTTTTCTTTTAAAAAGAAGGTATGGCTTGTAGAAGAAGCCGAAACTCAAATAATGGTCACGACGGCGGAGAAGTCATTGTCACCGCATACGTACGACAAAAACATTCTATTTTGTCATTTAGTAAATGCTTCTTATAAAAAAGATTCCTTTTGAATAAACGTACAAGACAAAGGGGTTTATACACCGTATAAAAGAAAGTTGTGTATAAAATAAAATAGGCCTCAATGAAAGGAGATTGAGACAAAGTCCTATACAAAGATGGTATCTTTCATTTAAGGATAAATCAATTACATAATTATGTGTGACAGATGAATACACCAAATATAAGTGGATATTAAAGGTCATTCACTCATATTCAAAGGATGACATATTCAATAACTACATGTTGAACCCAAAGAAATCTAAATTGGGTTAAAAAGTTCCCTTGACAGCCCACGACGTCACATCAAAATGAGTTGATGAGAGATAAAAAGTGTATCTCATCACTTGGACATAAAATTTAAATCAATAAGGAAATATGAGAACATGTCCTAACATAACAATATGTAAATTAAAATAGCCAACAAAATAATTATTTTAAAAAAGAGGAGGGTGAAAGGTTCCCTTACCGACTTGGGTATCTTTCAAAACATACACCCCATGAAAGAAGGACAATAAATCATTGATGTAAATACTCATAAACGAAAGAATATTACACAAATAGTAGAATAATGGGCATTACATACACCACTCAAAGGAAATTGTTGCAAATGTAGCATAAATCTCACAGGAATAAAAGTGAGATGAAAAATCCCTTACGAAAACTCGACAGCCTAACGACGCCACATAAAACTTACAAAAATGGATTGATGAGAGAGAATATGGTATCTCACAACATGAACATAAAAATTACAGTAAGTGTAATATAAAATAACATCCCAATAACAAGAAAGATGAGCTTTAGAGGGAATGACATAAAAGAGTGTACTTAAAAAGAAAGAGAGGGGTAAGATCCCTTACCTCAAGTCCAAATTGACTCGATCGTTCTTTAACGTCATGAATAATAAAATTGAGTTAATTTCCACTTTATTAAGAACCTTTTTTATAGTTCATTATTCCGTTTATACCATGTTATAAACATCATGTAATCATTTAAGTTAATAATGTTCATTTTGTCGGTATTTGGTTCTAAGTCAAAAATAGACTTCTTACACTTACATGTTGTTAATTTGGTCAAAGGATCTTTATATCCAGAATAATATTAATGATTTGGATAAAATATATATCATATATATTCATCATATACATGTATTTATAATATTACATCACTTTTATAGGTAAGAAACGAAATGCACCGTTCATGGAGACGGTAAGTCGTACGTACGCATGAACGCTACTTCCATTTCTATTTCGTATTTTCTGGAATGGAATCATAATGATATAAGAGTATGATATAATTCCAGTATAATAACATATATAATATCATTAACTTTATCCGTTACACATCCCACATATGGTATTAACGAATCAAATCACTTTCAGGGGGCGGTAGTCCGCACTTCCGAAAATGAAGATATCGTGTTTACCTATAATGGAAACAATAATGGTATTCCATAAATGAAAAATAAAGAAGATTAAGGAAAGAATAAACATATTATATATCATATATAAAAATAGTGACATCATAATGGCCACCTTTGAAGGTGTTAAATGAGTATTGAACAATCATCGTTTCGGGAGGCAGAATTTCGCCATCCACGGAAACCGTATGTTCTTTAACCATTTGATGTAGTTGTGTGAGAGTGTAGATCGAATAAATATTATAATAACATCCTAGTATATTTAAGATACTGGTTTTGTTACAAAATATGTAAATAAAAAGTGTTTAGGGGGTTGGAGAAGCAAAATAAAACAAATGAACATGAGAGAATGGATTACCTTTAAAAGTGTAACTCCTTTTGATTTGAGCCTAAAGGCTTACTTTGAAAGGATTCTGCCCAAAGGGAATCCTCTAGGATGAGCAGATGGATGTGGAGAGAGTAAATGTTAAGGGTATGGTCGAGCCAAAGGCTTGAGGAGTGTGTGAAATGAGGTAGAGGTGGGGGCATTTTATAAGAGGAGAGGAGTGGCACTTTTGGAAATCATGAAACTATTATTTTATTTTCAAAAGTGTTTAAAATTTATAAGGCACCACATTGATATATTTTGAATATAGGATGATAAGGCTTCGAAATATTCCCATACAATAGTTTTTCGACAATTGTAGGTCTTATATTTTATATTATCGTTTCATTTTATTTAAACTGTTCATTAATGAGGTCATCGTTGCATCATCATGATGTCATAATTAAATTAATTTATATAATGTCTAAAAATTATAAAAAATATATCCTGATGTAGAAAATCTTTTTATCTTTCCAAAGAGTATTTATAGACAAAATTATTATTAGTATAACCCCTTATAAAAATTGTTTTAGTAAAACAATTTATGTTAGTGTCATTTTCACCTTTATTTTTTAAAAAAGGCATTAAAGTCATTATCTCACCCAGGAGGCTCCATAGGGTCCCCAAAATCGACCCATGGGTTGTATTGGTCGGCCATTACTCATCCAATAGGGGTAGGACAAGTGTCATGGTGTTTTCACATTTTTATAATATCATTTTTACTTTAAATTACACTAATTACCTCTAAACGCGGTTAATGAAAAAAAGTTACTATTCATCAAAAAATTATTTTCATCCCATTGAACCACATTTTACATACTAATGACATCCATGTATGTCGGATTTTCAAAATTCAATACACATTAGTGGTAAACTTTCATTTAACTGAAAAATCAGTTTTCTTGATTACCACTTAGTGGTTTAACTATTCATTAAAAATTGGAGTTTTTCAGAAAATTACCAAAAATTCACCCTAAGCTATATTTGATATTATAAATTCAAAAATGGAGTCTATTTTACAAAATTCAAAACATATAAGTCACAATAATTAATTTAATAATTAATTCCCGCTGTCATGACAAATAGCGTGTTTTTATGAAACAATAAGTATCAAAAGATTGACACT
The DNA here is from genome assembly GCA_963277665.1 of Viscum album. Taxonomy (NCBI): domain Eukaryota; kingdom Viridiplantae; phylum Streptophyta; class Magnoliopsida; order Santalales; family Viscaceae; genus Viscum; species Viscum album. Next base: position 1,471,980,528 of record OY728161.1, read on the forward strand.
AGTTGAAGTCCAATTTAAAAGTGAAATTGATTCCAATGACCACCATTGGATTAAATGGTAAAAATATATTCAGATTACACATTAAGACAAATTCAAAAGATAATCTAATCATATAAATAAATTATATTAAAAAGAGGTTTTTAATTTAAAATACATCATTTTACTCTATTCATTAAAATAATGAACTTTATCAGAAAGATAACAAAAATTTACACAAAGTAAATTTTGATGTCCCAATTCTTAAGAAGAGTTTTATTTGGTCCCATAGAATTTATAAGAGTGAAAAAAACTATATTTAATGACGGTTCTCCATAAAAAGGTGATAAGTGAACCTTTAGTGAGAACTAGGGCATATACGCCTAAAATTGAATTCTTTCGGTATTTTATGCCTTTATCTTTTATTGGATAAATGTAAAAATATTTAAAAACATATATAATCATATTTTAGTTATTTCTATCCATTCCCGCCAATACAACGGCTACATGTTAACTACCATTTAAAATAATATTATTTTATTATTAGAGTGCAACGTAAGATTCCCAAGAAACTCGTTGTTGCGTGTTGGGTACGCCATCGAGCATAGCGTCCCCTTTAAAGACATATTAATATTTTATGGATAAATATGAAAATGTCATATTCTTTATTTTACCTGGGGTGTTACATCCTTCCCCCCTTTTGGGAATTACGTCCTCGTAATTTTTAAAATTGAGCTTGGAAACATCCTTTAAAGTCCCACATCGGAACAAGAGTCGGTAAAACAACCACATTAAAATATATAAAGATAAGTACAAAGGTCACTCGAGTTAACCCATACTAGGATTCCATTTAGAAAAATATGGCCTTGGAGGAGAAAACATAAGGTCATGTTCTGATGGAGAGTGATAGAAAACATGTTTAAGAGAAAGTTAACCACAAGAAAATCACAAACATGTGATGGGTTAAACGGTATTCGATTCCCTAGTAGGAAAAGTTAATAGACAACATTTTTGTTTTAAGTTACTTTTTATTGCGTAATTCATTCATAGGGAAACATAATCACTTCTCATGTTGACTTTCAACTTTTACACAAACTCATATTTTCTCAAAAAGACGAGTATTTAGGAAGACATGTTCACATTAAGAGTACTATAATCAACTTCTAGAGAATCACCTAATCCACCAAAGAGAACTATATACATCCCATATCTATAGACCTCAACCAAAACCAAAAATGTTAGTACAAGGTCAGATAATCCAGAAAAGGATAACCCTTTAAAAAGAAAATCTATGCTTAATCTCCAAAATTTGTCCAACAAAACCCAAAGTTCAACGAGGACCATCCGATAAACAATTTTTCCATAAAATTCTTCAAAGTAAACCAATATAATATTGAAACCCAAATATTTGAATGATTTAGTCACATAGTCTTCCAAGTTAAATCATAACATTTATCTCCAAAGAACATTAGTTGCTCCTAAAGTCTCGTATTGAAAAGTAATTAACCTAATCACATATCCTCCATGATAGGTTAATCATTTTCATAAATAACCCAAAATCAACTTACTCTTAATTCATAAAAACATATAACTAAAAAGAATCAGTCAAACTAACCCGGGACATCACATAGTCCAGTGGTAGGCGATAAATACCAGTCGCACTTTGGTTGTGGGTTCGTTTCCCGCAGCTTTGTCTGACGCGACGGGTTGTCACACAGTCTGCGTGTTGTCCTCTTTATAAAACTCCAAAAATCACCCTACCATGTTTTAACCTCAATCGTTTCCTTATACCTTTAATTTTCATCTGAATTCATTACGATCTCAACATCTTAATTCTTGAAGTCTTCTTTCACCATCATAAGATAAAATAAAACGATTCCCAAAATGAAAATCCTCATACCTTGATCATGGCATCCACTCAGTTTCATCATCATCTTGATCACGTAGGTAGAAGTCCCATGCATTACAACAATGATTTATAGATCCTTCAAAATAATTTTCTTCCTCCATCCAAATACACCTCGTACAACATGGGTCATATGGGTGTTTACAGAAAATTTTTTTTGGAAAATTAATCATGTTTGACATATAATTCCAAAACATCTGATAAAACCTGATTTTTATAAAATAGTCGGACCGAAATTGAGTTGAAACTTTATATTATTGGTCCTTTTAAAATACCATAAGTATGTGATGTGAGACTATATTTTAAAAGCAAATATAAATAGGTTGCGCAATGGTCTCCTTCCTCAACACCATTTCTAAAATCATAATATGCTTCAAATTCTTGTTATAAGGTAAAATATTTGAAAATACCATGATAATATTTACCTTTCTTGAAAATATGAGAATATTGTGAAAATAGTATTTATCTAAAAACAACCCATGATCCACGATGATAATGAGGTATAGTGGAGGTGTTTGATATCTCAAACAACTGCTTGCATGTGAGTTGTATGCTAGAAAGAGTTTCACAATCATCTGAATATGACTTTGCAATAATTATTGCAAGCATGTCATCAGGAAGAGATAAGAATGCGGTTTGAGATCCTTCTCCTTCCATTCATAATCGACATTACTTGACCTGAAAAAAAGTTATAAAACAAGGATTTAACTGAAATAATATATATAGGGACTAATCATGTGTCTCACAAAAACTCATAATCCCTAAAGTTGTCTAAACCGACCTCTGATACCAACTATAAGGCCCCAGCCTTAAACCTTACTTAATCTTCAGTTATTACAAGATTACACGTTGAGGATCTTTTCAGGATTAGAGTTTTAGAGAATTAGATCATTAAACATGAATTACATTCCAAATATAGACAAAGTGGTTATATAAAGATAGTATTCTTCTTTCCCATCAATGGAAACATATTCAAAATAAAACATGGATTCTTTCTTTACACATCCTTGACACTATCATCATATCATTTACCTTTCCCTTGACCTGTGAAAAACATTTCAAAAAAAACATGGGATGGGCATAAAAAGCTCAGTAAGGGATATAAAAATATGGAAAGGAAACATGGGTACATATATACATAAGGACGAGATCATACTTTACCCATAAAACATAAGCACTTTAACATACCTCATCAAATCATGAATAAATCATAGAAATCATAAGACATAAAGGTAACTTGAGGCATTCATAACATTCTTACGTAGGGAGTAACCCTCTTGGTTTCGTTTGGAATACCCATCACAGTATATTCCCTAAATCTCTTCTGAGAAACCTTAACATTTCACTCCTTCACATTACCCAATGCATTAAAGAGCCATATCGGTCTCACTCGCCCTTAGTTTATCACGGAACCACCCATCTTCATAATAATGCCCAAGAAATTCAACATAATCGTATCACATAAAACATGCATAAAGAAACATAACATTTCCACATTTCAATCACAAGATATCAATACAACACATAGATATAAAAACATTATGAAAACCATTTTCAATACCAAAATAAAAGAAAAGTAAAACATGGTATTTATTTTTCTTTTAAAAAGAAGGTATGGCTTGTAGAGGAAGTCGAAACTCAAATAACGGTCACGATGGCGGAGAAGTCATTGACGCCGCATACATACGACAAAAACATTCTCTTTTGTCGTTTAGTAAATTCTTCGTATAAAAAATATTCCTTTTGAATAAACGTAAAAGTAAAAGGGGTTTATACACCGTATAAAAGAAAGTTGTGTATAAAATAAAATATGCCTCAATGAAAGGATATTGAGACGAAGTCCCATACAAAGACGGTATCCTTAGTTTAAAGATAAATCAATTACATAATTATGTGTGACATACGAATACACCAAATATAAGTGGATATTAAAGGTCATTCACACATATTAAAAAGATGACATATTCAATAACTACATGTTGAACCCAAAGAATCGAAATTGGGGTAAGAAGTTCCCTTGATAGCCTACGACATCACATAAAAATGAGTTGATGAGAGATAAAAAGTGTATCTCATCACTTGGACCTAAAATTTACATCAATAAGGATATATGAGAACATATCCTAACATAACAATATGTAAATTAAAAGACCCATCAAAATAAGTCTTTTAAAAAAGAGGAGGGTGAAAGGTTCCCTTACCGACTTGGGTATATTTCAAAACATACACCCCATGAAAGAAGGACAATAATTCATTGATGTAAATACTCATAAACGAAATTATATTACACAAAGAGTAGAATAATGGGAAGTACATACACCACTCAAAGGAAATTGTGGAAAATGTAGCATAAATCTCACGGGAATAAAAGTGAGATGAAAAATCCCTTACGAAAACTCGGCAGCCTAACGACGCCACATAAAACTTACAAAAATGGATTGATGAGAGAGAATAGGGTCTCTCATCACAAGAAAATAAAAATTACAGTATGTTTAATATAAAATAACATCCCAATAACAAGAAAGATGAGATTTAGAGGGAATGACATAAAAGAGTGTACTTAAAAAGAAAGAGAGGAGTAAGATCCCTTACCTCAAGTCCAAATTGACTTGATCGTTCATTAACGTCCTGAATAATAAACTTGAGTTAATTTTAACTTTATTAAGAACCTTTTTTTATAGTTCTTTATTCCTTATATACCATGTTATGAACATCATGTAAAAATTTAAGGTAATAATGTTCATTTTGTCGGTATTTGGTTCTTAAGTCAAAAATAGACTTCTTACACTTACATGTTGTTAATTTGGTCAAAGGTTCGTTATATCCAGAATGATATTAATGATTTGGATAACATATATATCATATATATTCATCATATACATGTATTTATAATATTACATCACATTTAGAGGTAAGAAATGAAACGCACCGTTCATGGAGACGGTAAGCTATACGTACGCATGAACGCTACTTCCATTTCTATTTCGTATTTTCTGGAATGGAATCATAATGATATAAGAGTATATTATAATTCCAGTATTATAACATATATAATATCATTAACTTTCTCCTTTACACATCCCACATATGGTATTAACGAATCAAATCACTTTCAGGGGAAGGTAGTCCGCACTTCCTAAAATAAAGATATCGTGTTTACCCATAATGGAAACAATAATGGTATGCCATAAATGAAAAATACAGAAGCTTAAGGAAAGAATAAACATATTATATATCATATATAAATATAGTGACATCATAATGGCCACCTTTGAAGGTGTTAAATGAGTATTGAGCAATCATCGTTTCGGGAGGCAGAATTTCTCCATCCAAGGAAACCGTATGTTATTTAACCATTTGATGTAGTTGTGTGAGAGTGTAGCTCGAATAAATCTTATAACAACATCCTAGTATATTGAAGATACTGGTGTTGTTACAAAATAAGTAAATAAAAAGAGTTTATGGTGTTGGAGAAGCAAAATAAAACAAATGAACATGAGAGAATGAATTACCTTTAAAAGTGTAACTCCTTTTGATTTGAGCCTAAAGGCTTCCTTTGAAAGGATTCTGCCCAAAGGGAATCCTCTATGATGAGGGGAAGGATGTGGAGAGAGTAAATGGTCATGGGATGGCCAAACCAAAGGCTTGAGGAGTGTGTGAAATGAGGTATAGGTGGGGGCCTTTTATAAGGGGAGAGGAAGGGCACTTTTGGAAATCATGAAACTATTATTTTATTTTCAAAAGTGTTTCAAATTTCTAAGGTCCCACATTGATATATTTCGAATATAAGATGATAAGGCTTCTAAATATTCCCATACAGTAGTTTTTGGACAATTTTAGGTCTTAGATTTTATATTATCGTTTCATTTTATTTAAATTGTTCATTAATGAGGTCATCATTGCATCATCATGATGTCATAATTAAATTACTTTATTTAATGTATAAAAATTATAAAAAAATATCCTGATGTAGGAAATCTTTTTATATTTCCAAAGAGTATTTATAGACAAAATTATGATTAGTATAACCACTTCTAAATTTTTATTAGTAAAAAAATTTATGTTAGTGTCATTTTCACCTTTATTTTAAAAAAAGACATTAAAGTCATTATCTCATCCAAGAGGCTCTATAGGGTCCCCAAAATTAACCCATGGGATCTCTTGGTAGTCCATGACTCATCCAATAGGGGTAGGACAAGTCTCATGGTGTTTTCACATTTTTATAATATCATTTGTACTTTAAATTACACTAATTACCTCTAAATACGATTAATGGAAAAAAAGTTACTATTCACCAAAAAATTATTTTCATCCCATTGAACCACATTTTACATACTAATGACAACCATGTATGTTGGATTTTAAAAATTCAATACACATTATTTGTAAACATTCATTTTACTGAAAAATCAGTTTGCTTGATTACCACTTAGTGGTTTCACTATTCATTAAAAATTGGAGTTTTTCAGAAAATTACCAAAAATTCACCCTAAGCTATATTTGATATTCCGAATTCAAAAATGAAGTCTATTTTACAAAATTAAAAACATATAAGTCACATTAATTAATTTAATAATTAATTCCCGCTGTCATGACAAATAGTGTGTTTTTATGAAACAATAAGTATCAAAAGATTGACACTAGTTTAAGTCCAATTTCAAAGTGAAATTGATTACAATAACCACCATTGGATTAAATGGTAAAAATATATTCAGATTAAACAATAAGACCAATTCAAAATACAATCTAATCATATAAATAAATTATATTAAAAAGTGGTTTTGAATTTAAAATACAACATTTTACTCTATTCATTAAAAAAAATGAACTTTATCAGAATGATACCAAAAATTTACACAAAGTAAATTTTGATGTCCCAATTCTTAAGCAGAGTTTTATTTGGTCTAATAGAATGTATAAGAGTGAAAAAAACAATATTTAATGATGGTTCGCCATCAAAAGGCGATAAGTGAACCTTTAGTGAGAACTAGGGCATATACGCCTAAAATTGAATTCATTCTGTATTTTATGCCTTTATCTTTTATTGGATAAATGTAAAAATATTTAAAAACATATATAATCATATTTTAGTTATTTCTATCCATTCCCGCCAATACAATGGCCACATGTTAACTAACATTTAAAATAATATTATTATATTATTAGAGTGCCACATAAGATTCCCAAGAAACTCGTTGTTGCGTGTTGGGTACGCCATCGAGCATAGCTTCCCCTTTAAAGAAATATTAATATTTTATGGATAAATATGAAAATTTCATATTTTCTATTTTACCTAGGGTGTTACAATATATGGTGATATAAATCATATAAGATTCCAAAAATGGACTTATACTTCACCTATCATACCTCTTAATAAAATAAAACTTGTTTCTACTAACAGGGACTTACTGTAGGTCAGTGGTATGCGATATAGGTATGTCACACTTCGGTTGTGGGTTTGATTCCCATAGCCTTGTCCGATGTGATGGGTTGTCTCCTGTCCCGCATGTTGTCCTTTTTCTAAAACTATACTGTTATAACATAACAAAAAGTTATATCCTTAAAAAATGAACACTCATTGAACCTTAGTGAAAACATGAATGGTGTCAAAAGTTAACTATTTCCACATACCAAAACTTCCCAATATTCTATATACTCAAACCATGACAGTCTGTCAATCTGTGACCCTTTTCCCCATACAGATAAAATCTTCCCCTCCATTTGAGGTATTCCTCAAGGTTCTTCGTCCCTTCTTCAGAAATCTCAATCTTCCTTTCTCTATTCTCCTCACCATGCCAACATTTATAAAATTCCATCTTTCTCTTATTTTATGAATTAGGAATACAACTAAAGTTCACCTTGTTAATCATATATCGAGATGAGTGATTTTACATAATCACAATATCTTTCTCTATAGGCATTACACAATTTTTTTTCTCATGGTCACCAATTTGTCCATTAGATTCATTGTTAACACAATTCCTTATGTGTCCCTCCATTGACTAAAACCAAAATCCAATGTGTAAGAAACAGTTAAAATAACGAGGAACCACATAATCATAAAAAGTCACTTTTGTGATGTCTACCTTATCACACATTCTTTAATCCATGACACCTTAGGTTCACCCTTGGTTATTCATGATCTTCAACATAATTATAGTATTGTAACCTATAGTTATACTAAACCTTAGGGACACTTTTAGACATACCTTATAAATATGTCTAGAAATATCACTAATGTTTACGCATCCTAGTTTCCAAAGGTTAACTAATCCTTTCCTCTGATACCAACTGTAGAGACCCAAAGCTTGACCTACATGGAAATTACATTACTTTTTCAAAATACTTAATACGTAACAAAAATAGACACCTATGGATTGTAATAGTTTATTGTCTTTGGAAGCTCGGAATATCATCATCTATTCTTGGTGAAAGATCTTCAAAATCTCCTATAGAGATTTTCCCCTTTTATTTTCTTACCTAAAACCATTCATTAAATCCTGGGGAAAATAAAACCTAAAAAAGGGTGAGCTTAAATTCCTATTAAGGGTAAACATAGATAACATAAAACAATCCATAAACATTTGAATGGAAAAACATGAATATAAAATCTAAACATCAGAATCTTGAGCATAGAAATGAATCTTGGAAGTACGTAAGGAATATATCTTAAGGGAACATCAATAATGATAAAATATCATGGTAATAAAACATTTAATTGTGGAAAACCATTAATCACATGATATTATTTCCTTAGTAGCTAAGGAATTCCTTCCAAAACCAAATTAGTGGACAAAGTCCCTTACTGAACCTGGTTTACTTGATATTCCAGCCCTGTATTACTGAACTGGATTTACTTTTTGTTTCAGAAATGTCTATATCAAGATATATAAATGTTTACCCAATGCATTGGAGAGAGATATAAGTCCCACCCATCACATAATGAAACCATTCTTATGTGTGCCACAAAATCATAAATCATACATCATAGCATAACGCATGTAATAATAATGAGATTCTTAAACATCGTGCCATCATAACATAATCCATATAAGAAAAAATAACTTCATAAAAACAATTCCATCATAACATAATCAATTAAATGTAAAAATAGGGATATAAATAGAACCCTATATTATCTTAGATGTAAAATAATTTTGATAAAACCCTTGAACTCCATTCTAGAGGAAAATATCCTTTCTATTTCAAAAACAATTTCCTTTCTTAAAATGACATGTAATTTTAAACTAAAATAATTTGATTAAAAATGAACTAGAAAACTTGTAATGGAAGCATCATGGAAATAATGTTCTAAAAATACATTCATGCCGTATAAGTTAAAAAACATTCTTCTCATACTTTGGCCGGAAAAGTCAAAAAGTACATCGTACGAAAAATGACAAAAGATTCCATTCATATCATTTACTAAAAAATCACCCAAGGGTAAAATTGGACTTGAAAAATTGTATAATAATAGAAATAATGTTACATATTCATGAAACATGGATGTGGATGATAAATATTCTCCAGTAAATTCTGAAGTATAAACAATCTCAGATAAAAATGAGATTTCTAGATTTTCCCTTACCTTAGGTCCGATATGCTTTGTACATGTCCAAACCTCATGTATAATGATTTAAATAATGTCATTGACTTATTAAAGAATCATATTAATTGTAATGATATCATATATGGTTCACTTATGACTGTATATTACCCGTTCTTTTGTAAGTTCCATGTTAAAGCAGTGTTTTAGGTAAAATCATTTCATTTATCATCCGTGATTTGACTTGTAATTATTAATAGGATTACATAGATCATGATTAATTAATTCCATAATATAAAACATTATTTATATATAATATATATTCATAATATACAGAAACATAATAGATTGATAAAGGAAATGAAATACACCGTTTATGGAGATGGTAGGTTGTACATATGCATGAACACTGTTTTCGTTTGTTTATTGAATTGAATGGAATTAAGTAGATGACATACAATATATATATATATATATATATCCAGTAGACTTATTATTTCATATATTTCATGATTACTTATTATATATACTTTCTAATCATTCTTGAATTGTTAACATGGAAAATGAATCTCAACATGTCATGGAGACGGTAATCCGTATGTACGCACGAGCGATGATATCGTTCCAATATTTATTGAATGGAATTGTAGTGGATGATATAATATCTTAGAATAATTATGATGTTATAATTACCATATATAGTTATTCTTTACACCATTATACTCTTCCAAATAAGGTGGTGGTGGAAAAACAGATTACACCATGGCGTGGAGACAGTATTCCGTATGTACGCACGCGCGGTGATTTCATTTTCCATAGGATGGATAGAAGGTGAAATAGGGTTGTTTAATATTTATAATAACATATAATTATATTATTGATACTAATGTTATTAATTCATAATGAAAAAAATAACGAAGAATATGTAGAAGAAGAAATAAATTTGAATGAATTGGTAATGGATATTACCTCTTCTTCGACAAGCCTCTTTGAAACCTCCTCTTAAGGAACTAAGATTGGTCTTTGAAGAATAAAAAGACCTATAGGATGTTTTTAGGGAAGTGTATAAGAGAACCTGGTAGGGGTTGGCCGAGATTTAAGGCTCAATGTGGCGTGAGGATGAGAGGGAGGAGGTTCCCTTTTATAAGGGAGGAGAGGGGCACCTTTAGAATTATAAGAAATATTATTTTATAATAAATTCCAACCCCACATAAAAATTAAAAAATTACTCATATCCAAAGATTAGATGATATAGGGTTGTAATATCATCAAAAAATGAAATTTATACAAGTTTAGTATTTATTTTAATCACTATTAACATGATTTATCCTTATATAATCTATTTAAATTTATTTGTGGTAATAATATTATAAATTTTAAATCATAATAAATAATTACTTATGTGTTTTTAATTGTCCATAATTTTATACTTTATTTCATTTTATACCATACAAATTTTAATTTATAATTTTTAAATATTTTTGTGATTTTTAAACGATTCTATAATATTAAATATTTATAAAATAACAATAGTATCAATTTTTACACTATTCATTTATTTGAATTTAAATCAAATATACACAAAGATATGTTCGAACTAAAATATTTAAGAGATTAATAACATGTCATGTTTATCTAAAACACTAGTGGAGCACATTATATAGTTCATATAATATTTATTTTCATACTTTTAAAATCATTTATTTGATATTTCTTTTAATAAAACAATTACTACATAAATTTTGTATAATAATTTAATAAACTTATTAGTTTTATAAAAATTAAAAATAAACTCCTATGATGAAGATAGATATAATAACTTTCATAATAATATTTTTAATCAAATTTATCATCTTAAAATCACAATATTTTCATTGTTATATTTATTAAATTATGGGGGTGACATCTTTGACATCATTTAAAATAAAATAATATAAATATACTATTCTGTTTTATATGGCTCAAAATGGTCCACAAATATACCCCTGTATGTTTAGGGTATATATATAATCTACCAATAAGGTTTTATCATGTTTACTTTCCTTTTGATATGTATTATTATTTTAATAAAAACTATATTATTGATTTTCCGTTAAATAAACAATTTATGCATCTCTATTGTGTCACCATTAATGAAAATTATTTAATCCAAAAAAATTCTAAATAAATTTCTGATGTAGATAATATTATTATATTTCTGGATACTATTCATGTTTGAAGTTTCATGAAGTTTATCACTAAACTAAAATTATTATACTTATAAGATTTTAGAGAGTGACATGTCGTCACTTTCATTGGTTTTAATAATAATTAAATTATTTTCAAGGTCAAATGTCCATAAAATGAATCTAATCCGACCCCTAGGTTATATGGGTCGACCTTTAGTCATCCAATAGAATTTTGACATGTGTTAGTGTAATTTTATAGTCTTATTTTTACCCTTAATTACTTGATTTACCTTTAAGTGCAGTAATTAAAAATTATCGTAGTTACTATTCATAATATCAAAAAAATTAAAGTAACCTATTAACATAATTTGGACACACTGAATTCAAATATGGAATCATTTTTTAAAAATTATAAACATAGAAGTTTCAGTATTTAATTTAAAATAAATCCCATTGTTAATAAAACTGGTTTTAAAAGTTAAAGCATTGCAAAAGATTGAAATGATTTTACCTATGAATTCAATGTAAAATCATTACTAATTAAAAAAATTATATAAAATGGTAAAAATATATTCTATTTATACCTCAAAATCATTAAATATTATAATTTAACCATATAAATTATTACGATGAAAAAAGTTGTTTTTAATTAAAATATAGCGTTTTTTAGTATTCATTAAAATATGAATGTTATCAGAATAATATGAAAAATTTATCCAAAGTAAATTTTAATATCCTAATTCAAAAGAAGAATTTTATTTTGTAAAATTTAACTTATAAACATGTTTGAAACTAAATTTAATGTGAATGCGCCGTCAAAAGGCGGAAAAACTGCAATTTTTTAAGAATACATATTTTACCCGAAAAATTTATTTTTTTTCTCATACCATGTTCTATAAATTGTTTAATATTAATTATAATGTTATAAAATTCAAAATTTTGTTAATAATAATCATAACGGATAGTCCATCAAAATATAATAACTATATATCGTTTATTAGTGAAACCCGGTATTGCGTACAACACACGCTATCGGGGAAGGTCGCGATTGTGTGTAATGTAAGCCAAGTCAGGGTTGCGTGTGGTGCAAGACTCCTTTGTTGTTGTGTATATCAAAATCCAAACATATTTCATTTATTCATTTAATATATATGTATATATACACTCAATTATGCGTTGAATAATTACTATCAAACAAAATTGAAATTATGTTTAACACGATCCAATATTAGTGTTGCATATAATGAAAACTAATACGGTGATGTGTATAGAAAAAGATAATCATGGTGTGGCGTAAAATAGAAGATATGAATGAAATTAAAATTAATATATCTTATAAAATATTGGGGTGTTACAATATAACCAATTTCTATCGATCTACAATATTTGTAATAGTTTTTTCTATCTTTAATAAGCCATAGGTGCTCGACCACCCTGAAAACACTTTATTTTTTTGTTTATGTATTATTAAATGGTTTTAATGATATGGAGGGCGGATTTATACTATTTCATGTGAACATTCATGTGAAATATAGTAAATTTTATATATGTTTCATTTATGGAGGTGATGTATGGCGAAATACTATATGATGGCATGGGATATAAGGATATAAATACAAATTATATTTTATAGAAACGTCACTATTAAAGAAATTTTATAAAATATCAATATTTATGTAAATTGAGAACTAATAGTTCAAAAACAAAATATTTAAATATTTTGTTAATTATTCCTATTTAAAATTAATCATTAATTTGGGTTAAAGAATATATATGTTCTTCATGGATCCGTAATTATATCCTTTTAGTTTATAATGTGGGAGGGAAGGTGGGAAAGAAGGAAAGTATATATATAAAGTTTTTGTCAGGGAAATGGAATCTGTATAGGAGGATTTTTGGATGATCTCTAAATTGATGAAAGGGGAAATGACTTTGAAATTTTATTTTTACTATTTTTAGGGAAATATCCATCAAGGAAACATTAATTCATTTCGTGGGATGATTTTGTTTGTCAACAAAGAGAGTTTCTTTGTTTTGTAGTGTAAATATAGAGATATTGTTGAAAATATATTATTAAAAGGGTCCATGACAATGTAATAGATTTCCATGCGGCGGTACAGAGAGGACATATAAAAGGTGGCATTGTTTTGCAGTGTTTTCCAAAATTTTGGGGTCCAATAATTGGAGAATGTAGGAAAGTGTTTTTGAAAAAGGTAGTTGTGAGACATTGTTTAGAAGTCTTGTAATGTTGAGTGACATGAATTTTTCAAAATTAGAACATCAATATATGAAAAATGAAATTAGAGCATGATTATTTTCGAGTGGCGCACAAGGTGACTAGCACGATAGAGGCTTGGGCGGATGGACTAGCGTGAGTGGGGGAATGTTTTGTGATGTGCTCTCAGAGTCTTCACAATTCCTATAAATATATAGATACAACATCATTATGGATAAGATAAAAATTTGAGAAAATTAGACCTCTAGTTTCTCATGTGGTGATGGAAAACAAGTAGTGAGTTATTTAGAATTCATTTTCTAGATGGTAGTTTGACACCAATAGTGAGTTGGGTATGAAAGGGTGTGTGTCATGCAAGTATGGAGTGAAAAAAGAAGTTGAATTAATATAATATATTTTCTCCAATGTTTAGTAGTAAAATGTATTTGTGTTGCAATATGGGACTAGCGCATATGTATTGAGTTTCGTGCATGTATTGAGTAGTGTACAAGTGTTTTTTCCGTGATAAAGGTATCACTTCCACGATGTGTATAAAGAAGCACGCTACTCAACCTACAGTTGTGTGAAAGGATTAAAGATTCCTAGGACAAAAATGTTAAAGTGTTATTCATCAATGGATTAATGTTTTAATTCAATAGAGAATCTAGATATTGTTGAGGATTCATTCATTAGGGATGATGAAGAGACCTACAAGTCCATAAATTGTGAGTGAATCCATTCCAAGAGCAGTGAGAGAAGGAAGAGGAAGATGATGATACTTTCCACTGATAGTGTGAAAAATAACATGAAATAAGTAGTGACCCTATTAAATTAAATGATTAGACCCTAAACATTATAAAGGTACTGAGCCTGGTCATTGAAGATCTGGCATGGTCATTTTAATTTGGTAAGGAGCTATAGTGCATTTAGTACAATCAGAACTACTCCATTGTTTGTTTCATAGATGTAGCCCAATGAGGGGGAGAGAAGTAAAAATATATGTGTCCTTATATTTTATTTATTTATTTACATTAATTTTATTATCATGAGATAAAATTTGAAAGGACCCGATCAACATTGACATTAAAGAGCTAAATTAGTGACCCTTAATAATGAGATCAAGATCCAGTGGGACATTAATATGTTTTAAAAGAATATCCATACCCATATTCACCCCCTCCCAGGGTATGTAGTCCCCTTTTGGACATAACAAATTTCCAAAAATAAAACAATAATTGTAATGTGAAATCATAATAAAAAATTTATTACTTTAATGTTATCAATGTTGTCGCTATATTTTCAATTTTTTTAGTTTTGTAAAATATCACCTTCAGAAAAAAGTGTAACCATTAATATTATATTCATTATATCTTTATTAGGGTATGATAATTCAGTTTAAAATAGTGTTCAAATTTAATGGATGGGTTAGAATAATTTAAAAACTTTTATTTTATGTATGAAATTTTATTTTACTTTCATGGATTTTGTTCATGATTAAGTTAAATTCATGTCCATGCACTATATTTATAATTAATAAATTATAAATGTTATAAAAAATACATATTCTTATGTTCAATTTCTATGATTTTTTTATAACTTCTACACTCATATTTTTTCATTTTTTATAATAATTGAAATTTTCGATATTCTTTTTTTAAGATAATGTTTTAATATTTATCAAAAATGAAATTATTTACATATTTTAAAATAATTTTCTTATAAAATATGTTTTTGAATACTTATTTTAATGATTTTATAATGGGAAATTAAATATTTGGAGATTTTTTTATTTAAAATTATACATATGAATATTGGCCACGATAATGATGAATAGAAAGGAAACTCATAATTTCTAGGAGAATTTTTCCAAAAAGTGATGTTTAGACATCCTATATGTCTAAAGACCATAATGTTTTATTAGTTTTTTACAAGTATCATTATATTACATAAATAAATATTATTTTCAAAAGTAATGATTTCAACCTCCAAAGGAGAATTAAGGATTTATTTAAAAATTAATTAAGTTTTCAGATAAAATTGATTTCAAAATTATTATCCAATTTAAAGAGATTTTTGAATATTGTTTATTATGTATTCTAAAAAAATAAATTTTTATTTATGGAAATAATTATTTTTTAATTAAAACATTATGTATTTTATATAAAAGAATTCATTTTTAATGAATATTTATAGAATTTCTAATGTGAAAGGATTATACATAATATTTTTTTAAATTACTTTCTAAAATTTTTTTCGCTAACAATTTTTTTCAAACAATCTTTATTTTTATTTTGACGATTATATTATCAATGGTGAATGGTATTGATAAATTTTTTATCTTATGTGAAGCATTATAAGAGTTCATATATATTTTTGTTTACACAAAAATTTGTTTTTATTTTTTAAATCTCTAAACATATATACCTAAATGTTACATAGAATATATATATTTTTCTTTTATGTTTAATATTTTTATTTTTAAAAAGATATATTTATTTTATGGTATCGGATCCAGTTGTGCGTGTTTAGGGCATTTACATTACCCACTTCCCAAAAAAGTTTATTTTTTAAAATTTAATGTTAATGAAATAAAATTTTCATTAATAATATTTACTGTTATAATAACTATATAAAAAGTATTCTAATTGAGATAATCGATTTCATAGGTCCTAGATTTGGGGAAATATATTTAATCATTCTTTATTAAGGAAAAAATAAAATTAAAGCGATTAGAGGATGTAACAAACCATAACCATCTATAAATGAGGTCCCTTAAAATAATTAGTGAAATAAGAAATGTTTTTAAGGTTGTATCAACATGGGATAAAAGGGATAAAAATAATAGTATTATAGGTTTTTATATCATAGATTTTAATGTGAATTATATGAAATGATGATTTTGGGGATTATATTCTCGATAGAGAAAACCAAATTTCCATCCTGTAAAATAGTTATATATCTAACATATAATAATTAATGCATTATAATATATATTGAGAACCATTATTTTTAAACATATCATTACACGATTTTAAATCTATTTGTCTACCAAATTACAGTCCATGGTTCGTAAAGACAATTGCAATTGGAAGACTGGGTGAAAAAAACTGAAAACATGGGACTAAATAGAGAAATTATTTATCTATCATACAATATGATCTATAAATCCCCAACCCTAGTTACTTAGAGTCAGTGTGTTATTACATAACATTAAAATTATCACAAAAGATCAATTCTTGAAAGACCGATTAGTTTACTAGCCTTGGAAGTACTAGATACATTCATAAGGTTTACATTACATCATATATGGGAAAATAAAAAAGATTTCATTCGATAGATGACACTGAGGTCCCATAAAGTATCCATGTAGGTCGGTCATAATATACATCTACGAATTCTAGATAAAATAAAACAGAAAAAGGGGTGAGCTCAGATTCAGTACGAATAACAATATAGTGGAAACTTTCACAAAAAATCATAAACATTTAAGGCAATGTATAGAACTAAAACAAAAGCCTTTTCAACATAAACGCAATCATAGTATAAAAAATATAAATAAAAAATACTTACAATTACTTAGTCATATAGATATTATACAAGTCAAATAAACACATTCAATATCAATAGCCACTTTCGTAATGATGGAATGCATATTGCCAGACTTTCATAACCACAAAGTCAAGGCTTTGTGCTAAGTCTACAAATAAGCTTCTGGCAATGCCTTTTTACAGGACACTAGTTTGTCTCTTGAGACCTACAGATGCCTTGATGAGATATAGCGGGATACACCCGTCACATACTATGTCCAATTCATTCCCCATATGAAACAGTTTAAACGTAACATAAACATTCATATTAAGAATAGAATATAAAATGTCAATACATTATCCATAAACCTTGAATGGTATGAAAATAGAACATTCACCATCAAATATATCACAAAACCTTCAATAAAATATAGAAGTTTTGTATCATAATAAATCAACTTCAAATAAACATAAAACCCATTAAATGATGTTGACATAGATGAAATCAAAACCCTTCTTAGAGAAATATATCTTTATTGTTTGAAATCATTTAAGAGTCAAATAATTATAAAGAAAACAATTATTTTGAAAAATATTCTTATAAGCTTGTACGGGAAGATTCGGTGGTGTTATAATGGTGGAAAATAGACGCACCTTTCGTATAAGTTTAAAAAACATTCTTACCTTAATTTGGTTGAAAAGGTCATAAAGTACCTTTTTTGGAAAAAGACGGAAAGATTCCATTAAAAACATATAAGGTCAAATAAGGTTATAAATGACTTTAACCCATAGTATTTTAAATAGTAAAAATGTTTTGGAACACATTTTTAAGAAACATTGATGTGAATGATAAAGAGGTCCCAGTAGATACTTACGTAAAAACAACCTCGGATAATAATGAGTTGTGAAATTAACCCTTACCTTGTACTTTTCCTTGGTCGATGGTAGGTTAACCTCTGGTATAATGGTGAAATAATTGTTATTAAATTATATAAGAATCATATACATTAATACGATATCATATATTATCTTTTAACATTGATTTGTTCATAATATATTAGTATTATCGTCGTTTCATGCGTTAACTGAATTTTTTTCCTTTATATGCTTTGTTACGTAAGTAATTTATTTAAGGATAGGATGTATTTTATTCGTATTCAGAATGATATAAAGCCTTTAATCATTATTTTTAATCATATAATAAAAATTATTCTTTAATGGATTTGATGGGGAATGAATCTTATCGTGTTCGTGGAGACTGTAATCCGTACGTACGCACAAGTGACAATATCATTCATTTTGATATTAAAATAATATATAATTGGATGTAATATTGTCTATAAAAAATCATTATCATGTTATATTTTTTACTTACATAAATTACACAACATTGTTATACCCATCCAAATAATAAAGTATTGAATAATAATTACACCACGACGTGGTGATGGTAAGCGGTTAGTATAAACATATGGTGACATGTCATTCAAAGGATGGATAGAATAATTAATATTGTTGTAACATATTTATAATAAAATTTCATTATATAGAAGATACTGTTTTTTTAGAACGAAAACAACAAATAAAAAGGATGTATAAGAAGAAAAGAACATGAAAAAGGTGATGAAATATTTTCCTCTTCTACGAGATCTTCATTTTGATTTTCTGAAAATGGCTCTTTTGGCTGGCCTTCTAACAAAAGGATGGCCTCCAGTATGGAGGGAGGACTATTGAGAGGGTATTTGGGAAGATATTGTCTGAGCCTAAATTTATCACCCTAAGATTTTATGAAAAATATTTTTTTTAATTTCATTAATGTCTTGTGTTATATGATACACCAAAAGGAGCATGCACAACACGCATCCCTGACATTTCTTGCATTACATGTAATCGCGGCCTTCCACGATAGCGTATGTTGTACGCAATACCGAGTTTTGCTAAACAACGATATGTTATATAAACTAGTCGTTATGAATAGTAATACCCACTTTTTGAAATTTTATAAATTGTATCATTAGAAATTGACTTCATTTTTGGATTTAGAATATCGAAATTAGCCTAGAGTGAATTTTTGGTATTTTTCTGGAAACATTCAATTTTTGATGAATAGTGAAACCACTTAGTGGTAGATAAAAAACTGAATTTTTCATTTAAATTTAATTTTACCACTTCTGTGAATTCAATTTCGAAAATACAAGAGACATGGTTAATATGAAGGACTATAATGTGGTTCAATGAGCTGAAAATATTTTTTGGTAAATAGTAACTTTTTACTTTAATTTACCACGGTTAAAAGTAAATAGGGTAATTATGGGTAAAAATGATATTATTATTACCCTAAAACATGTCTTAATTCTATTGGACAAGTGTAATTCGACAAAAAACAACCTTTGGAATAAAATATGACCATTTAGGCCCACTTGGATTAGATTAGGACATTTAATATTAATTTATTTAAAGAAGGGTTAAAATAGTTAAAATCAAAGTTTAATAAGTAAATCATTTTTAATATAGGGTTATACATAAGCTAAATTCAAATATAAATATTCATTATAAATATAAAACTATTTCATAGATAATGGTATTTTATTTATTATTTTTATACATTACATAATTTAATTTATTTATGACACAAAGATGATGCAGTAATTATCTTATTAATGAAATATTGAAATAATTGATTATATAAATACCGAAATATATATAATTTTATTCTTTATATGAATTAAAATAATTTTATAGGTTGCTATGACATGTCAGTATTTATATAATTAACTTTTTTAGAACTAATAATTCTGTTATGATTTTCACAAAAATCAATTACCAAATAGGGTCAAAATTGTCATAAAATAGTTTTTAAAACAAATATTATATTAATAATTGTAATTTTATTCCTAAATATCTAAGGTTCAGGAAAATGACTTATCTAAGATTATATATATTAATAATAAACAACTTGGGGTTCTTTTGTCTTGTTATAGTAGGTTTATTAACCTTATAGTGTAAGAAAACAAGAAGACACAGTAAAAGTAAAATTATTTAACTTAAGGTTAAATCTAAATGATAAGGTTAAAATAGAAACATAAACATGTCTAAATTATATTGGATAAGAGGATTTAGACACATATCCACATTATCTTATAAATAAATTAATTTGGAGTTATTAAAAACCGAATATGACTTTATAATAAAATAAAAATTTTAGTTTTTCCAAAGGTGCCCCTCTCCTCCCTTATAAAAGGGCACCTCCTCCCTATCTTCCTCACACCACATTGAGCCTTCAACCTTGGAAAAACCCTGAAAAATTATATTCTACACTTCCATAGAAACATCTTAGAGGTTCTGGTATTCTTCAATGACCAATTTTATTTCCCTAAGAGGAGATCTCAAAGAGGCGCTTCAAAGAAGAGGTAATGTTTGTTGCCAATACTTTCACCTTTATTTCTTCTTCCACTTATTCTTATTTAGTTGTTTCATTATGAAGTAATAACATCAGTATAACTCATATACTGATATATTATTATATGTATGAAATAACCCTATTTCACCATCTATCCATCCTGTTGAAAATGAAATCACCACGCGCGCGTACGTACCGAATACCGTCTCCACGCCGTGGTGAAATCTGTTTTTCCACCAACACCTTACATGGATGGGTATAATGGTGTAATGAATAAATATATATGGTTATTATAACATCATACATATTCTAATATATTATACCATCCACTGCAATTCTATTCAATAATTATGGGAACGATATCATCTCTCGTGCGTACGTACGGACTACCGTCTCCACGAAGCGATGAGATTCACTCTCCATGTTAACCATACATGAATGATCATAAAGGTTATATAATAAATAATAATGAAATATATGAAATAATAATTCTACTAGTTTTATGTATATATATATGTATGTCATCCAATTAATTCCAGTCAATTCAATGAGGTAACGAAAACAACGTTAATTCGTACGCACGGCCTACCGTCTCCATGAACGGTGTATTTCATTCCATTTATAGATCTATTATATATTTGTTTATTATGAATATATATTATATATAAATCATGTTTTATATTCTGGAATTAATTAATCATGAACTATGTAACCATATGAATAATTACAAGTCAAAACACAGATGACAAATGAAACGATTTTACCCAAAACGCTCTTTAACATGGAATTTACAAAAGAACGGGTAATATAAAGTCATAAGTGAACCATATATGATATCATAACAATGAATATGATTCTTTAATAAGTTAAGGACATTATTTAAATCATTATACAGGAGGGTTGGATACGTACAAATCATATCGGACCTAAGGTAAGGGATAATTTTTCAAATATCTTTTTTTATCCGAGATTGCTTATATGTAAGTATTTACTGGGGTTATTGTTATCATCCAAGTCCATGTTTTTTAAAATTATTTTTATGTATGTTTAATGTACTTTATACCCATTTTATCTTTTACTACATGGTATATAAGGAATCATTCTTTTGTTTACGTTACAAGGAACTTTTTGACTTTTCTGACAAAAGTACTAGAAGAAAGTTATTTTTATCTTATACGGAATGAAAGGATTTTTACGGTTTTATAAATCCTTATTTTCATAAAGCTTCCTCCAAATGATTTCATGATTATTTTCAAAAAAATACTTTTCTTTTAAAATTGCATGACATTTTGGGAAAAGAAAATGATTTTGATGAAAATGGATATTTTCCTCAAGAATTCATTTCAAGTGTTTTATCAAAACCATTTTTCAACTAAGATGACATTATTTCATATGTGTATGTTTCAAGTATAATGTATCTATTATTTAAATGGTTCAAATTTTCTTATTATTAAATGATATCCTTTTTTATATTGATTATGTGACGATGGGATGATGTTTATAAAACCCATTTTATTTATTGGGTTTTTATGAATGATGTATGTTTATTTGGTGGAACAAGTAATAATGGTTTAATTATGAGATGTGTGGGACCTATACCTCCCTATAATCCATTGGGTAAAGATTTATATCTCATGAAATAGACATGGCCGGAATAGTATGTTATTCCGGTTCAGTATTATAGGACTGGAACGAGGAGTGAACTCGATTCAGAAAGGGACATTGTCCACTAAGATTGTCTTGGAAGCAATGCCTTGGCTACAATGGAAATAATTACATGTTTTTAATGGATTCCACAATTACATGTTTTATTCCCATGCTATTTTATCATTATTTATTTTCCGTTATAATTTATGCATTATGTATATTCATGTTTTATGTCGTTGATCAAGATTATGATGTTTAAACATTATGTTCATGTTTTTAAGTTCAAATGTATATGGTATGTTTTATTTTATCCATGCTTACCCTTACTGAGAATTTGAGATCACCCTATTTTATGTTTTATTTTCCCATAGTATTAAAATAATGGGTTTAGGTAAGGAAACAAAAGGTGGATGATATTTATGGGAGATGTTGAATATCTTTCACCGTGATTAGAAGATTATGTTCTATGTTTCCAAAGACACTAAACTATTATGGTCCTTGTGTGTCTGATTTTGTTATGTATTAAGTATTTCCGGAGAAGTAATGAAATATCTATGTATGCCATGTTTCGGGTCTCTACAATTGGTATCAGAGGAATGGTTTAGTCAGCCTTTGGAAACTAGGATGTGAAAACGTTAGTGATATCCCTAGAGATATTTCTAAGGTATGTCTAGGGATGTCCCTGACGATAAGTATACGTATAGGATATAGTCCTAGAACTATAGTAACAATATTAGAATTTAACCTATGATGTTTGATATTGAGGGTACTCCCCCTTTACTATGTTTTTTCCCAAGTATTATTTTTGCCTCTCATAAAATTATTTGTGTGTTTTAATTAATGGAGTGAACTGAAAGGACTTCGGTTAACATTGAATCCCATGGAGAAATTGGTGACTATGAGAAACAAAATTGCGTAATGACTAGTTAGAAAGATATTGTTATTATGCAAAATCAGTCAGCGCGATATATGATTAACAAGGTGAAATTTAGTTGTATTCCTAATTCATTAAATAAGTGGAAGATAGAATTTTATTCACGTTTGAATGTGGAGGAGAATAAATAATGGAAGATTGAGATTTCTAAATAAGGGTATAAGAACTTTGAGGAATACCTCAAATGTAGGAACAAATGTTATTAGTGCGGAGAAAATGTTCATATAGTGACAGACTGTTATGGAGATCAATGTCTTATTTGTGGAGAACATGGGAATTACCCAACTCAATGCCTTGACCTAAAAAGTTACTTCTAAATCAAGGAAGGTCTTATTCTAGGACAATCATTGAAGAGGATGTATTGAAGTGTTTTTGTATTGGTATTCAAAAATAAGGTTGTTGAGGTGCTTTTATGGTGTATTAGAATATTTTTTTTATTGGTCTATTTTGGTTTTCAATAATTTTATGGTACCGGTAACCATGGAAAGTGATTGAGATATTTTTGGAAAGAAGATGATATGCACATAATGAAGGGATAATGATAAAATTAAATGTTTGACACTATTCATGAGCTCATGATTTATATAAGAACTATGTGATATCATGGGTTGAGTATATATAATTTTGAAGATTTTGTTATGTGGAAAGTGTGAACTTTTAACTGCATTTATGTTTTCACTAAGGTACAATTGGTATTCATTTTCTTTTAAGATAATACATGATTAAGGCATTCGAATGTTTGAAATGTGACCAACAAGATATATCTTATGATATATGGGGATCAACGATGGTATTAACATACTTGTTATATGAACTCTTTGGTAATCATTTTCACAATAATATTAGTGTGGACTGCAGTATTATGGATAAGCCTAAAGATTGGAATGGAATATGTAGGACATAATTTAGTATTGTTCAAGGATAGAAGTTTTTTCGATATTATTTAAGGGATGTTATAGAAATGTAGTTTTAGAAAAAGGACAACCTGTAGGACGGGCGACATCCCATTGCGTCAGACAAGGCTGTGGGAATCAAACCCACCACCGAAGTGTGACTCGCCTTTATCGCCTACCACTAGCCTACAAGAAGTCCCTTTTTAGTAAAAACTAGTTTTATTATATTAAGCAGTATGATATATAAAGTATAAGTCCATTTTAGGAACCATATATGAATAATCTCACTATAGATGGACTTATGTATTTTTGATAATCTTTATAACCATTTGTTTGAGAGAGATGGAATGACCCATCATTCTATCTCATGATCTGATAACACATCATGAATGACAAATTCAACTTCATTTCCTTTAGAGATGGAGTTTAAATTTTCCAGAGAATGACCATCTGTGAGACTGTACCAAAATAATGAAAGTATTTATTCTAATTCCAATTTCATCAACTTTAGGGAAATGATCTTGAAAACAAAAAATGATGTCCTAGTTCTCTTATATCTGATGAATCAGATGGTACCATAGATCATCACAAATGTATGGCCTTGTTATTGATGGATTTTTCATAGCCATGTTCTCTACCACTCTCCATCAGAACATGATGGTTATATTTTTCATCCATATCCATATTTTCATCTATGTTCTCTTATGTGGAAACCTATTGATTAGTTAATTTGGGTAACTGTTACATTTCTTACATTTGTTTTTAAAGCCAAGTTTCGGTATTCTTTAATATGATGTGGGTTTCTATTAAAGAAACTTTCAAGTATTAAACCATTTATAACCCCGACGAATTTCGAGGGCGAAATTAATTTTAAGGGGGGTAGAATGTAACGCCCCGAGATTTTATGAAAAATATTCTTTTTAATTTCATTAATTTCTTGTGTTGTACGATACACCAAAAGGATCTTTCACAACAGGCAACCCTAACTTTTCTTGCATTACACGCAATCAAGACCTTCCATGATAGCGTGTGTTGTACGCAATACCGAGTTTCGCTAAACAACAATATGTTATATAAACTAACCGTTATGAATAGTAATACCCACTTTTTAAAATTTTATAAATTTTATCTTTTTAGATGGACTTCATTTTTGGATTTGGAATATCAAAATTATCCTAGGGTGAATTTTTGGTATTTTTCTGAAAACTTTCAATTTTTGATGAATAGTGAAACCACTTAGTGGTAGATAAAAAACTGAAATTTTATTTAAATGAAATTTTACCACTTCTGTGAATCGAATTTTGAAAATCCGAGAGACACGGTTAATATCAAGGACTAAAATTTGGTTCAATGAGATGAAAATAGTTTTTGGTGCATAGTAACTTTTTACTTTTATTTACCACGGTTAAAAGTAAATAGGGTAATTAAGGGTCAAAATGATATTATTATTACCCTAACATATGTAATAATTCTATGTGAAAAGTGTAATTTGACCAAAAACAACCTTAGGAATAAAATATGACCATTTAGGCCCACTTGGAATGGATTAGGACATTTAATATTAATTTATTTAAAGAAGGGTTAAAATAGTTAAAATCAAAGTATAATAAGTAAACAATTTTTAATATAGTGTTATACATAAGATAAATTAGACTATAAATATTCCATAGAAATATAAAAATATATCCTACATAATGGTATTTTATTTATAATTTTTAGACATTAAATAAGTTTATTTATTTATGACACAAAGATGATGCAGTAAATATCTTATTAATGAAATATTGACATAATTAATGTTATAAATATACAAATAAATGTAATTTGAGGCTTTCATGAATTAAACTAATTTTATTGGTTAATATGACATGTTAGTATTTATTTAATTAACTTTTTTGGAACTAATCATTCTGTTATGATTTTCACAAAAATCAATTACCAAATAGTGTCAAAATTGACATAAAATAGTTTTTTAAAAATATATTATATTAGTAATTGTTATATTATTCTTAAAAATATAAGTTTCATAAAAATGACTTATATAAGGTTTTATATATTAATATTAAACAACTTGGGGTTCTTTTGTCTGGTTATAGTAAGTTTATTAACCTTATAGTGTAAGAAAACAAGAAGACATGGTAAAAGTAAAATTATTTAACTTAAGGTTAAATCTAAATGATAAGGTTAAAATAGAAACCTAAACTAGTCTAAATTCTATTTGAAGAGAGAATTTCGACCCATCTCCACATTAGATTCTAAATAAATCAATTTGGAGTTATTAAAAACAGAATATGTCTTTATAATAAAATTATATTTTTAGTTTTTCCAAAGGTGCCCCTCTCCTCCCTTATAAAAGGGCACCTCCTCCCTGTCTTCCTCACACCACATTGAGCCTTCAAGATCGGCAAAACCCTTCCAAATTCTCTTCTACACTTCCATAGATGTATTCTAGATGTTATGGTCTTCTTCAATGACCAATTTTCATTCCCTAAGAGGAGGTCTCAAAAAGGCCTTCAATGAAGAGGTAATGCCCGTTACCGATTCATTCAACATTATTTCTTCTTCCACTTCTTCTTCTTTAGTTTTTTCATTATGATTTAATATCATAATTATAACTCATATACTGATATGTTATTATAGGTATGAAACAACCCAATTTCACCATCTATCCATCCTATGGAAAATGAAATCACCAAACGTGCGTACGTACAGAATACCGTCTCCACCCCGTGGTGAAATCTATTTTTCCACCAACACCTTACATGGATATGTATAATGGTGTAAAGAATAACTATATATGTTTATTATAACATCATACATATTCTGATATATTATACCATCCACTCCAATTCTATTCAATAATTACGAGAACGATATCATCGCTCCTGTGTACGTACGGACTACCGTCTCCATGACACGAAGAGATTCATTCTCCATGTTAACCATACATGAATGATAATAAAGTTTATATAATGAATAATAATTAAATATATGAAATATAAATTCTACTAGATTTATGTATATATATATGTATGTCATCCAATTAATTCCATTCAATTCAATGAGGAGACGAAAACAACATTCATGCGTACGTACGACCTACCTTCTCCATGAACGGTGTATTTCATTCCATTTATTGATCTATTATATATATGTATATTCTGAATATGTATTATATATAAATAATGTTTTATATTCTGGAATTAAGTAATCATTATCTAAGTAATCATACGAATAATTACAAATCCAAACACGGACGACAAATGAAACGATTTTACCTAGAACGCTCTTTAACATGGAATTTACAAAAGAACGGGTAATATAAAGTCATATGTGAACCATATATGATATCATAACAATGAATATGATTCTGTAATAAGTTAATGAAATTATTTAATTCATTATTCATGAGGTTCAAATACGTTCAAAGCATATCGGACCAAAGGTAAGGGATAATTTTTCAAATCTCATTTTTTTATCCGAGATTGCTTATATGTAAGTATTTACTGGGGTTATTGTTATCATCCAAGTCCATGTTATCTAAAATTGTTTTTATGTATTTTTAATTTACTTTTTACCCATTTTATCTTTTACTACATGTTATGTAGGGAATCTCTATTTCGTTTACGTTACGAGGTACTTTTTGACTTTTCTAACAAAAGTACGAGAAGAATGTTATTTTTAACATATACAGCATGAAAGGTTTTTATGGTTTTATAAAGCCTTATTTTCATAAAGCTTCCTCCAAAAGATGTCATGAATATTTTCAACAATATACTTTTCTTTTAAAATTGCATGACATTTTTTGATAACAAAATGATTTTGAAGAAAAAAGGATATTTTCCTCAAGAATTCATTTCATGTGTTTTATCAAAACCATTTTCATCTAAGATGAAATTATTTCATATGTGTATGTTTCAAGTATAATTTCTCTATGATTTACGTGGTTTCACATTACATATTATGAAATGATATCCATTTCTTTTATATGAATTATTTGATGATGGGATGATGTTTATGAAACCCATTTTACTTATTGGGTTTTTATGAATGATGGATGTTTATTTTGTGGAATAAGTAAAAATGATTTTATTATGAGATGGGTGGGACTTATATCTACCTCCAATTCATTGGGTAAGATTTATATCTCATGAGATATACATGGATGGATCGGTAAGTTAATCTGGTTCATTATTGCAGGACTTGGACGAGGAGTGAACTCGATTCAGAAAGGGACTTTGTACACTAAGATGGTCTTGGCAGCAATTCCTTTGCTACTATGGAAATCATTACATGTGCTTAATGGATAACACAATTACATGTTATATTCCCATGCTATTTTATCATGATTTATGTTCCATTATGATCTATGCCTTTTGTACTTTCATGTTTTATGTCGTTTCTCATGATTTTGATGTTTAAACATTATCTTCATGTTTTTACGTTCAAATGTTTATGGTATATTTTATTTTATCCATGCTTACCCTTACTGAGCATTTGAGGTCACCCTTTTTTATGTTTTATTTTCCCCCAGGATTAAAAGAAAGGTTTTAGGTAAGAAAACTAAAAGTGGAACATCATTATGGGAGATGTTGAAGATCTTTCACCAGGATTAGGAGATTACGTTCAAAGTTTCCAAAGACACTTAAATATTATTGTCCATGTGTGTCTGATTTTTTTATGTATTAAGTATTTCTGCCAAAGTAATGTAATATCTATGTTCTTCAATCTTCTGTTCTCTACACAAATGGATTTGAATGTGTTGAATAGAGAGAACGGGGAGTTCTATTTTATAAGAGGTGTTAGGGGAACCGTAGGAAATGCTAGAAATATTATCTTATAATAAAATCATTTTATGTTTCATGTGTCCACAAAATGAATTACTTAAAGGATAAGGTGGGGTGGCTCTAAAACCACTCAAAAAATAGGTTTTAGACCGGTTTGGGTCACTATATTAACTTTATCATTTAGACTTAACTATTAGTAAAATTGTTTGACATTTACTATGTCTATTTCTATTTTTATATTATATGGTTAATATACATACTATAAAAATCAAAAATAATACCAAGTGGTTCATTAATGATAAAAATATATATATACGTCTTCTGGCTGAACCTTTGATTTTTATGAATAGAATATCAATTAATAATATAATATTTTTTTTAAAACTCTTTTATGTCAATTTTGACACTATTTGATATTTTGGTTTTTCTAAATTTATAACAGCATTATTTATTTAAAAAAAATCATCTAAAAAAACCCTAACATGTCATAGTAACCAATATAATTAATGTAATTCATGAAAAGTCTGAAATTAAATTTATTTGGATATTTATATTATCAATTATTTTAATATTTTATTAATTAGGTAATTATTGCATCATCATTGTGTCATAAATAAGTTAAATTATTTAATGTCTAAAAAATAAAAATAAAATACTATTATATATGAAATATTTTTTCCTTATTAATTAATATTTATAGTCTAATTTATCTGATGTACAACCCTATATTAAAATTTTTTTAGTTATTAAACATTGAATATAACACTTTTAACTCTTCTTTGAATTAAAAATATAAGAAATGTCCAAATCTAATCGATGTGGACCAAAGAGGTTCATATTTTATTCCTAATGTTGTTTTTGGTTGAATTATTCTTATCTAATCGAATTACAACATGTTCTAGGGTAATAATAATGTCATTTTT
Organism: Viscum album; assembly: GCA_963277665.1. NCBI lineage: Eukaryota > Viridiplantae > Streptophyta > Magnoliopsida > Santalales > Viscaceae > Viscum > Viscum album. Next base: position 1,472,010,450 of record OY728161.1, read on the forward strand.
ACCCTTAAATTCCCTATTATCTTTTAACCATGGTAAATAAAAGTAAAAAGTTACTATTCACAAAAAATTATTTTCATCTAATTGAACCACATTTTATATACAGATATCAACTGTTTGTCTCATAGTTTTTAAATTCAACTCACAGAAGAGCTAATATTATGTTTTATGTTAATTTTAAATTGCTCCTATGAGGTGGGTAAAAGACAGTGAAAATTTCAATAAAATTTTATATATCTAATATTATTACAAAATGACGCCAATGAATTACATTGAACATATATAGGTTTTATGTATCTATTTTGACATGAAATAAATTTAAATAAAGTAATTATTTATTTAAATAAAAATTTGGTTTTAATCTATAACATAGTGTTTTACATTATTCATCCAAATTGAATGTTTTCAGAAAAACACAAAAAATTCACTCTAATGTTAATTTCGATATTCCGAATCAAAAATTTACCTCCATTTTGAATGATAAAATTTATAAAATTTCAACAAGTTGGTATTACTATTCTTAACAGCTAGTTTTATTATTTGTGGTGTGTTAGAACTCAATGATGAGTACAACACACACTACTGTATTATTCAAAGAGAAGTGTTCCATGGAAGCTTGGGGTGTTACATTCTACCCTCCTTCAAATAATTTCATCCTTGAAATTTCTAGAATATTGCTGCATAAATAGACTCAGGTGGTTCTTCATCATATGTTCCTTGGGTTCCGACATTGCATCTTCCATATTATGGGTTTTCCATAAAACATCTACCAGACGAGTCGTCTAGTTTCTCATCACTTGTTCTCTTGTATCATGAATATTGACAGGCTCTTCACAATAAGACATATCATGTTGTGATTTTAATTTCTCATAGTTGAGTACATGCATTGCGTTAGGCATGTATTTTCTCAACAGTGATACATGGAACTCATCATGAACTTTGGAGAGACTTCATGAAATTTCCAAATAGAAAACTACAACTCCAATTCTTTCTAGAATTTCGAATGGTCCGATGTACCAGGAACATAATTTTTCCTTCTTACCGAAATGTATAACACCCTTCCAGGGTGACACCTTTGAAAAGACATGGTCTCTTACCTAATATTCCAAATCCTTCATTTGGTTATCGACATAGCTCTTCTACCTACTTTGAGCTGTTTTGATGTTGGATTGTATTACCTTCACCTTTTTCATCGTTTCCTCCACAAGTTCTAGGCCTATAAGTTTTCTTTCACCAACATCATCCCTATAGGATGGTGTGTACAATTTCTTTCTGTCTAACGCTTCTTATGGTTCCATACAAATAGTTTAATGGAAGAAATTGTTATATGAAAAGTCTACCATAGGTAAATATTGATCCAACATACACTGAAATTCATGTGAGCAAGATCTCAACATATCTTCTAAGGTTTGTATATTATGTTATGATTATCCATCAGTTTGGGGGTGGTAGGTAGTTCTCAAACGAAGTTCAGTATCCAGGGCATTCTAATGATTTTTCCAGGATTTTTATGTATAACAGGAATAGTGATCTGAAACAATCAATATGATTACTCCATGAAGTCTCACAACTTCATTAATATATATTCTTGATATACATTCATGTGGTATATCATCTCTAATAGAAAAAAAATGTGCTGACATGGTAAGACGATCAACAATGACACCTATTGCATCATTCTTTATAGGAGTCTTTGGTAGTCCCATGACAATGTCCATTGTAATACTATCCCATTTCCACTCAGGTATGGGATGAGGTTGCATGACTCTTCTAGATTGTTTCCTTCCAACATTAAATTATTGACAAACAATACATCTTGACACAAAATCAGCAATCTCCTTCTTCATGTCATCCCACAAAAATGTTCCTTCAAATATATATACATTAAGAATTTCCTAGGTTGTATAAATAAATTGGAACTATGATCATCATCCATCAATTCCTTTTTTTGGATCTGGTATATTGGGAAAACAAAGTATCATCCCAAATTACAAAATTCCATCTTCATATACGAAGTCACTCAATATTCAGTTATTCACAACATTAATCTTCTTTTGAAACTCATCATCATCGGTTTGAGAACTCTTTATCCTTTCCTGTAAATATAGTTTGGCAACCATTTAAAAAATGTTTCGATTTTTCACCTTCCATGGTGATTCCCATATCCATCTTTACTAGATCCATCTATATAGGATCCTTTTCAACGATCATCTTCTTCAAAACACAGTGATCATTTCTACTCAAAGAATCTTCCACCTTATTTTCCTTCCCTTGGTAGTAGTGTATAGTGAAGTTATAATCCTTTAGTAGTTCAAGCCATCTCTGTTGCCTCATGTTGAGTTATTTGTGTGAGAAAATATACATCAATCTCTTGTGATCGGTATATATCTCACATTTTTCACCATTCAGATAATGTATTTGTATCATCAATGCCGATATTACGTTTGGTAACTCAACATCATGAGTAGGATAGTTTTTCTCATGAATTTTTAGCTGTCGTGATGCATAGTCAATAACCCTATCATTCTGCATAAGGACAAAACCAAGTATTTTCTTTGATGCATCACTATAAATAACAAACCCATAATTCCCTCATGGTAGATTCAATATAGGGGAATTGACTAATCTTTTCTTCATTTATTCAAAACATTATTCAAACACTTTTGTCCAAACAAATTTAACCCCTTTACGTGTGAGCATGGTTAATGGGTTTGCCAATCAGGTCATATTCTTGACGAAATGTTGATAATAACTTGTTAAAAAATAAAACTTCATACCTTAGTTATACTCATCAATGCTGGACATTCATGAATTTCTCTTTTCATCGAAGGATCAACAGAGATTCCATCCTTAGAGACAATATTTCCATGAAAAAAAATCTCATGAAGCAAGAATTCACACTTTCTAAACATCCAATGTAATTCATGTCTTCTTTGAGTCTTCAGTATAATACGCATGTTATTTTCAAGATCTTTATATCTTTTGGACTATACAATGATATCATCAATAAATACCACTACAAAGTCATCATGATATTCTGGGAAAACATTATTCATTAGATCCATGAAGACAAAGGGTGCTTTAGTCATTCCAAAAGGAATTACTGTAAACTTGTATTGCCCATTCCTAGTTTGAAATGATATTATAGGAATGGGTTAGATCTTTAAACACAACTGATGATATCCAGATCTAAGTTCAATATTTTAAAAGTTTTGATCTCCATGAATATGGTCAAATAACACATCAATGTGATGTAGGGGATACTAGTTCTTTATTTTTATAGGATTGATCTCCCTGTAGTCAATGCACATCTTCATAGATTCATCTTCCTTTTAAAAAAAAGTACATGGGATACCCATTGAGAAACTTTATGGTGAAAAATCCCTTATTACACAATTCCTCTAGTTTTTTATTTAGTTCCACTGATTCCACATTTTCCATTCTATAAGGGGTCTTCTATATAGTCCTTAATCCATGAATTAAATCAAGGGAAAACATAACATATCATTCTGGAGGATGTCCAGGTAAATCATATATAAACACATCAACATATTCATTCTCAGTAGGTATATCCTCTATATGAATATTTTTCCTCACCCATAGTTATTTCATTCTCTTCCTCCCCAATAATTGAATTTAGTTGAGCTTCTAGGGGTGGATCAAGATAATAATTCGGTGGTGACCATTCTACTCTAAAGATAAGGTGTTCTTCTTCATCATCGTCATAAATTGTAACATTTTTCTCCTTACAATAATTTTTTTCATCATGGTCTGAAGTCCAATCCATAGCGAGGATTATATCAAATTCAATCATGTGTATAATGATGAGATCAGCATATAAAGAACATTTATATGCCTTAATGGGAAATGAATCAAAAAACATTGTACCAATGATACTTCCCATAGAATTTTTAACGGAAAAATCCCTTGTTAATTCAAATTAAAAATATCTGATTTTATTATCAAACTAGAATGATATGAAATAATGCGATGATCTAGAATCAAATATATCATTGGATAAACTTGTAGAAAAAATTAAATTACCTGCCACTACGTCTTTCAGAGCTTCATACTTAGCTGTAGTGATAGAATATGATTGGCCTTGATCCCTTATCCATTTTTGAGGTATGTTCCCCGGAAGATTAGGACATTAATTTACATAATTCCGCATTTCTCTACTATTGTAGCATTCAACATCGACATCCTCTTTCTCCCCCACGCAATCACGAGCTTAGGGGCCTTTTTCACCACACTTGTAACAAACTCTCATTCTTTTCAGGCATGTAACATGTTGTTTCTTACAAAATTTACTACAGGATGGATTTCATCTTCTACATTCTTCCCCTTATTTCCCTTTCTAGAGAGTTCAACAGATCTCTTCTTCTCATTCTTTGATTTAAAGTTGTAAGACTTAGATAATTCCTTTTCATCATTCATAACACATGAGAAAATATCTTCAATGATGAAAAGGATTGTGAGACTAATTCTTGACAGAGAAATTATTTCAACCCATCAAATAAATGATTAATATTACTTCTTAGGTTACGTATATAATTTTATGTATTACACGTTAACCTTGTAAATATATCTTCATACTTTGCAAAATTCTCATCCTCCTTTTGCCTCAGACTCAAAATTTTCCTTTCTATATCTACTCGATGGTAATGAGGAATGTATTTTTCTATGAAAATTTCATTAAACACTTTACATTCTTTATTTGATACTTCATCATATTCATTTGGGTTTTGAATCAATGACCACCATTGATTAGACTCTCTAGTGAGGAGGCAATCTGCCATGACAACTTTTTCCCTTTCACTACTCCCCTAGGTGTGGAATATTTTCTCTATGGAATTAATCCATTGCTAAACTACTAGTGGATTTTTACCCCCATTGAATGATGGTGGTTTTTTCCACATGAAGAAATCTAACATTGATCCTCCCAGTTGCGGATAAGGGTGATTCATACGGGTAAGGTTATTATTTATAACTTGAGTGAATTGTCGTAGTATTCTGATTAGCTGATCAGCATTGATTGAACCCCCATCACCACTATAGTTATCTGGAGTAGGAGGGAAATCCCTACATGGAGTGTATGGATTGATAAAATTTTCATTCCTTCCACTAGGTTCCATTTCTAAACAATTGCATAAACTATATTAGTTTATGAATCAAAATACCTAATTCCAAACATGTAAAACACTTTACATAAATTGAAAATTATAGAGATACAATACATAATCATAAATAACATTTTCTTCGAGGAATTATATACTCATAAACCCTTCATAATGGTTTGTAAAGAAAATGAGAATTATCCTATGAATATCCCCAAATAGTTCCCTAACTAAGAGTGTGGCAAGGCCCGTTGTAGTGCACTAGTTCTCATTTGTGTCTCGCTCAAAGCAGTGTTTTCGGGTTTTACCGCTTGGTAAATCTGTGCCAGATCCGCCTCTACCTACTCATTTATAGACATGGATTTATTTTTTGGAAAACTCACAAAATCTCTACAACAGAAAAATTCATGGATGTTCTTCTATACTAATCTTGAAAGTCTATCTTAGGGTATTGTTCACTAATCAGAGTTTAACTAAATATAGATGCCAAGGTTTGTATTAAACTTCATCTAATACCAACTATAACACCCCGGAACTAGTTATCCAGAGCTGGTGCATTATTATATAACACTTTCATGATCACAAAATTTCAAGTCTCGAAAGACCGATTAGTTCTGTATCCTTGGAAGTACTAGATACATTAATAAGGATTAAATTACATCATAAAATGGAAAACTACAACAACATTGTTTCCATAGACAACACTAAGATATCATAGTCTATCCCTGGAGGCCATTCATAATATACTTTTCGTAACTTGGGGAAAATAAAAAATAGAAATGGGTGAGCTTAGATGCTTAGTAATGATAACAATATAGCGGAAGCTTTTAAAAATAAGCATAAACATTTAAGAAAATGTATAGAACTAAAACAAAAGGTTTATCAACATAAAATTCATCGTAATATGGAAAATATAAATCAAAATAATTCTCTTGACTAATCTCATGGATATTCTAATATTCTAATAATCATATGCAATATCAATAGACACTTTTATAATGATGGAATGCATAATTCCCGAAATTCATTACCAAATAGTCAAGGCCTTGTGCCAAGACTACAAATAAGATTTTGTCAAGGAAATCTGCTAAGACACTAGTTTGTCTCAGGATATCTACCGATGCATCGAGGAGTAATATCGAGCTCTAACCATCACATACTATGTACAATGCATTTTTCATATGAAAACGTTTAAACAAAGCATAAACATTCGTACGAATACTTGCATATGAAATGTCAATACTTTATCCCTAAACCATGAATGGTATAAAAATATCACATATATAGTCAAACTTATTATAAAACCTTCAATACTATATGTATGTTTTGTATCATAATAAATCAACTTCAAATAAACATAAAATCTATCAAAGGATGTTGACATAGATGAAGTCGAAACATTTTTTTAGAGAACATTTCTTTCTAATTTCAAATCCTTTAAGAGCCACATAATATTACCGAAAAATATTATTTTGAAAAATATTCTTATAATATTGTAAGGGAATCTTCAACAATGTTATAATGGAAGAAAATATCTGCACCCACCGTATAAGATAAAAAAGCATTCATACCGTAATTTTGTCGAAAATGTCACAAAGTACTTTGTTTTGAAAACAACGGAAAGATTCCTTTAAAAAAATATGAGGTCAATAAGTGTATAAATGATTTAACCCATAGTAAATAATATAGTATTAATGTTTTGGAATAAATTTTTAAAAAACATGGACGTGGATGATAAAGAATCCCGAGTAGATACTTACGTAAAAACAACCTCGGATAATAAATAGAATTTGAAATTAACCCTTAGATTATACATTTCCTTGGTCAAGGGTAGAATAACCTCCAGTATAATGGTGAAATAATTGTTTTTAAATTCTACACGAATAATATATATTAATATGATGTCATATATGATCTTTTAAAATCACATTGTTAATAATATCTTATTATTATCATCGTACTAGCTATTAACTGCGTCGTTTTCCTTCATATGCTTTGATAGATAAATAATTATTGTTATGGATAGGATATATGTTATTCATATTTATAATTATATTAAGTATTTAAACATTATTTATAATCATTTAATGAAAATTAGTCTTTAATGTATACTATTGGGAATGATTCTCACTGCGTTCATGGTGACGGTAATCTGTACGTACGCACGAGCGGCAATATTATTCCTTTGATATTAAAATAATATATAATTGGATTCTTTATTATATATACATATTAATTATTATGTTATAATATATTATTTACTTCAATTAACTATCATTATTATACCCATCCAAATAATAATGTATTGAATAACAATTACACCACGACATGGAGACGGTAAGTCGTACGTACACACGTTTGGTGACATGTCATTCAAAGGATGGATAGAATAGTTAATATCATTGTACCATATTTATAATAACGTCACAGTATATAAAAGATACTATAGTTATTATTTTAGAATGGAAACAACAAATAATGAGGAATTGGAAGAAGAAGGGAATTTGAAAGAGGTGATGAAATATTTACCTCTTCTTCGGGTTCTTCCATTTGAATTGATCAAAAGGGATCCTTATGATTTCTTTAAGACTAAATTATGGCCTCTGAGATGATGTTAGGACAGTTGAGAGGGTATTTGTTCTTGGTTTGGCTGACCCAAATTGCTTTGAAGGAGTGAATTAGAGAGAAGTGGGAGTAACCTTTTATAAGAGGGGTGGGGGGAACCATAAGAAAAGATAGAAATGTTATTTTATAATAAAATAATTTTCAGATACTAATGGATCCAAAATGAATTATTTAAGTTAAAAGGTGGATATGGGTCTAAAACCACTAATCCAATTTTTTTAGACAGGTTTGGGTCACTATATTATCTTTATCTTTTATATTTAAGTCTTAGTTAAATAGTTTGACATTTACAATGTCTCTTTGTATTATTATATTATATGGTCAATATATATAATATAATCTTCAAAGAGAACCCCAAGTGGTTCATTAATTATATATCTATCATTATATAAGTATTTTTTCTAAAACTTATATTTTTATGAATAGATTAGAAATTAATAATATAATATTTGTTTTAAAAACTCTTTTATGTCAATTTGTGTCACTATTTGGTATTTTGCGTTTTATAAATTCATAAAAGAATTATTAATTCAATAATAATTTATCTAACCAACCCTAACATGTCATATTAACCTAAAAAATAAGTGTAATTCATAGAAAGTCTAAAACTGCATTTATTTGGATATTTAAAATATCAATTATTTTAATATTACATTAATTAGGGAATTATTGCATCATCATTGTGTCATAAATAAATTAAATTTTGAATTTCTAAAATAAATAAATAAAATAAAATTATGTAGGAAATATTTTTATATTTCTAATTAATATTTATAGTCGAATTTATCTCATGTATAACTCTATATTAAAAATGGTTGTAGTTATTAAACATTGAATTTAAAACTTTTCACTCTTCATTAAATTAAAGATTAATAAATGTCCTAATATTATCAAAGTGGACCAAAGAGGTTAAAATTTTTTTCCTATGGTTTTTTGGTCTAATTATTATTATCCAACAGAATTAGCACATGTGTCTGGATAATAATAATATGATTTTTACCCTTAATTACGCTATTTTATTTTTAACCGTGGTAAATAAAAGTAAAAAGTTACAATTCACCAAAAATTGATTTCATATTATTGAACCACATTTTATGTACTAATATCAACCGTGTGTATATAATTTTTTAAATTAAACTCACAGAAGTGGTAAAATTATGTTTTATGTAAATTTTCAAATTCTCCAAGTAGGAGGGTAAAAGACAGTGAAAAGTTTAATAAAATTTTATATATATAATATTATTAAAAAATGAATCCAATAAATTTCACTGAAAATATATATATATTATGTATCTATTTTGAAATATTATAAATTTAAATAAAATAATTTATTAATAAAATAAAAATTTGGTTTTAAACTATAACTTAGTGTTTATCACTATTTATAAAAAATTGAATGTTTTCAGAAAAATACCAAAAATTCAACCTAAAATAATTTCGATATTCTGAATCTAGAAATTAATCCCATATTGAAAGATAAAATTTAATAAAATTTAAAAAGTGTGTATTACAATTCATAATGGCTAGAATGATTGGTTTTGGTGTGTTAGAACTTGAAGTTGTGTACAAAACAAGCTACTATATTTTTCAAAGAGAAGCGTACCATGGAAGACTGGGGTATTACATATTCTATTTTCTTCCATTAATCCATTACATTATCATACGATATCCTAGAATAAACTTGAAAAAAGGGGTGAGAAAAAATCCAAATAAGGGAATAAGAAAAAGAATAAATCTAATTACATTGCTTAGAAGGCATAACATAGTGATATAAAAATGATTGGAACATGATTCAACATATAAAATAATAACATATATTAAATGGTATTATATAATCTACGAATCTTAGTAATGTGGAAGAAACATAAAACATAAAGTTAGCATGAATCAAATCTTGTTTCACATAGAGAATCAAGAGTCCAGGGAAACCACCATGACTGTTGCACATGGAGAATGAGTCAAGCCTAACCACAACGACTATTACATATAATATATCATGAGACTAAAAATTACCAAATTAATATAAGTCCTATCTTGGTAAATCCATCATAAAATGTTCATGATTGTGTCTTCCACCCAAATAATCGTATATAATTACAGAAACTTAATCATAAGGGTTACCCTTAAAAACAATTTTATTTCCTAATCATGTCATAAAACAAAATAAATGGGTGTATAAAAAAATTCTAAATGAAATATTTGAATTAAATCATACATGGAAATTTAAAATATAAAATGTGTATAGATCATTAAAATTTATGTCACTTTAAAGTGAAAAAATGTTAAAATAGTATTAATGAAACCTTACAACATTTCATTTTTGTTTGAGGAAAATATTAAAGAGAATTTAAAGTATTAAATGGAATAATATTATATATAAAACCATAAGTTAAATTTAAAGGTTTTCATTATAAAATTAATTATTTTATAAAAATAAATTTTGATTAAAATAGATTATTGAGTGCACTTGAAATTGTGTAATAATTCGGGAAGTTCCCTTAAATCAGGCTTTCTTATCGGCATGAGTTTAGTAGAAATGATATTATAAACATTTATATCCCAAAAATATAAGGATGAATGTATTTTGATAAATGAGTTTGGAACATATAAAGATAATTTATAATATTTAAATAAAAAAATGATAATTTCATTTTGGTAGAAAGATATAAATAGTATCCTGAAAGAATAATGGAGGTTCTGGTAAAATCCCTTACCTTGAGTCGGAAGGTGTTCATCACTTGATCTTAATATATTGGATAATAAAATTTAATTGCATAATTAATAATTGAAAATAATTTTATACAATTATATGATTTATTATATCTTTATTATGTTCATTTATGGCCTTTTTATGGGTTAAGAGGTTTAATTTCATTGTTTTGGAGTTTTGGCTTCCATGGTTTCCATGATCATTTTACTTTTATAAATGTATAAAATGACATATATATTGGGGGGTAATTATTCATCATTGAACTTATATTTTGTTAATTATAGTATAGAGATTAAATTTTTATTATATATCTGTTGGATTTTTGCAATACGGATTAATCATTTGATAAATAGTTAATGATAATCGTTTTGGTTTATTTTTGAAGTTTGCAATCACAATGATTTCATTTATTTATTATTTTAATATCATGTGTAAAAATGATTAAATATTATTAAATATTATATAATAAAAATATAAAAATCTATTTCAAGCATTAAAATGGATTCATGATTATTTTTTATGGTGGAATTGAATGTTGAAAGTATGTCGTCCATGATGGTGGTAGATCAGAACCTCAAGGGAGATTTTTTCATTATTAAAATAAAAGATAAAGGAGAGTAAATTTGACAAAAAATTATTGCATAAAAATGATAATATTCTAGAACATTAATTATAATAAAGATTTCAATCCAATTATAAAAAAGGATGTTGGTAGATGATATAAAAAGGAAAGAAGTGGTAAGGAAATTGAATTAAAACGGAAGAGGGTTGTTCCTCATGATCTGTTCTTCTTGAAAACATCCTTTGGATTTTGGTTTTGGTGTTTTGAAAAGCCAAAAATCTCTAGAATGTGGGGTTGGGGAATGGGATGGTATTTGAGAAAAATTTGGGGAATGATCATGAATTGAGAGGTGTGAGGAGAATAGGTGGTGACAGTGATCATTACAGTGGAGGAGGAGGGTGTTTTCTCATTATTTAATTCATTTTTTAGTAATTTTTTTGAAGAAAAAAATGATTATTCTTGTGACTAAATGTAGTAATTATATCATTTATTTGTCATCCAATTGTTCTTATATCATCCATGACTCAATGAACAGTGTATTTAACATATATTGTATATATACAGTAAATTTCTATATTTTACTATTCACAAAAAATTTTGTATTTCAAGGAATCCCCACACATTCACCATGAATTTTTTTTGATGTTTATATTCAAAAAGTATATTCATTTTATGAATATTATTTTATAAATATTAGGAATTAAATTTTTAATTAAAATAAAAACTAACTGAGAAATACTGATTTCAAATTAATACTTAATTTTAAATCACCCTGTAAAATTAACTAAGATCTCAATAAATTATCTTATAATTATAAGAAATCAAAATAAATATTTATAAATATACTTTACGAAAATAAATTTTCTTTTACAATATTATATTCCTTGTGAAATTGTAATTAAATATTTATGACTTTCGAAAATACCTATACTTAATTGATAATTTTTAAAATATTTATTTACATATACTATGATATAATTATATCATATTATCACTCATAAGAAAAATAAATTATATTTATAATTTCATTGGTTATTTTGCCATTCAATTTTCCAATTTTCTATTCATAAGGGTTATGTTACTACACAAAAAGTTATGTTACTATTCCATTGGTATGTGTTCCTTAACATCTTGAAAATCCTTTTATTTCTTTAATTCACCATTTATAATGTTTGTTATGTGTCCAATATGTGATTTTATGTGATTATACAATATGACATAATTATAAGAAGGTAATTTCTATTGATATAAATCATGGTCCATAAACTCTTCCCCCCTTATGAAATATATCCCTCAAAAATTAATTTTAAATTCTAGGATGAAAAGAGGTGTGTGTACTTTTCCATTATAATATCCTCCAGTTCCCATGTTTCCTCTTCATACTTATTGTTCCATCATATTAAAGTGACTAGGTGGCTAGTCTTGTTGCATAGAATGTTATCTCTATGATCAAAGATCATCACTAGATACTCCCCATAAGAGATATCATTCTCTAACTGAACCGACTATTAATTTAGTACATGTGAGGGATCTGGTATTTACATACTTAAGAGGGATACATGGAACATATCGTGTACTTGAGACATTACTAGTGGAAGTGATAGTTGAAATGCCATGACTGCGACATGATCAAGGATCTCTACAGGGACGATGTACCTGGTAATTTTCTTGCCTTTATTCCCAAATATGATTATCCTCTTCCATGGAGATATAAAGAGGAATAACATGTATCCAATTTTAATCTCACGGTCTCATCGATGATTGTCTTTATTGATCTATTTTCCACTTTGGCCTACCTTGATGTTTTGTTGAATTTTTTTCCCCTTCTACACCATTATAATAACCATTTCAGGTCTTAGAAACTTATGTTCACCGACTTCATCCTAGTATTCAATTGTTCTACAACATTTCCCATAATGGTATTCATATGAATCCTTTCAGATGCTTGTGTGGAAACTATTGTTGAAAGTGAACTAAACCAAAAAAATATGTGGGTGCCATTATCCTATAAATTCTACATAACAAGCTCTCAACATGTCTTCTAGTGTCTGAATATTTTGGTCAAGTTTTCCATCATTTTGAGATTGATAGACCATAATGAAGTTCCACTAAATTCTTAGTGTAAATTATATACTTTTCCAAAAATTGAGGTAAATATTTGATCATGATCAGATATAATCGTTAGTGGTACTCCATGTATCCTTAAAAATTATTTTATATATATCTAAGCTAGTTGATCTTCTGATATGTCCACTTGAATTGTTATAAAGTGATCTATCATTGTAAGATAATTCACAATAACCCATAAAGTATTGTTTCCTCTGGATGTCTTTGGATTTTCAGTGAAAAATTCCATGATGATGTATTCCCACTTTCATGTTGTTATGAATAATGGTTTCATCATCCCTTTATATATTTTCCTTTCATCCTTCACTTGATGACATACTACTCACTTTTATGTATATTCAGTGATATCCTTTTTCAAGTAGTCCCCAAACATTTTCTCATAGAGATCATGATAAACAAATTTGATCCTCAAGTGAATAGAGAAGGATGATATATGTTCACCATTTATAAGATCATTATTTACCTTTGTAAAGGCTGGTACCCAGAGTTATGGACCAAATCTTACGACTCTATCTGCAATGATCTTGAACTCAGTGGATTTATAATTTTTGATAGCTTCCAGTTTTTTATGAATCTCCACATAATTTCATTAAGCATCATTTATTTTCCTCAATCAAGGATGTTTAGGAAATCATTTGATAATGGATTGATGATGTTCCTCCATTACTGATGTTTCTGTCTATTTTTTATATGTCTATGAATATTGTACCCTTCACAGTTCTCATCATTGATAATGATGGTAGATCCTTTCTACATAGTGAATCTTTCACCTTATTTTCTATTCCAGGATAGTTATCGATTGCGTAGTAAAAACAATTTATGAGTTGTAACCATCTTCATTGTCATTTATTAAGTTCATTTTTTGTGATTATATATTTGAGACTCTTTTGATTAGTATACCTCTCACAATTCTCTGCATAAGGATAATGCTAATAGATAATCAATGTACAGATCACAGCTTCCAGCTCCATATCATGCATATGATACATATGCACAAGAATATAAAAATTCCTTTAGGCATAGGATATAAAATTTTCATTTTTCATTAGGATACATCCTAAGCCTTTCTTTGAAGAATCAATGTTTACCACAATTATTTCTCCACATTACATGAGTGTGAGTACTCTTGTAGTGATAATCCTAATTTTGATATCATTGAGGATTTACCCATACTATTGAGTCTAAAAAAATTAACTTCCTTCCATTTTATCATGGTTATTGGGTTTGAAAATCATGATATTGTCTTCAAAAATAATCGGTAATACCGAGCATGAAAATGTAAAACATGGATCTCCATTACAGATGTGTCTTGGGACAATATTCCATTTCCATTGTATTGGAAGGGTCGACATATATTCCACTACATGAGAAAAAATTTCCCAATGATGATATATCCTTCATACAAAACTCACATTTACTATAATTTTCATATAGTTTCTCCATCCACAAACTCTGCAGCAATGTATTCAAATTCCCCTCATGTTCCACCTTTCTCTTTGAGTATATCATAAAATCATTGATAAAGACTTCCACAAATTAGTCAAGGTAATCCCCAAATTCTATATTCATTAAATCATTGAAAATTTATGGGGAATTATTGAGTCTAAAGTGAATCACTATGAACTCATTTTTTTCATACCATATTCAGAAGGAAACCTAGGGAATTTCATCCTTCCTCACCTTTAAATTGTGACTTCTCAATCAGAGGCCCACATTAGATAAAAAACTGGCCCAACACATATGGTCAAACAAGTCATCTATCTATATTAAGGGATACAGTTCCTTCATCATGATTTTATAGATCTCATGATAATCAATTCATAGGTTCACTGATCCATCCTTTTTGAAAAAGTGGATTGGTGCGCCCCAAGGTGATGCACTCGGGCTTATAAAACTATTTTCTAGTTTCTATTATAACAACTTATTTTGTTCTTTCACCTAAATGGTGTAAATTACATATTGTTTATTTGATATAGGCATATATCCATGAATAAGTTAAATTAAATACTCAACCTATCGATTAGGCAGAAGACCACGAAATTATTCAGAGAATACATTAGTGTAATCCCTCATTAAAGGAATGTCCATGAGATAGATCATCTATATTGTCCCAATAATTTTAATGAGATATGATATCTCATAAGGAATTAAAATCCACACAAGATATGATGATTCTTAATAATATTACTCTTCTTCAATACCCTTTTAAGGAAATAGATAATTCATCAGGATTGTAAAGAGTGATATCATTTTTCTGATAGTTGATGTTGTCTTAGTATAAAGATAGCTAATCTATGCTAAAAATAGTATCAAACTCCACGAAAAGAAGTAAGACCAGATTTTCTAAGAGGTTTTGTCCAAAAAATACAACCGAGGAGGATTTATGTACATTAAATGCAATAACTTCTATATGTGGTATGCTCACAGATTACTTAACCTCCATAATTTAAGTTGGGGTTTGAAGAGTTCTAATAAACATGAATGATATAAAATAATGTATTGAACTAGAATCAAATCGTAAATTCAATATTCTTTAATTAATATCCAGTATACCTATCGCCAAATCATCTTCCAACTCAACCACAATAGTAGTGATGGTACAATCCATTCCTTGTTTTCTAGGAGGTTGTTGTGGATTTTACCCAACAATGCTTGGTATAATGAATATATTTGAACAATTACAATGTTACTTGTAGTTAAGAATCTTCACTATAGGATGGGTGTTGATATGAACCTTTATTTCTTTGTCCACAATAGTTGAATTATTCATTTCCCTTCAACAGTTCTTAACCAGATACCCCATTCGTCCACATTTGTTTCATTTACTAGTTACTTTAAGATAGTTCCAAGGATGTGTCATCTCACAATTTTGACATTTTGGATATTTAGTCTACTTTACATCATTTGATTTCTTTTCTAATCCATCCATATTAGACTCAATTTCCCCCTTTTTTCACTAGACCATGTAGATCATTCAGATTCTTTGATCTACATTTCATCTTTGAGGTCACAACAGACAATCTTCTCATAACTATTGATGTTTAGAATTACTGAATGTTTTTATAGAATCTGATTTAGTCCGCTAATGGAGAGGTCCAAATTTATTTTAGTGTTCATTATAATTCTGGAGGTTTGTCTTGCAATATTTATAATGTCTTCTTCATACACCCCAATAGTCTCGTCTATATTATACTTAAACCTAATAAACTCGATTTTTATCCTGATAAAGAGGGTTTAGGAAAATTTCTATTGGGAAACAATTTATATAATTCCTCTAAATCCATTGAATAAATTTTATCCTTTTACATCATATTTTTGATTAGTGGCCACCATTGACATGCTTCCCCATCAAAATGAAAGACAACCAAAACAATTTTCTCTTCTTTAGAGAGCTGATGTATATAGAATAACTTTCAAATTGATATAGTACATTTTTCTTTCATGAGGTGATTGTAAGATCTACTAAACATAGGAGGCATTTTATTCATGAAGGATTTGATGAAAAAATTATCTTTACAAGGCTAAAAAGGGTGTTCCACATGATTCATGTTATTATTCAAAACTATATCTTGCTAAGAAAGTATCATCATAATGTTTTGAGAAGAAATTCATGTCATAATTGTAACATAAATTGGAAAATAATTACATTTACTCTTAAAATAAATGTTGTCCCGTGTTATTATATATTACACCATTATAAAAGAAAAATAAATTCCAATTATGGGTCTTAATTACTTAGAATAATAGATGGAAATTTTCAACATAACGGGATAACCTTGTGATAAAAATGTATATCATAACTTGGGATTCAATAAGATTCATCCTAGATTATTCCTAATCTGCTTGAATAATATATTCTTATGGTTATTTTGTTTGTTCCCTTAATTATTGATAATATTGTTGTAATGAATTTACCAAAGCATATCCTTAGGGAGTGTCAAATCAAGTGCACAATAAGGCTTATTTTCTTGTACTATGTTACCCCAACTCAGGCCTAGAGTACCTTGTTATCGTTTTAACTTCTAGGTTCATTTGTGCCAAAACTATGTCCACCTGTAATATCCCGCTAGGTATTTATTTCATAATAAACCAATCAATCTATTCTTTCCAAAATATATGGATTCTTTCATAGAATTTGTATCATCCCTAAGGATCTTAAGAATGTTATTTATTTCTAATCTACAAAAAACTAGACCTTCCTCTATTACCATCTATATTGACCTTATCCTTTTAAAAATGTCATTACATTATTTTTAACATTATTAACTATCCAATTACACGACAAGGATTATATTTTCTAGTGTTATAGGATGACAATGTACATAAAATTAAAAAAATGGGACTGAATAAAATTGTTCATTTTTTTATCATCAATTATTAGATCGTACTTTTCTTTGATCCCTTAAATATTAATTGGGAAACCTGGGGATACCATGAACAAAAGGGATGAGCTAAAAGCCCAATAAGGGAATAAACATAATAATAAAGCTTAGCACATGGGATAGAAGGGATAAAATAATTATATAAAAAGGCATGGAACATGATTAAACAATATAAATCATAACATATATAACATGGGTGCTTAAAATAATGTAATCTTAGTAATGTGGAAGTATTATAAAACATGAATTTATCATGAGTCGCAGCCATTTTCACATAATGAAGTATGAGTCAATGTGAACCACCAAGACCATTGCACATAACATCACATGAGACAAAAAATTAACAAATTCATTGGGGTTGTATCTGGGTGTACCAATCATAACATGTTCGTGAATATATGTTCCATATGAATAATCATACCTAAGGAATTAAATGTAAACATAAGGTTTACCAATGGAAAGAATTGGGTATCATAATCTAGTCATGAAATTAAATAAAGGGGAATATCATAAACATTTCCATGAAAGAAAGTAATTAAACCATGCATGGAAATTCAAAAATTAAAATATGTATAGATCATGATAAGTGATGTTAATATTAAGTTATTACATATCAAAAGTGTATTTAAGAAACATTAAATCATTTTAGTATGGTGTAAAGAAAATATTAAACTGCATTTAAAATAGAAAATGGAATAATATTTTATATAAAACAACAAGGTAACCCAGAATGTTTTCATAATAAAATGAGTGATTTTAGGATAAATAATGGTGTCTTAAAACATATAATAGAGTGTACATGAAAGTGGGAAGGAATTTGGATGATCTCATAAATCAGGTTTTCCTATCAAGATGAATTGAATAGGGAAATTTTTTGAAACATGTATATCCCTGAAAAAGAAGGATGAATATATACTGATATAGGAATTGGGAATATATAAACAAAATTTAAATGATAAAAATAAAAATAAAAATGAACTTCATTTTGGTAAAAAGAGAGAATGAGTAACTAGAATGAATAATAGAGGTCTGGTTAGAATCCTTTACCTCTTATCTGATGGTGCTCTTCCTTTGATCTTAATGTCATGGATAATCAAATTAGATTAATTAATTACTAATTTAATATATTTATATAATTTATTTATGAATATTCTATAAATATATATGTTTTTTTTAATGAGTATGTGTCATTTCATAAATTTATTATGATAATCATTTGGATTTATTTTGGCAGTTTTTGATCACAACGAACTCATTTTGTTTAATAAATAATTATCATCTGTACAAAATGATTAAAAACATTTAATAAAATAAAATCAATATATTATAATCTTTTAAACAATAAAATTTGTTTCATAGACATTCTTGAAGAATAAATTGAATGATGAAACCACATCATCTATAAAGGTGGTATATCGACACCTCTGGGATGATATATTCATTCTTAAAATAAAAGAGAGAGGGAAGAGCTTTGATGAAGAATTATTCCCTGATCATGATAAAATTTAATTATTTAAAATATATTGGAGTTTTAATGCCACTTGGACAAAGCTATGTGGTGATAATATAAGAAAATAAAAGAACATAAAAAAATTGAAAGAAAATCGAAGAAGGTTTCCACTCGATTCCTTGTGATTGGAATCCTCTTTGGGGGAATGGTTCTTGTATTTGGATAAGACCAAAATCTCTTAAATGTGGTGGAGGGGCTTTGGAGTATATTTGAGAATTATTTTGGCAATGATAAAGGATTGGGAGGTTTGAGGATATGAGGGGGTGAGTGTGATTTTTATAATGGAGGATATGCTTGTTTTCTCATTATTTAATTCTTTAGTTTATTATTTTTCTCAAGAAAGTAAATAGTGTTATTTATTAAAAATATATATAGTAATTAGATCATTTGAGTTAGAACTAAATTTGCATACATCATCAATGAATCAATATGTATTGTATTTAACATATAATGTATATATACTGTAAATTGTTATATTTTACAATTCACCAAAAATTTAAGTATTTCAGAAAAATCCATAAAAATTCACTGTAACCATTTTTTAATGTCTATATTTCCAAAACTAACATCATTTTATGAAGATAATTTTATAAATATGAGAAATTTAATTTTTAATTAAAAAAATAATTTACTAAAAAAATAATAAATTTAAAATTATAACTAATTTTATATCACTTTGAAAAATTATATAAGGTCTTATAAAATATTTATGATTTTAAGACATAAAAATACTTATTTATGAATAATTTTAAAGAAATTAATCTTTTAAGAAATTTATAATATTATTCATAAAATTGTAATTCAATATTTGTGTCTTATAAAAAAAAACCAACTCTAAATGAATAATATTGAAAATATTTAATTACATTTAAAATTATATAATGAAATCATATTGTCACATATAAGATGAATAAATTTTATTTATACATTAATTTTTTAGGTTACTATTCAATTACCTAGATTAATATTCTTATGGGGAAAGTTACTATTCTAAAGGTCAAGTTACTATTCCTTTGATATATGTTTCTTAACATCCTGAAATGACTTTTCTTTCATTAATTCATCATTTATAATATTTTTATCATCTACTATATGTGATTCTATTTGATTATTACATATTATCTAATTATAAGAAGTGAATTTCCATTGATATAATTCACGGTCGTTACAGTATACCAAGTGAAGCTGATTGATGTACTGTAGTCTTATATGCAACATAAGGTTCTCGGTACAAATCTATATGGAATATAGTTCTATTCTAGTAGCATATCTAATATAATTCTTTAATTCTCATCCAAAATTATCTAAATATATAAAAAATTTATTTTACAGAAAAAAAATAAATTAATAACTTTAATATAGATAACTACCTAAATTATTTGTTTTAATTATAAATTATCAATTTTTATGATGGTTGCAACTATGTGTTAGTAATTTAATGATGATAACATAGAATATTATAAATAAATAGCATTTTAAGTATTAATGAATCTTTTCTTCCACAAATTAAGATCTTATATATTTTATTCTATAGATAAAACAATACTTATGGGATTATCATATAACAAATATCTATGTTTATCTATCCTACATATATAATAGTGTAAAAAAGATTCCCTCTCTTGACAAAGAATAATTAAAACATAATATTTATAATGGGATAAATACTTATGGATGTGGGAGAATATATTTACCATTAATATTGAAATCTTAATGCATGATTTTTTTAATCAATTATATATTGTGATAAAACATGGATTCCTATATATGAAATATTCCCTATCATAATATGTGATAGAAGATATTATAAAAATGGTTTTTTTCAATATTAGAAATAAAAATATGTCCCCTTATATTCGATGGAATAATGGAATTACAATACATAGAAATAAATGATTTAAATGAAACTTAATTATGATAACTATAAAATAATGGTACTAGAGTCAAGATATCAATGATGATTATGAATAATTCAATAAAACAAATCAATAAATATAGGCATATTAAAAAAACCATTTATAATTGTAATATATATTAATAATGTGTACAATTGAAACACAAGAAATATTATACCTCTATTAATTTCATTTGACTCTTGATACTTGTGTATAATCTTTATAGAATAGGATACTCCAATCCAAGACATTTGATTTTATATATCAAAATAGATACATACATGATATCAATTCATATTAGAAAATATGTTTAAATTTCAGTCCTATTGATTAGGGTTAATGAATTTACTTTCTTTGGATGTCCATTAGATAAGTTGACATAATATATAATTTCAATATGGGTATAAATATAGTTGTTAGTGGAATGGATTAGATAGAGGGATTAGAATCTATGAGTGTTAGGATGAAAAATCATCGAATAAAAAATTCATTAATTCATATTTAATTATAACTAAGGTGAAGGTGAATATACGGAAGACAATAGGAAGGTATAATTGAAATTTTAAATAAAACTATTAGAGGTTTTTATTCTTGTAAATAGTTTTTTATTATTCAATTTTAGGTTGAGTAATTATTTCATACACCGTTTATTTTCCATGAAATCTATTTATGGAGTTCTATATAACCATTAGTGGTAAATCAATTTTTTATATACCTTCATCCATTTATAAGTCCTAGCATCACACATATTTTTTTTATTTCAAACTATTTTATGTTTGTTAGTATCATTAATTAATGATAATAGATTATTTTTTATTTTCCATTTAATTATTCATAATATTTCATTTATTTTATTATTTTAACAATTTAATTATCATCCTCTGTTATTACATATATAATTAATTGAATTGATATAGTAAATGAGTGTGATGTGATAATTAGGATATAGAAGGGTAATTCATTTTTTTATTTCTACTTATTTAAGTGAACATGTCTGGATTATGAGTAGTTTGATTATTATGATATAAGTCATTATAAAATAACATGAAGATTGTAATGTGGTTCTCCCATTTCACATATGAAAATATGACTAATTCCTTATGATCATAGTTTTTAGGAATTTAATTACGGCTTAATTCACAATGATTGTTATGCAATAAGAGATTTACATTATAAAAAAATGAGTGCAAAAAATTTTATAGTTTATAAAGAAATAAATAATGTAATATCGAATAGATTACCCAATAAATTATCTCTTTGATTTTTTATAATTTATTTCTTCTTTATTTATGAATATAAGCCAAATGGGTCTTTATAAAACAATATTTCCATTGGAATTAGATATTATTTACATCAAGTTCACACAATATATATATAATAAATTTTCTTCTATTTCATGGATTATTTATTCTATATTACATTATCAATTTTTTCATTAAAATTACATTTTATTTTCTATTTTTCTAATAAATGTAGTGTATTTAATAAATGAATTTAACCAATAATAATTTCCTTATATATGTATATATTAATAGATTATTAATACATTATTGGATAAATAAATTGATTTTAAAAATTATTAATAATTTGAAATTATTATTTTTTGAATATTTATATTGATTTTTATATTTAAACAAAAAATTTCCTTTTCTATACCAATAATAGAAACCATTACTAAAAATTAAAAATATTGATCAATATTTTTAAAAAAAATTCTCTAAAATTTTATTTTTAATATCAATTGATTTTATTATCTGACATTATAAGAGAAACAACAATATATGAATGGAATCACAAACCCTTTTCCATGGTTTTATGGCCATTCTCATGATGTCCCAATGTACCACATGAAAGAGTTCACCATTTTTTGTTCCATAACAAATCCATGGGAAGTGATCATGGACTAAGATATTTATAGTGAATTTTTATTCTCATTGTATGAATTTACAAAGGAGTGGTGTCATAACACCAAACTATTAGATTCCATCAATTGGGGTGATATTCGATGAATGTCACTATAAATAATCATACCAGGAACAATAATATTTGAAATTAGGAAATAAATTTTTTACATAGATGAGTCAGTGGAGAAATATATATCACATTTGAAGAGTTTTTTTACAATCCACTAAATGATAGTTTATTATTGTTCTTGTTGATGTGTATTTATCTTCATATATGTGTTTCATTTCCTTTCGATCAAATTATTTCATTCTTTTATGATTATTTTGGATAATAGTTTTTTCTCATTTTAAAAGTGCTCTTTCTCCCTCATTTTCTCTTTATTCATGGATAAAAAAATGAATACATACTTAGTTGTGTGCAATGATTCCTGGGATATTTGGTTATTATTTTAGATGGGTATTTTTCAGTTAATCTTGTGAGTGTGGATTATTTTTATGGTGTTCCTCATTCTATTTTGGTATATTTAAATTATATATTTTTCTTTGGGGTTTTTGAATTATCACAAGTCTCTAGTTCTGAATAGAATCATTATTCATATATCAATATTGATATATTTTCTTAATGGAGGTTATTTCTATCTCAATTTATAGAGGTGAATACATGGCCAATTTTTTTAGTTAATCTTTTATCATACAATATCAATCTTTTTCTGTTATTCCATGAATGGGTTTTCATAACTGGTGGTAGTATAAATGGTAATCATTTAATAGTAATTATTTCTGGTCATTTAAAATTCATTGGATCATGTTGGTGGCCCTAGGTTCATTCTCTTCTACTCTCTCTTCAAACCCCATTACTTCTCTCATTGTTTAGCTCAATATGGTGGATTTTATGGAGGTGTTGGAATTTAAAGTTCATAAATTATTATTCTTCTTATTGAATTATATATAGGCTATATCACATCATTTGGGTTTCCAAAGGATTTACTTTTATGGGGTTCATTATGTTTTGACTTCAATTGATATAAAATTCCTAAGTTTTTTGTTCTATTTCATCATTATTCCTAGGTGGATCTACTCAATATTTTTTATTCTATTTGTAGTATATGGTGGTATAATTTTTATATTTTTTACATGTAGTGTATCTATTTTCAATATTTATTGTGGTAATTATGGATTGTTTTCTGGTGGGTGGTTCTCATTGATGAATATGTTGATGATAAGGGTGTTTTTACCTCAAAAATCATAGATCAATGAGTTTCTTTTCCCGAGTTTGTGACACAAGAAGGTTAATTCAATTTTTTATTTGAATTTTGAACATTATGTGTATTCATTGTCATAATTCCATTTCAAAATTTTATATTATATTTTAGTACCTTATTAGGTTCCCATTATACATAAAGACACTCCTTATTAAAAAATTGAAAAGATTTTTATCTAAGAAACTCATTTAGAAAACATCACATAATCAAAAAGATATTTTTGAGAAATAAATTCGATGTAAAAGGATGTATATTAGGTTTTTCATTTTGAATCCCATTTACCAAAAAAATATTCCTGATGTATTAGCTCTTATTTTGAATAAATAAATTTTAATTAAGATAAAAATCATTTACTATAGTCATGATATGTGTATTTTTAACTTACAAGGTCTAATACACTAATTAAAACCTTTGGCTATCTAAAATGAATTATAAGCTTTATTCTTATAAAATACAATAAATTAGTATCCATTTTATAAAAATGGTTAGAGGTAGTGTGTGAATATTTAATGTATATTAACAAAACCAATATATCTAAAATTTACAGCTTTAATGTATGTATGTTAATAATATTTTTTCGAAGACCCATTAGAAAAATATGGTCCAGTGGACCAATATAAACAAACATCTAATCCCAAGGCTAATTATAGTAAATAAATTAATCAACTACATATAAAAAAAATGTCATGGACACCTAAACTATTCATTAATCGTTAAGATAATGACAATAAGGAAACAAATCGTCATGTGGTACTATTTCTCAAAATGATAAATACATTTAAAAATCAATGTTTAATAAAACAAACCTCTAAATAAATTTCTAATTTAATAGGGAATTTAATCATGGACATGTGGATAAATGTAAATGATATCCATCTAATCCAAAGATATATTAAGGAAATAATTAACCGTTAACAAAATTAAAGGATGAATTCGCCCGTTTTTTAAAAAAAATTAAGTAACCCATTGGAACAACAAGTTATATGGAAAGTATACAAGATGTATAATTGGATAACGAGTATTTATGAATGTTCACATATAAAACTATGATTACATTCAAAAATAATGTAATCTAAAATTAATAATAGAATATAAACTATATAGGTAATCCCATGATGCATTTAGAATGTTTAATTCAATGTAAAATGTAAAGAAGGAATTAATCATATTCAAAAATATGAAAATATTTTTAAATTGATTTTTACAAAAAATTTAATTATTTATGGAGACTAAATAGAAAAAATAGGAATAAATTTGGTTGTATAAATCACACATTAAAATAAATCAACATTATAAGATCTATATAGATCACTATTCTATATACAATTGAAAAGTTCACTTTAATGGATTCTTAATGTGAATTTATTTAATATGTGAATGTAATATATTACTGTGTATATAAATCTATGTAAATTTGAGAACTAAAACTTACTAGATTGGTATATACCATGTTAACCAATAAATGTTTTTTCAAACTAAATATAAGAATATTTACATGAATGTATTACACGATTAATTATTAATGAATAATTCAATGTCACAAATATAGAATAGACACGAGATAATTAATATACCTCAGTAATCCTTATCATAAAATTTTATTATACTATTTATACTATCATAAATGTGCATTAAGTAACAAATTCTATGATTTGTGGCATGATATAGTTCATTTAAATATTCATGAATCAATAATGTACCCTCTCAAGGATTATTAATTTTATCACAATCAATTATTGAGAAAAAACTAATATAAAAGGATTAAAAATTTGATGAAAACCTTTTACCATTTCCAAAAAAATCATAATTGAAATTTATTTTAAAAAATTAAACTATTTTTTATGATGGATTTCAATCTCACGAGACTAAAAAGAAGGAATAAACTTGTGATATATAGATTTGGGGGTTTTATCATGGTTTGGATTTTCTATTTTTAAATAAACGTGAAACAATTATTTTCTAATTAAGATAAAAAATGTATGGAATATATATTAAGGATAAATGTTTGTTTCTTGCATTTATGAATTCACTATGACATCTACTAAAACCATTACTCTATTGATTAAGTTATTCCTATATTTTGGTTGAGTAGAGACTTCCTATTATTATTTGGAAAACATGTTTAAAAATCAAGAAGAAAAATTGATAATAATATTGAATTATTATGTAAATGTAAATAGTAACACCATATATAATATATCAAGACTTATTATTATCAGTTTTATGCAAAAAATATTACATAAAAATAGTAAAATTCATTAAAACAATATCAATGGTTATTGAACCAAATAAATATTGAATTAGTTATGAATTTATTATGTAAATTAATAAAGGAAGGGATAATATGTCCTATTTTTTTAGTAACTATAGGTTCATAATATTATTACATTTACATATATATATTTGTTCACTAAAAACTAAGAATTAATTAAATATATTTTTACCTGTTTTTTATTGGAATATATATAGAGTATTTATAATCTACTTTAAACAATATCACGTGAAACAAAAAGATGAATTCCCATTCCCTTTCCCCGATTTAGTTCGTGGAATAATGGATTGATACTCGACTAGTTTTTTTGTTTCTGTTATCTGGATACTTCAATGTTCTAATGTGACATTAGATTCAAGATAAAACAACCATTACTTGTAGATCTCATTCCTTTTATTTTAGGGTGATTAAATTGGGAAAGTTGTGTGTAACATTTCACATATGTATGTTAGGAATTTTTTTATTTAACCATGCACCACATAGTATGTTTCATTATTGATTTTATTTTTTATGGTAATTTATATTACTAGTTCCTCTCTATAATAATGTCTTGGAAATATTTAATTTGAATAAACTTGTTTAAAATTTTATAAATAAAATTTTATGGTTTAATAAGTGATTATATTGATATGTATTTTTTACAATAATTCTTATAAGTTATATAAATCTAATATTGAATTTATTTATTCTCTCCCTTAAACAACACATGTTAATAATGTTTAATCATTCCATGGATGTGCAGTTTTATGGAGGACATTCATAAAATGACTACAATAAGATCTGATTTATACTATCCACATTACTCTATAAGTGTACTATTTTTAATTTTTTATAACCCATTTTTTATTCTTCTAATGATATGAATAGAATAATGATCACACCATCAATATTAAAATCATCATTTTTGTGATCTACCTTTTGAGATATTTATTTCTACATAAAATAATAATAATAATGTTGTAATATTTGAAAATATTAAATAAAATAACCATTCCATAACATAGAAATAAATGACTATATATGATTCCAATGTTAGTTATACCCCATTAGATAGGATGTTATTTTATATTATTATTTAATTTAAAAAAATTAATATTTTTTTTCATTAGGATCTAAAGAAACTAGAATTCAAGATAATTAAATATTGAGGTACTTGTTGAAGTAGGTAGTTTTGAATCTGATAATAGTTATAGGGTTTTTATTTTAATATAATTATTATGAAAATATTAATAAAAAGGATTAAGAAAAAATTAAAAAATCATAAAATTAGATAATACATTGATTAAATTTTTTCTGTGATATACTCTTTTTTGTTTCTAGGAAAAATAAATTTTTTTTTCTATCAACATAATTTCTAATTTTTCATTATAATGATATTAAATGAATAAATTTAAAAATTTTAAATCAAAACCGATGTAAGATTACTATTAAATAGACGAACCTTCCCTTCGAAAAAATCACATAAATCTAGTAATAAAAGAAAACATTCAGGAAAATTAAACCCATTCAATTATAAATTTTGTTCACACATATTTTCATGTAGCCTAATTTGTATGTCAAATTATAGAAAAAAATTTATATAATTATGAATAATCTCGAATATTTATTTATGTATTATGATTAATTTTGTAAGAAAAATTATGACATTTTATTTTACTTGCAATTTTTCAAAATCAGATCGAATTACACTATAACTAATTAATCTGAATGAAATATTTGACCTATAAGGAATATATTTATTTGGGTTGTATCAAATTGATTATATATATATATATAATTGGTGATTATATTTCAAATTGTGTGGAAGAAAAACCCAATAGAATGAATTATTCTGGTTTTTGTATATTTTTTCATGTTCTACATTCATATTTGGGTTGTAATATCAAGGAATGTCAAAAATTACCCAGGGTTGAATATATATTATAATAATATTTGGGAATTGATTAAACAGAGTAGTATGATAGATAAAAAATCAACAAATTAAAATCCTAAAATAACTAGATTTTTAAAAAATAAATTAATGATAATATTTGGAGAAAACTGTCATATCAAATCAGAATTTAATAGAGAAAAATATTTGATGAAAACTAATGTGAATATAAAACCAAATTCAAGTACCTATCTAAATATTCATGTTTTAGTCCTCTATTTGAAAAAATCTGTCACCTCATATTTGAATTATAGAATAATTTTAACATGGTTGTGGAGATATTGAATATAAATTTTAAGATTTCATGGTATTAAAGGCTGTTTCAAATCAAAATGTCAATTGAAATTAGGAGAGTCTATTGAGAAAATTAATAACCCCGCAAGGATAAAAAGTAAGAGTATATCGTGATAAAATTATTCAAAAGATGAATATATGTGCTAGATAAAAATATTTAATATTCAAATGTCATTAAATATTCATATATGATAATATATGTTCCTAGTGGGAATGTTCCTTTATATATTATAATTTTTTATCCAATGGAATTATAAAGATTGTATGAGAAACATTAGATAGGGAAATCACTATAAATGATCAATTATTGTATGAATTTTATAGGAGTCGTCCCATGTGACAAGGGGTGTAGATTATTATAAAAAACAAACATTTTTAAATTAAATTCCCATATGAATAAAAAATTGATTATTATATAATGTAATTAATGAAATAACCTGGACTATATTTAATTTTGTTATGCTATAAAATATAGACCTACTTTTCTAATAGTCTTAAAATAACAATAAGGAACTTAACCACTAAAAATATAACCACTTTATAATTTCTATTATGATGAGTACATATTATGGATTTTGACAGGACTCAATTTAAAAACAAGGAAGAAGTGGTGGCCTCGAATGTTTTATCATACCTAGGATGTCCATTTATCTAATCATCTATGGTTGATTGCATTATTGGTAATTTCCCTTGATCAAAACCATGTAGGGATTAAATAAATAAAAAATGTGTGATACCATCTATAAGGGATGTTTAGGGTCATAGATATCACCACCCTTACTGTTATCACTGAACCACCCAAAAAATTACAACCATCGCACACCATACCCTTAGGGAATAAAATTTTATAATAAGGGGTTATGCATCTACACCCTATTAGTATAGAGTTTTTTATTTTTAATAAAAAAAGTTATATATATATTATATTATCATTATTTCGTTATATATCAAAAATTTTTAATAGTGGTTTTTATTATAAATTTATTTTGATAAAACGAAATCACTTTTTTGGGATATGTATAGTGACAATTAATCACTCTTTTTTATAAATTCATGAATTTATAAAACAAATGTTATGAAAAATTATTATTAAATAATATTTAACTAAATATAAATTATAATATAATATTATGAAGTCCTGTAAATTTTTCATAGTGGTTGGAATGTTATATGTGTCATGATAACTAACATTTTCCGATTAGTAAAGGTTTTTTAAATTATACATATCAATTTTCATAAAATTATTTCTTTAAAATAAATATCCTTTTTTAAATCAGTGCTTTAAAATTATCCCATGATCAATTTTTCATTATTTAATAAGAATTTTTATTTTTTTAGTAAATATTATATACAGTATGTATTATGACATCAAAATATAGAAAAAACTATATAATTAATTCTATATAAGGAATAAACTACCAAAAATTGAGTTCGTAATTAATATTATAAATTTTTTATGTTAATTGAATATTTTAAAAGACACTAATATATCCTGAAAAACATATATTTTACATTAAGGGTTATTTAAAAACAATTATAAGCATTATTCACTTCAACATTATAAATGTTATTATTTTAATGATTTCAATTATTATCCATATAAAATATATAAAACCACTAATTTTAATTAAGAAACCATATATAATAACCATCGAATGAATTGCAGTTATTATTATAATTTTACATCAGTCCCAAAACCAATGTATTTTAAATTAATGGATAATATTCCACTCTTTTTTTATAAACACTCACCAAACCTCCCATTCATCTTCACTGAACAACCCATTTTTCATGAAATTATTCTCCATTTCTCTGTTCATATCTAAATTCCTCTCAAGGTGCTCTGATACAATTAAGAATTACCACCCAATATTTTAGAATCACCCCCTCAACATAAGGGATTCTCTTTATACTATAATTTATTCAAACATTTTCATTATATTATGTATACTTATTTTCATTTATTGAATTTGACATCTGTTCTTAAGCATACCTTTATATACCTTACATTTTTTGTGTATGAGAGACCACCATTCACTCTAATTATTCCCTTCTATGAACTGTAGATCAGTTGTAATATTAAAATTATCGAATGACTTTTCTTACCCATAATTTTTATTTTGAATACCCAAACCCATTTCCCCAAAATTTTATTCACCTATTTTGATTTATCCATTGATTAATTGGTTTATCCTTGTATAAAACCCACACTCTTTAATCATGAGATTAAATGTTAGGAAATTGTTTCTTATAATGTATGATCCATGAGGCACACAATTGCATGTATGCAATAGGATTATAATGGATGGGCCTTGAAATACATATCCCTATAATGAATTAGGTAATTATTTTTCCCAATATTTAACATGTATGGGGAATTGGAGGTTGGCTTAGCCACATTATGTTATGATGTCTTACTTATAATACTTTTCATATGCTTCTAATGTCATATGTATTTTAATTTATACATTTCTATGATTCATTTATTTTATAATCCTATATCATTCATTGATATTGATAATTATTATTATCACCATTCTATGTCATTATATTATGCATCTTGTATCGAATTTTCATCTTTACTTTACACAATTTGTTAAATATTTCCATTGTCAGATTCATAGCACACCACTTTCTTATATATGTACCTAGGTTATCCTGTGCAGTATTAGAAGTGGATGGAATATAATAGCATGTTATGGATTTTAAAAATAATTCCCTTATATCCCTAATTCTTTTTATGGTGATATGTACCTAATTACCCATAAACACTAGGCCTCTCGAGCCTTTGGGGTCCTTTTATGCATAACTTATTGTAATATATAAGGAAATAATCTGTATAAAAGATATGGTTTGAAATAGTTGTTAATAGAGAAAGGTAATGTTATTTTTAGGGATGAGGATTAGAAAACCAAAGTTAATACCACTAGTATAAGGATAAACCAAGGAATACAACCCTAAATTTTAGAAATGTGAATAGTGAGTGGTTTTAGAGAAACAAACTAATTTTTTGGACACTACAAGTAGATGAAGATTAGAAACACATATTCCAATGGGTAATAAACTAAAAATGGATCATTCGGTACTAACTCAAATTTCACCTAGTGTATGATAATGAGGGCTTATTAGACACCTAGTTTGACACTTCTGTGAGATATTATATGGTAAATTCATATTCTCTTTTTTAACCTTTGTGAAGGGAGAAATGTCAATGGAAATTATTATTAAGATATATAATGTGGATAATAGAGATTGAAACCTAAAAATTAATAGGATACTAGTTATATTGAATTTATTATTTACACATTTAATGTTATTTATTTCCCTTTTATTTTTTAATGTCTTGAAAATTATTTTCCCTAATTTTTCCATTATTTTAATTAATTCATAGAAATATGAGGAAACATCGAAAAGATGAGTTTGATTGTAGATATGATGACTAATGAAATGAGATGTCCAACCGTATGGGAGATCATGAAAATAAATTTATGAAAATAAATAATCAATTAACTATCAGTTTAAAATGAAATATAAATCTTGAGGAACACATCATCCTTCTATGATAGATACTATTACAATTAAGAAAATGTTTTTTAAGGGCCTCTAAATTTTTTTTAACCATTGTTACCTTAAATCATAGAACAGTGGATCAAATACACTGAAACAATATTCCATATCCCTCAATACCTAGTGTATGAGAATTCCATGAAGTCTATTTGTCACAAGTTGGGAGAAGCTGGTCAATTTTGGAATTTGGTCTGGTATAGGAAGCTCAAAGAAGATATTAACGTAATGTAGTGAAAATAATTTTGGAAAACATAATTTGAAAAATATATTCATCACACACTTTAATAAAAAATTGAAATAAATATCTATACCCTCAATATATATTAAGAATAATCCATTATGTGATATGAGTAAAACATCATAATAAATTCATGATATACCTCTTCAAATGTAATTGAAACCGAATATAATGTTTTCCACTTATTTATTGGTATAATGTATAATCTATGAAAACATTTTTCAATTTATAAATTTGACAACTAAAAAGAAATATTTCAGTTTTCCCTAAAAAATAGAGAACGATGAATCATGACTGTCTCGTGTATCTAAAGGTAAGAAGTGGATAATGGATTTTAATTATAGAATATTAATATGGAAAGATCATAAGAGAAAGAAATTCAATCATATCACTTTTCAAATAAATGAGGCGAAGTATACGATAAGTTTATTAAAGTGGACAAGAAAATTTTTTATGTTTCAAGTTGATGGGTATTAATCTTGATAATGCTAAATAGAGAGACATAGTAACTCAATGAAGTAAAGGAATTCAAAAATATACCATTAAAAAATTGTATAATGTTTAAAATACTTGGAATAATGAAACTTTGGGAACAAATGAATAAAAAAAATGTTTGGTGATGGTAGACTATAAAAAAACTACCAAGGACTAGAATATGTGGGTGAATATATTCTAGCATTAATATGGAGGTGGATCATGAAAATGAAGTGGTTATAGTTACAATAGTTATTCATTCAATAATAGTGAACATAAAAAATTTTCTGTCTATTATTTCATATCACCTATGTTTATTTGAATGATTCAAGAATCAAATCACAACATGGAGGATGACTTATCAATGAAAAATAAAATGAGAAATAATTTCTTATCAAGTAGAAAAATATCCCCTATCAATATTTAATTTATGAATTTTGTAGAACAATGTTTTAAAATATATATAAAATAATTTTATAATACTCTGTCTATGAGGTGGATTTTTTTGTATCGATCCATCATAAATTTTCAAGAGATGAAATCACCTTCCATTTCTAAAATAACCCAAAGTTTCTATAGATTTACAATGTGGTGGGAGTATCTCCATTGGGATCATCATACCAATAATTGATATTATTTCATTATAAATAATAGTATCATTAGAAAATGATTTCGGACTAGTTAATGATCAATCATGATTGCATTACCATTATTAGAAAAAACGTTGATCTGTTCCCCGTGGAATTTTCAAGACTTCCTCTTAACTGATGGGATCATTTTCCAATTAAACATATACTCATACATTTTCAATATCTATGTCTCAAAATTGAATAGTCATTATTGAACTTGATGAGATAAATAATAAACAACCAGATATTCTAGATAAAGTATTTATATACACAAGTACATCACCGTGAGGTGAGATTATCATTTTCATAAAGAGTAATGACTGGTCAATCCAGTTCTTCATTATTTGTTTTGATCTCAATAAGATCTCGATATCGGACAAGTATCCACTACTACAAATTGTTGTGTTTTTTTATCAGCTATGTGGTTCCCACTAAATTACTATGATGGATATTTTGTTATGATATTATAATGTAATGGTTATGGGGGAGGATATCCTAAAATATTCTTTTCATACAATGTAATAGCACTGCAATTTAATAGTGATTCAACCTAGACTCCCAAATTATACATTTATCATTATTTACATAATGAATACTGTATTTAATGATTGACACAAAATATATGTGTTAGTCTATATAGATAATATTCATATTTATAGAAAATTTAACGATGATCTTGATGATATTTTGAAAACCATATTGAATAACTTTTGAGATGAAACATTACACGTGACATATAGAAAATATGAGTTGTTGATGGTCTGTGTAATAATCATTTGGAATTCTCTTATTCTATAAGTGATATCTATAAATCCATTGAATATTTAGGTAATAAAAATATGGAACAAAACAATATATATGATGGTGATCCATATTTTCCGTGGATTTACTGGGTACTATCGTTGAATTTTGAGAATCTTATCCTGATTTCCAAAACCACTAATAAATCAAAATTTAAATCGAGTAATATTTTTCTATATTGAAGTATGAGGGGATATAATTAAAAGGTTAAAATAGGCTAATAACTACACCAATGATCACATTACACATATTTAGGGATGGGTTTTTATCTTTATTTATGATTAAATAATAGTATTATGTTACATAATCATAACATAGAAAAAATTTCACATTATTCCTCTCTTTAATTAAATATTCATGAGAAAAAATATGTTGTGAGTGATCATGTATTGTATGCACTACTTTTCGCGTTGATGATTTATGTAAATTATCTTTATGGTGATAATTGTGACATATATAAGTAGAATAAAATACTTAATTATATATTAACACAAAATGAGATGAATATGAGGCCATAATGGTTGATATAGTTTGTCAAGGATTATTGTTATTCAATCCATTACCATCCTATGAAGGCTAATAAAGTCTCACATTCCCTTAGTAGAAATGATTCTACAACACTATCCATGATAAGGATTCAAAGGGATTCAATATTATTGAATATGAAATATATGTACATGGGAATCATAAAATGAATGTCATTCTATTTTTACCAAATAACTTCTCAAACATCCCTTATTTAAAGATCCACGGTGTTCTAAAATAAGGAAACGATCTAGATAGAAGGGTAATGAATAATAGATAGTTAAAAATTTGAGTTAATGGAGTACTATGGTATAGAATCCAGACATGTGTCCCTATATAATGTATATTTAAAGATGATTTTATGGAATGTGCACATAGAACATCCTCATATATTCCTCCACAAAGTACTAAGAAAAATATTAAACTAAAAAAAAACTTCTCCCGTGATATAATTATGATGGAGATTATGAATTTATGCCTTGATACCAGATGTAATAAAATATTATGGAAGAATGATAGAAGTTATATTTTATGATGCAAATATTACCCATTAAATTTTTTGAAATTGGAAAACATAACAATAGATTTCATCATAGTAAATCTCATTCCATCTAAAGAAAATAACTCCATTATTTTTGGTAGTCGGTCACCTAAAAAATAATCTCTCGTTATTAAAATTAAGGATGATTTATCACTTTACCAATACTCCCTAAAATAAATAGGTGTAGTTTTTAGAATTCATAGAGAAACACTACAAATTTTATTTCACTGAGATATGATGTTTACCATGTTATTCGAGTGAATCTTCCAAAAAATATTCAATACATTTAAGTGTTTTAACACTAATTATGAAATTAAAGTAGATTATTAATATAAAAGACCATTAAAAAATCTATAGTATATGTTTAAATAATGTTTAATGGATTCTGAAGGTTATTGGGATCTTCACCATCCCATATTAGAGTTCTCGTATATCAACTATTTCTATTGAATCATTAACATTGAATATAATGAGTATCTTTATGGGAGGAGGTATCAGTCTCCAATATATTGGGATGATGTTAGATAGTGGATGATAATGGGACTTGATCTTATCCTAAATATTACAAAGATAAAGGAAATAATTATTTATTATATAAAATATAAGAAAATTTTATATAAATTATATATAAACAATAAAAGATGAGAAACAATGACTGAGATCATTGAAAAGGTTTTCCATTATACATCACCTTGGAAAAAAGTCATGAGGTTTTGGATGAAGAAATATATTATTATTAGACAAATTTACCCTTTTGACATCCTCATTCACATTTGATCTATCGAATCTTAACATCACTCCCACATAACTTATCACAAGTTTATGATTATTTCCAAATAACATTCTTAATGATGAACATACTATAACCCTAAAATGTATTAAATCCATATGAGATATTTTTTGGGAATAATATATTATACAAGGATTATTGAGTGGTGATATTAGATAATAGACACAATGTTCTATGAAACAATATAACTCTCATAGTCAATTTACTATTGTGGAACTGCTTTATTGAAGAGGGAACATGGGAGCGATATGAGGTTACGAAATAGATGCACCCTCATATATTTTATTGTATGAAATCAAATTTTAAGGGTGAATTTTTTGTAATGTGAAAGAATGTAATGATCCCACTATTTGTAAATAAATTCTCTTCTTGATGAACATATACCTTAATAAGTAATGTAGTTATTAATAACACTTGATTGTTATTCCATATGTTATTTTAAATCGATATATATGGTATCTATAAATTTATGATGTGATTAATAGTCCATTAACCATCGTATTCATTTAAAATGTAGTCATTCTATATTGTATATTATGATTATTATATGTTATGGATTATGATATGATGTAATTGATATAAAAGGAATAAGAGAAGGAATCTATTAGTATGAATATAACTATACATCCAATATCACATATATATTGGGGAGGATGATATCAATAGGTTTCCCCTAGATTATTCCCAAAAGGTTATTTAACAAATGAAACATGAGCAAAAAAATTTATGGTTCATGTCCAATATCATAGAGATCACATCCCAAATCATGTTCATTAATGTATCCTGTGAAAGTACAACAATCTCCCCGTTCACACCTAGGGTGTGTGTTTATTTAAAAATGGGTTATGTATCTAGTCTACAACATTATAAATTTTAAAAAAATTATTTTTATTAAATTGTCGATTATATTTTGATTATTAATTTTTATATACCCATTATTGAATAACAACTTTGATAAGAATTATATTTTGATATAAATAAATCTAAATTTTATTTTTGGGAAATATATTATTTTAGATAAAGAAATGTTTTAGATAATCTCAAAAATATTTGAAATAAATTTTATTAATTGTTCTTATTAAATATTTTTTATAAAAATATTAATGACTATTTAATCAAAATAAGTACCTTGAATTTTTTTAAGTGTTGGAATAATGTTTGTGAAATAAATATTAGTTTTTTTCAATATATATATATATATATAATAATAAATAGGAAGTTATATAATTAAAAAAATTATTTTTTAAAATAAATATAATTTTATTAACCATATGTTTGAAAATAGCTTCGGGTGTATAAATATTCTGATACAATAAAATTTCTTGGGAAAAAAATAAATATATTATAAATATTCAATATATATTATGACATAAATATTGGTTGAAATTTGATGTAAGAAATACTATTGAATGAATCCACTTCCCAAAATAGATTTCCACATTAATGTAATATTTTTTCTAAAAATAGAAAATTAATTTTAAAATATTATAATAAATCCTTCCAATCCTATATTATATTACATGGTTTTAAAAAACAAATTAAATATCACGACTTAAGTCACACTCTAACCGCGAATATTGATTATTTTAATAATTTTACTTATTTTCAGTCTTTCATTTCAGTTTTTTTAGTCAACAGGTGGGATTTAAAAAATTTTGTAGCCTTTTTCCTACTACATGGTTAGATCGAACAGTTAGGAGTAACCACATGGTGTTTCTGTGGGTTCCTAGGTAAGTTTGAGTTATTGTGCATGACTTGTGCATAGTTTAACAAACAATGTGATAAGTTTGAGATTTAGCTCTATGAGTGGACAGTGTTGAGTGGCATAGTTTACTCAACATTGTTTCTGGGTATAGGTAACTATCAGATGGGTGCCTTGCATTAGTAGTGCCTAACACATAGTTAGTGCATAGTTTGTTAGGTCGTGCGTGAACCATGTGGTTTCCCAGTATTCAAAATTAATAAAATAAAAGGAAAAATAAAATGAGAATAATATAAACTAAAATAAAATAAAATAAAATCAAAAAGAAATTTCATAATAATAATAATAATTTTAATATGAATTTTATTATTACTATTAATTTAATTATTATTATTATTATTATTGTTATTAATATTATTTATAACAGGATTTTAATAAAACCTTCAAGGAGGGCCTCCTCCCGTTACCCCTTACGCATGGACAACCCCCTACTCCCTACATGTGCACAATCCACCTTGGAAGAGGACCTCTGGTGTTCTCCCACCCTCCCCTCCAATAGCCTATTATCCTTATATTTTGGTGTGTGGACCCATACATCGAGAATCCTCTTCCCTATTATCCCATATTTTTGTATATTTCCCTTCACGTTGTAAGGTACACACACCTAGGGCGAACCCTAAACAAATTTTGGGTTTATCCCTCATTAATTATTTGTGATTAGGGTTTGTATGGTCCAATAAAGTCTGGTACTAGCCACCTCCATCAATGTTAGTGCATATTTCCTTTTTTCTGGTAAGGGTTCGTTGAGTTCTTCTTTGTGGCATAATTTTAATTTGGAATTATGTGGGTTTTTAGTAGCTGGTAATTTTTCTAGAGTGTACTAGGTCTCCTTGATGTGGGTGTTAAAAACTATTATATATATATATATAGGTAAATAATATATATATATATGGCTTCATTGTACATATTCTCTCATGGTGAGGGGAATACGATCAATTCAACTTGGGGTATTTATAAATATGTGTGTATAAATGAATGTGTGTGTAAGTGAAAATAATTCGTTCGATTGTTCAATATCAAAAGTGGTGTGTTTGAGGTAGGATATCTATGCGTTGACGATTAAATTTTGAAATCTTTTATTTTCTATATTTCACAACTAGTTTTTATATTTATTATTGATATATAATTGTTAGTCAAATTATCTATCTTGAATTTGAGTGCTTTATTTCTTATAATGTATTGAAATAAATAGTTTGACCACATTTTTCACATCAAGAGAATAATTAAATTCCGCATTTTCCTTTATAAATGGTTTTTATTTTTAAATTTGTGACATATGTTTCTTAAATGTGTGTCCATGTGATTTTTTGGTTTTGTAGGTGGCGTGTTTTGGATTTCTTAAAAATTAGTTGGTGTCGAATGGTTGGTTGTGGATTATTTGGTACATTTATTAAATAATTTACATTGAAAACTCTCTTTGGAATGAAACTTTATCCTGGTTGGATTTTGATCGGAATGGCTGGTCCTCATATGGGACTTTTATCGTGTTTTTTAGTTGATGGGAAAATAGGGGAAATCCCTTTGAATGATTCATGGGTGGATGTTGTGTGATTATCATGTGTGTGATGCATTTATATGTGATATATTTCTTGTTTTAAATTGGTGGATCATCCCATTATTATTCTAAACAAAGGACCTTGTAGATTGAGCGAATTTTCAATGAACAATTTCTGCACTATTTTAGATTACACACTAGCTAGTGGACCGTAACATGGTCTATCTTCTTTGGGATTGTGCCCCTCGGTCTAGCCAGGTAGTATGTGATCAAGTGTTTGGACATAATGATTTCATTAAGTAAGGCATCCCTTTAGGATGAGTCAAATGTATAGTATATTATATATTATTCATGATCTCTTAGGTTCTCCCATGTATTTTGGAACTCAGTTATCTATAAAGGATCATTGTGGTGCCTATTTTTTCTTGTACTTCATGTGATCTATTATCTATTTCCCATACTGTGTTATAGTTTTTCTGACATCCTTGGTTGATGTAAACTAATTCAGAAATTTATCCATTGTTTTGAAAATTTTCAAAAGATATAATTTATGTTTTTGTCACTTTATCAATTTCTTTTTATGTTAATCAATGTTTATTTATCATTAAAAGGTTAATATATTTTTATTGAATAAGAAATATATTTTTAATGGGAGAGGGTAATGAACTATTATTTTCTTAAAGGGGAAATGTGTGAAATCCTAGTTTTATATAATTTATTTCAAACTTGAAACTGATGTATCTTTTATTTTAAGTAAATGAAAATGGCAATAGATTTTTGGGACATGCCTACTGAGTTTTAATACACATACCTATAGATTTATAATATTTTATCATTAGGATCTACTTTTATACTGGATTATGTAATCATAATGAGACATTGGTTTGAGGTCTAAGGTGACATGCACGGTCACATGGATGTATGTGTAGAATTATTTTCTTTCTACTGCTTGTTTTTGTTCTTATTATTCATATTTTAATTTTTTTTATTAATTATTTTTGGGCCCAATCATTACCATCAGGTTGATTTTAAAACCAGACACTAGTTTCTAGACCAAGGGGATTTCTAATACCATTCATCCCCAATAATTTTTTGGTACAGGTGATAGGTTCAAGGTTAACCTAAGTTGGGTCATGAAAAAATGGTATCAGAGAAGCTCTTGTTATTTGGGCTGTCATAAAGCTTAGAGATTAGAACTATCAAGAATTGAGAGGTAGGTGTGGTAAGGACATCATGAACACTTTACCTTCCTAAGGCTAGATTTTCAAGGTGTAGTCTTGGATTTTAATTTTTCATTTTCTTAGTATGTGAGGTTAAGGGATGAAATTGGAGTGAACTGGTGTTATGATATTTTCTTTCATGGAGTAGCGACCCTTGTACAGCCTGGGTGCATGGTTCAAGCTACTTTTTGTGGTTGATGCTTTCTCATGTCATGGTCTTCTAA
The DNA here is from genome assembly GCA_963277665.1 of Viscum album. Taxonomy (NCBI): domain Eukaryota; kingdom Viridiplantae; phylum Streptophyta; class Magnoliopsida; order Santalales; family Viscaceae; genus Viscum; species Viscum album. The sequence goes on from OY728161.1 coordinate 1,472,051,303, forward strand.
ACCATACTTATGGGTTAGGCATTACCACTATTTATTTATTTAGGGACATTTTGATGTGAGATATGTTTGTAAATATATTTTTTTGGTTTGATTGATTTTGAAAAAAAAATTGTTTTATAAATTGGGATTTTTAAATGGAATATCGTTTTTGGAGTGGAAGAATTTGATTTGAAATAGGAATGGGTTTCTTTTAACAGAATATGTGTCTTTAAAGAGAAAAAATGTGGGGTGTTGGATTTTTTTTTCTGGATTTTCAAAACAATTTTTGTAATGTGAAATGATCGCTAGTTGAGAACCTTGAATTGTGTTTCATTAATGACATGGGATATTTTAAAAAAAATGGGGAATTTTTTCTTTACATTGAATGATATATTTATGAAATCAGATGTGTTTTGATTTGACCTTTGGTTTTTCATTGAGTGGTCACATGTATGGAGGTATGCATGTGGCATGTGGAAAAATGGTGGTATGTGTGGATGGGTGCTTGCGCTAGCACAAGGGATATATATTTGAATTCATGGAAGACTAATGATGTAAATTTGATTTGTTTTTTTTTCATAAAAATTTATTTTGAAAAGGGTAATTTAAATGTTTTGGAAAGTGATTAGGAAATTTCATGGTGTTTCTTTTCATTTTTGGAATCCCTTTTCATGTGATTTAGGTTTTGAAATCCTGATGATGAGGTCAGAATTTTGGTTTAAGTGTTGATATTGATTTGTGATTGAAATGCATAAATTTGGTATATGATGAATTTTAATTCAACTTATTGCCACTTATTTTGAGTATTCCCCAAAAAAGGTCCATTAATGAGTGAAAAAACATACTCTTGGATGTCTTTCTCCATGATTTGGAGATGTTTGGTTTTGGGAATCAGTGTTGGTCATCGTCTAGTGGTTTGAACATGTTAAAATTGAGGTGGATAGAGATTTTGAGAAAATAATGAATAATTATTTATCTGAGCATTCCCATTGGAGACTCTACCTAGACACTAAATTTAGTGGTAGAGATGGGCCCATCTTAACTTCAGACCATAATTGAGTCTCCTTTGTTTAACTCCCAACATAGTTAGCTGAAAATATGAGAAAGTCTCCTTCATTGAGGCTTACAAAGAGATATTGTTTTAAGTACATTTTCATTGGTCATTTTAAGGGGTTTAATAAGTATCACTACTAAATGAGGATGTTTTAGTTTTTAATTTCCCTATCTTGACTGCAGGGATACAGATTCTTCAAGATATCAGAGATCCATCCATATGTCTCATAGTGATGCTTTATACGAAAATAGGAATCGTTAGGTGTGTAGGACTGCAGCCCTTTTTTGTCTCTAGTAATGGGATAACAAATGTTTTTATTTTCTTATTTTGTCTTTTTCATCATAATTGTACTATTTTCTTGTAAAATGTAACATCCCAAGATTTCATAGTACGTTATTTCTTCAATGTAATTCAATAACTTTCACTACATGAAACACTGAGTTCAAGTGCACAAGGACATACCAAACGAGCCATTCAAAAGCGGTTATGAATAATATTAACTGAATTTTGAACTTTATAAAATCCTAATAATTCTAGAATCCATATTATGAGTTTCTTATACATAATGAAAGAACAAATACATTTTTTTCAGATAAAAGAAGTTTTTTTCAAAAAATGCAATTTTACCACCTTTTAATAGGGAACCCTTTTTAAATCCAATATTTGAAACTTTTATATATTGAATTTGACATAATAAACTTCTTATTTAGAATCGGGACATAATAATTTAGTTTCAATAAATTCATGGTGTTTTTCTAATAATTTTCATATTTGGGTGAATAGTGTAAAATACAATATTTTAACTGAAACAAAAATTTTAATCAAAATAATTTATAGTGTTAAATTATAAATTTTAATGGTTTGAAATTATAAAGAGATTATATTTTTACCATTTAATCCAATACTGGTCATTGTAAGTAATTTCACTTTGAAATTGGTAATAAACAAGTGTCAATCTTTTGATAATTATTATTTCCTAAAAATACGCCTTTTGGTTTTGACAACGAAAATTAATTTTAAATTAATAAATGAAACTTATATGTTTTTAATTTTTTAAAATATACTTCATTTTGAATTCTGAATATTAAAATTATATTAGGGAGAATTTTTTGTATTTTTTTGAAAACTTTTAATTTTTTATGAACAGTGAAAAACACTTAGTTATAGTTTAAAAAAACTTTTATTTAAATAATTATTTATTTTATTTAAATTTATTTTTAGTCAAAATAGATACATAATACATATATATGTTCAATGTAATTCATTGGAGTTAGTTTATAATATTTTTAGATATATAAAAAATTTATTGAACTTTTCACCGTATTTTACCCACCTCCTAGGAGAATTTTCAAATTCACATAAAACATAATTTTAACGCATTTGTGAGTTGAATTTCGAAAATCCGAAAGACACAGTTAATATCAATGAGTAAAATGTGCTTCAATAAGATAAAAATATTTTTGTGAATAGTAACTTTATACTTTTATTTACCACAGTAAAAAGTAAATAGGGTAATTAAGGGTAAAAATGATATTATTATTACCCTAACACATGTCTTATTCTATTAGATAAATGTAATTAGACCAAAAAAACCATAGGAATAAAATATGACCCTTTATATCCACTTGGATTTGATTAAGATATTTATTATTATTTAATTTAATGAAGAGTTAAAAGAGTTAAAATCAATGTTTAATAACTTAAACATTTTTAATATAGGGTTATACATAAGATAAATTCATCTATAAATATTAATTATAAAGATACCAATATTTTTCTACGTAATGGTATTTTATTTATAATTTTTAGAGATTAAATAATTAAATTTATTAATGACACAGTGATGATGCATTAATTACCTTATTAATGAAAGAATTAAATAAATGGTATTATAAATATTTAAAAAATTAAATTTAAATGTTTTTGTGAAATCCACTAATTTTCTATGTGAATATGACTTTTTAGGGATGATTCAATGTATCGTTTTCGAAGTAATCAAGTTTTGATGACTTTCACAAAAAATACCAAATAGTGTCAAAATTGACATAAATTTATATTTAAAACAAATACTATATTATTGGTTGATATAATATTTCTAAAAATGTAAGGCTCATCCATAGGGATTAAATAATATTATATATGTAATTAATGAGCCACTTAAGGTTCTCTTGTATGTTTAGAGTAAGTTTATTAACCATATAGTTTATGAATACCAGAAGACACAGTAAAAGATAAACTATTTAACTAAAAGATAAATATAAAAGATAATGTTAAAATGGTAACCTGAACTTGACTGAAACCTATTGTTTGAGTGGATTTAGACCCATAACCACCTAAGGCTCTAAATAAATTCATTTATAACCATTATAAACCGAATATTATTGCATAATAAAGTAATACTTTAATCATTTCCTAAAGTGACCCTCACCCATCTTATAAAAGGGCACTTCCCCTTCACACAAATTAATGCCTCCAAAGCCATTTGGTTCGGAAAAACCTTGCCCAAATGTCTTCCCAACATCACTCAATTGATCCTAGAGGTCTTAGTTTTATCATAAATCCATCCTAAAGAGCCCTTTTGATCAAATCAAAAGGAAGAACCCGGAGAAGAGGTAAATATTTCATCACATCTATCATGTTCTTTACTTCTTCCACTTCCTCTTTCTTTGTTGTTTCCATTATAAAACAATAAATCCAGTATATTATATAAAATTTTATGTTATTATAAAAATTTTACAGTTGTATTCATTATTTTATCCATCTTATGAATGACATGAAACTATACGTGCGTACTTACAACATACCGTCTCCACGTCATGGTGTAGTTGTTATTCAATACATTATTATTTGGAAAGATATAATAATGATGTATACATGATTTAAATAATAAATATAACATGTTGATGATGATTTATTAATGATATAACATCTATTTACATACTTTTTTAAATCAAAATAATTATATTTTCCTTTGTGTGTACTTACGGATTACCGTCTCAACGACGCGATGAGAGTCATTTCCATGTTCACCATTTATCGATGATTATGAAAATATATATCACTAATAATTATGTAATATATGACATAATAAATCTACTGGATATATATATATATATATATATTAACTCACATATATCCTATTCACATTGTTCCGTTCAATATGATATGAAAATGGAATCAGCGTTTATGCGTACGTACGGACTACCGTCGTCATAAACGATGTTTTTCATTTCATATATATTTCTATTATATATATTTATATTCTTGATATATATGATATATAAATCATGTTTTATATTATGGATGTATTTAAATTATGGTCTACGTGATACAATCTAGAGTAACAAGTTAAAACATGTACGATAATGAAAGTGATTATTACCTGAAATGTTAATTTAACAAGGAAATGATTATTTAATGGGTAGTATAATGTCATAAATAAATCGTGAATGATATCATAAATATTAATATGGTTCTGTTATAATTTAATAACATACTACAATTTTCATATAGATGGTTAAACGTAGCCTCGACTAAAGGAAAGTGTAAGGTAATGGTTAATTACCCAATCTCATTATTATCTGATATTGTTTATGTTTAAGTATTCACTGGGACATTTTTTTCAGCCATGTACATTTTTCATAAAATTGATTTAAAATTGAATATTTTAAGGATTTGTGAAAGTTACTGTTTTTCAAGATCAGAATTTTAAATGTTTTATAGATTTATCTTTTTATGCTTTTTAATTAATGTCCATGACATTAAATTGATTTTAAGGATTTATTTATATGGAAATGAATTTTTTGAAATGATAATTCCTTTAAGAAGTTTCAAAGTGGTATGGGACACTTGGACTCGACAATCTCTTCTAAATTTATTCCTTTAAAAATGTGTGACTTTTAAATGATTTTACAACAAAGGATATTTCTCTCAAAATCTAATACTCATCATTTTTAACAATGACAGCATCCTTTACTGGATATTATTTTGATTGAGGTTGATTTATTATAATACAAACATCCATGTTGTATTGAATGAGTTATGATATGTTTTACAGTGGATGTTCTATTTTTATACAATTCATGGTTTATGGTTAATGTGATGACATTTCGTATTCTAGTTTTACTAAAAATGTTTATGTTATGTTCCAAATTTTTCATATGAGGAATGCAGTGGACTTAGTATGTGACTGGTGGAGACCACTATATCTCCTAGATTCATCGGTAGGTCTTATGAGACAAACTAGTGTCTTGGCATATGGCATTGAAAAAAAAAATTATTTGTAGTCTTGGCACCAGTCCTTGACTATGTGGTAATGATGTCCGGCATTAGGCATTCCCTCATTATGAAATTAACTATTACTTGTGATTATTTGACTAGTAGAATATCCATGTGCATGTTTATATGGTAATGTTTTATTTATTGTTTTTTCATATTTTGTTCATGTTTATGTTAAAAGGGTTGTTGTTTTAATCACACATCTTGCCTAAAATGTTTATAGCTTCAACCAAATTATTTACCCTTACTGGGCATCTGATGTAACATCCCAAGTAATTAATTAATAATAGATATTTTTATCTATGTCACTTAATTAATTAGATAGTGTTTTAGAGTCTCAAAATGAGAATAAATCCAATATTAAACGTGGAATACACTAATATTTTTAAAAGATTTTTTTACAGCCTTTTGATGGAAAACCATTTTTAAATCTATATTCTGACAATTTTATAATCTATGTTTGTCAAAATAAACTTATTCTTTATGATTGGGACATCAAAATTTACTTTCTGTGAATTTTTGATATTTTTCCGATAAAGTTCATTTTTTAATGAATAGTGAAATATGTTGTATTTTAATTCAAAACCTCTTTTTAATCTAATTTATTTATATGAATATATTATATTTTGAATTGGTTTTAAATTTCAATTAGAATATATTTTTACCATTTAATCCAATAGTGGTCGTTGGAATTAATTTTACTTTGAAATTGGACTTAAACTAGTGTCAATCTTTTGATACTTATGGTTTCATAAAAACATGCTAATTGCTATAACAGTGGGAATTAATTATTAAATTAATTAATGTAACTTATATTTTTTTAATTTTGTAAAATATAAAACTTTTTTAAATTTGGAATATCAAATATAGCTTAGGGTGAAGTTTTGGTATTTTTCTGGAAAACATCAATTTTTGATGAATAGTGAAACCCCTAAGTAGTATTTATAAAAACTGATTTTTCGTTAAATTGAAATTTTACCAACTATGTGTTTTGAATTTAAAAAATCTGACAGACATGGTTTTCATTAAGAAGTAAAATTTTGTTCAATGGGATTAAAATAATGTTTTGGTGAATAGTAACTTTTATGTTTTTAATCGTGATTAGATGTAATTAGTGTAATTAAAGATAAACACAATGTTTTAATAATATGAAATGAACTTGAAACATGTCCTACCCTTATTTTTTGGGTCATGGCTAACCAATAAAACCCATGGGACGATTTTTGGCACCCCATAAAGCCAGTTGTGTAAGAAAATGACATTAATATCTTTTATTTAAAGTAAAAGTAAAAATGACACAAACATGTATTGTTTTACTAAATCAATTTTTACATAGGGTTATACAAGTCAGATATTTGACTATAAATATTCATTTGAAATCTAAAAAGATTTAATACATCATAATATTTTTTTATAATTTTTAGACATTAAATAAATTAAATTATTTATGATATTATGATGATGCATCGATTACATCATTAATAAAGGATTTAAATAAAATGAAAATATAATGTATAATCTATGCCTACACATGTACAAAACCTATTGGATGGGAGGATTTCGAACCCTTATCACCATATCCCCAAATTATATCAATGTGGGACATTTTAAATCTGAAAATATTTTTAAAATAAAGTAACATTTCTTTACTTTCCATGAGTGCCCCTCCTCTCCTCTTATAAAAGGCCCCAACCTATACCTCTTTACCCACACTTCCAAAGCCTTTGGCTCGTCCAAACCATGCCAATTTTGTCTCTCCACATCCATATATAACTCTTAGAAGCCTCACTTTGGGCAGAATCCTTCCCAAGTAAGCCTTTGAGATCAAATCAAAAAGAGTTACCTGATTTAAAGGTAGTGTCTTCTCTTGTGTTCTTATGTTTTATTATTCTTCTCCAACCCCCTAAACTCTTTTTATTAATTTATTTTGTAACAACTACAGTATCTTCAATATACTAGTATGTTTTTATAATAATCATTCTTACTAAACTTACACACACCTACATCTAATGGTTAAAGAACATATTGTTTCTCTGGATGGTGAATATCTGCCTCACGAAACGATGAATGTTCAACACTCATATAACACACTCAAAGGTGGCCATTAAGATGTCACTATATTTATATATTATATAAAATATGTTTATGTTTTACTTAAGATTATGTATTTTTCATTTATGGCATACCTTTATGGTTACCATTATGGGAAAACGCGATATCTTCATTTTAGGAAGTACGTACTACCTCCCCCTCAAAGTGATTTGTTTCATTAATGACATATGTGGGATGTATAAAGGATTTAATTAATGATATTATGTATGATATTATACTGGAAATATAGTATACCTTTATATCATTATGATTCCATTCCAAAAAATACAAAATAGAAATGAAAGTAGCGTTCATTCGTATGTACGGCATACCGTCTCCATGAACGGTGCATTTCATTTCTTAACTCTAAACGTTTTGTAATATTATAAATTCATGTATATACATGATATATATGATATATATGATATATACATAATGATTATAACTCTGGATATAATGGATACATGAACAACTTGTAATTAAAAATAGCATATTTTGACTCAAGTACCAATGATCGTTAAAACGACCGTTATTAACTTAAATAATTGCATAGTGTTCATGACATTGTAATAAGTGATATAAAATGAATAATTAACTTTAAAAAGGTTCTTAAGAATGTAGAAATTAACTCAAGTTTACTATTCAGGAGGTTAATGAACGATCGAGTCTAGTCGGACATGAGCTTTGGGACTTCGTCTCAATCTCCATTCATTGAGGCATATTTTGTTTTATACAAAACTTTTTTTATACGGTGTATAAAACCCATTGACTTTTACGTTTATTCAAATGGAATATTTTTTATACGAAGAATTTACTAAAAGACAAAAGGGAATTTTTTTTCGTACGTATGCGGCGACAACGACTTCTCCGCCGCCGTGACCATTATTTGAGTTTCGACTTCCTCTACAAGCCATACCCTTTTTTTAAAAGAAAAATAAATACCATGTTTTACATTTCATTTATTTCGGTATTGAAAATGGGTTTCATAATGTTTTTATATCAATGTGTTGTATTTATATCTTGTGATTGAAAAGTTAAAATGTTATGTTTCCTTTATGAATGTTTTATGTGGTATGATTATGTTATGGTTCTTGGACATTGTTATGAAGGCGGGTGGTTCCGTGATAAACTAAGGGCAGGTGAGCCCGATATAGCTCTCCAATGCAATGGGTAACACAACCGGGTTAAACATTGAGGTTTCTCCGAAAATATTTAGTAAATATAATGTGATGGGTATTACAAACGTAACCAAGAGGGTTGCTCCATACGTAAGAATGTTATGAATGCCTCAAGATACCTTTATGTCTTATGATATCTATGTTTTATTCACGATTTGATGTGGTATGTTAAAGTGATTATGTTTTATGAGTAGCGTATGATTTCATTGATTCTAATGTATACATGTACTCATGTTTCCTTTCCATATTTTTATATCCCTTACTGAGCTTTTTATGCTATCCCATGTTTTTGAAATGTTTTTCACAGGTCAGGGTAATGGTACATGATATGATGATAGTGTCACGGAAGTGTCAAGAAAGAATCCATATTTTATTTTAAATATGTTTATGTTGATGGGAAAAATGAATACTATCTTTTATGTTACCACTTTGTTTAAATGGGGAATGTAATGCACGTTTTATGATCTAATTCTCTAAAACTCTAAACCTGAAAAGCTCCTCAAGGTGTATTTCATAAAATATCTCAAGATTAAGTAAGGTTTAAGGCTGGGGCCTTATAGTTGGTATCAGAGGATGGTTTAGATAACTTTAGGAGTTATAATTCTATTAAATGATTATCCAAAATAATTTTTTTGAAATGATATAGCATTTGAAGATTACCATGTTGCTTCATCTGAGACATGTTTGTTAAGAATGGTTTTTCATAGAAGAAACAGAACAACTTTTCTGGGAAGGCATACAGAGGGAAATGAACTTTCAAATCAGTATCTTGAGATGGTCAGAATCAGAACTAAACAGTTTGTTGCAGTGATGGCTCAATTGACTAATGAGTTGATAAGAAGATTGGTGAATGCTCTCGTTTTGGAACATCCTTCCAGGAATGGTGAGTTTGTTATTTACAGTGATGCTTTATTGAAAGGACTTGGTTGTGTTCTTATGCAGAATGATCAGGTAATTTCTTATGCTTCACGTCAATTGAAAACTCCTGAGGTAAATTACAATACACAGGATTTGGAATTAGCTGCTGTTGTTTTTTCTCTAAAAATCTGGAGGCATCATTTGTATGGAGTAAAGTGTGAAATATATACTGATGAAAAAAGTTTAAAGTATATATTCACTCAGAATGAATTGAACATGAGACAGAGTATATTGATTTAATTAATCAAGGATTATGATTGTACAATTCATTACCATCCAGGAAAAGCAAATAAAGTGGTGGATGCTTTGAGTCGAAAAAGTAATGCTTCATTAACCTTTCTATGTTTGGAACAAGATTCTTTGGTTTTTTATTTGATGAACTTTGGTATAGAAGTTGTTGGTGTAGGAAGTTATTTTTTTTGTTTCAGGTATCAGTGACATCATCTCTATCAGATATAATTAAGCAAGCACAAAAGAAATACAGTGAGTTTCTGAAAAAGGTAGAGCTGGTTTAGAAGGGTAAGTTGCCTGAGTTTAACATTGATAATGATTGTGTTTGGAGGTTTGGGAAGAGATTATGTGTGCCTAGTGATTCACAGTTGAAAATTGAGTTGTTATGTGAGGCTCATAGTTCCCCATTTTCAATTCATCCTGGTAGTACTAATATGTATAGAGATCTGCGGGAGTATTACTGGTGGGATGGAATGAAAAGAGATATTGCTGATTTTTCAGTGAAGTGTCTGACTTGTCAACAGGTTAAAGCAGAGTGAAAGTTACCGAAAGGGATGCTTCAGACTTTACCAGTACCAGAGTGGAAATGGGAAAATATATCCATGGACTCTGTTATGGGATTTCCGAAGACACCTCGAGGTAATAATGAAATATGGGTTATTGTTGATCGCTTGACTAAATATGATCATTTCCATGCTATACGGGATACTTTATCCCTAGATCAACTTTACCGTTTGTATCTTAAAGAGATAGTCAGGTTTCATGGAGTTCCTCTCTCCATTTTATCTGACCGTGATTCCAGGTTTACTTCTAACTTTTGGAAAGGCCTTCAGAATTCATTGGGTACTGAATTAAATTTTAGAATATCTTTTCATCCTCAATCAGATGGAAAGTCAGAACGAACAATTCAGACTTTGGAAGATATGCTACGTGCTTGCTCGATGGATTATCCGGGAAGTTGGGACCAACATCTTTCTTTGGTTTAATTTTCATATAATAACAGTTTTCATTCCAGTATACAGATGGCACCATTTGAGGCATTATATGGGAAGCGGTGTCGAACTCCATCTTTTTGGGATGAAGTGGGTGAAAGAAAGCTGATGGGACCAGAATTGGTAGAATAGTTGGCATAAAAAGTTCAGTTGATACAGAAACACATGAGAACAGCTCAGAGCAGGAAGATGAGTTATGCGAACAACAGGAGTAGGATCTCTCTTTTGAGGTGGGTGATCATGTTCTTCTCAAAGTCTCACTAGGGAAAAGTGTGATGCAATTTGGTATGAAAGGGAAGATGAGTCCAAGGTTCATTGGACCATATGAAATTATGGAGATAGTTGGATCAGTTCCTTACCGAGTGGCTTTACCTCCGAGTTTATCTCAGGTACGCAATGTTTTTCATGTTTCAATATTAAGGAAGTACATGTTAGATCCATCTCATGGTTTGAGTCCAGAGGTAGTTTAGCTGGAAGAGAACCTATCTTATGATGAATAACCGGTCCAGATTCTTGACAACATGGATAAAGTGTTACAGAATAAGGTGATTCATCAGGTAAAGGTTTTGTGAAAAAACCACATGATTCAAGAGGCAACATGGGAATCTAAAAATGCAATGAGGGATAAATACCCCCACTTATTCGATAAGTAAATGAATTGCGGGGACATAATTTTCTAAAGGGGGGGAAGGATGTAACATCCCAAGTATGTAATAAATAATAGATATTTTTATCTATGTCTATTAATGAATCAGATAGTGTTTTAGAGGCTTAAAATGAGAATAAATCCAATCGTAATCATGGAATACACTAATATTTTTAAAAGATTGTTTTACTGCCTTTTGATGGAAAACCATTTTTAAATCTATCTTTTGACAATTTTATAAGCTATGTTTGTCAAAACAATCTTATTCATTATGATTGGGACATCAAAATTTACTTTTTGTGAATTTTTGGTATTTTTCTGATAAAGTTCATTTTTTTAATGAATAGTGAAAAATGTTGTATTTTAATTCAAAACCTCTTTTAAATCTAATTTATTTATATGATTAGATTATATTTTAAATTGGTTTTAAAGTTCAATTAGAATAAATTTTTACCATTTTATCCAATAGTGGTTGTTTGAATTAATTTCACTTTGAAATTGGACTTAAAGTAGTGTCAATCTTTTGATACTTATGGTTTCATAAAAACACGTTATTTGCTCCGACAGCAGGAATTAATTATTAAATTAATTAATGTAACTTATATGTTTTGAATTTTGTAAAATATACATCATTTTCGAATTTGGAATATCAAATATAGATTTGGGTGATGTTTTGGTATTTTTCTGGAAAACCTCAACTTTTTATGAATAGTGAAACCACTAAGTGGTACTTATAAAAACTGATTTTTCGTTAAAATGAAATTTTACGACCTATGTGTTTTGAATTTCAAAAATCCGACATACATGGTTGTCATTAAGAATTAAAATGTGGTTCAATGGGATTGAAATAATTTTTTTGTGAATAGTAACTTTTACGTTTTTTGTCGCGATTAGAGGTAATTAGTGTAATTAAATATAACAATAATGTTTTAATAATATTAAATGAACTTGACACATGTCCTACCCTTATTGGTTGTGTCATTCCTGACCAAGAAAACCCATGGGTCTATTTTTTGGACCCCATGGAGCCACTTGTATAAGAAAATGACATTAATACCTTTTATTTAAAGTAAAAGTAAAAATGACACAAACATGTATTGTTTTACTAAAACAATTTTTACATAGGGTTATACAAGTTAGATTTTTGACTATAAATATTAATTGGAAATCTAATAAGATTTACCATGTCATAGTATTTTCTTTTATAAGTTTTAGACATTAAATAAATTAAATTATTTTTTACATCATGATGATGCAACGATTACCTCATTAATAAAGGATTTAAATAAAATGAAACGATAATGTAAAATATATGACCTACACATGTCAAAAACCTATTGAATGGGTGTATTTAGAACCCTTATCACATTATCCTCAAATTATATCAATGTGGGACCTTTTAAATCCGAATCTATTGTTAAAATAAAGTATCATTTCTTTACTTTCCAAGAGTGCCCCTCCTCTCCTCTTATAAAAGGCCCCCACCTCTACCTCCTTACCCACACTTCCAAATCCTTTGGCTCCGCCAAAACCTACCCATTTTCTCTCTCCACATCCCTCTCTAACTTTTAGAAGCCTCACATTGGGCAGAAGTCTTCCCAACGAATCCTATGAGCTCAAATCAAAAAGAGTTACCCGATTAAAAGGTAGTATCTTCTCTTGTGTTCTTATGTATTATTTTGCTTCTCCAACCCCTAAACTCTTTTTAATCATTTATTTTGTAACAACTCAAGTATATTCAATATACTAGTTTTTTTTTATAAGAATCATTCGAACTACACTTACACACACTTACATGTAATGGTTAAAGAACATACTGTTTCTGTTGATGGTGAATTTCTGCCTCACAAAACGATGATTGTTCAACACTCATATAACACCCTCAATGGTGTCCATTAAGATGTCACTATATTTATATATTATATATAATATGTTTATGTTTTACTTAGGCTTCTGTATTTTTTATTTATGGAATATCTTTATGGTTACCATTATGGGTAAACGTGATATCTTCATTTTTGGACGTGCGGACTACCACCCCTCAAAGTGATTTGATTCGTTAATGCCATATGTGGGACGTATAAAGGATTTAATTAATGATATTATGAATGATATTATACTGGATTTATAATATAACTTTATATCACTATGATTCCATTCCATAAAATATGAAATAGAAATGTAAGTAGCGTTCATACGTACGTACGGCTTACCGTCTCCATGAATGCTGCATTTCATTTCTTACCTCTAAACGTTGTGTAATATTATAAATGCATGCATATACTGGATATATATGATATATATGATATATAAATCATTATCATAACTCTGGATATAATTGATACATGAAAAACATGTAATTATAAAGAGCATATTTTGACTAAAGTACCAATGATCGTTAAAACGACCATTATTATCTTAAATAATTGCATAGTGTTCATGACATGGTAATAAGTGATATAAAAGAAATAATGAACTTGAAAAAGGTTCTTATGAAAGTATAAATTAACTCAGGTTTACTATTTAGGAGGTTAAAGGACGATCGAGTCAAGTAAGACCCGAGGTATGGGACTTCGTCTTAATCTCCATTCATTGAGGCATATTTTGTTTTATACACAACATTCTTTTATACGGTGTATAAACCCATTTGACATTTAAGTTTATTCAGAAGGAATATTTCTTCCACAAAGCGTTTACTAAACGAAAAAAGCAAATGTTTTTGTCGTGCGTATGTGGCGACAACGACTTCTCTGCCACCATGACCATGATTTGAGTTTCGGCTTCCTCTATAAGCCATACCGTTTTTAAAAGAAAAATAAATAGCATGTTTTACTTTTCCTTTATTTCGGTATTGAAAATGGTTTTAATAATGTTTTTATATCAATGTGTGTTATTTATATCTTGTGATTGTAAAGTGGAAATGTTATGTTTCCTTTATGCATGTTTTATGCGATACAATTATGTTATGGTTCTTGGGCATTGTAATGAAGACGGGTGGTTCCGTGATAAACTAAGGGTGGGTGACCCCGATATAGCTCTCCAATGCATTCGGTAACGCGAAGGGGATAAAAGTTGAGGTTTCTCCGAAGAGATTTAGGGAATATACTGTGATGGGTATTCCAAACGTAACCAAGAGGGTTACTCCCAATGTAAGAATGTTATAAATGCCTCAAGTTAACTTTATGTATTATGATTTTTTTGTTTCATTCATGATTTTATGAGGTATGTTAATGTGCATATGTTTTATGAGTAGAGTATGATTTCATTGATTCTTATGTATACATGTACTCATGTTTGCTTTCCATATTTTTATATCCCTTACTGAGCTTTTTATGCTCATCCTAATATTTTGAAATGTTTTTCACTGGTCAAGGGAATGGTACATGATATGATGATAGTGTCAAGGAAGTGTCAAGAAAGAATCCATGTTTTTTTAAATATGTTTCCTTGATGGGAAAAATGAATACTATCTTTTATGTAACCACTTTGTTTAAATTTGTAATGTAATGCATGTTTTATGATCTTATTCTGTAAAACTTTAAACCTGAAAAGATCCTCAAGGTGTATTTCTTGAAATATATCAAGATTAATTAAGGTTTAAGGTTGGGGCCTTATATCTGAGCTTAACCCTTTATTATGTTTTATTTTCCCAGGATTCGAACAAGTATGTAATGATTGATATGCATGGATAAGATAATGGAAATGATGGAATTATAAAAGAACTATTTTTTATATTTTATGTTATAAAGTGTAATGTAATGTTAATGTATGCAATCTATTTTCCAATACTGCTAAACTGATCGGTCTTTCGGGACTTGATTACTTGTAATCATGACAATGTATTAAAATAATGCACCGACTCTAGGAATCTAGGGACGGGGAGTTAGAGTTGGTATCAGAGGGAGGTTTAACAATAATCTTAGAAACTAGATTTATATAAACTCCGATTAGATCACATTCCTTAAGATAAATTTTAAATATTAGTATTGAATAACTTCCTAGAATATTGGTAATGTAGTTATTTTTTGATTTCTCCCTACGAAATACATCACTTTATGGATACAAGCAAGTAGAGGTGGCTCTGGAACAGATGTACGTAGGGATAAAACCCGAAAACACCGCTTTGAGTTAGACTCGAATGGGAACTGGTGCAGGAAAATGGGCCTTGCTGCACTCTTGGTTAAAACACTCCTGTGGGATATGCTTAGGATAAATCTTTTTTTCTTTACAAAACACAATGAAGGGTTTATGAGTATATACCTCATCAATGAAAATTATTTTGTGATTATGGATTATATAAAAAAACTATTCAATTGACATTAGGTATTTTAAATGTTTTGAATTATGAATTGCGATTATTAAACTGACGTAGTGTATGCCATTTTATAGAAATGACACCCAATAGAAGGAATGTGAACTCTAGGAATATGTATGATCCAAAGACTAAGAAGGATCGTAGATTTCATATTATTATTCCAAAATTTAGAAGAGAAATAGTCTCCCATTTATTCTCAACATATGAATAAATAATATCATGTGTTATTATTATAAGTAATGAATTATCTTAGTACTATGGCTTTGATGGGAAGTAATAAAAGAAATGGATGGTCGAGAAAAAGATGGATAAAGAGAAGAGGGGAAAGAAGGATTTTCCCAAATGGCATAAATGTGGAATGAATCACCTAGGTAAACACATGAAGGGAATGAGAGTTTGTTATATGTGTATAAAAAAAGGACACCTTGTACGTGATTTCAAGGGTAAGAAAAATGTTCTGAATGTAAAATACTTCATCTACGAGGTGTTGGGCCGCTACACGAATCAATGTCTCAGTCATCAGAGTATACCGCAAATGATGATATTGATAATAATCAAGTTATGATATTACCTCAGATGAAGAGGAATAACTAGTTTTCTTATTTTGTTATTATATAATTATTTCATTTGATTGTTGTATCAACAGTATATTGGTTACATGAATTATGGAGATAAATAAGGATTGTATTGCCGTAATCTATTATTGAGTATTTGAGAGTATATGGTTCAATGAAAAGTGACATAAAATAAGCTACACATTTTGGAAAAATACATGGGTGAAGGAATGGTAGTCCTTAATATGGTCTGGAAAATGAATTAGTGATTTTGGAATAATAGATGGTTTCTTTTGGTAATTCCTAATGTTTCGGTGTTGTAAAAGAATACACGATGAAGGTGTTCACATGTTATTACCTGGAAAAAGGATCCACGTCATGTATAAATTTCTTATAAATTATGGACTGAGAGTTTGGATATATGTATTTTGGATAATTATAATGGTTGGAATGGATTAAGTTTTAAATTGGATTCTATTTTTAAGGTTATTTTTTAATTGTTATAAAAAGGATGACCGAGAGGTCGGACGACCACTAGTCGCGCCCGTCAAGGCCGCAAGACTTGAAACCGCAACTGAATAGCGACAAAGGTGCATCACCTATGAATGGACTATGTGATGTACCGGTTTGAATAATTTAGTTTTTTTAATAGTATAACAAATGAATTATAAATTCATTATTTTTGGAACCTTATAAAATTTGGATAAATAGAATTTTTTTTGAAATCAGTTGGAGTGAAATATGTGTTTGTGGTAGGAATTAGTTGAAGGATGAATCTATACATGTCAAGTATATATATATATATATAAATTTTTCCCTCTTATTAAGACTAAATTTTATTAACCCAATTTCTGATGTGGGTATTCCCACAAAGTTGCTTTCCATTTTTAACCTTTTATTTTCAAAGAACAATTTCAAATTGAGAGGACACAATTTATTGAAGGAGAGATGATTGTAACACCCCAAGATTTCATAATATGTTATTTCTTCAAAGTAATTCCATAACTTTCACTACATGAAACAATGAGTACAAGCGCACCATGACTTACCAAACTAGCAATTCAAAAGAGGGTTTTAATAGTATTAACTAAATTTTTAACATTATATAATCCTTATAATTTTATAATGTATATTTTGTGTTTATTAGTCATAATTTAAGAACAAATACTTTTTTTCAGATAAAAGAAGTATTTTTAAAAAATGCAACATTATCTCCTTTTAATAGTGAACAGTTTTTAAATCTAATTATTGAAACATTTATATATTCAATTTGAAAAAATTAATCCATTCTTTAGAATTGGAACATAAAAATTTAGTTTCAATAAGTTTTTGGTGTTTTTTCGGATAACTTTAAAATTTGGATGAATAGTGAAAAATTCTATATTATTACTAAAAACAACTTTTTTTATCAAAAACAATTAAAGTGGTATATAATAAATTTTAATGATTTTGATGTATAAATAGATTATATTTTTACCATTTAATACAATTCTGGTCATTTTACGTAATTTCACTTTGAAATTGGACAAAAACAAGTGTTAAACTTTTGATAGTTATTATTTGATAAAAATAAGTTTTTTGGTTTTGACAGCTGGAATTAATTTTAAATTAATAAATGCATCTTCCATGTTCTGAATTTGGTATAATAGACTTCATTATTGAATTTGGAATATCAAAATTAGCTTAGGGTGAATTTTTGGTATTTTACTGAAGCCTTTTAATTTTTGATGAATAGTTAAAAACAATGAGTTATAGTTTAAAATCGAATTTTTATTTAAATAATTATTTATTTTATTTAAATTTATTTAGGTCATCATTGATTCATAATACCTATATATATTCAATGTAATTCATTGGGGTTATTTTATAATAATTGTAGATATAAATTTTTTTTATTGAACCTTTCACCGTGTTTTACCCAACTCCTAGGAGAATTTGTAAATTCACATAAAACATAATTTTACCGCTTTTGTGAGTTGAATTTAGAAAATACAGGATACATGGTTAATATCAAGGTTTAATATGTGGTACAATAATATAAAAATAATTTTTTATGAATAGTAGATTTTTACTTTTATTTTCCACAGTTAAAAGTAAATATGGTAATTAAGGGCAAAAATTATATTATTGTTACCATAACACATGTCCTAATTCTATTGGATAAATGTAATTCGACCAAAAACAACCTTAGGAATAATATGTGACCATTTAGGTCCTCATGGATTAGCTTAAGACATTTATTATTATTTAATTTAATGAAGTGTTAAAATAGTTAAAATCAATGTTTAATAACTAAACTGTTTTTAATATATGGTTATACAAAAGATAAATTCTACTATAAATATTCATTATAAATATAAAAATATTTCCTACCTAATGATATTTTAATTAAAAATTTTAGATAATAAATAAATTAATTTATTAATGGCACAATGATAATGCAATAATTACCTTATTAATGAAAGAATCAAATAAATGGTATTATAAATATTAAAATAAATATAATTTCAAATTTTTTATGAAATCCACTGATTTTCTAGGTTACTATGACAAGTTCAAGATGATTCAATTTATCTTTTTCGAAGTATTAAATTTGGTAAAACTTTCAGAAAAAACACAATACCAAATAGTATCAAAATTGACATAATTTTATATTTAAAACAAATACTATATTATTGGTTGATATAATATTTCTAAAAATGTAAGGTTCTGACAAAGGGCATAAATTATATTATATATGTCATTGATGATCCAGTTGAGGTTCTCTTGTAGTTTTATAGTTAGTTTATTAACTATATAGAGTAATAATCCAAGAAGACACGTTAAAAGTTAAACTATTTAACTAAGAGTTAAATCTAAAAGATAAGGTTAAAAAGATTACATAAACTTGTCTAAAACCTATTGGTTGAGTTGATTTCGACCCATAACACCTAAGGATCGAAATAAAATCATTTGGAATCATTATAAACCGATTATGATTGCATAATAAATTAATACTTTAATCTTTTCCTAAAGTGACATTCACCCCTCTTATAGAAGGGCACTTCCCCTCCTCTCAAATTACCACCTTCAAATCCATTTGGATCGGCCAATCCCTACCCAAATGTCCTTCCAACTGCACTAAATATATCCCAAAGGACTTATTTTGATCATAAACCCAACCTAAGGATCCCTTTTTATCATATCAAAAGGAAGAACCCGAAGAAGAGGTATATATTTAATCACCTCATTCAAGTTCTTTTCTTCTTCCACTTCTTCTTTCTTTGTTGTTTCCATTATAAAACAATAAATCCAGTACCTTATATATACTGTGATGTTGTTATAAATATGGTACAACCATATCCATTATTTTATCTATCTTATGAATGAAATGTCACCATACGTGCGTACGTACGACTTACCATCTCCACGTCGTGGTGTAGTTTTTATTCAATACATTATTATTTGGATGGGTATAATGATAATATATAATTGATGTAAATAATAAATATTAAATGTTAATGATTATTTATTTATGATATACCATCTATTTACATACTATTTTAAATAAAAAGAATTATATTTTCGCTCGTGCGTACGTACGGATTACAGTCTCCACGACGCGATGAGAGTAATTTCCATGTTCACCATTCTACGACGACTATAAAAATATAAATTACTAATAATATGTAATATATGGCATAATAATTCTACTGGATATATATATATATATATATATATTTACTCAAATATATCTTATTAACATACTTCCATTCAATACGATATGAAAACGGAAACTGCGTTTATGCGTACGTACAGACTACAGTCTCCATAATCGGTGTTTTTAATTTCATATATATTCCTATTATAAATATTTATATTATAAATATATATGATATATAAATCATGTTTTATATTCTGTAAGTATTTATTTCATGATCTAAGTGATACATTCAATAGTAACATGTTAAAACACAAACGATAAAGAAAGCGATTTTTACCCGAAATGTTAATTTAACATGAAAATTATTTTTAAATGGGTAGTATAAATTCATAAATGAATCATTAATTATATAATAAATATTAATATGGTTATTTTATAATTTAATAACATAATAATATCATCATACAATAGGTTAAACGTACCCTCGACTTAAGGAAAGTCCAGGGTAAGGGTTAATTCCTCAATCTCATTATTATCCGAGATTGTTTATGTGGAAGTATTCACTGGGATATTTATATCATCCATGTCCATTTTTAATAAAAATTATTTCAAAATGAAGATATTAATTATTTACGAAATAAATTATTTATCATGATCATAATTTTAAATGTTTTATAGAATTATATTTCTAAATCTTTTTAATTAATGTCCATGTTTTCAAAATGATTTTAATGATTTTTTTATATGAACTTGAATGTTTTGAAATGATAATTCTTTTAAAAAGATTCAAAGTGGTATGGGACACTTTGATTCAAAAAAGTATTTTAAATTACTTCCTTTATAAATGTGTGACTTTTAAATGATTTTACAAAATAGATATTTCTCATAAAAAGTTTTACTCTTCATTTTCAACTATGTCAGAATCCTTTACTAGATATTATTTTTAATTGATTTTGATTTATTATAATACAATATTACATGTTGTATTGAATTATTTAGGATATTATTAACTATGGATTTTCTATTTTTATACCATTCATGTTTTATGGTTAATTTAATGACATTTAATATGCTAATTTTAATAGGAATGTTTATGTTATGTTTCAACTTTTTCAGATGAGAAATGCAACAAACTTAGTAAGTGACGGGTGGAGCCCGTTATAGCTCCTCAATGCATCGGTAGGTCTGATGAGACAAATTAGTGTCTTGGGAAAAGGCCTTGACAAAAAAATTATTTGTAGTCTTGGCACAAGGCCTCGACCTTGTGGTAATGATGTCCGGCGTTAGGAATTCCCTCATTATGAAATTTTTTATTACATGTGCTTAATCGAGTAGTATAATTTCTATGTGCATCATTATATAGAAATGTTTGATTTATTGTTTTTCCATATTATGTTCAAGTCTATGTTTAATTTTTTTTTATCACACATCTTTCCTAAAGTGTTTATAGCTTCCACTAAATTATTTACCCTGACTGGCCATCTGAGCTCACCCCTTTATTATGTTTTATTTACCCCGGATTCTAAGAAGTGTATTATGATTGATATGTAGGGTTAAGATAAAGGGAATAATGGCAATCTCAAAGAACTTTTTATTTGTATTTTATTGTAGAAAGTGTAATGTATTGTTCATTTATGTAATCTATTTTCCATGACTGCTAAACTGATCGGTCTTTCAGGAATTAATTCCTTGTAATCATGCCAATGTATTAAAATAATGCACTGATGTTGGAAAAAAAGCGTTGGGACTTTACATAAAATGTCATATAATCCTCTTATCCTAATTGTGGTATCTGTTTTTTAAAGTCCCACATTGGTTATAAGAAGGATTGGTCACCTTGTATCCTTATAATCCTCTATATTTATTGATGTCCATTATTGAAGTGAATCCTTGAAAGATTATCTCATTGTTTATGTGAGTATCTGAATGAACTTCCTTGTGTGTTTTTCATTTTTATACCAGTTTTGGTTTTAGTTTTGGGTGTACTCATTTTTGAGATGCATGCATCTTGGGAAATAATTAATAGTCATTGGGATTTCCATTTGGGTTGGGGTTTTTAATTAGGGACCACATGTGTTGGTGGATTGGTCTCTAAGTAGTGTTTGTGGGCTGGTTTGTGTTATGTTTCTTGTATCATTCTGTACTGGGTGTTCAAAACCTTTCAGTTCCTAAATGATTGAGAGACCCACCATATATCTTTTTCGGGTTCCATCTAGAGTGGTCGGTGCATGTGGGATTCTTAATGTGGGGGGAACAATACTTCTTACCCATGTATTTACTCAATGTGATTTACCTTAGAGGTGGCCAATGTGATTAGTAGTGTGAAAGGTTATACAGAGTTCATGATGTCATTGTCCTTGTTCCTTTTCGAATTGAAGATTGATTCATCATTTGGATGGGTGACTTATATGGGGATTAATGTTTTTTTTGTGTTCTTAATTGTCACACCATATCCATGAGTATTTTTAATTTTAACAGTTTTAATTATTTACTGTCTTTATATTATGTTTTAGTAATCGGGAGTCTGATTTAAAATGTATGGAATACTTTTTTATGTAGCACGGTTAGCCCACGCGGTTATGAATAATATTTTGGTGCTCATGTGTGTGCCTTAGTGGATTTGATTTTTTGTGCATGACTTTTGAACTATCTATTATACCATGTGACAAGTTTTTAGTTTGTCTCTGTTAGTGGCCAATGACACGTGACAAGGTTTTAGAACATTTTTTTCAATCGTGCATCTAGCTACATATACCCATGCAAGGGGTCCATGAACATAATAATGGACATAGAACTATCTGGTGAACCATTTGTGATCCAGGAGGTTTCCAACTATTCAAAATAAATAAAATAAAATGTAATATATAAAAAGAAAAAAATAAAATAAAATAAAAAAGAAATTTCTTAGTAATGATATTATTATTATTTTAATTTTTATTATGGGTATTATTATTTTTATCGTTAAGTACATTATTAAAATTATTATAGTTATTATAAATACATTATTATTATTATTAATTTTTTTTAACAAAACAATAAATTAGGGCCTCGTTCCCTTACCCCTGACACAGGGTTGACCCCTCCCCCCCTACTAGTGCATGACCGTCCTTAGACAAGGCCATCTAGTGCACCACCTCCCTCCCCTAAGGTGGACGATTATCCTTCTCTTTTGGTTTCTAGTATACTTCAGCGAGTCTCCTATTCCCTCTTCTCCCCTATTTTGGATGAGTTCTCCCATGCTTGGGTGACGTGCACACCTAGGTTGGACCATAACCTTGTTTTGTATTTCTCCCTCATTACTTCTTGATTATTAGGGTTTGTTAAGTCTTATCAAGGATGCTTATAGCCACCTCCATCAAGGTAAGTGGATTCTAAATGGTTGTTTGGGTAAGGGTTCTACAATTTAGTCATTGTGGCTTAATTATAATTGTAGATTTTGTGGGTTTTGAGTTTTTGGGAAATTTTATAGAGTGTATTGGTTCTCGTTAATGTGGTTTTGACCGGTGGGTGTCAATAATGCCTATATATATAGGCCTAGCTAAGGAATATATAAATATATATATATATATTCCTTTTTTGTATATATTCCCTCATGGATATGGGAATATATGAAAATGTAGCTAGGGGTATATATATATATATATGTATAAATATATGTGTGTTTAAGTGCGAAGGGTTGTCTTGAGTTCTTATCATCAAAAGAGGCGTGTTTGAGGTAAGATCTCTATGAATTGACCAATAAATTTAAGAATCGTTTATTTATTTCCTTTCATAACTTTTTTTATTATAATTATTCATATAAAATTGTTAGTAAAATTTTCAATCGTTAATTACAGTGATTTATTTCTTGTAATCAATTTTAATAAATAGGTCTTTTGTGTTTTTTCACATCAAATGCTTGTTAAAATTCCACATGGCCTTAACAAATGGGATTTATATTTAAACATGTGACATGGTTTCATAAATGCGTGTCTATGTTTATTTTTTTTTAAGTGGCATGTGTGTTATTTTTAAAATGGGTTGGGGATGAATGGTTGGTTGAGGCCCATTTGGTAATTTTATAAAATAAGTTACATTGAAAAGTAAATTTAGGATGCAACTATTACCTTGTTGGATGTTGGTTGGAAAGGGTGTTCCTCGGATGGGACGTCCCTCATATGTTTTTGGTTGATGGAAAAAAGGGGGTATAATACCTTGGAGTGATTTGGTGGTGACTGTGGTGTGTGTTTCTTATGTGTGATGAAAGTATATGTGATGTATTGCTTGTTTGAAACTTTTGGATCACCCCTTTTTATGTTTGAAAATGAGATTCTTGAATAGGAAGAAAATTTATGTGGAACAGTTGCAAGACTACATTATATTACGCACCGGCTAGTGGCCCTTAGTATAGACAATTTTCTTTGTAATTGTTCCCCTTGTGTAGTGCAGGTAGGGTCCAATCCAGCATTTGGGAATTATTATGTAATCTGGTAATTCATGCATTCAATATGAGTCACATGTATACTATGTCCTAGATTATTCATGATCTCCTAAATTATCCCATATATTTTGGCACACAGTTGTCTATGGAGGATAGTTGTAGGGACTTTTTTTTCTAGATACACATGTGCTCTATTTTCCATTGTCATTATTGTGTGGTTGTTATTCCTTATTCCTGGTGTGGTTTAACCAATTTGATAAATTGATGGTTTAGTTTCAAAATATTTATAGAAAATAATTAACAAAATTTTATCACTTTATTACATAAATTTTTTAAGTGAATGCAAAAATTCTTTATCTATAAAATAATAATGTCTCTTTCTTAAAGAAGAACCAAGTTTTGAATGGAAAAAAGGAAATGGGCCATGATTTTATTTTTGAAGTTGAAATTGGATGAATTTTTTATATATATATTTTATATCAAAATAGAAATTGATGGATCATTTATTCAATGGAAATTAAAATTTGAATTTTTTTGGGCACACCTACTTTGTTTTAATACTCAAATCTATTGTTTTGTCTTTGATTTTATCACCGGGTTCTACATATTCCTCGGATTCAGTCTCCGTAGTGTGAAATTGGTTTTTTTTCAGTGGTGTTATGTAGGGCCACATAGATGTATGTGTAATTTTATTTTGTTTCCACTGCTATTTTGTGTTCTAATTTTCCAATTTTTATTTTTTTTGTCATTTAATTATGGGCCAAATCAATCCCACCTGACATACATTGATTCCCAAAAAGACATACCAGCTCTTGGGGATTGGGAAGTCCATTTGGGCCATATCCTACATCATATTGTATGAACGATTCAGGGTTAACACGGGATGGTTCATGAAAACTCACTTTAACTACATTAATATTTTAATTTTAATGGGTTTAGTTTTTATTGTGAATAGAACAAACCCAAAATGAAAAGTAATAATATTAAATGACGAATGATTTTAATAGTGTATAAAATGTGAAATTTTTCATTAATCACTATATAAAAATAAAAATATGTCAGTACGATCATTATTTCTCTAAATAATTTCTCTACTCACCAATCCCTTGTTTTCAAATCCATCGTCTACATAGTTTTCAATGTGATAAGTATGTGTAATGAGGGAATTCATGGGCGACTGATATTCCATTAAAATTTATCCACCCATTAGTAACAATCCATGATAAATTAAGTATTCCATTTCTGATTTCCTGCACCACAGTGGTTCAATAACTCTCAATCCAAATATTTAACCATATGTGCATTTGTGATAGTTAAACTAAATTAATGATACCAATAATTTCACTATAAAGAAGAATATTTTTATGACACTTTCCTTTAAGTAAAACCCAATCCTTTCCATTGAGAAAATTGGATATGGAACCATACCCAGTAGGACCTAGATTTTCGTTTATGCACCATCTGTATTGTATTTAATCTAGACTAGAAGAGGAAATACACAAAATACATAAAAATTACCATGAAGAGTGTAATAATTACATGTAATTAGAAATATTTTTATAACACTAAAGTCATGAAATGTGTTTTCTAAATGTCGATATTAAAAATTATTTTCCCTTTTACAATAGTATGAATCTACGTGAATATAGATTGAATATTTTACATGAATCCTTAATTAATTATCCTATTATGGATTTTATAGATTATATGATGTATCGCCATCTAGGAAACATGTAGTAGGGTTTTTAGTTTCTGTAAAATATATAACTGAAAGAGTCTTCAAGTGATCATAAATAAAATATCATTTAGGTAACTATACAAGGAATAGGTTATTGATAGCCATCCACAAGTTTGAGGCAATAACATATCATAAAAAGATATTATCAATGTCATAACAATGTTGCTTACATAACCCACACATTGAAAAAATATTATTTCCAATAGATTGTAAAAAATCATCCGTAGATAGCTTTTTGAATGAACAAATCTCCATGTAAGACTAAAACGGGAAGAAATATTCCATGGTTTTTTGATGTTCTTTATCCAATTATTATTACGATCTATAATATTTTTATTAAAAATATATATTTGATGAAAAAATTACAACAATAGATTTCCCGATATTAAAATGGCATCCCTACCAATTAAATTAATGATTTATATTATTTCCTTGATTATGGTAAGTAGGTTGTCAATAAGAAATTCAATCTAATCATTAATAAAATTTCTGTTATCAGAAGACATATATTGGAATGAAATATTTCTAATGATAGGGGTTCGATAGAAATTATCCTTAAAAAACATAAGTAATAATTATTGATAATAATCCAATGTGAGTTAGACTTGATTGACTAGTATGAATTCTTAATGGAATTCCAAATGGATGGTTCCATATAATTTATCTTTCTAACATTCTGTTTACTAAGAAATATATTTTTTAAAAGGTAATACCATCATATTTTCCATTAATATGTCTCCATATAATAATATTAGTTAAATAATGATTGTATTTTATTGGATTTTTAATTCATATACTATCACATTCAGTTGTTTGACCAACCTTTTTCCCTGGGATAGTATATATTTTCTATTGGATAATGATTAAAATAAAAATATAAGTTCTAATAGTGGTTTTATTACTTTCAATGAGGGAATATAGGAATTTATAAACCATGAATGAATACTTGTTTTTATAAAACTGTACCTTAAAAAATATAGATGTGACCATCCATTTAAAACTACTTTCCATTCGCTAAGAATAATTGGTTTCTAATTCAACATAAAATATAAAAAAACTACAATTTCGAGGCTTACACAATAACATAGGGAAACCAAGGTAATTATAATATGTGTTTTGTTCTCTAATTCCATAACCATTAATGATGTTAATTCTCAAATTGTTTGGAATTATTTTACCAAAGTAATGAAATTATTTCTTCCAACTGATTTTTTTCCTGAAAATTTCTCATAACGGAGGAGAAATTTATTTAAATGCATGATGTTTCCTTTATCCCTATAGAGTAAATTAATGGTTTAATAAACATAAAAAATTTAAGTGGGATAGTTAAGGCATCAACCATCTCTAAATTATTTGATCTTATTCTTATTCATAAATCTAAGAAGCAGTATTCTCATGTAATGTTCATTAATAAAAAAATAAAATAACTAAAATAGGGTCATATATAAATCACTAATAAAGTGAGTTAAATTATTTTTGGGTATCTAGTTTTATAGAAATATTACATCCCCTTGTAGGTTTCCTAATGTGGTTAAGAAATTTAGAAGATATGAAATGATAGTCTTGAATGTTTCTACCCTTTGATGAAAACAAATTGATTCGAAGAAACTATCATGTTGGGAATGATAGCAAGCATGTTGGATTGAATATTTATAATAATTTTGAACATTCGGTAAAGAAGTGAAACATGTCTCAATAGGATTATTTCATTAGCATTCTTTTTTTATGGGATGAGAGTCAAGAATTGGTAATTAATTCCCTATGTATGATGATGATTTTATAAAAATTTATTAACTAATATGAAAACATTTCTATGTATAATGTTACAAAATATTTTGAAAAATTAATTTGTGAGACTAGCAATATTAGGGGAGATTTCATAGTTCAGAATAAATACAACTTCGTTAACATAAAAAAAAGAATGGAAAAGAGATTACAGTTGTCCGTTTGGGTAATAAGTTTTGGAATGTTGTATTATAAAGACTTATTGTATGTTTTAGGAGGACAAAAATATATAATATAATAATGGATGACATGTGATGAATTATATTTATAGTTTTCAATGATATTTCCAATATTATTAACAATGGTCAGAGGCTTGATAATTTTCCTTAGTCGTTGAAGAGTGTTAAATAATTTGTCATTTTTTTCTCCACAATTTATGCATTTCACATTAATAGTTTTTCTTTATATGATATTTTTTTAAATAATGTAACACATTCAGATTATAAGTAACCCTTTTAATATTCAAGAGGCTCAAAGAATTCATTAAAACAATTTTCCTCTTGGATTGAATGATGTTATAATTCAAGATATGATGTTTTTTCATCAATGTGGCGGAATTAATTTTTACTCCATGGAATCAATTTTTTATTATGGATATTATTTTTTAGGAAATTGGAATGAACATCATCATTAAAATTGAAGGATCTCCATGTTTCATGAACAAGAAGATTAAATTTACGGTGAGTACACTGGGAATTATTAAATTTAAAGGGTAAATGTGGTCTATCAATTTTAGAAGTAATCATAGAATAATTTGGTGGCCCTTAAAGTTAAATTTATCAAGAGTGGTGTAAGAAATAACGGAAAATCCTTTGAGTGATTCATTATTAATAAATTACTTGTCTTATTTTCAAGAAAATCAATGTGAAGGTGTATTCTATACAAGGAAAACAATGACGCAAAAGGGTTATTTATAAGATACAGTTGCTATCAATACAATCATTGAATTCTCTATTTGAGGTATAATATGTAAAAATACCATGTTTTTCCTAAGGATTAATGATAGAATTAAAATTCCCCATGATAATCCATATGCATTTTATGTTGATACTATTATCAAAAATTATTTCCGAATGTTTTCTTTTATCATGATATCCATTGAGGGATTAAGCGATGGAGAAAAACTCTAAAATACCTTCATAATTTATATTTAAATAATGTGATTTCTAAGAGAAGATAAAAAAATGATTCCCTCTATGCTATGATGATCAATAATCCAAATTCCTATGGCATCAATGATGGAAAATTAGTTCTAACTACCTGAAAACCCTGTCTATCTAGAGAGGAAACATTCTCGGAGAAATTTTATATTTAAGAAAGGTGTAAAATTAAATTTTTATGTGTGGTAATAAAAATATAAAGCTGTCTAAAATCATTAGAGATATAGATCCCTTGAAAATTACAAAATACGATTATGATGGCAAATTATTTTTGGCAGAAGGACCTCCTTTTATATTTTCATCGTATTTGTTCCCTATAGATTTCCTAAAAGAAATCCGTTTTTTTCAACCTTTTAAATTATTAATATTTAATTTGGGAATTATTTTCAAGGTTTTGGTTATGCCAATATAATATCCTTATTGTTATGTTTGTCATCATTAAACATAGATTCTCATTATTAGTTACTAAGATCTTGCTTATACAGAATATAAGAGAGATATTTATTATTTCATCTCCTTGATACAAAATTTCTCATATAATGATCTCATTCAGAGTCATATATTGTACGATCATCACCACACTAATCCTTATGTAATGAAGGAAAATAAGAATTATCGGGGTGAGGGTAAATTTTTTGTTCAGGCTGATTAGAAAGATAAATATAGAGATATTTTTTTACTTATCAAACAATGAATATGGATGAATAACACTAAGAATTAGATCCTTGATCACAGAACCACTTAAAAATAGAGGATTTATTTCATAATGGTGGGATGAAGATGCATGAACCTATGTAAAGAATGATTTTTCATGTGTGTCTAGGGAAGATACATAATTTTGAACTTAAGCATAATTTGAAGGGTAAATGTTCATTGATTTGAAAATGTTCATAATATTAATAGAAATATCTAACTTTTTTAATCCTTAATTTAGGGACATGTATGGGTTCAAAGAATTACTATATTTATCCTCATCAACAATAGTATCCCAAATCTACACTCTATTATTCTTTATATAAAAAATATTTGTTTTTTTTTGAATAAATGTTCTCATTTCATATTTTTTTGTAGACTAATTTCCATTGTATGAAATAATATTTTTCACTATTTTTAATACTAAAATATTTCCAATCATTTAGGTTCTTAGGAGGTCAAAATTATCATTTAATATTCAAAAATTTAAAATCATTTTGTTCTATAATCTTGTAAAAATAAGAGAAAGGATGAAAAAACTTATATATAATTTTTCCCACCATCATAATATAATTAGAAATAATGATGATAATATATAGTGGTTTAAAACAATATGATATTCAACAAGGATCCATGAATACATAACCATTTCACCATTAATATTACAAGGATCAATTTTTTAAGGAATACTGACAAAAGTAGCAAGAACATTAACATTTTTCGGAATCCAAAAATCCAAATTCAACCAATGAAATATTACCGAAATATATGTTTTTGAGTTCTTATGAGTAAATGGATTAAAAATTGTGTTATATTAAAAAATCAAACGAGTAATAGTTTTAGGAAAAATGTTACCAAATTTCTAGACAACTTTGAGATCGTCTTTTTTTCAATAGGATATGGAAGAGTACTCTCCCAATTAAAATAATCATTAGTAATTATCTCTTAGTAGTGTGAAATAGGTAATTTAATATCATCATTAGACCATGGGTTTTCCCCTTTAAATTAGATGATACACCAATTAATGGAATATTTTCATAAATTACTCCTCTATTGAAACACATTTGGATCGACCACCTTCACAAAAACCCTATCATCAATCTTCCTGAAGGAAGTAGGAATAGGATTCTCTCAAGGATCCAAATCTAATCTATTATGAGATTCAACAAATGTGATTCCTATTATTTTTTGTGTTTAAATAAAACCCTTTAGTTATTGGTTTTCACTTGAATGCTTTGTAGAATCACCCAGATCACTATTTTTGTGGTTGAATGTTCTCTCCCATTCCAAATAAAAAGTATCCATGAAGGATAGATTTATATTGAAGATGA
Organism: Viscum album; assembly: GCA_963277665.1. Classification (NCBI taxonomy): domain Eukaryota; kingdom Viridiplantae; phylum Streptophyta; class Magnoliopsida; order Santalales; family Viscaceae; genus Viscum; species Viscum album. The sequence goes on from OY728161.1 coordinate 1,472,082,309, forward strand.
CTCATTTTCATTGACAGAAAGAATTCTTTCATATTGTGTGCAACTATTATCCCCCGATAAAATGAGGGCCATATTTTTGGAGTCATTATGAACCCTAAATACAGGATTATTGAAGAAATATGGTTTGATGATTATAGTCAAAATTTACTGAGAGTTCCATTAAAAGCTATTGATGATGGTGTAGAAAATTTGGATATCGCTTGAACTATTAATCAAAATCCAAGAGAGTATTCTTTAGGAATCTTGAAAAAATGTTCAACACACCCCTCAAAAAATAAATTCATGTAATAATAATTATTCGGTTGAATATTTCTATATAGTTCGCTTCAACATTGATTCCTAGATGGACTTCATCTACCATCAAACATAGAAAAAACATTCAATCCATATCCACAACTAGAATCCCTATGGTCAATAGATTCTTGATTCTCAATTCATTAGTTAAATAGATTCCTCATTAGATCTGAATCAACAAATATGATTTGAATCGAAAAAAATCTCAACCTTTTCACATACTCAACCTACGACATGTGGTGGATCACCAGGGATTCTATAATTTTGAAAAATAGGGCCAATATTAGAATATTAATGAGTTTATTTCATAACATAATAACTTATAAAAATTATTCCTCATTGGAGGAATCCTAGGATAAAACCCATGGGTTGTTTTGTGGTTTAAATTAATTAATTACATAGATTCTAAAATATATTATTATAATTTTTAAATAATTACACTCTAATATTCTATTATTATACACCCAATATCCCATTCCTTTTCACTAAAAATCCATTTAGCACATATTTACCCTCCTTATACTACTCGAAAAATCACTCACGGTGATGAGAATAAGTTTATGATTGATGAATTATTGTTACTATATCATAAATTTTATATATGTTGACTAATTATATGAGGAGATAAGGATTTATGAAGATAAAAGTATAATTGATATAGATGATGAAGTGACTCATGTACAACTGTTATGGATACAACCTTTTTGCATTAGATGTCATGATTGGGAAATTGTTATTAGAAAAATGTAAATAATTATTGTCCCAATCATAATAGTTAAAGTCATGTGATAGGGAGATTCAACATTTCATAAACATGTGGACTTCCCTGATAATAATTATTTATCTGATAAAGAGAATATTTTATCATTCCATAAAAAGTAAATTACAAATGGATGAGGAAAAGAAGAAATAAGGATTTTTATTGACCTATAATTTGAAAAAGTATTGCTTATAAAAAATAATTATTTTTGGATTTTTATATATATATTTGGATTTATCTTAATATATATTTATTATTAAAAAATGGATCCAACCCTTTATAAAAACCCATGGGACCCAAGATCATCCTCTGATGCAATGTGAACAAGGTTCTCCCCCGAACCATGTACAATGATTTTCAAACTGGTTATAATACCTATGTTGAAAGACTATTTGTAGGGAAAACTCTTGGTATGTGTATACGCATTAAAGAGGAGTAAATGGGTGTATCATATGTTCTGGTGTTCAAAACCCCATTTTCGGTGTCGTGCGACGTGAAGTCTGTTGATGATCCTAGAAATGCAGATCAAATAGTGAAGCAACAAATGTTTATTGTGAAAATGACGTGAAGTTTGATTGAATATTAAATGAATAATGAACGCAAGAAGGGGAACTATTACATCAATAAATAACATACTCAATGAATTACCACCATTTTTTCAAGTAGATATGAGTTTTCTGATCACAATCTGGGATACTCTTCAACCTCCCAAGAATGAAACACATCACTGATGATGTTTGCCGACTCAAAATCAATAATAAATTCCATCAACATTTGATATTTACCAGAAAATCGGTTTTTTATAAAATCAACTAAGTATAGTTTTATAAAAAGCATTAAAATTATTTTTAATTTTTAGTTTGATAAGATGAATTCCATGTGGAAGAAGATTCACATACAAATGTTTATAGTTGGGGAACTACACATGATCTTTAATAATATATGGAAACTATGTCATCTGTTGATAGATATAGAGAATACTATATTGAAATTCCATACAATATTGTATAGAACACGAAATTCCATGACAAAAAGTAAAATGATATGCATTGAATATGGACCATGAATATCTAGAGTCAGGAGAACCTGCTCCTAGATAAATAAATTAAAATGGAAAAAATAATGCTACATGAAATTATGGAGTTTCCCTACAATGATGAGTGAACACCTCACTATAGTAATCAGCATGAGAAAGAAATTTACAATACCTATGTAAGACAAAGGACTATTTAGAATATAAATCATAGATTTCTCCCTTTAAGAGAGCATCCTCATCTTGATTTGAATTGCGATAAATATGAAAGGCATCAAGGGGGAGAGAGGACCAATGAGTCAAAGGCAGTTAATCCAAGCAGGCAACATCTTCAATGAAACATTATTTGAATGGTCTTTAAGAGTTTGGACTACAATAGAAGAGTATAATTCTATCCATATGTCATGATAACTAAAATGGACGACATACCTTATCACTTTTATTATGGCCCAGAGATTAGCTTCAATGGAAAATCCATTACCCATGAATTGAAGAAAGCACACCTTCCCAAATCCCCTATAGTTACAGATGATGCCACAACAACCATAGGGACATGGAGCACCCAATGAAGCTCCATCAACATTGTATTTTCTCCAGCATGATAGTGGTGGTATCCATCGAACATACTACATCATCAGAGGATTATTTAGACTTCCATTTACACCAATAGATATCAATAAAATAAGTTGATAGGCATCATTTCTCATAGAACAAGTTTAAATGTTATTGGAAATTCAAATGGCATGGTGAATAGAGAGAACACCTACATGTAAAGATGGATTTTTGCAGTTGAATATCAGTGCATTCCTTCCCTACCATATAAAGTCTAGGATTTAGGCCGCCGCTATCAATATGATGGAATGAACCTGTTCGCTGCATTCAGCACTACAAAAAAACTGTTGTAAATCCTCCATAGATTAGAGGGATAGTTGGCATTGAAGAATTCACTACATATAGGCCCACAACCTAAAATCAAGGTAATTAGAAACAAATAATTGCATGATGGTTTTATACACTACTAAAAATAAAATTCTGGTTGCATCCAACTAAAAACCCCAACCATGCCTCTTCTGTTGTAGGGGAATCAATTATTTCCATATCATCCAAACCAGTAGTGAATGAGTTAGAGGGATAAACAATTTGTATAAATCATTAACCCCTTGAGGTGGGTGTAAAAAATCCCCACAAAGAGATGTATCACACTCCTTTGTGGCGAATATTCCATTCATTATAGGCATCCAGACCAACACAACACAAATTGTAAAATAGTATTGAGAGGGCTCAAAATGATGGTGATTGGGTTGACTTTCTAGAAGAACTGTATTATAATTATGAGTGTAAGATTTTATATTTCTCCAGTTGAGTTCCCCAACACACACTATTCTTTGAGTGAAGGAGGAAATTCCAAAAAGATAAATGATTTTGTAAATGATGTGTATATGGAATGCTATGAAAATTACACTTTTTTTGTAATTGAATAACGAGTGTTTTGTGTACATGAAAAAACCATCGTTATATTTGATGCATTAATAAGAGAAATGTCAATAATGTGGACCAACCGTCCAAATTAGGTTAATGTTTGAGGATTACATAGTTTAAATGTAATGAATGTCCACATAACATTGTTGAGAAGTCCATGCAATACTAATGACTGCATTAATTATTTGAGTTGAGATTTTGAAGAATAATTATTATGAGATTTGAAAGTTAATTCTTGGTTAAATAATACTGAATAAATTTTGTGAATCACATGAATAAATTAATAGAGAAATATGAATAATTTTTCAATAAGTAATCTGAGGAATATAATATTATTTACAGATGTTTGGAAGACGAAGAGATGGAATCTAGAATATACTAGTATGAAAAAAACTCAGTTTTGATAATTTAGTAAACTTTGATGAACCAGATCATTTTAGATCTAGTGCGAATGTTTTTTAAGAACAACATGATTAATTCTAAAAGAATCTGAAGATCTCGATGTTTGACATAAGTATAAATATTCAGTACACTCATTAAAATTGTTATATTTAAAATGTAGCTGAAGAATTAAAATGAAAACAAATAACATGCTATATGTATAAATGTATGTGTGTTTATGCGCAAATGGTTGGATTGAGTTTTTGTCATCAAAAGAGGCATTTTTGAGGTAATATCTCTATAAATTTACCATTAAATTTAAAAATCATTTATTTATTTCATTTGACAACTTTTTTTATATTAATTATTCATATAAAATTGTTAGTAAAATAATCTGTCATTAATAACAGTGATTTATTTCTTGTAATAAATTTTAATAAATGGGTCTCTTGCATTATTAACATCAAATGCTTGTTAAAATTCTCCTTGGCCTTAATAGATGGGTTTTAGATTTAAAATTGTGACTTAGTTTTCATAAATGTGTGTCTAAGTGTATTGTTTGTTTTGTAAGTGGCATGTGTGGGTTATTTTGAAAATGGGTTGGTGATGAATGGTTGGTTGAGGCCCATTTGGTTATTTTATAAAATAAGTTACATTGAAAAGTCTATTTGGGATGCAACTATTACCTTGTTGGATGTTGGTTGGAAAGGGTGTTCCTCGGATAGGACATCCCTCATATGTTTTTTGTTGATGGACAAAGTGGGGATAATAGTTTTGGAGTGATTCGGGGGTGACTATGGTGTGTGTTTCTTGTGTGTGATGCATGTATATGTGTTGGATTGCCTGTTTGACAATTTTGGATCATCCCTTTTTAAGTCTGAAAATGTGATTCTGGCATAGGAAGAAAAATTCTGGTGAACAATTGCTAGACTCTATTATATTACTCATTGGCTAAGTGGGCCTTAGTATAGACTATTATATTTGGAATTTTTCCCCTTGCTCAGGTCAGGTAGGGTCCAATTGAGCATTTGGGCATTATTATGTCATCAGGTAATTCATGCATTCAAGATGAGGCACATGTGTACAATGTTCTAGATTATTAATGATCTCTTACATTCTCCCATGTATTTTGGCACATAGTTGTATGTAGAGGATGCTTGTAGTGCCTTGTTTGTCTAGATACACATGTAACCTATTCCATTGTCATTGTTGTGTGGTTGTTGTTCCTTATTTCTTGGTTTGGTTTAACCTATTTGATAAATTTATGGGTTGGTTTAAAAATATTAATGGAAAATAATTAATGAATGTTTATCACTTTATTACATCTTTTTTTTAAGTGAATGCACACATTCATTCTCTATAAAATATTAATGTCTCTTTCATAAAGAAGATCCCAGTTTTGAATGCAAAAAAGGAAATGGTCCATAACATTTTTTGAAGTGGAAAATGGATGAAAAAATTGTTTTATATAATATATCAAAATATAAATTGATGGATCATTTATTCAAAGGAAATGAAAATGTCAATTGTTTTTTTGCCACACCTGCTATGTTTAAATACTCAAATCTATTGTTTTATCGTTGATTTTAGCACCGTGTTCTACTTCTTTCTCGGATTCATTCTCTGTAGTGTGAGATTGGTTTTAGTTCAGTGGTGTTCTGTAGGTCCACAAAGAGGTATGTGTAATTTTATTTTATTTCCACTGCTAGTTTTTATTCTAATTTTCTAGTTTTTATTTACTTTTTTGTCATTTAATTATGGGCCAAATCAATCCCACCTGATTTACATTGATTCCCAAAACTAATTGAAATCTCTAGGGGATTGGGAAGTCCATTTGGGCCGTGTACTACATCATATTGGGTGAACGATTCACGGTTAACCCAGGATGGTTCATGACAACTCACTTCCACTACATTAATGTTTTAATTTTCAATGGTTTTAGTTTTTATTGTGAATGGACCTACCCCAAAATGAAAAGTAATAATATTAAAGGATGAATTATTTTAAAAGTGTATAAAATGAGACTTTTTACAATAATCACTATACAAAAATGAAAATATGTCAGCAAGAACATTATTTCTCCAAATAATCTCTCTACCCACCAATCCATTATTTTCAAATACATTAGCTACATGATTTTTAATGTGAGATGTATGTGTAATGATGGAATTCATGGACGAATGATATTTCATTAAAATTTATCCACCAATTAGTAAGAATCCAAGATAAATTAATTATTCCATTTTTGATTTCTCGCACCAAAGTGGTTGTGTAACTCTCATTCCAAATATTTAACCATATGTCCATTTGTGTTGGTTCAACTACATTAATGATCCCAATCATTTCACTACAATGAAAAGTATTTTTTTGACACATTCCTTAGAGTAAAACCTAATCCTTTCTTTTGTCATAATTGGAGATGGAACCATACCCAGTAGGACCTAGATTTTTCATTGATGCACCTTCTGTATTGTGTTTAATCGAGACCAGAAGAGTGAATACACAAAAGAAATAAAATTTACCATGACGAGGGTACCAATTACAAGAAATTCGAAATATTTTTAGAACACTAAATTCAAGCAGAGTGTTTTCTTAATGTTGAGATTGAAAATTATTTTCCTTTTTAGAACAGTACGAATCTATGAAAATATAGATTAAATATTGAACATAAATCCTACCTTAATTATCCTATTGTGGATTTTCTATATTAGATGATGTATCCCCATATAGGATACATGTAGTAGGTTTATTAGTTTCTGTATAATATATAACTGAAAGAGGCTTTCATGTGACCATAAATAAATGATCATTTAGGTAACTATACAAGGAATATGTCATTGATAGCCATCCACATGTATGAGTCTATAACATATCTTAAAATGATATGATCAATGTAAACAAAATTTTTATTATATAACCCATACACTGAAAAAATATTATTTTGAATAAATTGTAAAAAATCATTTGTAGATAGCTTTGAATGAAAAATTCTCCGTGTAAGAGTAAAACGGGAAGGAAGAATAAATAGTTTTTTGATGTTCTTTATCCAATTTGTAATTAAGATCTATAGTAGTTTTATTAAAAATATATATTTAATGAAAACATCCCAATAATATATTTCCCCATATTAGAATGGAATCCCCACCAATAAAATTAAAGTTTAATATTATTTCCTTGATCACAGTATGTAGGTTGTCAATAATAAATTCAATCTAATCATTAATAGAAATTATATTATCAAAATACATATATTGGAATGAAATATTTCTAATGAGAGGGGTTCCATACAAATTATCCTAAAAAAACATAAGGAATAATTATTGATGACAATCCAATGTGAGTTAGACTTGATTTATTAGTATGAATTCTTAAAGGAATGCTAAATAGAGGATTCCAGATAATTTATCTTTCTAGAATTATGTTTACCAAGAAAAATATTTTTTAAAAGGTAATACCATCATATTTTCAATTAATATGTCTCCACATAATAATATCACTTAAATAATGATTGAATTTGATTGGATCTTTAATTCATATCCTATCACATTCAGTTTTTTGACAGAACTTTTTCCTTAAGATAGTAGAAATTTTCCATTGGATAATGATTAAAATAAAAATATATTTTCTAATAGAGGTTTCATTATTTTTAATGAGGGACTATAGGAATTTATAAAACATGAATGAATAACTTTTTTATAAAATAGTAGTTTAAATAATATAGATGTGACCAGCCATTGAAAACAACTTTACATTCCCTAAGAATAATTGGTTTCTAATTCAACATAAAATATGAAAAAACTACCATCTCAGTGATTACACCAAAACAAAGGGAATCCAAGGTAATTAAAATATATATTTCCTTATCTAATTTCATGATCATTGATGATGTTAACTCTCATATTTTTTGGAATTATTTTACCAATGTAATGAAACTATTTCTACCAATAATATTTTATCCTAAAAATTTATCATAATGGGGGAGAGGGTTTTTTAAATTCATGATTTTTCCTTTATCCCCATAGAGTAAATTAATGGTTTAATAAAAATAAAAAAAAGGTATGTGGGAGAATTAATGTATCTACAATCTCTAAATTAATTGATCTTATTCTCATTCATAAATCTAAGAAGCAGTCTTCTCAATTAATCTTCTATAATAAAGTAGAAAATAACTAAAAAAGGGTCATATATAAATCCATAATAAAGAGAGTTAATGTTTTTGTGGTATCTAGTTTTATAGAAATATTACCTCCCCTAGTAGGTTTCCTAATAGGGTTAAGTCATTTTGAAGATATGAAATGATAGTCTAGAATGTTTCTACCTTTTCATGAAAACAAATTTATTTTAAGAAACGATCATGTTGGGAATGTTAGAAATCATGTTGTATTGAATATTTCCAATAATTTTTTAGATTGGGTTAAGAAGTGAAACATGTATAAATACGATTATTTCTTTATCATTATTTGTTTTTGGGATGAGGGTCATGAATTGGTAATTAATTACCTGTGCAAGTTGACCATTTTATTAAAATTTATTAACTAATATGAAAAACTTTCTATGGATAACGTTACAAAATATTTTGAAAAATGAATTTGTGAGACCATCAATATTAATGGAGCTTTAATAGTTCAGAATAAATATAGTTTCGTTAACATAAATAAAAGAGGAATGGAAAATATATTAGAGTTGTACTATTGGGTAATAAGTTTTGGAATGTTGTATTACAAAGACAAATTGGATTTTTTAGGAGCACGAAAATGTCTCATATAATAAGTTATGACATGTGATGAATGATATTTCTAGTTTTCAATGATGTTTCCATTATTTTAAATAATGGTCAGAGGCTAGATAAATTTCCTCAGTCGATGAACATAGTTAAATAATTTAGCATTTTTTTCAACTATTTATGCATTTTACATTAATAGTTTCAATATATATGATCTATTTTAGATTAATTAACATATTATGATTATAAGTAACCCTTTTCCTCCTCAACAACCATACAAATTATTTAAACTAATTTCCTCTTGGATTGAATGAAGCTATGATTCAAGATATTATTTTTTTCATCAATGTGAATAAATTAATCTTTACTCCATGGAATCCATTTCTTATTATGAATATTATGTTTTAAGACATGGGAATGATAATTCTCTTTAAAATTTAAGGATCTCCACGTTTCTTGAAGAAGAAGATTAAATTTACGGTGAGTACGCTAGGAATTAATAAATTTAAAGGGTAAATTTGTTCTTTCAATTTTAGAAGTAGTCATAGAAAAATCGGGTGGCCATTTGAGTTAAATTTATCAAGATTTGTGTAATAAATAAAAGAAAAATCCATTGATTGATTCATTATTAATAAATTATTTGTGTCATTTTCAAAAAAAAATATGAAGGTGTATTCTGTATAAGGAAAAAATTGACCCAAAAAGGTTATTTATAAGAGACGGTTGTTATCAATACAATCATTGAATTTTCTATTTGGGGTATAATATGTAAAAATACCATGTTTTTCCTAAGTATTGAGAATAGAATTAAAATTCCCCATGAGAATCTATGGGCATTTTATATTGATATAATTGTCGAAAAAGAGTTCCCAAAGATTGTTTTATCTTGATATCCATTGAGGGATTAAGCGATGGAGAAAAACTCTAAAATCCATTAATAATTTAAATTTAAGGAATGTAATCTCTAATACGAGATAACAAAAATGATTCTATCTATTCTATGATTATCAATAATCCAAAGTATTATGGTATTAATGATGGAAAATTAGTTATAACTACATAAAAACCATTTCTTTCAAGAGAGGAAACATTCTCGGAGAATTATTTTTGTTCAGAAAGATGTAAAATTAAAATTTTCTATTTGGTAATAAAAATATGAAGATTTCTAAAATATTTAGAGATATACATCCCTTGAAAATTACAAAATGGAATTATCATGGGAAATTATTTTTGGCAGAATGACCTCCTTTTATATTTTCATCATAATTGTTCCCTATAGATTTCCTAGAAGCATTCATTTTTTATCATCCTTTTAAATATTTAATATTTAATTGAGGAATTATTTTCAAGGTTTTGGTCATGACAATATAATATGCTTATTGGTATGTTTATTAATCATTAAACATAGATTATAATTATTAATTACTAGTATCTTGCTTATACTGAATATCAAGAAGATATTTATTATTTCAGCTCCTTGATACAAAATTTCTCATATAATAATTTCATCCAGAGTCATATATTGTACGATAATCACCACAATAATCCATATGTATTAAAGGAAAACAATAATTTTCAGGGTGAGAGCTCATTTTTTGTTCAGGCTGATTAGAAAGATAAATATAGAGATATTTTTTTGATTTATCAAATAATGAATCTAGAGGAATAATACTAAGTATTAGATCCTTGATCATAGAACGAATTAAAAAAAGAATATGTTTTTTTCATAAGGGTGATATGAAGAGGCATGAACCTATGTAAATAATGATTTTTCATGTGAGTCTATGGAAGAGACATCATTTTGAACTGAAACGTAATTTGATGGGTAAATGTTCATTGATTTTAAAATGTTCATAATATTAATAGAAATATCTAACTTGTTTACTCCTTCATTTAGGGACATGTATGGGTTTAATGAATTACAGGATTTCTCCTCATCTAAAATAGTATCCCGACATTACCCTCTATCACAATTTACATCAAAAATATTTGTTTTTTAATAAAATCTGTCGCTTCATTTTTTTTGGAGACTAAATTTCATTGTAGGAAATAATATTTTCCACTATTTTTCTTAATAAAATATTTACACTCATTTAGGTACTTAAGTGGTCAAAAATATATTTGAATTTTCAAAAAATTAAAATCATTTTGTTCTACAATCCTACAAAAATCAGAGAATGGATGAACAAATTCATGTATAATTTAAACCTCAATCATAATATAATTAAAAATAAAGCTGATAATATATAGAGGTTTAAAATAATATGTTAGTCAACAAGGATCCATGAATACTTACCCATTTCACCATTCATATTACAAGGATCAATTTTGAAAGGAATACTGACACAAGTAGCAAGAACATTAACATTAATAAAATTCCAAAAAAAACCCAATTCATCCATTGAAATATTACAAAAATCTATGTTTTTGAGTTCTTATGAGTAAATGGATAGAAAGTTATGTTACATTAAATAATCCAAAGAGTAATAGCTTTAAGAAAAATTTTACCAAATTTCCAGACAGCTTTGAGATCATCTTTTTTTTAATAAGATATGGTAGAGTACACCACAATCAAAATCATATTCTAGTAATTTTCCATACTAGTGTGAAATAGGAAATTTTATATCATCATAGAACCATGGTTTTTCCACTTTATATTACATGATACACCAAATAATGGAATATTTTCATAAATTACTCCTCTATTGAAGCGCATCAGGATCGATCACCATCATAATAACAAAATCATATATCTTCTTTAAGGAAGTAGTATTAGGATGATCTCAAGGATCCAAATCGAATCCATGAAGAGATTCCACAAATGTGATTCCTGTTAATGTTTATGTTTAAATAAAAACCTTTAGTTTTAGGTTTTCACCTGAATTATTTATAGAATCACCCAGATCACTATTTATGTGGATGAATGATCTCACCCATTCCAAAAGAAAAGTATCAATGAAGGATAGATTTAGATTGAATATGATTTATTTTCATTGACAGAAATATTTCTTTCATATTGTGTGCAATTATTATCCCCTGATAAAATGAGGTCCATCTTCTGGGAGTCGTTTTGAGCCATAAATCAGCGATTGTTGAAGAAATATGGTTTGATGATTATAGTCAACATTTTGTGAGAGTTCCATTCAAATCTATTGATGACGGTGTAGAAAATTATGATATCTCAGGAACTATTAAAACAAACCCAATAGGGGATTCTTGAAGAATATTGAAAATATGTTCAACACACCCGTCAAAAAATAATTTCATAAAATAATAATTATTAGGTTCAATATTCCTCTATATTTCACTTCAACTTTGATTCCTAGATGGACTTCACGTACCATCAAACATAGAACATAATTTCAATCCATATCTACAACTAGAATCCCTATGGTCAATAGATTCTTGATTCTCAATACATTAGTTAAAATGATTCCTCATTAGATCTGAATAAGCCGATATGATTCAAACCCACACCAATCTCAACATTTTCACATATTCAACCAATGACGTGTGGTGGATCGCCAGGGATTCTTTAATATTGAAAAGTAGGGCCAATATTAGAATATTGATGAGTTTATTTAATAAAATAATAACTTATAAATTTAATACGTGTTGTCTAGTTTTATGAGGAGATAAGGATTCATGAATATACTAGGGTAATTGATATATATATGAAGAAGTGATTCATGTGCAATTGTAATGGATCCATCTTTTTTGCATTAGATGTAATTCTTGGAAAATTCTTATTAGAAAAATGTAAGTAATTATTATACAAATTTTTGTAGTTAAATTCATGTGCTAGAGAGATTTAACATTGCAAAAACAAGTGGACTTCCCTGATAATAATTATTTATCTGATAAAGAGCATAGTTGATCATTCCATAAAGAAGAAATTAATAATGTATGAGGAAAATAATAAATACAGATTTTTATTGACCTATAATTTGAAAAAGTATTGCTTTTAGTAGATAATTATATTTGGATTTTAATATATATATTGGGTTAAATTTTCATATATATTTATTGTTAAAAAAATGGATCTAGCCCTTCATGAAAACTCATGGGACCGAATATCATCCTCTGATGTAGTGGGAACAAGGTTCTCCCCCGAACCATGTATGGTGATGTTCAACCTATGTATAATACCAATGGTGAAAGACTATTTGAAGGGAAAACACTTTGTATGTGTATAGGATTTAAAGAGGAGTTAATGGGTGTATAATAAGTGCTATATGTTCTGGTGTTCCAAATCCCATGTTCTATGTGGTGCGTCATGAAGTCTGTTGATGATCCCTGAAATGCAGATCGAATAGTGAAGCAACAAAAGTTTATTGAGAAAATGACATGAAGTTTGATTGAATATTAAACGAATGATGAGCGCAATAAGGGGAACTATTACATCAATAAATAACATACTCAATGAATTACCACCGTTCATTCCAAATGATATGATTCATCTAATCCCAATCAAGGATAATCTTTAACCTCCCACAAACCAAACACCTCACGGATGATGTTTGCCTACTGAATAGCCATAAATCAAATCCATCACCATTTGATATTAACCGGAAAATCATTTTTTAGAAAATAAACTATGTAAATATTTATAAAAAGAATTAAAATTATTGGTAAGGTTTAGTTTGCTGAGATGAATTCCATGTGGAATAAGATTCACATAAAAATGTTGATTTTTGGGGGACTACACATGAGCTTTAATTATATATGGAAACAATGTCTTTTGTTGATAGATTTCGAGAATACTATGTGGAAATTCCATACCATATTGGATAGAACATGGAATTACATGACAAAAAGGAAACTAATATACATTAAATATAGACCATGAAGTTCCAGAGTCAGAAGATCCTGCTCCTAGAAAAGTAAATTAAAATGGAAAAAATAATTCTACAAGAAATTATGAAGTTTCCCTACAAAGATGAGTGAACACATCACTATAGCAATCAGAATGATAAAGACAGTTAAAATACCCAGTTATGACAAATGACCATTTAGAATATACATCATAGATTTCACCCTTTTAGAGAGCATCCTCAACTTTATTGGATTTGTGATAAATATGAAAGACTTTAAGGGGGAGTGTGAACCAATGAGTTAAAGTCAGTTAATCCAGGCATGCTACATCATCCATGGAACATTATTTGAATGGTCTTTAAGAGTTTGGACTACTATAAAGGAGTCTGATTCTATCCATATGTCATGATAACTAAAATGGACGACATAGCTTATCACTTTTATTATGGCCCACAGATCAGCTTATATGGAAAATCCATTACCCATGAAATTAAGAAAGCACAACTTCACAAATCCACTATGGTTACAGATGATGCCACAAATCCAGAGGGACATGGAGCACCCAAATAAGCTCCATAAACATTGAATTTTATCCATAATGAAACCTGTGCTATCCATCGAACATAATAAATAATTATAGGATTCTTTATACTTCCATTTACAATAAGAGACATTAATAAAATATGGTGAGAGACATCATTTCTCATATAACCTATTAAAATGTTATAAGAAATTCAGATGGCATAATTAATAGTGATAACACCTTCATGTAAAGAGGGATTTGTGTGGTTGAATATCAGGGCATTCCTTTCCTACCATATAATGTCTAGGATTGTGGCCGCTACTATCAACATGATGGCATGAACCTGTTCGGTACATTCAGCACTACAAACAGACTGTTTCAAATCCTCCATAGACCAGAGCGATAGTTTTCAATGAACAATTCACTACATATAGGCCCAAAACCTAAAAGAAAGGGTACAAGAAATAGATACTTTCAAGATGGGCTTATACACAACTAAACAGTAAATGCATGTTGCATCCAACAAAAAACCACAACCATGCCTCATCTGTTATAGGGGAATCCATTATTTCCATATCATCCAAACTAGTTATGAATGAGTTGGAGGGATAAATAGTTTGTATAAATCATTAACCCATTGAGGTGGGTGTAAAAAATCACCACAAAGAGATTTATTGCACTTATTTGTGGAGAATCTTCCATTCATTATAGGAATTCAGACTAACACATTACAAAAATTAAAATAGTATTGAGAGGGCTCCAAATGATGGTGACTGGGTTTAATTTCTGGAAGAACTATATTATAATTATGAGTGGATGATTTTATATTTCTCCAATTGAGTTCCCCAACACACATAGTCCATTGAGTGAAGGAGGAAATTCCATAAAGATAAATGATATGGTAAATTATGTGTATATGGAATGGTATGAAAATTACACTTTTTTTGTAATTGCATAATGAGTGTTTTGTGTACATGAAAAAACCATCATTATATTTGATGCATTAATAAGAGAAAGGTCAATAATGTGGACCAACAGTTCAATTTAGGTTAATTTTTGAGGTTTACATAGTTTACACGTAAATAATTTCCACATAACATTGTTGAGAAGTCCATGTAATACTAAAGACTACATTAATTATTTGAGTTGAGATTTTGAAGAATAATTATTATGAGATTTTAATGTTCATTATTGATTAAATAATATTGAAAAAACTGTGTGATTCACATGAATAAATTAATAGAGAAATAAGAATAATTTTTCAAGAAGTAATCTGAGAAATATCATAACATTTACCGATGTTCGGAAGACGAAGAGATGGAATCTAGAATATACTTGTATGAAAAAAACTCATTTTTGAGAGTTTAGTAATATTTGATGAAGTAGATCATTTTAGATCTTGTGTGAATTTGTTTTATGGATAAATAGATTAATTCAAGAATATTCTGAAGATCTTGATGTTTGAAATGAGTATAAAGATCATGTATACACATTAAAATGTTATATTTAAAATGTAGGAGAAGAATCAAAATGTAAACCAAGATCATGCTATTTGTGGGTCAACAACATTCAGAAGATGGATCATATGGATGAGGTTTCAAACCATTTTTGAATGTTCCTTGAGGATATAATTTTTCTACAATAAAAAATAATGAGAAGAATAGATGGTTTGGGTTTTTAACCATCCAAGTATGAATAGTTTTTTACTAGGGTGTAAAATCTTGATCAATTAGAGGATTATCTACTAGGGTTTATAACTAGTTCATTCATTATTCATTAAAACAACCATCTTAAATATTAGACAATACATGTTAAGGGATTAACCAACATGTTATAGAGTATTTATTTTTACCAAAACATGTAAATACAATGTATTGTTATGTCATTGATTATTTCTTCTTATGAAGTGATATTGTGAGAAATAATTGAGTGGATCAAGAAATGCATCAAGTTCAAGAGGTTTAATTTAAAAGAAAATAATTTTAAAAAGTAAAAAAAGGACCCCCCCAATGGGTGATCAATCCTACCAGGAGAACAACTATTAGTGTCCTATAATAACTCCCCTCTAATGAACCAAAATTATTCCACGATTGTATTTATCAATAAATATAGTGTTTAGATTTCTATAAGAGTTTTTTTCCTAATACAATGAAAAGTGTATTTACTTATGATTAGAAAAATATGAGTAATTCATCCAAAACTCAAAATAATTGTATGTGAACATTGGAATATATGTTAAAGAAGACTACAATAGTTAATGGAGACACACCACTATGTAAATCTAATCAAAGTGGTACAAGTTTTAATTATTCTTTCTGTTGTGATTCTTTAAATGATCCATTTTTATTCCATGAGGATAATGAACCACTTTGTGATACTCATTTGGGATTCAAAATAAATATGTATAATGTTCCTAAAGAGGTATTCAAGTATATTATTGATACTATCAAGGGAATATTTTTTTATAAAACATAGTGATACAAAGAAGTTGATGAATTTGATTATGTACTAAGTAATATTATTATAAATTGAATCACATTCAAAGACATGGTGGAAGAAAGGGTACAAACAATTTTACAAACTTAAGAATAATTGGAAAGGTTTCTATGTCCAAATTTTTTTTTGGGATAGTTTTAATATAAACCCATAATAAACATAAAAAATTGAAAAATGATTTTATGTATGTCATCACTTATCAATTGAATATAAAATAAAATAGTATAACGGGAAATTAATAATTATTACAAGAAAGGGATTCATTACATGATGTCGGTGATTATAATATGAGGAATGGAATTGATGATAATGTGGAGTTTTATGATGATCATAAAAATACCCTAAACATAATATATCTTTAATTGAAAATTAAATTGGAAATTTTTAAAAACACATGATAAATTGTTAAAATAAAATATGTATGCATATACTGAAAAACATTGATCTTTAGTGGATTATACTATTAAATAATTTTTATCATATCAATAAATTATCACTATATCACCTAATAATCTTTCCGAAGAAGCAGTGACAAAAGTGGAGGCATCCAAATCTCAATCTAATACTGATTATATAAAAAAGTGCAGGATCAAATAAAATTAAATTAAAAATTAAGTAGTGGATAAATATAGAATAGAATACCACCATGTCAATGGTGAATAGAATAATTTCTATAAGTATTGTTTCCCCTTTTAAATCCCAACAGGTTGTGTGAAAGATCCAAAAACATTGCACTGAAAATTTCAAAAAATAGAATGAAAATAAAATAAGAGAAAGGATTGTTGTTCATAGTTAGTTTTTATACAAAATAATGCATTTTGAAGTTTATTTTTGTGATAAAAAATTAAATATTTAATAAAAAATAATGGATATGTAAGGGGGGATAAACCTCGGCCAGATGATTCAACAACTTTGAAAGACAAATAAATTTTTTTCATGTTTAAAATTATTTGAACTTATAGGTCATGTCTTTGATGCTAGCAATAAAATTGGTAAAAAAGATATATATTAACATATCAAATTTGTTGAGAATTTACTATTATGAACGAAAAATTTATAAAAAAGTGAAAACCTAGGGTAGAAACATGAAAAATACAATAAATCATATTACTCCCAATAATTTTTAGGAGACAATATTCATGGACACAATACATAAGAAATTTAAAAAATCAAGTCCATGAGGATAAACATAAGTTCTACATTTTATAATAATTATATGAATAAAGACCCTCATGTGAGGAAGTGTGGAAACTAAAAATAATCTATCAAAATTCCCCAATACATTCTTTTGATTTTCCCAACGATTTAGAGAAGTCATGAATGTTTGAAGAAGTACAAGAAAAATCTCATGCTACATGTAAGTGAATATTCCACATGAAGATGGAAAATTTTATGGGATGTTTTCAACAAATGAAATATAATATATTGGAATTTTTTTGTATGAGATATGAAATAAATATAAACATAATTCAAGGGGATGATTAAAAACATTAATAGTATTTGAATATGTATTGAATAAAATTATGTTTTCATAAAAAAATAAATATGATAAGATGTATAAATAATGAAGAAACATATCACACAATGAAATTATATGTGTGATAATATCCATGTTATAAAAGGATTAGTCAGATTTTAAATTCATATGTGGAAGCCTGAACACTACGGAATGTAAAGAAACATGTTTGAGAAAACCATCTCATCCTTATAATTGACATTAGTGAAAACAAAACTCTACATTATTACCTTATATTATTGTATAAGTGTTTTTTTACAATTATCGAAATTAATGGTGTATCAATATCTCGTGGGGGTGGAGGATCTTAAGAATCAATTATTGAGGTCATTTTCAAGATATAATGGATATATAGAAGTTTTTAGAACTATGAAATGAAAAATAGAATTCAATTTTAGTGTGTTCTCAAATTGAATTATCTTGAAATAAATTCATTAAGAGACTCACCATCATGACGATGCTAAAGATTTTTTCCCTTGGGGGATACATGTTAACATGGAAGGATTCTAAAACAATATGCATTTGGAATTTTTGTGATAGTATATAAAAAATACATTGTTAGGTATACCAATCACTCTAAAATATCTAATCTAAAATAATTGTTTATCGTTTTCAAGGAGGATTTAATTTTTATTTTGTAGGGGGACTAAATCGAGTACACTTGATCATCTTTCTTTGTTTGTTGAGGTGTGTTAAGGATATAACATTTAATTGATAAATCATATTATTTCAAACCCATGAAATAATTTTTGAGATTTTTTCGTATGATTCCACATGAATTGTATTTTATGGTTTACACATATATTATTGGTCTTATCTCTCATTTCTTCTTCACCGGGTTAGTCCATATAGAAGTTAAGTTGATTAACTATTGTATCTTTTTCAAGAGAACAATGTGATATAATTTATCTCTTATAAGTACTCTTAAAATTTTTATATAAGGTAGAGAAAATGTTTTTGAGAAGGCTTATATGATGAGAAGATCACACTTACCATATTCATTTATTTTCAATACTGGGTAGAAAAATATTGACTTTATAAATTGAATAAGATTCAACAACAAATAAAAAGATGGATATTAAAGAGAATATGTTCACAATTGATGAATTTATGGTGTCTTTGTTTTCAGAGGCCGAAAATGTCAATATATGTTGAGAATTATTTTAAAATATGAATATGATTGAAGAATCTTAATGAATTGTTATGGATGAAGTGTTGATGGAAGAATAATGATTATGGATCAATATTATGCTAGTGGATTTCATTCATGGATAATTATTCTTTGAAAATTATGATTATTGTTTATGTCGATCTTAATTATCAGTGTTGTGTAATAAAGGGTTTTCAAATTCCTTCAATAAGTGGATTTTCATTGAAATGTCTATATATATTATAAGAATAATAATTGAACTATCAATGAAAAAATAAATTCTAAATGAACAATGGAAAAGAAGAAAATATGTTTTGGTTTGACACATCATTTGGGAATTTTGTAGTTTTAAGAGTTATTTATTTTTGTATGTCCATGAATATATTCCGTTAACTCTTTATTTATATTTTTACTAAAAAAATTGGTTCTAAACTTTTATGATATATTGAGGGTCCCATGTTTATACACTAATGAGGTGGGTAAATGTATCTATATAAAGCCAGTCTAGTAGAGGTGGGAGATATTTATATTCCCCGCATTGCTTTACTATGTGTATGGTGAACACATGGGACGTGTATAAGACCATAAGAGGAGGGGAAATGAACATGGTGCACTCTCATTGTGTCAGTGTATTGAGTCTCATGTTTCATGATAGGTGACATGAATTATCGTTATGATCCCTAAAATCTATAACGAACAATTAAGAGACTATATTTGATTGATATTATAAAGATAAGACTAGTTGAAGATTCTATGTGGGGTGAGCACTAGGCAGGGTATTATTACTCTATCCAAAATAACAAAAATAATGACCAACATTTTATCAATTTGATTTGAGTCATCCGATCATAATCGTAGATCGTCTCCAACATCCCACATAGTAATCCTTTTTTTGATGAGGATTATAGACTAAATAAACAAAAATTCATTGTAGTCCCGTGTGAGATTAATTAGAACATCGGGTGATTGGAGAATTGACTAAATATGGATTTATGTAATGAAAAAACATGTTTTGTGAAGTATATCTTGTAGATATGAACACCTTACAGAATATTCTTCATAGATGATGGTTGTAGTATACAAAAGCATGTATTATCATAAACACTATGCATAATTGATGTGTTTTGTGGATAAATATAATGAACATTGTGTTGAAATTCCATAAAAATTTGCATAGCACATGAAATGCAATGAGTAAAAGGAAACTAGTATATAGTTATTGTGGATAAAATATTATATGTGAGAAAAATGTTATCTGTTCATAATACCTGGAAGAGAAGATGTGTTTGTGCACATCCATACATGGTGAATATCCTATGAGAAGATGTGTAGTAAATAATATTCATTTTAAAGGATACGAAGTCATTTGTGGATAGTGATGAGTAATTTTTAGTGTTTGTGGATGGACTATAATAGTTTGAAAAATTGACTCGAGGACAACCATTTTTTAAATGTTAATATATTTTGAGATCCTGTGATGTTGAATAACGATATAATAAGTGAGATAAAAAAATGATTACGGTATATGAAAAGCACATTTGTAGATGAAGATGATTCTATGTGAAGGATGTATGCATATAAAGACTACATGAAATTGGAGATGATAAGAATCTACATATGAATTATAAAAAATCATAAAAAAAATTTATGATGATGGATTTTTATATGATGAATATTATATGGAAATTCAATGCTATGTTATTCTACATTGAAAACAACATGTCAAGATTGGAGCTTCATGAAAGATGATATATTATGGATTCTGTTATGTGGTTGAATGTTATGTGGATGATATTTAAAATAATTGAGAGTAGTTTTTGAAATTATTTTCATGGATTTATTAAAATAATATTAATATATGATTTATGTTTCACATTCTCATATAAAATGAAATGATATGTACCATCACCGATTCTATGTATAGACTATTTGATTGATTTAAACTACATACAATGTTTGGATAATTATTGTGCATGTAATTACTTCATTAAATACGTATTTATTACCTTGTAATTCTCTCTTAATATTCATCTAATTAGGATTATTGTCATATAGGGCATCATTAATTCCCAACATGTTTATGAAAAATCAAATTTATAAAAACTCAACTATGCTACTTAATTAATAAAAATATAGTATTGGTATGTTTGTTGTAAAACCAAAAAGATGGTGAATTATTTTGATGAGGTTTTAAAAAGAGTTAAATTTATAAAATAGTATAAATATGTTATAAAAGGCCAGTTTGACTAACTTCGAGAAAGAAAAATGAAAATAATTTGATTGATTGATTCGATTGGAAAAATATTCGGAAAGCTTTATAGGGTTTTAAATTTTTATTATTAAGGTGTAATTGAATTTTATAAATTATTTTTATTATTTCATGATTGGTGTTGGATTCAAGATGATAAATATCCAATGTTCATGGTATCCCCTCCTTGATGTGACAATCCCATTCTTCCATGGGTCATGAAATTTAGGATATTTCAAAAACATGTTTGTCCCGATACCATTTTTAAACCCGATTTCCTTAAATATTGAAAAATTGCATTCATTTTTTATGGTTGTTAGTTTTAAAATTTTAAAGTTGATTTTTAATTCAATAATAAATGGTCATGATAAAAGTAAAATAAATGTATTTCAAGATGAAAATGAATAAAAATCCAAAAAATTATTAAATGAAATAAATTAACTCCAATGCACAACCCCCTTCTATATAAATCAACCCTGCACATTTTGAGTTTTCCCTTCGTCATAGTGACTATTCAAAATGAATAAAGGATAAAAATAAAGAATAAATAAAACTATAAAAGAACATGGGGTGGTCTCAAAATCTCACTCAATGCTTTGGTCACCAGCAGATCTTGATCGAAATGCTCTAATATTAGTATCATGGACATTCTTTTATATGAAACATATGTGATCAATTATTAATGCATTCAAAAATGGAATGGTCCAATCGTGGAGCAAGGTAAGCCCAACATCAAATATTTGGTCAAAAAATGATTACATGGTGAATATGGGGGAAGACATCCCATCTTGGAAATCACATCACATGTAATTGGGTTATGCCACATGTAATTTTGAAGCATGTTTTCATTTAAATCACGACTTTTCATTTTCACCACATTCATCGGTACACATTGTGAAATGCTTTAATTATGTTTAATTAGATTGTTTTGATCCCGATGCCTTTTTCCTCGATTCATTAGTTTTATTCCCAATGAATGCTCTATGATTTCCCATAAAAATCTAGTATTTAACCGCTTCCCATCAATCATGGAAAAGGTGTATTTAAGCTCCAAAATTCACCACTTTTTGTTTCATTACCACAAATAATGGTATCCATTAATAAAAACATAAAAAAATAAATTTTCAATCATTAGGAAGAATTATCAATTAAATTCATAAATTAATACATTCAAACTCTATAAAATGTATGCAAGAAATACACTTATAAAATACACCCACACTTGAATGTATACTTTTATTTTCGGATAAAATCTCATCATTCGACAAAAGATGTTCACCCTACCGTAGTTAGAAATAAATTTCAATAAAAATAAATTGATCAAATGGAATATTAAATGTTTGAGTGTCATATGGGAAAATTTATTGACCCCTCACTTTTTAAAGGAACAAATTGACCATGTATTTTTATTTTAAAATTTTGAAATATATATGCCTTTTAATCAACCAATATCAATTTTAAATACATTATTAATATAAATAAAATTGATAATTTTCATTACCATTAATTTTTACACTCATCGTCATAGTACAATTATAAATAAAATTCTGCACATCACTCATGAACATGTATCTTTTCATAGGATTTCAATTGATCTATCATCTCCACCATATAAAAAACAAAAA
Organism: Viscum album; assembly: GCA_963277665.1. Lineage (NCBI taxonomy): Eukaryota > Viridiplantae > Streptophyta > Magnoliopsida > Santalales > Viscaceae > Viscum > Viscum album. The sequence goes on from OY728161.1 coordinate 1,472,105,352, forward strand.
TAATCCTGAGGGATTTACCATTTAGGATCAAATGAATATGAGGGTAATTGAATCTATGAAAATGGTGTAAATCCTGTAAGGCAAAAAAATATGTTTAATTATAAATTACATTTCATGGTAATCTACAATATCTTAATTAAAGTATCATTTCACCCAAGTATTGTATAGGAGACTTATAATGTGATTACATGAAATAAATGAAACAATCGTTTAATTTTTCTTATGTTACAATATATGGGTTAGGGAAAACAATGACATCCACCACCCAACCACTAATGATCTCCACATCACACTATTTTTTATTGTTATAATAATATCACCAGTCATGTAAATGGGGATTTATGAGTATTCCTAACCACATTCCATTATTTTATTTTTAATTTTTTATCAAGGGGGTGTGTAATCAATTCAATGAATGTACATCCCCAATTATAATGAAACATCTTCCACACTTATTCATTACAAAATTTCCATCACATCCACCAGACTCTTATTCCCCCTCTCTTATATTTGAAAATCATTCAATATATTTAGAAGAAGGTAGGAATGGATAATATAGGCTTGTAAACCGGATTATTTCCTAACAATTATATTCAGGGATACTATGGGATTAAAATTGATTAATTTTAGGTGAGTCTCAAGATAATGGATATTAAATAAGAAGGATCCATTCATTTAAAAATTCATTCTATTCAGTCAAAGAATCAATAAGATGCAAATAAAGTTCATGATGAAATCATGCATGGGTTTCACAAGAAATATACTATACAAATAAAGGGATATATTGGATTAGTGGATGTCCCAATAAAAAGATGAATGGTTTGGACAATCTATCATGAAAATGAATGTGAATAATTTAAAAAATTAATAGAAACATCCAAAATTCAAGGCATGGATTAATATTAGAACAATTTAATTTAATATTATTAACATTCTCCCCTAAATAATGATTTGAAAAATATTAATACACTTTACGTTCTCTAATAATTCTTTCTCCATTTTTAAACATTCATATTTATTGACAAATAAATTTAAACCCATGGAATAGTAATTATCCTAGGTAGTTTCATGTCACCATGATTATTTGATTAATGCTTAAATAAAATTCAGGATTGAAATTGAAATTTAATGCTCGAAATTAATTTGGGGAATAGAGTAGAATTTTTTAATATCAGACACTCTTTTCCCCTTTAAATTTTTGTTGAAATCATTTTTACAGGTTTTGAATGTCGTAGAATCATAATGTGTAAGTTACCATCAGGATGTGTAATGTTGGTATATCTTCATTCGATTACTAATTCATGATTCTCACATGGGTCTTGAATGTATTACAAATTAAAAGTAATTAGGTAAAATAAAATTCCATTATAATTGAATTTTAAATATTTGGAGTGATATCATGAACACCTCTAAAAATAGAAAATTAATATAAGAAAAATAAGGTTTCCTCTCAGAAGAAAATTTCCATTCCACAGTTTTCTCGAACATACCTCCTTCAGCTATAGATAACATGTCAAATGTTAGAAAATTATGAAATTCTTTAGGTTCCATGAGTGTTCTCAGTTGTATCCTATCTCTAAAGGTCGGTCCCTTTCCTTATTTATGAACAATGTAATTTTTATAGAGGGAAGTACTTTCTTGATCTCAATTGGAAAATCCAACATTTATTCATAAATATCGATGAACTAAATGGATGTTAATATACCTTCCATACGTATTTCATTTTCACTAATGTAGTGGGGTCGGTCACTCCTTTTGTTTCTGTCATCTTGGTCATTAGGTTCACATTCCTCTTTAGTATATAATCCTCTTTCACAATATCATCTAACTCATGTACCTCTTCAATTTTAACAACATCCTTAGCTTGAGGTTTATTTTAATCCCCAAGAAAATTTTCATCTTGAACATTATAGTTCTTCATTTACCGGTGGATGTTGAAATATACATGATCACAACAAACTCATAGATAGATTTATTCATTTTAATCATCGATCAACACATACCCTGTTTCTAAAAATCACCTTCACATAATGACTGGATATTTCTCTTCTTATATATCTAGATCTAGGCAGTGGAAGGGAAGATGAATTTTTCATCTTTGATCAGTATCTATTTGTTAAATCCTCTTGGGGATTTCAATATTGATTCTAATTGTTGAAGATGTTCTCTTATAGGATTTAGTCCATCCAGTCCCAAACTCTTTAAGGTTGTGTAGGACATGATATTGACACATTCACATAGGTCACACAAATTTTTTCTACATTTCTATCTATAGTAAATTTTGGATTTAAAATGTGATATCGATCACATTTCATCTTAGGTATGTCATTATATACGACCGTTGAACACTCTGTTGTGAGAGGAATGGTTCCAATCTCTTCTATCATGTTCTTGTTGGTCACCATATCTTTCTTGAATTTATCATATGTTGTCATGTTTTCAAGTGCCTATGAAAAAGGTATATTAATAGGTAATTTTTTATTGTGTTCCAGAAATTTAACTTTTTCAACTTTTTCTTTTCTTGTACCATTTTCTATGGAAAATGCATTATTGGTTTATGGTGAGCTGGTTTTTATTTTTCTTTTTCAACTAATTCTTAATTGATACTTTTGGATTCCTATTATATTTCTTCCAGTAGTGGTCATCCATGAAATTATATACCACATACTTTTGATTTCATCCCAATTCGATGATGTATAGATTACAAATCATCAAAATAGTTTTGTTTAGGGAAATCCGACTAGTCATACTCTATGTTCCTCTCTATGAAGATCCCCAATTTTCCCACCTAACACCTACATATTCCATAGTGATTCCTTTTGGTTTGATGATTGTTTTTTATTTCATTGAAAATCATCCTAGAAATGATAAGGAATATATCCATTACCTCTTCCAATCTATGGGCCTAGCTTATTAGTGTATTCCCTTGAGTTTATTATTGTTAGTTCCTTTGTTGATATCCATGTTTTTCTGTTCTTGTGTCCTAAAACCCTATAATTTATTTTTGTAATTATAATTAGCATTATTGTGATCTTTTATATGTGTACCTTTGTTGTTTTTTGGCTATCCCATCATTATTTCTATATTTGTGGCCAATGCTTCTAGTTTTACCTTCATCTAGAATTTTTTATATTTCATGAATTATTTTTCATTTCATTCACTCTTCTAGACACCAAAAACTGTTAATTTTCATTATATCAAGCATGTTGTAGATTAAATTAGGTGATTTTTTGATTAATGATCTTCTAGACACATCATCACAAATTGACATATTTCTCTATGAAAAGCCCCTATAATATGTTTGGATTAGTACCCATTGATCAATACCATGATGTATACATTTTCGAGGCATATTGTTGAAACATTCCCCTTCCAAATATATTGTTTCATCATCAAATTGACAATATTTTAGAATATTTACTCTAATATCCATCAACATAGAAGGATGAAAGTAGCATGTGAGCGTGTTTCATTAAATATCATCCTATATAGTGATGGAATGTGAAATAATTCTTTGTATCCATTCATGAGCTCCCTCGCATATTCACAATTAGAAAAGAATTTGTATAAACGCATCACTAAAGATGTTTTGGAATTTGAATATATCATAATCTCTTGAAAGATTCCAAAATGTTTCTTAAGATATTTATATGGAAATCTGGCAAATTCCATTCTATTTTATTTTTAGGTTGGAATATAAAAATATAAAGAAGAGGGTGTGAATTGTGTATTTTCAACCTTTTTCAAAATATTTCACAATTCTTCCTTCTGATGTTGACTGATGATTTAAAAAAAGAATTTTTTATCATCTGTATGAAATTATGAGCAGTAGAAAAAAAATATAGATCATGGTTATTTATTGTGCATCTAGGAATAAAGAACCCATTGTCCACTCCAAAATTCATTCTCTCTTCAAGTTTGGTGAATTTCACTATTTATTCCCTCCTATCAAAATTCAAATCCAAAACTCAGTACAGGATGTTGAAACCTTTACCATAAATACTAAAAGTGGTGTATTTTATTTTTATAAAAATACTGATAAACCATAAACCAGATTGATAATATGATACTCCACCACAAATGAGTATGATCATTTGAAACTCTCAATAAAACGATAATCATTAAAAAGGATTCTGTTTGAACATCAATGTTGAGTCATCAACTGACGTTAGATGAATCATCTTTTTCAGAAAATAGATTCATTGGGAAAAAGATATTCCCAAGATATTGTGTTTTAATAGATCATTCATATAAAGATAACAACCAATATTTGTAGAAAACATATAGAAAATACTATCTATTTAATACATATATATCTACTGAAGCCTCTTCTGTAGAATATTGTGTCTAATAAATTGTGGTAGTAGATCTGAAAAATTTCATTACAAGAATGTTGTTTCAATCGTGATTTTCCCCAATATATGGATCAATCGTTTTCTCAAATAAATCGATATAATATGTAATGTAAAGAGACTATATTTAAATTTCAAATCCACGAAAATCACCTGATAAATCGTATTAATTAAAATTCCTAAGATTGATTTGAGTAGTTGTATATTTCCTTAAAAATAGGATATAATTTCTCTACATAATATGACAATTTTAATCATTCATAATGATCATTGAGTCATTCAAACAAAAATCATTAAATCAGCATGATATTCCGTAGATATTGTTGTATGAAACTCTGATAAAACTATAAATTCAAATCATCGATGATGAAAACTGAAACAAAAGTATCCTTAATAAAAATAAAAAATACAAAAAATAGGGTTCAACTAAACATAGTTCAATATCTGAACATATTTTTGACAATGTATGGTTTACCAAAAAATTAAGTTTGATGATATATATGTTTTCTTCTCAAAAGTATGGTCCCATAATTATGTAGGATTATTTAACCATAATTTATATCTTTATAAAAAAAAGGATTCATCCAAATGTATGTTTTATTTTCCATAATTTTTTGTCAACATAGGGTTTATTAACCATAAGTGCCAATATATCAGCAGAATATTTAATTCACATGTAGGGATTTTCATTATGTTTCTTTTTTCAATGTACAGTATGAACAATGTTTCTAGAATATGCTTAATAGATTTCCAAAAACATTGAATAATATTTCAAGTGAATAATAATCTTAACTATAACTAATAAATAAGGAAATATAAAAAATATTAATTTCTTGAAACAGACTTAATGTAATATTATCAATAAAAAGGTTATTTTCTTCATCAAAATATATAAGATTTATAGAGTATTGATGATGGAATAAATTCCCAAAAATATCCCCCTTTTATTATCAAAAACCCCATAAAATTAATAATTGTATTTTTAATACTTTAAAAATTTTAAAATAAAAAATGTGAAATTTGACTTTATAGAATCTTTTTGATAAAAATGAAATTTTGTGTTTGCCCAAATTTCTCCCCCCTTTTTATATCAAAATGAAAGTGCATAAAATGAAAAAAAACATGTATAATTTTGCACATATTTTTAAGTGCATGTTAAAATATACTTTTAAAAAAATAAAACTGGAATTTTTTCTTGTAGACATAAACATAAATGAATGAAAAACAACATACTCAAAAATAAAAATAAGAATATTTTATTGATAATAAATTGTATAAATACAATAATATGTATGAATGGGAATCAAGATTAGTCAAATGAAAGGTTTCAGGAACAAAAGATTTGGTAGGACTTGGCTTGGTCTAGGCTCTATGGATTTTGAGTAGCTTCAAACATATCTTTCAACTCTATCATCTATAATCTAAATTTCATAATTAGACTATACCCCAGTTTCATAATCCAAAAGTTTTAGTATAGAATGATATAAAAATTCTAAAAAATATTGACATTCTAAAAATTGTGCAAACTCCCTAGTTTTTTCATAAAATGATCTTATTTTCCATTAAATTTGTTTAGTAGAAATCCTATACCTGCTTCATTATGTGTTATTTTTCTAACTAGAAATTTATGATTTTCCAATAGAACAGATAGAGGAGCACTATTTCACTAAATATTTTGACGATGACAATTCATATCTACCATGAATGGGGTGATTGTCTAAAATATTTAAATCAGACCTAGACTAATAGTAGAGGTAGATGTACTGGTCTGACCAATAATACACATTATGGATTCAAATTGACTCCCCAAATACAACTTTAGATAATAAAATTCTGAAATAGATACAACATTTAGAATTATATTTCCAACTTCATTCCGCAACTCTCTCATTAAAACACCATATATCATCTTGAAAATATAATTTTTGAAATTTTCTTGTAACTATTTCTTTTAAAATTATATCATTTATATAAGATTGAAATATTCTTATTAAGACTTATTACTCTTCATTATAATGTCCTCAACCCTATTTGATATGGAATCATATGTACCATCATCTGAATTTTGTGACTGACCAACTACAACAATTTCTAGATATATTTAATGAGATTCTTCCCCAAACATATCCACTAGATTTTCAATTGATTTTTCAACGGAATAAGACAAAATATCAAGATATTCTATTTTTGAATTCAGTTAAATATTATGGTCTCTCATTCACATGATCAATAATAAATAAAAGTAAATTCTCAACAATTCATGTAGATGCATTTTCAGATCTGATCAACTGTTTCTCTTCCTAAACCGCTGGTTCTTTCACTTAAAAAAATGGTAAATCAACCTTCATTATATCTTTTATCTAGAATTAAACATATTGATCATCCTAAATAAATGTCTCCTCTAAATATACCATCCTGGTAGCCTCACTAGAACCCAAAACTAGTTCTACAATAGATGGATCTTCAATTTTCCATGGCTTTACAAATAATTCTTCTTGCACAACCACATCTTCATCTTCTTATTCATCTTTTTCAAAAAGTCTCAATTTATTATGGGTCGGTTTAAAATGTCCTTCACCTTAGGATTCACCAATTACATCATTCCCAATTTCACTTTTCTTCCCAGAGAAAAAGATCATGATCTTTGTTGGTTATCAGCACAAATAAGAAAGAGTTTTCTTTTGACTGTACTCTAGTAAAATCCAAATTTCCTCAAAGATCATGCTTTCTGTACATTGATGTTATAAAATATGATTCAATAATATATTAAATGAATAATTCTGTTTTAGGCCAAATTCATGATATTATCCTTCCATAAGGTTAAAAATTCATTCCAGCATATAGTTGATAGTAGTAATTTAAATATATGAACATATTACAAGGAAAGTTACTCTTTATTTAACTCATAAACAAAAATAAGATATATATTTATAGATATAGAATCTTCTCCATCCTATACATTCTAATATAAATTCATGTTTGAATAAACATGACTATGATTTTCCATTCTTCCTTGAGTTATTTGAATAGAATTTTTATAGTGTTTGTTGAATGAATGAAAAAACACAGAATGTCTTCAGGATAATAGTACTTATCATCATTACACCTAATATTTAAATGAAAAACTCCCTCATGAGGACAGTTCATGATTTGATAAATATCATTTGAACAAAATGAAATACAATTATCTTTTATTCATGAATAAACTATATCTTCAGAATCACCAAAACTAAAATGAACGTTGTAATATAAATATTTCAATTCTACCTCATTAACGAATTTCTGGTTTTCCTCATTGAACACCAATTCCAAACTATGAAAAGATATCGCATTTTAATAAGAATATATCTTTCTAATATATCCATTCTAAATCAACTAAAATAACCTACAAAATCATTTTTCTATAAATTTTCAAACCCATCAGGTCACTGTTTTCACCATCTTTGTTTCTATTAGTTTTATTCATTTCTGATAAGGTAATGCTTTTTGGTTTTTAATTTTTTAGGTTTTATAAATAATACAGAGTTTAACAATGGTAGACGAAGGTAAATGAGTGTTTTAGAATTTGAACAGTGTTTGATAGTCAAAAATGATTGGTATTTAAAATGATTCTAAGAATCCCTTGTTTCCTGCATCATTACATAATATAATCATCAAAATTTTTGAAACTATGTGGAAAAAATAATTTTAAGATAAAATAAATTAACACCAATGTTTATCAAGAAAAACAATATTAAAACAGATCATATTTTATGTACTTAGTAAATCAATTTATGATAAAGAAACATGTAAAATTTAATAAATAAATATAATAAGATAAAATAAATACATAGAGTTAAAATGATTAAAATTATTAACATTTATATAAATAACTATATTAACCTTACTCCCCATTAATAAAATCAAAACTCACAATGATATGTAGTTTAGTAAAGATATCCTCTAGTTGATATTCATTATTTACAAATTCTAATGATATATCATTTTTAAGAACATGATCTCTTAGAAAATGATGTCTAATATCAACATTCTTAGTTCTTGAATGACTTAATGTATTTTTTTGAAATATTTGTAGCACTTGAATTATCACATAAATTTGGGGCACTATTATAATTTAGTTTAAATTAAATTATTGTTGTTTTCATCCACAATATTTGTTCACAACAACTTCCTACATATACATATTCTTCCTCAACTGTTGATAGAGAAACTGAGTGTTGTTTATTACTTGACCATGATACTAAATATTTTTTTAAAGGTTACATGTTCCTAAGGTATATTTTTTATCGAATCTATAACATCAAAAAACATCATTTTTGTATGATATTAAATGAAAATTATATGTTTTTAAATAATGAAAATATTGACAAATATTTCCCTTTAAATGTCTAAAAAACATTTGATGGTAGTAAGATGAGATTCATTAGGATATGTAAAAAATGAGAGTTTAATATCTCTTTCTATTCTAAAGATCAAGTTTTATCAATAAATTAGTATTATATTTACTTAGGTTTAAAATGTTTTATAATATTTTTGATAAATTTAAAGTCCTAAAAAGATGTTCTAATCACTCATCATACTCTTTTCAAATTCATTTTTCAGATTTTTTGAAAAATCATTATATTTTTTCTTACTGGTAGAAAAAAATAACATAATCAACATAGATTTGAACTAATAATATATTATAAGAAATAATTTTCATAAAAAGAGTTGGATATACCTGTATAATAGGAAAACCGTTTTTCAAATGAAAAGAACATAGTCTTTCATACTAAACTTTACGTTCTTTTTTGAGTCCCTAGAGTGCGTTAGCTTGTTTAAAAATAGAATCTCGTTTTTGATAATTTTCAAAACCAGGAGTCTGTTCAACATAAACTTACTCCATTAAATATCCATTTATAATGGCAGATTTTACATCGATCTGATATAATTTAATGTTCATATGAGATGTATTAGCTGAAATAATTCTAATTTCTTAAAAGATTGCTATAGGTCAATGGTTTCTTCATAATGTATACCATCTTCTGGATGAAATCCATTACCTAAAAATTTAGATTTTTTTCTAGTTATAATCCATTGATCATCTTGATTATTTCTAAAGACCCACATAGTTCTTATAACAATATAATTTTATGGTCTTTTAACTAATTCAGAGAATTTATTCCATTTAAATTGGTTTATCTCATATTGCATTCTTATCATCTAACTATCATCTTTTAAGTCTTCTTCACAAGATTTAGTTTTTAGTTGAGATAAAAAGGCATATAATTCAACTAGGTTTCAAATATTTCATCTAGTTCTTATTCTTATATATATGTCTCTAATAACGGGTTACAAAGGATGATTCATTAGGTTTTTATACGATCTAGTTGAAATGCATTTAGGTACATCGATCTCATTTAATCATGAAATGAACTGAATTTTATTTATGTTATTTCCAACTTGATTTCTCAATTTTTCATTTCTCATGCAGTTTGAAGAGTAATTAATTTCAACATTTTGAAATTTTTCTTCAATAGTAGGGTCAGTTTCATCAAAATCTACATTAATAGATTCATCAGAAATCCTTGACAATTTATGAATCACTATATATTATTTAGAGGTATCAGAATGTCCTAAAAATATTCAATCATCAGTTTTTGGATCGAACATACCAAGATTATCTTTCGTGTTTAATATATACATCATTCAGAAAAAAAACATTAATGTACATTACCCTAGGTTTTCTATTATTCCAATGGTTATAAGGTGTCATTTTAAAAATAGGCCGAATTAATACTCTATTCAAGATATAGTAGGTTTTTCTTATAGCTTCTACTAATAATTGGGGAGGTTGACTATATTCATTCACCATAGACCTAGCAGTTTCCTGAATAATTCTGTTTTTCTTTCAATAATTCCATTTTCATATGGTGTTCTTGGTGTAGAAAATATGTCTTTAATACATAGACTTGATCAAAAGGAACTGAATTCCTGATTCTCAAATACACCACCATGATCAATTCTTAATGAAATTATCCGAAAACCTTTATCATTTTGAAAATTTTACAAAAACATTCAAAAATAGTAAAATCATCAATTTTATATTTTATAAAATCATTCCATGTAAATATAGAGTAATCATCAACTAAAACATATGCATATAAATTTCCTACCAAAATTTTTACTCTATTTGATCCAAACAGATCCATGTGGATAAGGTCTAGAGATTTATATATCTGAATTTGGTTAATATATTAGAATGACGATTTTTGTTTCTTGCAAATTAGGAAAACATCACAAAATCTGTCATTATCAAAAACAAGAATAGGTATATCAGACACTAATTTATTCTTAGATAATTTTTGTAAATAATAAATATAACAAAGGCTAGGCCTCTTATTCCATATCTAAGACTCAATTATAATAGTAGTTAAAAAATTCACTTTTTATTTACACATGGAATTTAGATCCAAAGAATAAACATTATCAGTTCTAGGTGCTCTGAAATTAAGTAGTTTATCATTAAATACATAGAATTAATTGTTATAAAAATAATCATAATATATATAATCACAATTTTGAGGGATACTTATCTTGTTTTAATTTATCCCTTGTATATATATATATTACTTTGTTGATTGAGATGGTTTTTGGATCTCCAATATTACTAAGTACAATTATCTTTCCTTTGGCATTATCACCAAAATATACTTAACCTCTATCAATTTTAGTTAGTGAATTGAATTTTGATGTGTTTATAGTCATATTAATAGAGAATCAACTGTCCATATACCATATATATTTTATTTTTTTACATGTTTCCTACAATGTAAATATAATCAAGAGTTTTTTTTCACACCCAAACTCTTTTTTGTCCCACAGTTTTAGCTGGAAAAGATTTGGGAATCCAATTATGAATTATTTTTTCATAACTCATATCATTTTATTTAGATAATATATTTGAAATAAAATAATTTTTTATTCCACTTATCTTAGGATTTCCTAGATATTAGTTTATGTTATATCTCTTTCTTTTCAACAAAACTAACATGTAACTATTTTTAATTGGGAACAAAATAATTCTCTTATAGTTTAGATTTTCACCATTACTCCCTATATGAAATCATTTCTTTCTAAGGATATTTTCATGAAGAATTCTATTTATAATATTTTCTCCAATTTTATATATGAGAGAAACACCTTTGTAATTCTATAATATATATTGTAATTCTTTAATATTATTGTAATGACCATCACAATTTGTGGTAGATGAGTTAGATTTTCAAAATAACTCCTGATATTTGTTTGTAAGGAATATATTTATCCTAAAATAGAATTATGAATAATTTTTAATGATTTTTTCTTCTTTATTAAAGAGGCATATTTTCAATCTAGAAATTTACAGTAGGAAAACTATTCATTATTTGAGCAATCTGAATCATAATCATAATTATATGAATAATAGATTAGTACCTTACCTTCTTCAACCATTAAGTCCATATTTTCTTTTATATTTGATTATTTCTTTTCTGAATCAGATTTTTATTATCTATACTAGTCTCCAAAAATTCTCCAAGTAGCATTCATTTCTCTTTGTATTTTTTTTGATAATATGTATTTTTATTATATGGCTTTTATGTCATTCTCATTTCACATTTAAAATTGTAAAAATAAGGTCTTATATGACCTAATATCAATCATTCATAGCGCCTGGATTCCCTTGAGACATACTCATCCCTTTTGAAGGGTTTTCTGAATCGTATTTTCTTATTATCCAACATGATAAAAATTATGGCTAATTGATCCAATTCCATTTCAGAATCAGATGTACCCAAGTTCCTTTATTCTATGACATGATTCTTTATTCATTATCTTTGATTCTATGATGTTTCCTTTAAAAAAATATTATCCATTTTCACTAATAATTTATTATCATCAACTTCATATTGCATTTCAGATTCATACATAATTAGTGTCCAAATAAATTTTCTCATTTTTATATTTTTTAAAGGTGGTGATTGTCATATTGGATCTGATATACCGGTCTATTATTTATATAGTACACTCTATAACTTCAATTCTTGATCTTCCTGTTTGATAGGATCACCTAAGGTTTTAATATTATTAGTAATCTATTTAATCCTTCCATTAATATCATTGATACTTTATCTATCAAGCATTCTAAATAATCAAATTTAATTTTTGTTTTTTCATACATCATTTGTCTTACATTATCTGTTCTATTAGAAGCAACTACAATGGATTTCCACATTTTATAAGTAGTAGGACATTGTGATACACAGTTGAATTCATTCGGTCCAAGACCACAAATAATATAATTCATTGCTTTAGAATTCTTGTCATACTCAACCTCTATAGAAGAAGTCAAATTTGTAAGATTTTCAGGAATATATAAGGGGTAATGAATTTTTAGTAGACTTTTAATCCCATATTATTCAAATATAGAATCATTCATTATTTCCAACATCCATAGTTTTCACTATTTAAATAATTTTCACAAACCATAGAAATTATTTAAATATAATCAGTCATTTCCATCATTGTATACACATTATATGTTTATCATGTTATATCCTTTTCCAAAATCTACCCTCTAATACATATTTTTAGGTTATTATATAAATATATATAGAATATGGGGATGGGGGTGAATTGTGTCTTTTCAACCGTTTTCAAACGATTTCACAATTTTATCCTTTTGATGTTAACTAATGATTACGTAGGTAAGTAGTATTAATATTATGTCTGAAATTATGACTAGATGATAAAAAATAGAACATTGATGTTTATAGTGGTTCATGGCATAAATACCCCATAGTCTTCTCCACCAATTACTCTCTCTATGAGTTTGGTGTATTTCACTAGTCTGACCCTCATATCATAAGACCAACCCACAACTGAGTGTAGGCAGTTGACACCTCTATTTACAAGACTAAAAATAGGGCATTTTGGTTCTTTAATTGACAAATGATAAACCACAGAAAATTTTGAGAAGTTTATACTTCACTATAACTGAGTAAGAGTAGTTGAAACTCCCAATAAAAAAAATATTTATTACAAAGGGTTCAGTTGAACTTCACAATTGAAATATAAACTGAATATAGATGCTTATTCCTCTCTTGAAAACAGTTTCTTCAGTATAGATCATATAATGTCCCAGAAATATCAAGGAAATTTGTTTCTTAATTCATTTAAATTTTACAAGTCCACAGTTTCTGACGGCACTAGATTCCGAGGCCCGGTGTGCCCAGAATCAATTTGTGAAGTTTTGTTCGGCTACGTTCAGTAAACGTACGTGCTGGTTTTTCTATATATTTGAACCGTTGCATGGAATTGAAATCTTTGGGCACTGATGAACTTCCAGCCCCAGTATTCTTTTAAGGGGACCTTTACAGCAGTTTCATTTTCTCAGGAGGAGATGTTAATTTTTTGGGGATTTATATTAAATTAGATAAAATTGTTGTACACAATTTTATTTTTTTGTTGTTATTTCCTACAATGGGTAGTTATAGGTGGGTCCCACATCCACATAACCTCCCATGAGTGGATAATGTGTGTTGGGGCCCACATGTGTGCCTAACCCCTAAACTCCCCCTTAAACCCCCATAAAACCCCTAATTAATCATTATAACTCTCCACCTTCTCCCTTAATTATTTAACACCTTCCACCCATTGATTATGCCACCCCATCAAATTAATTATTTCATTAATTAATTCACACATCTCATTTTGAAACAATTTGAATTGCATGCCAATTCTTTTAAAAACTGAGAGTCTTAATATAATATTTTCCTTGGAATATATTATGGTGGGGGAAACATTGGAGATTTAGAGGAGTGCTTTATTCATCCATGAAGAATGTCATACTCTCTCAGTGAAGAATACTCCACGACTTCTCTAATCTATTTATTCCTATGCATAAAGGGAGAATACAATGCTTGCGAGAAGCATTGCCTATGACAACGACTCTTCCTCCATCGTTGACGGAACGACACCGTTCTTCCACGACGCCGGACTACCGTGACAATCGTCTTCCGCGGCTCGATGACATGCAACGTCATTTACAAGGTAGGTTGTTTGAATCAATTTTAATTGAATAAAATATTTCTTCGTTCTTTGATGAAATCATGACTAATCGGTGGCCATATGATACCGCCTAACACGGAGGGTGAATGCCAAATGAACACAGCCCAACGACCTTCTGTTGATCCTTGATCTATTTCGATGGCGACGGTGATAGAAGTTGTAGAGACCCAAAGCATGACGTACATGGATATTAAATTACTTTTGTGGAATACCTAATACATAACAAAAGAAAACTCACAAGGACCGTAATAGTTTCGTGTCTTTGGAATATCGGGACACAATCTTCTAATCATGGTGAAAGATCTTAAAAATCTCCCATAAAGATCTTCCCATTTTTGTTTTCTTACCTAAATCCTTTATTTATATCTTGGGGAAAAGAAAACATATAAAGGGTGAGCTAAAATTATCAGTAAGGGTAAGCATGGAGAAAATAAAACAAACCATATACATTTGAACTTAAAAATATGAACATAATATTTAAACATTAAAATCATTAGCAATGTCATAAAACATGGCATTACGTAAGGCATAGATCAAAATGGAACATCAATCAAGATACAATGTTATGGGTATAAAACATGTAATTGTGGAAAATCATTAAGCACTTTATATGATTTCCATTGTATCCAAGGCATTGCTACCAAGACCGTCTTAGTGGACAATTTCCCTTTATGAATCAATTTCACTCCTCATTCCAGTCCTGTATCACTGAACTGGATTAACATACTGTTCTAGACTTGTCTATCTCATGAGATATAAATATTTACCCAATTAATATGAGGGAGATATTTGTCCCACCCATATCTTTATGGAATCATTCGTACCAGCACCACAAAATAAACATAAAACATTCATCATAACGCAAAGAATAAAATGGGTGTCATAAACATCATCTCATCATCACATAATCCATATAAAACAAATTGATATCATTTAAGCATAAGAAAAATTACACCATGTAAATAATAGAGACATTATACTTCAAACATAAACATGCTAAATATTGTCATCTTAGATGGAAAATAGTTTTGATAAAACACTTGAAATGAATTCTTGGGGAAAATATCATTTCTTCTTCAAATAATTTTCTTTTCACAAAATGACATGCAATTTTAAAAGAAAAGAATTTTTTTTGAAAATATTCATGAATTCTTATTTAGTAAGACTCATAAAAATAATTCTTTATAAAACCGTAAAAATCCGTTCATTCCGTTTAAGTGAAAAAAAACATTCTTCTCCTACTTTTGCTGGAAAATTCAAAAATTACCTCGTATGGTAAAAAATGAAAGATTCCTTATATACCATGTAGTAAAAGTCAAAATGGGTAAAAATAAATTTAAAAATACATCAATTGTTTTTAGAAAACATGGTCATGGATGATAACAATAACCCCAGTAAATACTTAAGAATAACAATCTCGGATAAAAACTAGATAGGAGTAGTTATCCCTTACCTTAGGTCTGATATGCTTAGTATGTATCCGAACCTCCTTTATAATGATTTAAATAATTAAATTGACTTATTAAAGAATCATATTAATTGTTATGATATCATATATGGTTTACTTATGACTTTATGTTACTTGTTCATTTGTAAATTCGATGTAAAAGAAGCGATTTGGGTAAAATATTTTCATTTATTGTACGTGTTTCGACTTGTATTTCATGATATTATTACTTATATTCTGATTTAATTAATTCCTGAAGGTAAAAATTGATTTATATATAATATATATTCTACATATACATATATATATGATAGATCGATAAATGAAATGAAATACACCCTTCATGGAGACGGTAGGTCGTACGTACACATGAACAGTATTTTCGTTTCCTTATTGAATTGAATGGAATTAAGTAGATGACATAAATATATATATAAATAAATCCAGTATCATTATTATGTCATATATTTCATTATTATTTATTATATATACTTTATAATCATTCGTGAATGGTTAACATGGAGAATTAATCTCATCGTTTCGTGGAGACGGTAGTCCGTACGTACGCACGAGCGATGATATCATTCCCATGATCGGGGAATTGTATTGAAGTGTAGGTATAATATTTAAGAATCAATATCAATTTACAATAATCATATATAGTTATTTTTTATACCATTTCACCCATCCAAGTAAGGTGGTGGTCGAAAACATATTACACCACGACGTGGAGACGGTATTTCGTACGTACGCACGCGCGGTGCTTTCGTTTTCTATAGGATGAATAGATCATGAAATAGGGTTGTTTCATATTTATAATAACATATCGGTATATAAATAATAATTATTTTATTACTTTATAATGAAAAAACTAAATAAGATGAAGTATAAGAAGAAATAAACTTGAAAGAGTCGGTAGAAGAGATTACCTCTTCCTCGACGTACCTCTTTTAAACTTTTTATTAGGGAACTAGAATTGAACTTTTGAGAAGACCAGAAACTCTATTATATAACTAGAGATGTTGAGAAGAGTAATTGGAAGGGTTTTTCCTAGCATCAAGGCTCAAAAGGATGTGAAGAGAAGAGGGAAGGGGTTCCCTTTTTATAAAGGAGGAGAGGGGAACTTTAATAAAAACATAAAATATTATTTTATAATAAATTAATATTTGGTTTATAATAGCTCCAAATTGATTTATGTCAAACGTAAAGTGGGTATGGGTTGAAATCCTCTCATGAAATAGGTTTTAGAAATTTTTAGGTTACTATTTTGACCTTATCATTTAGATTTAACTCCAAGATAAATAATTTAACTATTACCGTGTCTTCTTGTTTTCTTACACAATATGATTAATAAACAAACTATAACAAGAAAAAAAAACAAGAAGTGGTTCATTATTAATATATATAACCTTATCTAAGTCATTTGGACGAACCTTAGATTTTTAGGAATATAATAACAATTGATAGTATAATATTTGTTTTAAAAACTATTTTATTTCAATTTTGAAACTATTTGGTAATTGCATTTTTTGTGAAGAACATAAAAGAATTATTAGTTAGAAAAAAGTTAATTAAATCAATAATAAAAAATCATATTAACCTATAAAATTAGTGGAATTCATAAAAGGTCTAAAATTTAATTTATTTGGGTATTTATAATATTAATTATTTTAATATTTCATTATTGAGGTAATTACTGCATCACCATTGTGTCATCAATAAATTAAATTATTTAAATTCTAAAAATAATAAATAAAATAAAATTAGGTAGTAAATATTTTATTCTTTCTAATAAATATTTATAGTCGAATTTATATTATGTATAACCCTATATTAAAAATGTTTTAGTTATGAAACATTGATTTTAACCATTTTAACTCTTCTTTAAATAAAACAATAATAATTGTCCTAATCCAATCCAAGTGGACCTAAAGGGTAATATTTTATTCCAAAGGTTGTTTTTTGTCGAATTACACTTATCGAAAAGAATTAGGACATGTTTTAGGGTAATAGTAATATAATTTTTACCCTTAATTACACTATTTACTTTTAACCGTGGTAAATAAAATTAAAAAGTTACTATTGACGAAATATTATTTTTATCTTATTGAACCCCATTTTACTCCTTGATATTAACCATGTCTCTCGGATTTTCTAAATTCCAGTCATAGACGTTGTAAAATTATGTTTTATGTGGATTTTTAAATTTTCCTAGGAGGTGGGTAAAAGACTGTGAAAAGTTCAATAAAATTTTTATATATCTAATATTATTATAAAATAACTCTAATGAATTACATTCAAATTATATAGGTTTTATGTATCAATTTTGACCTAAAATAAATTTAAAAAAAATAAATAATTATTTTAATAAATAGTCTATTTTTAAATATTAACCCAGTGTTTCCACTATAAATCAAAAATTTAAAGTCTTCAGAAAAATAAAAAATATTTACCCTAGGCTAATTTCGATATTCCGAATCCAAAAATGAAATCCATTTAGAAATATAAAATTTATAAAATTTCAAAAATTGGGTATTATTATTCATAACAGCTAGTTCATAATAATATTATAATAATATCTCATTCAGTGAAACTTGGTATTGCGTGCTACACACGCTATCGAAGAAGGCCTTGATTGCGTGTAATGAAAGCCAAGTTAGGGATGCATGTAGTGAAAGCTCTGTTTAGTGTTGCATATAACATAATCAAAACATATTTCATTTATACATTTAACAACATCTATACTTAATGTTGCAGAGATTAATTTCCACAAAACAAACTTGAAATTGTGTGTAACACGTGTAAAGAATAGTGTTGCGTATACTGCAAGCTAATAAAGTGTTGCATATAGTACAAGATAATATTGATTTAGTGTATAATAGAAGACACCAATGAAATTAAAAATAATATATCTCATGAAATCTTGGGGTGTTACAGAAGGGGTGGCGGGGACCGGAGAAAGAGGCGGCCAGATGCCGTCCACGTGGAGAGGAACCGCGGCCCGCATCCGCGGGCCCCTCAGCCGAAGAATAACCGGCCTTTCATAGCCTGTCGGTCTGGTGGAACAGTGGCGCCCCTTGGCACCGCGCTGCGGAGAACTGCAGACCGCGCTCCACGGGCCACTTCAGCGGGCGAACTGGCCGGCTCATCATTCTGATGGGTTGGAGAAGACTGCGGCACCCGTAGGTGTTGTGCAGGAGGAGAGCGGCCCGCATGGTCCACTCATGTCGGGAAGACCGGACGACCATAAAGAAGGGCGGCCCCACCGGGTCGGGAAGATGCCCCCCCCACTATTCATTGCTCGTCCGGCTGGCCGAGCCGCGACCAATAGCCTGCAGGGCCGCTCTAACCGGGTCGCGCCAGCCGGGCCACGCCGCGCCTAGTCTCGTTGGGCCGCACCCCGCCAGGCCGTCGCGCACCCTTGCACGGGCCGGGCCACCTGCCACGGGTCGGACCGTGCCCTACCGGGTCGGGGCCGCAAATTAACGGGTCATGCCGACCCATTTAGTCGGGTCAGACCCGTTGATCCAGGACGGGCCGACCCACCAGCTCACCAAGCTTGACGGACTGGGCCTTTTTCACTTAAATGTGAATAACTTTGCAACTGTGCATCTGATCGACACGCCGTCTACGGAACTGGGACCCTTACGACGAGGTGGTTATTTTACGATATTTAAAGTGAGTTTTGGACAACTTTGGAAAATGGTCGGGTTTGGAATGAATGTATTTCCATCCAGGCCCCTAGAACGGAAAATCTAATAACTCTTAGACCGGGCACCCAATTGACGCATTGTCTATCACGTTGGTTTTATTTGGAGGAGAAGGATCTTTGGGATACATAAACTATGGATTTCGTGATAGTTGATGTATCGACCTATTTGCTCGAGGAGAGGACCCTCCAAGAATTAAGTGTGTTGTGTGCGGGAACCCTAGAGCTGGATGTGACTGCAACGACGACTGCACAAGAATCCATCATGGGTTCAGCAGTGATGATAACTGTACTGGAATCCTTCGTGGTTTCAGCAGCGATGAAAACTGTACTACAATCCTTCATGGGTTTGGCAGCGATGACGACTATAGTAGAATCCTTTGGGGGTTTCACAGTGATGACTTCTCTTCTTGTATACTACGTGGGTTTGACAGCATAACTGGTCTAGAATCCTACGTGGGTTCGACAGCTTAGATTAATCTACGATTACATATGATCATCTCTATATCTATATGAACGATGTATACCTGTGTGAGTTTAGTCTTGACTTTCAATCATTATCATTGATGTTATTGACTTCTTTCCTATGTTGACTGGGTTGTGCTTCGGCTCGAGAGTGGAGCCGAACTGAGATTGATAACTTAAATATATTTATGGAAATATACCTACCTAGGGTTTTTTGATACATTGTGGTTGTATATTTCTTCTATGGTTTATCCTTTGCGGATTCTGGGAGACCTTCGGGTGTCTCAGGGTCCCTACTGAGTATCGTATACTCACTCCTGCACGGGCTACGCCTGCACTACTTTGTGTGGGATTAAGATGATAGAAAACATTGATCGAGGTATAGACTAGTAGATCTGGATGGTTCCCGGAGGTGGACCACTTGGCGAGACGTAAACGGAGCAGACAGAGGGACCCGAGGTGCTGAGGAGGCCATCGGTACCCACCCTTCTGGTGGGATTCCCGGAGGACGACTTACTTGTTTCTGCTTTAATTTACTGTAGTTGTACTAGCTTTCAGTTGTACTGTAATTACTATTGGGATTGTATTTCCGGCCCCTTTTCCTTTCAGCACTTTCTTTTGTATATAGTATTTACTTAGTGTTTACTTCTGTTGTGTACTCTGTTTTGTTTGTTTGCTTTCATAAAGGTATTGTATTCCCTTTTTCTCTAAATTTACGACTTTGGTTCTAGTTTCTAGCACCTGGCATATGGATGGCGGGCTTGGGGTAGTCACGGCACGGGCCCTGAGGACGGTTCGTGAAAAATTGGTGTCAGAGGAGTCAGTTCTACAACAGTACTCAGGACTCTGATTATTCCTTTCTGTGAAGCAACAGTGTTAAGAGTATTGAGTGTGGTTTTCATTCCAGGGAGTCCAGTGTGGGTGCGGCGGATGACATATCCATACACCTGGACCTTGATCTCTGATTTACAGTTCAATTCACAAAAAAAATTATTTCGTGTTTGTATTATTTGAAAAGTTTTCTTTGTGATTACTTTGTGTCAGCTCACCAGGTATACTGTTTGACTATGGCGCTCTTTTTTTTTCAGGATGGCCCCACGAAAGCAGCCAGCTAAGGTTCCGAGTTACGTACGAGATGGCAGCCCACCGAGCGATGATGCCTCGAAGTAGGGCCCCATCACAGCAAAGGAACCAGCAGTACCACTACCCGCTGAGCCACTCATACCACCAGCCCAAGCAGTAGAGAGTGGATGCTGCCTGAGTGCATTTCATGAGTTTCATCAACATATGCCACCCAGGTTCCACGGATAGACGGACCCACATGTAGCCAAGGATTGGATGGAGGATGTCCTCAGATTTTTCAGATTAGGAGGGACACCAATTGATCTTATGGTGATCCTTGTCACGAATATCATGCACATTGAAACAGGTATATAGTGGAGCATGATGCTTCAGGTGCACGATGTGGCATCTCTACTTTGGACAGACTTCGAGAGTCTCTTCCTCTCGGAGTTCGTTCCTGCCACCCTCTGTGCAGTGCAGATTCGGGAGTTACTTCATCTGCAGTAGGGCAGCATGACAGAAGCTCAGTACTCAGAAAGGTTCACTAATCTCTCATGATTCTCCACAGACATGGTATGGGACCTGTTCTTCAGGGAATGGAGCTCCGAGCATGGAATGAGGCTTGAGATCAGGGCTTCAATGATTCCCATCCGCATTTCGACAATGGTGGGGGTGATGGAGAGAGCCCTTCTAGTGTAGATCTTCCTCACTAAGCAGTCTCTAGTAGGGAGACCCACCATATGGAGACACATAGCAGATTCTTCTGCAGCCGACAGTAGACAGATGTTGTAGAGGTCCAAGATGACCAGGCCATCCGGTTGGAGACCTCATGATACAGGTTCGGTTGTGCAGGGTACACGAAACAGAGCCAACTATACTAGGATCAGGTCATGCTATGCATGCGAAAGGCAAGGCAACATGGCTCGAGACTGCACGACCCGCAATGCAGATGAGCAGCAGAAAGTAGAGGGACAACCCAGACAGATGTAGAGGTTCGACCATGGCGTTCTGTAGGGAGCAGGTCAAGGCGGCAGAGGAGCTGGCCGAGTAGCAGGAGGTGGACGATATTTTGAGGCCCTACCACCACCACCACCAAGAGGTCCACCCCAACCATAAAGAGCTAGCGGACAGAGGTGGGCTCAGCTCCACGCAGTCGATGCCTAGGACCAAGGCACACCCGAGATAATTAGAGATATTATATGTGTCTACTCCACCCATGCTGCAGAACATATAGAAAAATGTGCGAGTCATTATTTTATTGCCACTGCCTATGTTCGGAGCTCCGAGATTTCAACGGAGCCATTGGCTCAATACTTATGAGTAGAGACTCTTATGGGAGCAGACTCAATTATTACACATTGGTTCCAGCATTGAAAGCTTACTTTAGGTGGTGAGAGCTTCGGCTAGTATCTTCTTGTAGCGGCGTTGAGGCCTTACGACGTCATCTTGGGTATGGAATGGTTATCTATATTCCATGCTCAGATCGACTGTATAAGGTGCATGGTGTAGTGTATCCGCATAGATGGGTGTAGGTTCACCATCACCGGTGAGAAGGGAGACTTTGCAGCGTAGGATGGACTTTTGCAGAGAAGAGGTCAGCCGATCACACATCAGTTGGTTAGTCTCATCCTCAGAGTAGTTGATGTGCGGAGTCCGAGTTTTCCTGTTGTGGTGGATCAGTATGCGGACGTTTTTCCTGACGACGTTCCAGGACTACCTCCTCACAGAGAGGTGGACTTGTACAAAGACCTATACCCTGGTACATCACCGATATCTACCACAGCATATCAGATGGCTCCCACTGAGCTTCGTGATCTGCGAGTATAGCTGGTGGACTTATTGGGTACGGAATTTATCTGACCCAGTGTTTCACCCTGAGTTTCTCTGATTTTGTTCGCCAATAAGTTTTATGAGAGCTTGAAACTGTGTGTTGATTACCATCTTCTAAACCAGGTGACCGTAAAGTACCAGTATCCACTCCTGAGGATTGATGAACTCTTTGATCAGCTCAGGTAAGGACAATGGTTCTCGAAGATATACCTCAGGTCAGGCTATCACCAGCTCAAAGTTCGAGACGAGGATGTGTAGAAGACGGCCTTCAGGTGCAATTATGGCCACTACGAGTTCTTGGTTATTCCCTTATGCATAACCAATGCTCCAGCAGTGTTCATGAGTCTCATGAACATGATCTTCCAGCTATACCTCGATCAATTTTTTGTAGTCTTCAATAAAGACATACTGATTTACTCAACTACTGAGAAGGAGCATTCTTACCACTTGCAGGTTATACAGGATACACTCCGAGAAAACATGTGTTATGGTGGGCTCTTAAAGTTCCAGTTTTGGACTCGAGATGTTCACTTCTTGGGACACATCATCTCAGAGGCTAGGGTAGCAGTGGATCCAGCGATGATTGAGGCAGTGCTTACTTGGGAGCCCCCCAGAAGTGGGATGGAGGTGAAGAGTTTCCTGGGTCTGTTTGGATACTATTGGAAAATTTTGAAAGGCTTATCCAGAGTTTCTGCACCGCATTCAGCCTTGATGAAGAACGAAAAACCATTCATGTGGTCATATAGATATCAGTAGAGCTTTCAGGAGCAGATACATAGATTTACCAGTGCGCCCATATTGAGCTACCAGAGAAGGGAATTGGGTACGTAGTTTACTGCGACGCATCAGGGACCGGACTCGGCTGTGTCCCGATGTAGGAGGGAGCGGTGGTCGCATATGGTTCACGAATGTTGAGATAGAATGAGCAGAACTACGCTACCCAAGACCTGGAGTTAGCAGCATTGGTCTTTGTCGTGAAGATGTTGTGGCACTATCTGATGGGCGAGAACTTTACGGTCTACTATGACCACCCGATTCCTAGGTACATCTTCTCGTAGAAGGACCTAAACCAGAGACAGCGGCGATGGCTCATGTTCATCCAGGACTATGACTTTGAGATTGTCTATAATCCTCGGAAGGGGATCATTGTAGCTGATGCTCTCAGTAAGAGATCATGCATTCATCTTCTAGGAGAGGTGATAGTGTAGCTAGCTGCATTGCAGATATACATTGTTGATAGAGATAGAGCAGCCTTTCTTTAGTCTCTCACAGTCACTCCTCCACTTCTTCAGTGAGTTAGGGAGGCATAGTGTTGGGACGTTGACAGTGAGACGCGACGTGCTCAGATATCCTTTGGACATGCACCTGATGGATTTTATGAAGGAGGGGAGCACGTCATCCTATTCAGGGGACATATCATGGTACCAGATGCACTACATGAGGAGGTGTTGAGGGAGTTCCACACTTCCCCTCTAGCGGTACATCCATGAGTTGTGAATAAGTATTAGGACCTCATACGCCAACATTGGTGGATGTATATAAAGAAGGCGGTAGTAGAGTTCATTTCACGATGCCTCCCTTGTCAGTATGTGAAGGCGGAGCACTAGGTACTATTAGGCTTGGTACGCCCCTTAGAGGTCCCAGAGTGGAAGTGGGACCGGATATCCATGGATTTTTTGACGGGGCTTCCACGTACATTCAGAGGACACGACTCTATCTGGGTGACTGTAGACCGACTCACCATGTCAGCCCACTTCTTATCGATCAATAAGCAGGGCTCAGTAGAGAGCATTGGATGCCTCTACGTTCATAAGATCGTACGGCTTCATGGTGTACCATAGACTATCGTCTCTGATCGAGATTCTCATTCACGTCCAGGATATGGAAGGGCTTACATGAGGGTTTTGGCACGCAGATTCATTTGAGAACCGCCTTCTATCCTCAAATGGATGGTCTAACTGAGAGGACCATTCAAACTGTCGAGGACATGCTCCGTGCATGTGTCCTCGACTTTGGTAGCAGCTCGGAGGATCACCTAACCTTGGTGGAGTTTGTGTACAACAACAGATAACACTCCACCATTGGGATGGTCCCTTACGAGGCATTGTAAGGCCGACCTTGCAGCTCACCTCTATGGTTGACTGACCATGGGGAGTCAACACTTATAGGACCAGAGATGGTTCAGGCTACAACGGAGAAGGTTCAGACCATCCAGGAGTGGGTGAAAACTATATAGAGAAGACAAAAGTCCTATGCTGATAAGATATGTAGACCACTGGAGTTCAAAGATGGCTACCAAGTTTTCCTACGGGTCTCATCTAGACGAGGTCTACGATTATTTGGTTGGGGAAATAATTTATCTCTGCATTTCATCGGTCCATTTCAGGCCCTCATCTGAGTAGGCGAGGTGGCTTACCGCCTGGCCCTTTCACCTCAGTTGCACCGAGTGCACAACGTCTGCCACATATATCAGCTTAATAGATACGTGCATGACTCGTCCCACATCATCGTCCACGGGGAGCTAGACATCGATGACAGGGAGACCTTTATTGATGTTCTGATGGAGATTGAGGATCGACAGGAGCAGGTCCTATGTGGACAGTCAATTCCTCTGGTGCACATTTGCTGGAAGCACGGGAACCTCCAAGAGAGCACATGGGAGCTGGAGGCTCAGATGCGTGTTCAGTACCCCCATTTATTTCCCAAGTGTGTGTTGTAGCTTTATGGGGACATAATTCCCTGAGGTGGGAGTAATGTAAAGACCCAAAAAATTCAATGAAAATTATTTCATAATTCTTCGGAATTTTACTAGTACATCGTTTTTCACAGCGCCTGATTCTGAGGCCCGGTGTGCCCGAAAACAATTTCTAATGTATTTTTTGGGTATATTTAGTAAATGTATGTACGAGTTTTTCTATATTTTGAAACCAGTGCATGGAATTGAAATATGAGGGCACCGATGAACTCCTAGCACTGGTATTTGCTTAAGGGAACCTTTACCGCAGTTTCAATTACTCGGGTGGAGAAGTTAATTTTTTGGGGATTTATATTAAATTAGATAAAATTTTTGTACACAATTTTATTTATTTTAGGTGGTTATTTAAAAAAAGGGGATGTTAGGGGTGGGTCCCACACCCACAAAATCTCCCATGAGAAGATAGTGTGAGGTGGGTCCCACACGAGAGCCTAACCCCTCAAATACAACTTAAACCCCCATGAAACCCCTTATTAATCCTTATAACTCTCCACCTTCTCCTGTAATAATTTATCACCTTCCACATATTGATTATGCCACCCCAAGAAATTGATTACTTCATTAATTAATTGGCATATCTCATTTTGAAAAAATTTGAATTGCATGGAAGTTCTTTTAAAAATTTAGAGGCTTAATATAATATTTTCCTTGGATTGTATTTTGGTGGGGGAAACATTGGAGAATTGGATGACAGCATTATTCTTCCATGAAAAATGTCATACACTCTCTGCAAAGAACGATCCACGACTTCTCCTATCCTCCTCTTCCTCTGCGTCAAGGGAGAAGACACCACTCATGAGAAGCGTCACCTATGACAATGAATCTTCCTCTATCGTTAATGGAATGACACCGTTCTTCTGCGATGCCCAACAACCGTGATGCTCGTCTTTCGCGGCTTGACGACGTGTGATGTCATTTACGAGGTTGGGGGTTTACTTCAATTTTAATAGATTAAAATAGTTCTTTATTCTTCATTGAAACCATGTTTTTTCTTCAGCCATATGATACTGCCTAACACGGAGGGCACGGGCCAAACGAACACAGCCTAACGACCATCCATTGATCCTTGTTCTATTTCGATGGTGATGGCGAGAGAGGGGGTGCCAGCCACTAGAGAAAGCAGCGGCCGTATGTCGGACGCATTAAGAGGAACCACGACCCTCATCTCTGGAACGCCTGGCCGTAGAAGAAGTAGCCGGTCGTAGCTGGCTGGGCTAGCGCAACCACGGTGCCCCATGGCGCCGAGCTGCAGTGAACCAAGACCCGCACTCTGCGGGCCTCTTCGGCAGGAGAACCGGATGGCTCGTCAGTTGGCCATGTTGGAGAAGGTGGCGGCACAAGTAGGTGTTGCGTGGGAGTAGAACGGCCCGCACGGGCTGCTCGCACCGGGAAGATCAGCTAGCTTCGGCCATACAGATAGGAGGGAGGTGCCGCTCGGCAGCGCCGGTTCGAGAAGATGCACCCCCCCCCCCCCCCCCCCGCTCTGCGTCGCTCGACCGACTGGCCGAGCCCCGGCCAACAGCCGGTCGGGCCGTGCCCTTGCTCAGGCCGGGCCACCTGCCACAGGCTGGACCATGTGCCACTGTGTCGAGCCTCACATTAAGGGGTTAGGCTGAACCCTTAGCTGGGTTGGACTCGTTGAGCCAGGACAGGCTGACCCGCCAGCCCACTGAGCTTGACGAACCGGGCCCGTTTTGCTTAAATGTGAATAACTTCACGACCGTGCGTCTGATCGACGCGCCATCTGCGGCACTAGTACCCTTACGACGAGGCGGTCCTATTGTAGTACTCGAAGTGAGTTTTGGAAAAAAATGGAAAACGTCCATGTTTGGAACGAGCATATCTCTAAACGGGCCCCTAGAATGGAAAATCCAATAACTCTCAGATCAGGCGTTCGAGGGATGCGTCGTCTGTCACGTTGGGTTTTTTTTGACGAGATGGAACTTCGGGATACATCAAATCTAGAATTTTTAATAGTTAATGTATCGAACCCTTTGCCCAAGGAGCGGACCTTCCCGGAATTGAGCGTGTTGTGTGCGGGAACCCTAGAGCTGGCTGTAACTGCAACGACAAATGTACTAGAATCCTCTGTGTGTTCGGAAGTGACGAAAATTGTACTGGAATCCTCCGTGGGTTCGGTGGTGAAAAAAACTGTACAAAACATCTCTATGGGATCGACTGCGATGACTTCAGTACTTGTATCCTACATGGGTCCAACAGCTTAGCTGGTCTAGTATCCTACATGGGTCCGACAGCTTATATGAATCAGTGATTACATCTGATCATATCTATCTCTATATGAAAGATGTATACCTGTGTGAGTTGAGTCTTAACATTCAATCATTATCATTTATGTGTTTGACTTCTTTCCTGTGTGGACTGGGTTGTGCTTGGGATCGTGAGTGGATCCGAACTAAGATTGAGTAATTAGGTATATTTATGGGAATATACTTATGTAGGGTTCGTTGATACTCTGTGGTTGTATCTTTCTTTTGTGGTTTATACTTTGTGGATTTTGGGAGACCTTCAGGGCTCTCGGGGTCCCTAATTAGTATTGTATACTAACCCATGCACGGACTATGCCCACACTATGCTGTGTTGGATATAGATGATAGACAGCTCTGATCGAAGTAGAGACTTGTAGAGCTAGATGGTACCCGGAGGTGGACCACTTGGCGAGACATACACGGAGCAGACAGAGGGTCCCAATGTGTTGAGGATGCCATCTGTACCCACCCTTCAGGTGGGATTCCCAAAGGATGACTTTGTGGTTGCTGATTTACTTTACTGTAGTTGTACTAGCTTTTCAGTTGTACTATAATTACTAGTGGGCTTGTATTTCTGAACCCTTTTCCTTTCAGCACTTACTTTTGTGTATAGTATTTACTTAGTGATTACTTCTTTTGTGTACTCTGTTGTGTTTGTTTTCTTTCAAAAAGGCAATAACTTACCTTATTATAAGGATTTACGCCTTTGGTACTAGTCGTCAGCCCCTTGCCTATAGAAGGCGGGCATGAGGTAATCACGACACGGGCCCCGAGGACGTGTAGTGAAAGAGAAGTTTCAAAGATACCCGGTTGCATAAGATATTTGAAATAATAATTTGAATGAATAGAAGACGAAAAAATATAGAAAATAGTAAATTATTAATATGGATTTGTCAAATGTTGCATCTTCTATAGAGAAATAGACTCTGACGGATTTTTGTAGTAGATATGAAAAACAACTCCAAAAAATTATATTTCAATCATGAGATTATGTCGTAATATATAGCTCAATATATATCTCATAATAAATTCTTCTTTGAATCATACCCACATATATAGAGATAATATATAAAAATAGAATACGTAGAGAACATAGCATGTATTTCAATATTTGATCCAATAAAATTTCCTGATAAATCATAAGAATTCAAATTCTTAAAACAACTCAGGGTAGTCATAAAATTCCTTTTGAATAAGAAAAAATTTCATTACATAATATGAATCTTGGAATCAATTATAAAGAGCTTTGAATAGTTCAAAAAATGAGCTTTTAATCATCCTGGTATTCCTTAAATATAGTTGATTGAAACACTGATAAAAATGTAAATTCAAATCTCTGGTGAGGAAAAGTCAAACGTATGGCGCCTTCATTAAAAATAAAAATAAAAAAAATTGGGTTCAACTTTGTAGTGATGAATATCGGAATGCATGGTTGACAACATAAGGTTATTCATAAAAGTACGTTTGATGATCCATACATTTTCTTCTCAAACATAAGGTTGTATACTTACATGGGGTTCTTTAGACATAATTATTCTCATTATCGTCCTATGGTTTCATCCAAATTTTAGGTTCTATATTCATATGATTCAGTAAATATATGTTTGATTAACCATACATACTGATCTTTCAGCATAAGGTTTAATTAAAATGTAGTCATTGTTCCTTAAATTAAGTTCGGTAATGTACATTATGAACAGTGATTTAAGAATATGCTTAAGATCATTACAAACACCATTATTAATATTTCATGATAATAATATGCATGAATATAATTCCAAAATATGATATATAAAGAACATCAATTTCCTGAAATACACATAAAGTAATATCATTATTAAAATAATCAAGATTATTTGTGAGCATCAAAATTAGAATGGTTTATATAGTACTATTAAGACAATACATTTACAATGTTTATATCATCTAAATGGTTGAAAGATGGATAATGATGTGATTCAAAGTGATAGGGAGATCTATGAATTTTACTTTTAGTCATGTGTTCGATAGCCACCCATATTCTACGAGCGTATGTAACTCTGGATCTCGTTGATAATCCCCAACGGGTTGGGATTTCTAATTTCCCACCATATTCACAGTGATTTTACTTCCATTATTATAATACCTTATGGCTTCATTAGTTTCTTAAATTTCTATGATATTTATTATAAAAACTCAACCATACTACTCAATTATAAAAATGTATTATTTGTATGATAGAGGTCAAATCCATAGAGAAGTGGAATTAGTTTGATTAGGTTTTCAAAAAGATTAAAATTTAATAATTTGTGTAAATATATGAGATAATATATATTTGATTAATTTTGTTAATGAAAAATGAAAATTAAGAAGATTGATTGATTGGGATGGAAGAAGATTTAGAGGGTATGCCAAATATTTTTGTAATTTCAGGGTGTATGTAAAATTAGATTTAATAAAATAATTTGATTAATTCATGATTGGTGTTTGAGTCAAGATGGAAAATATTTAATGGTCATGGTATCACCATCTTGATGTGTCAATCCCTTATTTTACTTGGTCTGGAAATTTTGGATTTTGTCAAAACAAGTCTGTCCCGATACCATTTTTAGACCTGATTTCCTCAAAATTAGGCAACGTAAATGCCTTCTATAGTGTTTTCAGTTTCAAATATTAATTTTTCTTTATAGTTCAAATTATAAATGGTCATTATAAGATTAAAAAAAGTTATTTGAGGCTGAATAAGAATTTTAACAAACTAAATACATGAACAAATGTATAAACAAAATTTATTACACCTTTCCTCATCTATTTACATCAACCTACACATGGCTGGTGTACCACCATCATCCTATAGATTATTTAATAAGAGGGAAAGATATAAATAATTAAAAATGTAAACTAAGAATGAACTCAAGGAGGATGCATCATCTCACTCTTAGATTTGGTCTCTTATAGATGTGGATCTGAATGATTCAATATTAGTAGCCCAAACCATTTTTTATTCGAAATATATTGGCTTTGTAATTAATGAATTTAATTTTTTAATGGTCCAAAAATGGCCCGAGGTGGATCCAAAATAATATATTTGGTCAAAGGATGAGGTTTGTTGAATTTGGGTGAAAAATTACAATCTACAAAATGACACCATGTCTAACTAGGTTAGACCACGTATAATTTTATAGGATATTTTTATTTTCATCATGTTATATCCTTATTTTCATAACATGGAATGGTACACACCATTTAATGATTACACAATGCGTAATTAAATTTTTTTTCTCTGTAATCTTCATTTTTATTTGGTTATTCTAATTTGTTCCATGTAATTTCTCCATGATCATCTATAAAAATCTCATGTCACACCACTCTGCTACCCCCATGGCGCAAAGAGTTTTTTCTCTAAATTTCTCCCCTTTTGTTCTATTTCAAATAATCATTCTACCCTTACATAAAACATATAAAAATTAAAATTTTCCAATATTGGAAAAAAAATTCAATTATATTCAAAAATTAATACATTAAATCATTTTAAAATTTATTCAAGAAATTAACTTATCCAGGGATAATGAATTTTATAGAATTATATCATCTTGAGAAAATCCATCATATTTGTCTAGTTGAGTTCCTCACATAACATTGTTCTTCTAGAAATGGAAGAAAATAAATGAAGAAAAATTTAATAATAAATGATTTGAATATTAAATGTAATGTTAATTATACTTTTTTGTAATTTCATAAAGTCAGTACAATGTAAATAAAAAAACATGTTTTTAGAAGAATTAATGTATGGAGCATGAAGAATACAGACCAATAAGTTAATTTTGGGTACATTTTTATGTTTATAAACATGAGAAATAATGAATGTCCACATAACATTATTGAGAAATCCATACAATATTCATAACTAAAATAGGTATTTGAATCTAGATTCATAAAAAAGTAAAATATTGAAATTTAAATGTTTAATCTTTCATAATGTAACATTGAATTAATTGTGTGCCTCTCTAGTATATATTAACTGAGATGGATATATAATTTCCATATATTTAATTTTAGGAAGACATGATCATTCCAAAAATATCATAAGATGAAGAGTCTGAATACGGAATATACTAGTAGGAAAAGGCATTTGGCTTTCATAATTCAAAAATCAATGACGATTTTGATAATTTATGATCTGGTGTGATCGAGTTTCATGTTAAATAGGCTTACATAATGAAGTAGTCAAAGATATAGAAATTTATTCCT
The DNA here is from genome assembly GCA_963277665.1 of Viscum album. Classification (NCBI taxonomy): domain Eukaryota; kingdom Viridiplantae; phylum Streptophyta; class Magnoliopsida; order Santalales; family Viscaceae; genus Viscum; species Viscum album. The sequence goes on from OY728161.1 coordinate 1,472,137,558, forward strand.
GAGAATAACATATCCATAACATAGTTGAATAAATACATATTTCTTGTTTTTTTGAATTAATAAGAACAAAATTGAGATTCTTATATTCATTGATCAACTAAATTTAGTATAAATAACTTCTATATAGGGTGAATAACAAGTTTCTAAAGAGTCCTGAGGAATGTGTGGAAAAATAGTCTTGATTAAGGATAAGAGAAGATAGTTGGGGGGGTCTAACCAACCACAGTAGAAGAGTTGGTTGGTGGGGTGTAGAACCACGATCAATTTATAAGAACAACTAATTGGTTGTATAACCTATTGTTTCTTTATTCATTATAATCACCATCTTATATAGTGCATAATATATATTGGGAAAATTAACCATCATGGGAAGGTGATGTTATTTGTAACAAACCATTTAAATAGAGTGTGTCATTATCTTGTTGACTATTTCATCCTGTGAGGTGATATTGTGGGATATTATTGAGTGGATTGAGAACATTTACATGTTTTAGAGGTTAAATTAAAATGTTAATAATTTGAAAAATCAGACCACTCAATCACATCCCCCACTTAGAGGTCAATATACTGTGGGGAACTACACATGTTATTCCAAAAATATTTTATGTCATAATACATATGACTAATGATAATAAATCGATAACACATTCCATAATTTTAAAAAATTATCCAAAATAATTTTTACCGAACTTATCACAAGATGAAAAATTGATATTCTTTCCTCCATAATTATTTAATGAATTATTCACAATTAATTACCATTAAGATAATTTTTTCTACTTGTTGTATTAAAATATATGATCATCGGTGAACTTCATTTCTACCTTCTTGAAAACTGAAAGATTTTCTCAAAAATTTTGAATTCATTGGAAGTTAATCCCCTTTTATATATTAGTTTCACCCCTGAGTAAAACTTATTTTTCTTAAATTAATGAACCTAGATAATATCTTGTACATACATAGACAATATTATAAAATTTGGTTCATACACAACTATATAATCTTCATCCATTTTAGTCAATTCCAAAAACGATTTCTTTATCATGAGCATAACTACCATATGGAAATATTTATCGTGAATGATATTCATAAATGAGTCTCATTCCATGTAATCAATATCATCTCTCTCTTTTATATTCATAACTAAATAACACCATAGACCAACACCACCTTAAAAATGATTAATGGGAAGGGTTGATTTTTTTTACTTTTTTAACACCCTATGACATAAAATATTTTTATCCAAAAAATAGATACTTCATATGGCTACCACTAGATCAGAATATCTACTAAATTCAAGAGGAATTGGTTTCATAAAAATATCCAATATCATAGTTTTCCTTTATAGTAGATATAAATTCTCTCTATCATAGTTTTAACAACCATTTATAGATTACATAAAAAAATCCATCACAATTTGATAATGCTTAGTTATATTTCCATTCATTCCATATTTTTTATTTAGAAGGGTATCATCTAATTGGGGACTTCTTTATATAACCTACCTATTTCGTATATAAAAAACCATTATGAATAAGCATATTTTCTTTCTAAAAAATTGTAATCTTAAAAATATATATTATTTCAACTTAACCATAAGATAAAATACTTTAAGGATATTATATTACCATTATCATAACACCAAAAGTTATTAAAAAAATTACCTGTTATAATATGTAATTACCATGCCATAAACATTACAAATTATAGTGAATTATTCATGATGTAACATTATTACATTCCCGTATATATTTTATATTTTCAACTATAAAAGGGTAGATCAAAACTATTTCAAAAAATATAAATATTCAATGTGGAAAGTATTAATCGATATATATTTTCCAACAATAATAAAATTCTCATGAAAATATGATATCATTTCATAAAAGATATACATGACTTTAAACATGAATGATTTATTTCCATTACCATTATATATCCTATGGAAGAAATTTAAAAACTTGGTATAAACCCAAAATACCTGGTAAGGGTCAGAATAATGATAAATTTGTTAGTCCAATGAAAAAAAAAATTAAAACCCATGAAAAAACATTCCCTTAAAATCAATCATTTTATCAAGGAAAAATCAACATTTGTTATTTAAAAATATCATCATCATAGGATTTGAGACAAAACAAATTCTAAGAAAACTCATTATAAATCAATGATAAATAGCACAGGTTCCTAGAACATCAAAATCTAAAAAACCTTATAAAACCCTTACATGAACTCTAATTATTAGAATAGTCATATAATCAACATTCAATATAATTTTATAGAGAACCTAAAAATTACCTAATAAAATAGAGTGTCATCATGGAGTTCCCATCATATAAGCTTTATTAGTCTCATGAATGATTAATAATGGCACTTAACTATTCCTAAATACTTTTCAAGGACCATATGATGAATAAAACCCTTGAAAAAAGGCATCCATATATCAAAATTACGAATTTCATTTAAAAATCGCTTTTTAGAAATTAAAAACAATCCACATAATAAATAAACCATTTCTATTATAAATAATGGTTCAAAATAATAAATCAACCATCATGATATCGAAGTTTCATATTGGTGGAAATTTTATTTCATGTTGAATATGTTAAAAATCATTACTTTTATATATTTTTTTGGAAAAGACACAAAATACCCCATTTTGATGAACGGTAAAAATATACCTTTCGTCCCAATTTTTATGTATTAAAACATGTGAAAAAATGATATAAAAATAATAGAAAAATAGTAAAAACATTATTTAAATCATATTAATAAAAAAATTATATATATATGGATTAAAAGTGTTTTTTAATATAAATATAAAATTGATTTTAATAACGAAGTCCCTTTCCATCAGTCCAACTCATCACGTGGGTTATTTTTCTTCCTAAATACAAAACTTATGTTAATTTTCATTGTGAGGTAAAATAATTCATATTTTTTATTCCTTTATTTTTTTAATACCATGTTTTATAAAAATAAATAATTCATTCATTTTGGTTGTTTTCATGATATTTGGCTCATATGTCAAAAATGATGTTGGTAGCTTGACTATGGTAATAGAGGTCATTATTCCAACATATCTAGAATAATATTAATTTCAAAATTATCATCTTTATACATAAATTATAAATTTAAATCAAACCATCATATAAGGTTTTGAAAAACGAGATATGTTTGAATCGGGGTTATTGTAGGACTTACGTACACATGACTACCATTTTCATATTTTGACAACCATTATGGGAACGAGGTAAGTATTATTATATCATTTGAAACTGATAAAAATATAATCAATACATAATATACCCTTTAAATATATATATATATATATATATATAATATGTTATGTGGTGATTAAAAATGAATCACATCACTTGGTGGAGGTGGTAGTCCAATTACACGGATGAATGAAATTATTATTCTTCAATGAATAGAAAGAAAAGAATATAAGTGATATATTATCATATAATAATGTTATATATTTGTTTAATATCTTATATAAACATTAATTACATCATTATAGTCCATTAATAAGGTATGGTTATGGAAACAAATTACATCATCTCGTGAGGTCATGGTCCTCCATAAACACGTATAATGGATTTATTTCACATTTTATGGAATTGGAAATAGAAATTGGTTTTTCTATTAACATAAAAAAACCTCAGTATATAGAATATGCGTGTTTTTCTATATAATGATGTTTTTATAATATTTGAATATGTTTAATTATCTATAAACTAAAAACAATCGGTTAAAAAGTATACATCTCCTTTGGAATGTCTCCTTTTATTATCATTATAATCAATCTATGTATTGTATTATACAAAATACCAATAGAATGTGTATATGGTTTTTGAGAAGATATTCGGGTAGAGTATGACCTTTCGAATTGTGTTTTTATGTGTAATGTTAATGGAAGATGAGATTACCTTTTACAATAGAGGGTTCGTTCAGTCATAGAATTTTAAAAAAATACTATGTCAATATAGATTAAATTTCAATTCCAAAAGGCTCAAAACTGTTTTATTTCAAATTTTGGAACATTATGGACCTAAAATATCCTATATAATAAATATTTTACATGTTTTGGTCACAAATTTACATTTATTATTTTTTATAAACCCTCATTAATCTCTCTCACAATTGCCAGAAAAACAAAAAAATTCACATTTTATGTCAATATGGTTACCATAAATGGAAAAAAATCATATATTTAGACCATAAATGATATTAATAACCATATCCAAATAATTATTCAAAATATAAAAAAATAACACCAAGTAATTACAAAATAAATTTAACATTGATTTCATACAACATTTAGTCTCAACAAAAAAACACTTTGTTATTATTGAAGATTATTATAACCTACATGTTAGAGACAATTTTTCCATTTTTTTTTTTGAATTTTGAAAATTGGACATACACGATTGTGATCAGTATGATATTTATAGCATTATAGGATCAAATTAAATTATAGGTGAAAATATACTTAACCCTTATGAATAGTAATATTCCCTTATGAATAGTAATATACCCTTATAAAGAGTAACCTTACTTATGTAAGTAGAAATAATATTTAGGTATCTTATAAAAGTGAGAGAATATTTTAAAAAATAATAATTAAGTGTTAATTTTTTTAAAGTAAAAAATATTTAATTATAGTTATAAATTATTATATTTTGTAATGTATAACTCATTTTCATAAATTGTATTCCTAAATTAATATTTTTTTGTCTTATAATTTTAGGATTATTTAACCAGTTCTATGTTAATTTTCTAAAGTATTATAAAATATTTTTTAAATTTAAAATATATATTCTTCAAGTAAATAATTATTCTATTTAAAAATTAAATTTCAAATAATTTATATACTATTTTAATAATTTGTAGTTCATTTTTGAATTCTACATGGAAATAAATAGTTGTGATGATTTTTTAGGAATTTTCTAAAAATTCATGAATTTTTAGTGAATTGTAAAATACAGTAACCAAAGATAAATGTTAAATACATGATTTATTGAGACATAAGTGATGTATGGATTATGTACACACACATGGTTTGAACTCAAATTCACTTCTCATTATTTTTGGTAACTACAATCAAAACTTTTAGTTTCTTTCAAAAAAATAATAAAAATTGAATATGATATTCAAAAATCACCCCTCTCATTCAATATAAAACCACCCCTCACACCCTCTTCTCTTCACTCCTCTAAGACATTATTCCTTTCAAATATCTTCCAAAAAACAATTTCCTAGTATCTCCCCAAATCAAGGATCTATTTTCCTTACAAATATACCAAAACCCTTTCCTTTTGGAGGTTCTCGTGGAGGTTGATTCAAGAGGTAAATCCTCTTCCTTTTCTTTTAATTTCATTGGAATTTATTTTCTTTTATTAATATATCTTTTCTAATCATTACATATGATCTTTATAAATCTAATATAATTTATATTCCAGAATTTTATCAGGTTAATGTGATAACCATCATCAATCTTTTTAATCTATCTCTTTTTTTTAAATGAAACCATCGTCATAGAAGTGCCGATTTCGACCTTCCTAGATTATAAAGTTTCGTTATACAATTTATCCATCAGGGATTTTCATTAAACCATTTAAATGGATGAAATGGATTGTAAAATAAATATTAAAGACTCTATTATTTTCTATATGCAACGTATCATTATAATACCAAGTGGTAACACAAAATGAGTTTGTTATGATCAATAAGCACCGTAATAATCTAAACGATTATCACTAAATGTATTATCCATTGGTTCATACAAGTAATATATAAACAAATGAAATATATATATACAATTTAAAATTATTTAATTTCAATAAAATCCACAAATTCTAATTCATCAAAATTATACAAATTTTAAATGAACTCCATTACTAATAACCTAGCGATCCAATAATGAAATTATTGAAACAAATATTCCGGAATGACAGAATGAAATCATATAACTTTTCATTAAGATCATAAATGAAATAAATAAAACAATTATTATTAAAATACATTTAGATATATTTTTTATTAAATAATTAATGTATTTAATTTTATTATCCAGGATTTTAATTTCAAGGTAGAACACGTTCATACATAAGGTATAGATTTTTTACTCCAACCTCCATTTTCATTATGGTTACACTTTTTCCCACCCTTCCCTAATGAAATGATTAATTATTATTTTTTACGCTTTATAAATTCTATTTGAATATTATATATATGTTAAGTATCTATAATCTTTCATTAAATTTTGTTATGTTCAATGTTTTCAAAGGATCTTTCAAAAATTCTTCCCGATAAACAAGTCTGATCTGGGGAACTCAAAATCATTCCTATTTTAAAGGTCCCTCTATAATATATTTTTATAAACCCTTATTTTTTTAAAATCACACATTTTACTATGAATAAATATCATTGTTCAATTATGGTTTTATAAAATGGTTTTTCTAAATGAACTCATCTTTTCAAAGTAAATGAGTTTTACTGAGTATTTCATATATTACAATACACATTTTACTATGAATAAATATCATTGTTCAATTATGGTTTTATAAAATGGTTTTTCTAAATGAACTCATCTTTTCAAAGTAAATGAGTTTTACTGAGTATTTCATATATTACAATAACCTTATTGATTCTTATGTTTAATTGGGATTAATATTTTATAATATAATGTTCCATATTTTATTTAATGGTTTATTATTAGTTTTATAATGGATGTTATAACTTGATACCATTCACCAAATTATGCCTAATGGTTTGTTTTTATGATTAATGATTGGGGAATGTTATTTACATTTCAAATGTTAGTTTCAATATGAGTGTATGTGTTATTCATATTTATCCTCATTCGTATGAGGAATTAATTTGACTTATTATGTGATAGTTAGGGTCTGATACTTCACTTCTAGGAATTTATAGGTCTCATGAGACAAACAAATTTGGTTTCTTAACAATTTATGTATGGTCTTACAACAAGACCTTTAAAGAATGATTATGATGTTTTAATTATGAATTAACTTATTATGAAACTAGATATTGATTGTATATGTGATTATTTTACTAGTATAATATCCATGGTTATGTTTTAGGGAATTATTTAATCAGTTTTTATTATTTGCATATTATGTAGAAGTTTATTTATAAAGGGTGTGCTTTTAGTTATTCATCATGCCTAATGTTTATGTTTTGGATTAATTATGATGTTTTATTTACCCTTACTAAGAATTAGTGGTCACCACTTTCATATCATTTATATTTCACCAGTTTTTGAAGAAGTGTATTATGAATTAATTTTATGGATAATATAGGTGTTATGAGAGTTACTAAAGGATCTGCTATATAGTATTTCATTTCAAGTTGTAATTTAGAACTTTTGTATATATCTGGTATTCAAAAACTACTAAACTATATGTTCCGTCAAGATAAAAAATTATTGTAATCATTGAAATGTAATAAAATAATGTATCAATTATTGGAAACTGGGGTTTTCGTGTTATAGTTTGTATTATAATAAGTTTAGTAGAAATAAATTAAAACTAGATATAGAAAATGTAGATCATGGAATGAATCCATAAGGTATAGTTTTAAGATAATCATACAAGAACATCATAGATTGTGGGTAAAAAAATAATGGGGCTCCTCCAAAAAATTAATCCATGGTAGGATACTATAGGTGGGCATGGATCAATCACAGATATATCTAGGAGTCCCAACTCTGACATGTTGTTCTGGGCTCGACTAGGGATAACCTGGTACAAAAAAATAGGACTTACTTTGCACCTGATTTGACACTCCCATGGGATATTCATAGGATAATTGAAATTATATTTAAAATCCATTATTAAGGATTTTAAAGTAAACTTTTCTTCAATGAAACAATGTATATGATTATTAGGTTTTCTATGCATTGTATTTTAATATTTTTTTTGTATTATCTATTAGAGATTACACATTAAAATCCATAACATAATATTGTGTATGCCATTATTCAGAAATGGATTATAGAGTAATTAATGTAAATTCAATGAATGAACATATCTTATGATTGTATTTCCCACATATTCTGGATAATGATGTTGTTATTGCTGCTGGGAAACATAAAAATATATTGGGACAACTAACTAGGGTTCTGAAATATAACCTTACTTGTATGGAGATTCCTAATCCAAAATGTGAAGCGGCCATCTCAGTCGAATTTATGTGACAAAATCCTATATAATTTAATGGGAATACAAATCCATTCATATTGTAGAATTGGATATGTTCCTTAGAAAATATTTTTCTCACTTTGGGTGAAACGAAATGGAGAAGGTTTTCATCGTAGTTTATAATCTATCTAGATATGTTGATCAATGATGGTAATTAATACAAAACAAAAAAATATGAGAAAGAGACTAAAAATTTGGAATGAAGGGATTTTGAGGAAATTATCATAGAAAAATACTTTCCTCATGAAAAGCGATTGGATATGGAAAAGCAGTTTCTGAATCTTATCCAAAAAAGAAGATGTAAATGTTCCAATGTATAAATCTATCATTAAAAAGTATGAATGGCGTGTTACTGACTACATATATAATCCAAGGGGAAATATTGATCTATTATTTAATGATTAAAAACCATTCCCCCTATGGGAACTAGTCTCCCATGGTTTCTAATCATACGAAGATATAGTCTCAAGTGCTATAAAGACAAGAAAATAATCTAATAATTTGTATGACATTAATGGAATGAAATATAAGAAGAGGACCTTTGAACACTCTATACAAAGAAATAATGAAAAGGGGAAGAAGGGATGAATTTATTTTCTAACCTATGATAATTTTGGGAAGAAACACCTCAGTACTTGCATGATGGGTATGGGTGTTTGTTACATGTGTGGAGGAAAAAGCATCCAATACCATGATTGTAAGGGAAAGAAAAAAATCCATCAATGTTCAATGATAAAATTCCAAAGAGATGGAAAATTATGTAAATTATTTCCCTACGTGTCAAGGAATCATTCCACAGAGAGGGACAAGGGATGAAGGAAAATCTTATGTGACCTCAATTACGGAGGTCACAGTTCTTAATGATGTGGTGGCATGTACATTAATCATTTCCTCAAACATATCCAATGCCTTATTTGATTCTGGATCATCACATTCTTTGACATCTTTTTATTTTTCTAGGAAAATGATTCATTTCAAATTTTATTTAATAAATGATTTTTTCGTAAAAACTCTTTTGTCATGTATCATTATAATAAATATATGTCAATCTGTCCCCCCTATGACACAAAAAAATGCATTAGTTTATGACCTTATCGTCATACCCAAGATTTAAATTGATGTAATTATAGGTATGAATTAGATTTCAAATTATGATGTGAGAATATTTTTCAAGAATATGGATATTATAATTTCTGTGAATGATGTATAATCTCATATCTTTAGAGTAGGAACTTCACCATCAAATTTGTACCTAGATCCACCCCAATAGCTCTAAATAATGCAATTCATGGTGATTATGAGAACATAATATATATTGATGAGGAAATAAATATTCAAATGGACGAAGTACCAATTTTTCAAGAATAAATTGTTGTATTTACATAGGATAAACTAGGACGTCCTCTAGATCCGGATGTTTATTTCACTATTGATTTAATTTTTGGTTCTAGACCTATATCAAAGACTCTTTATAGAATGGAAATGATAGGGTTAGTAGAAGTGATGATAAACTACAAAAATGTAGTGATAAATATTTATTTTCCCTTCTGTTTCTCTGTGGGAATCCCCTATTTTTTGATTAAGAATAAGGACTAATATATGTAGTTGTGCATTTACTATTGGGAGATCACAACTATTATGATAAAGAACAAGTATCTAATTCCTAGAATTAATGATTTGTTTGATCAACTTCACCATGAATAATATTTTTAAAATATTGAGCTTCGATATAGATATCATTATTTCTATATGAGGATGGAATATATTCCATAAATAGAATTTTGAACTAGGAATGGGCATTAAGAGATTTCAGTAATGCCTTTTATATTGACTAATTAAACCAATGTTTTCAAGGATCTAATTAATAGATATTAAAATGAATATCTTGATCAATATGTTGTTTTGTTTATTAATAATAGATTGGTATACTCTAAATTGTACAATGATCATGAGAATAACATTCAAGATTTTCTTGAATACTCTTAGAAGAAACTAAATATATGGGATGTTTAGAAATTATGATCTCTAGATTCTATAACATTATTTTTTGGGTGATATTATCTCTATGCATGTAATTTTAGTGGATCCCATGAAGTAAAATAATGTTCAAGAATGGCATAAACCATTGATCATAACTAAGGTATGTAGTTTTATTTTTCTAACAGGATATTATATGTGTTTCATTTAGAACATTTCCCAATTAGCCAACAAGTTAACCAAACTCCCTCGTAAAGGGTTTAAGTTCATATGGCCAAAATAATGGGAAGGTTGTTTTAATTAATTAAAGATCATATTAATGAAATCACAGATACCGACTCTATCATTGGGGAATGGGGGATTTTTGATATATAGTGAATCATAAATGTAAGGACTTGGGTGTGACGCTGTGATAAATGATATCGTTATTTTCTATACATCATGATATATAAAAATTCATAAATAAAACTACTTAACGCATTATCGTAAGTTAGTAGCTATCATCATTTCTCTAAAGATATGGTTACACTATCTCTATGGTTAAATATGTGAGATATATATGGATTCGAAGAGCTTAAAATATATATTATCAAAGAAATAACTCATCCTGAGGAAAATGTGATGGCTCGAGATACACAAAGATTATGATTGTTCTATATACTACCATCCAGGAATGGAAAATAAGTTTGCTGATGTATTTCCTAGAATGTATCATTGGATTTTAATAAAACTATGAATTGAAAAGGATCCTATGTATATGGATCTAGAGAGGATATATATGGGAATTATTAATGAGGGTGAAACATCACCACATTTTAAATTTGATTCACAACAATATATTTCAGAAATAATTAAAATTTAATAGTCTGATGATGAGAATATTCAAAAGAAAATTATGGTTGTGACTAATGGGATGTTGGTTGTATTCATGTATGAGTATAAAATTCTGAAATAAGGACGGAGGTTATGTGTTTCCTCAATCCTTGACTTACAATTGGAGTTATTGTATTATTACCATAGTTCTAATTTTTCTATTCACCATGGTAGTACAAATATGTATAGATATTTTATAGAACATTTATGGGAATACAAAATGAAGAGGGAAATAGAAAATTATATATCATGATGTTTAGTCTGTCAACAATTGAATGTCAAAAGACAACATCCTGGAGGATTCATGAAACCTCTTTATTATCATACATTGAAATTGGATGACTACACTATGCATTTTTTCTCTTGATTAACAAAAAATCACAGAAGAATGATGCAATATGGGTGATTGTTGATCGATATACCAAATCTTCACATTTCCTCCCTATAAGGGATGATTTTACTCTAGATTTATTGCACATCTATATATTAATGAAGCATTCAGACATGATGGAGAACCTCTATCAATTGTGTGTGATCGAGATCCCTGATTTACATTAACATTATGGAAAAGTGTTCAGAGTTATTTAGAAACTGAGCTTTGATTTGGTATTTCTTATCACCCTCAAAATGAAGTGTAGTCAGAAAGAACGATCCAAAAATTCGAAGACATTTTGAGGTCATGCTCACAGGATTTTAAAGATATATGGGATCAGTATTTTCCTTTGGTGGTGTTTTCATAAAATAATAGTTTCTATTCAAGTATACAAATGGCACCATACAAGGCATAGTATGGAAAGATATGTCATACACCAAAATGTTAGGGTAATGTTAGTGAATGGAATCTTGTAGGCCTAGAGCTTGTGGAAGAAACATCATCAAAGGTAAATACTATTTAAACCCATATAAAATCAACTCAAAATAGGAAAAAAAATATGTTGATAATAAATGGAAGGGTTTGTAATTTCAAGTGGTAGATCAAGTTTTCTTGTTATTATCTCTATGGAAGTGTGTTATAAATATTTGGAAGAAAGGGATATAGATCCCCATGTACAATGGATCTTTTGAAATTTCTGAGATAATTGGAGTTGTGGCATATCATTTGGCAATGCCGCATAGGCTTTATAAAGTACATAATGTGTTCCACACTATGTATCACTATTATGGAAGTACATATTGGACCCAACACATGGAATCACTTCTAGAGTTATATAATTGGAACCAGACATATCTTTTTTTGAAGAGCCTGTCTATATTCTAGACACATTAGAACACATGATAAGGAATCAAATGACACAGCGGGTAAAGGTACACTGGAAAAATAATAAAATTGAGATGGCGACAATATATCTTGAGGAACTTAAGATGATATAATAACCCCAATATTTTTATGAGGCATCCTTCTGGTGATTTCAAAGATGGAATTTTCACAAGTGGGAAGAATGTAACACCCTATGTAATTATAAATAAATTTAATATATAAGTCATGAAACACCGAGTCCCAGAGAAAAAAAATACTTTTTTATTATATATGGTTGTTATAACCTAGCTGTTATACATAAATTTTCTACTTATGTGTTTTGAATTTTAAAAAACGGATATACACAATTGTGATCAGTAAGATATTTAGTGTATGGTATGAAAATCATACATTTTTTGTGAATATAAACTTACCCATTAAAAATATTAATGTACCCTTATTAAGTGTAATATGACCCTTATGACAACTAAACTCACCCATGTAATTAGAAATAAAATTTATTAATTCTATAAAAGAGAATAAATATTTTTAAAATTAGTAATTAAGTGTTGATATTTATGTGGGTAATAAATATTTAATTTAAATTTATAAATAATAAATTTATTAAAATAAAATTTATTTTCATAAAATATATTCCTAGATAAATATTCAAATTTTATATTATTTGAGAATAATTTTATGAGACCTCAGTTAATTTTTAAATGTATTATAATATCAATTTAAATTTAGAATCTAGATTTTTCAAAAAAAAAATATTTTATTTACAATTATATTTTACATATTTAAAATATTATGTTGATAAAACTATTTTAAATTTTTAATTCCACACATAATTAAATGGTTATGGTGAAATTATGTGATTTTTCTAAAATAAAGGAATTTTTAGGGAATAGTAACATATGATAATTAATGATAAATGATATATACATTATTTATTTAGTAATAGGTGATATATGGATGATGTAAGAACAATTGGTTAGAACTCACATGAATTTATTATTTTTTTGGTCACATGAATCAGTAATATTTCTTATCTTGAGTAAAATAATAAAATAATGAATAAGATATTCAAAAATCACCCCTCTCATCCACTATAAAAATCACTCATTGCTACCTCTTATATTCACTCCTCATAGACATGAATCTTGTCAATGTTATATCAAAATACTCTTCCTTAGTATCTATATGCATTTAGGAGATCTTTGTCTTAACAAAAGTCAAAAAACCCTTCCCTTAAGGAGGATCTCAAGGAGGTAGATTCAAGGAGAAAATTCTATTCCCTTTCTTTTTATTTCATTTAAATTAAATTTATTTTTTATTCTATTCTCACCTCATCATTAAAAATGATCATGATAACTCCAGAAACATTTATATACTAGAATTATATCATGATAAATTATGAACCATAATTAATATTCTTACTCTATCTATTTTGAAAATTAAATCATTTTATGGGAAGTGCTGATTTAAATCCTTCATGGATGACCATGTTTTATTCTACAATTTATCCATCAAGGATATACATTAATTAAATTAAATGATGTAAATAGATTATAAAATAAATATTAAAACTACTTTTACTTTCAGTTTGTAACATATTTATTTAATTCAAAACGATAAAACCAAATGAGTTCGTTATGATCAATAATAGCCTTAATACCAACGAGCCTATACCCTAGTGGTACATGCTCCTTCTTCACATCCAAAAGACCCAGGATCAAATCCGGGTAGGATTGAATTTCCTGGGTACTATAGCAGGGTACTGTAGTAGTACTATTGTAGTGGTGGAACTGTAGCAGCGGTGAAACTGTATCGGTGGAGGGATTGTAGCAGGAACTGTAGCGGCGGTTGTACTGTAGCAGGTACTGAAGCTGCATTGGTACTGTAGTAGTACTGTTCACCGAGGAGTCCTTTGGGCCAAAAATGGGCTCTTAAGCCTTGTATTCAGGACACATGGCCTTGGGCCTTCGAGCTATGTAATGGGTCACTCTCTATCCCGTATAAAGAGGTCTTTACTTTAAATAATTAATTGAGGCTTCGGCCCCAACCTTAAAAAAAATAAACAGCCTTAATAATCTAAACGATTATCACTAAATGTATTATCTAATTATTCATCACCATAAAATATAAAAGATGATATATATATATATATATATATACATTTACTCATTTTCATTATAATTAAAAACATTCAATTTCAATTTTGTAGAATTGTTCCAATTTTAAATGAACTATATTTATTATAATCTAGAAAACCGATCTTGAAATCAATGGAATGAGCACTCCAGAACAACGAAATTCAATCCTATAACATCTCAATAAGGTCAAAAACTAACATAAAAACTACAATGAATAAAATAAATGTTTATATGGTTGTGAAATAATTAATTATTTTTAATTATTTTACCCATGAAGTTAAGTTCTAGTACAGAACACGTTCAGACATAACGTAAGGGTTTCCAAACCGACCCGTCGTTTTCTTTTGGTTTAATCTTTTTATCACATTACCCTAATTAAATTAATAATTATTCTTACTTAATCTTCATAAATTATGGATAACTATTATATATATTTTTAAAAACCAGATTCCATATTTATTTTATGGGAAGTCTCATTTTTTAAAAGGATCTTTCAAAAATCCTTCATAGTAAACAATCTTGATTCACGAGAACCTCTTGAATTATTACCGATTTCCAAGGCCACACTATAATCTATTTTAAGCAACCAATATTTTTCTAAAATAAAATATTTTACAATGAAAAAACTTTATTCGTTAACATTTGATTTTATATAATTATTTTTCCAAATGAACACTTCTTTTCAAAGAAATGAATATTTCTATCAAGAATTATATGATGGTTTTATAAGTTTTTTTTGAATATTTCAACACTCTAGTTGAATATTATGTTTTATTGGGATTAATATTTTATAATATAAAGAAAAAATTTTATTGAAGGGTTTATTATTATATTGACTGTGGTTTTTATAACATGATATCATTCACCATATTACTCCAAATTACTAGTGATTAGGCTTAATGATCGGGGAAAGATATTTACATTTCATATGTTAGTTTCAATATTAATGTATGTATTACTAATAATTATCCTTGTTCCTATGATTAATGAATTGGTAATATTACATGATTTAAGGGGTCCAATATAGTCCCTCGATGCATCAGTAGGTCTTATGAGACAAACTAGTTTAGGTTTTTACCCGTTTATGTAAGGTTATGGGACAAGGCCTTGAAAGAATGAATATGATGTCTAAAATGGTGAATTACATAATAATGAAACAAGATATTGATAGTACATGTGATTAATCAACTTGTAGAATATCCATGGTTGTATTCTATAAGATTATCTAATCAATTTTTTTCCTTCCATATTATGCTCACGTTTATTTTTAAAGGCATGTCTTTTGTTATTTATTATGCCTAGTGTTTATGAATGTGATTAAATTCACCGTATTATTCACCATAATTGAGAATATCATATCACCCATTCTAAGGTTTTATATTTTCTTAGGATGTTAATAAGTGTATTATGAATGACTTTCAGGGATAATCTAGGAGTTATAGGTGTTAATAATAGATCTTCTAAATTGTATTTCATTTTGAGTTGTAATGTTGAATTTATGTATTTATCTTTTATTCCAAAACTACTAAAATATTTTATCCTTCACAATAAAAATTTCTTGTAATCATAAAAATGAAAGAAAATAATGCACTACCTCAAGAAAAATGGGGTCCGGGCATTACAATAATATTTTTTTAAATGTTATATCATTTAATATGATATAATTAAATATTATATTTCTATAATGTTAATTTTTAAAAAAATTAAATACTGTTATTTTAATAACATCAAAAAACAAGTAAAATTATAAAAAAACTACCTAATATATGTCTAAAAATTAATTTTAATATATTAAATTAGTGTTTTTTAATAATTTTTTAAAATTATAATACTTTTTTTAATTTTAATATCCTTATTTATTTAATTGAATAATTAATGCGTCGGTGTTGGGTAAATATTTTAGGAAACTATTTTTGTACTAAAAATAAAAAATTACTATTATGAAGATAAATTCTTTAGAATATATATATTATGTATAACCAAACATTTTCTTTTACTAATATTATTCTAATAATATTATAGTAAAAAAGCAACATTGTAACAATTTTGACATTTCGTTAAATAAAATATTATAATGGTGATAATCACATACAAATAGAAAAAGGCCATATAATTGAATCATTTATTTTTATGGATGGAATTGAATTATTAGATAAACATAGAGAACATTTTAGGGTCATTTTATATATCTTGTAATTATGTATAGCATTAATTACCTAATATACATTTTAACGTGTTAAAAAATTTGTAAGGTTACTGTTCATATTGTCAAAAAATATGAGTCATTTTTACCAAATTTGTATCTAATGATTCCAAATATAGAATCCATTTTTTTAAAATTATCATCATATAAATTTCCAAATTTAATTTAATATTAAACAAGAAAAACATAAACGAATAAAAATTTTCAATAAACTTTTAGTTTTTTAATGTAAAAATAATTTAATAATAAATTGAATCATAAAATTATAATAAATCCCAAAAATATATTATATTATATCCTGATGATCTAATTATTTTTTTAAGATAAAAAATATATTTTTATAATTTAAATATGAAAAATGAGATAAAAATATTACTAACAAAATCATAATTTTTCAATATTCAGTAAAAAATCAATATTTTCTGCAAATTATCATAAATTCATAATAACATAGTTTTTACAAGGTTAATTCAAAAATTAAATTCATGTTTCAAAATTCATATTCTATAATTTTAATTTAATATTTTTTAAAAAAACCTTATATGAAAATTGTTTAATGAAACTATATCCCTTTTGATTTAAAAATTACATGAAATTATTATAATGAATATAAATCTATAATATATCACTAAAAATATTTATATTAAATTTAAATGGTTTATTACAATTATACCTATGTGTTTAATGAATATTATTGATAAATTTTATAATGTGGTTACTCATATTTTTAAAAACTAGATAAACATCTAGGTTATAATAGTCAAATTAAATTAATAATATAATTATGTTAAATCATTACACACTTAAATATTAGTATTTCGTGTTAAGAAAGCTATTGGGAATAAGAATATTTTGGAATTAATTTTTTTTGGTTTCCATCAGATGGACAAGGTAGAAGTATTCTATGATAGTAATTAAATGTGATGCCTTTATAAAGTGCTCGACAACAACCCAAATTACATTATTCCCTTATGATGTCTTGGGGCTATAATGATGATATCGATAGTGATTTTTTCATTTAAAAAAGTTTTATATGTAATGGATTCAGTATAAACTTAAACATATGTATCATAACATTTACATTATAACAAATAAAACATTGAACAACATACTATACAATATCTCTCTTAATGTTTTATCGCCATAAACTCTACTAAATGTCATTATACATATCAGTGACTCAAAAATGAATATAGAATGATGACCTATAAACATATTCAAAAAACTAATGCAAACATTCTATTATAGAGAGGATATGTATTCTTTTTTAACTATACTATTTCAATAGAATGAACATTGGACTTAGGATTGATTATCAACTTCTATAAAAACTCTACGTCTACCATCTATTCCTCATTAATCTTTACATGGATAAATGGTTGATCACTTATTTGAGAAAGGTAGTATTTATCCCCATTAATCAATATTTCAAGGATTACCCTTCTCATTGAAATAAATATTAGATATTTTATGATCCTCATCATAAAAAGTCTATAATGATATTTTCAAGTCAAATCATCATCTACCTTGTTCAACGTCCCAAGTTGGTAATTTATTGTGTAATAATAATCGTCCATAAACCTAAACTATATTCACAAGATCATATTAAATTATTTAGATGTTAATATATAAATTAATCTTTTATTATCAGTATATATGTTAATCCTTCCAACATAAAAATAATAACACTAGATTTTAATAAAAAATATTACTTTTTCAAACTCAAAGTCATTGGATGGGTAAGTCAACTCATGAATGAATTATTGATTTGTGGAAAAAGAAGTCACTATATAATTTTTATAATTATTCATCCAAAAAAATTCATAGATTCACTAACAAATATCATTATCGATTTTTCTCTAATGGGTAATATGTCTAAAGTTTCACTGACCAACATTCTTTTCAGGTCTATTAATTTTCCTTCACATTGACCAATAAAAAAATATGAATCAGTTCTATATTTAATTATTTTTTTAATTATAAAGACATAGTAAATTAGAAAAAATCATTAATAATATTTTTAAATTCCATTAAATTTATGGATATAAGTCATACTGTGTTCTATTTTCAAATGATAATTGTCTTCTACCATAAAATTATACACCGATATTCATTCAATAGTGATCACATGTTCCAACATTTAAACATTTGGTAACCAAAATTCACACAAAGTAAATATTAATTATATTTTATCCTTCATCATGTTCTATAATGCAATTCTAATTTTATTATAAATATATTCATTTCTCTAAGACAATATAAAAATATAATCTATAGTGTCTTCTAAAAATGTTAAAATTAATCTCTATTGAATCTATTACTTAAATACATGATAATATTGGAGTCATTAATATGTGAAAATTACAACAAATTAATTTTATATTTTCTACTCCTTGATAAAAATGATATCTTATGCATTTCTTATCATCTAACCATGAGTTGATATTATCAAGTTTAATGGATAATCATTGATAAATATTGATCTCTCCTAGATGACTAAAAAATAAGTTATATGTGGAATATGATACTTTTAATTTTTCATGATCTTTTTACTTTTGTGATTGTAAATATAGTGTTTAAATTATGTGCCTTTCTTTATAAGAAAAATTAGAGTGTACCCCACAGTGATGCACTAGTCCAAATGAATCATTTATCAAGATTCTCATTGAATTTATTTTTCAATTCCCAAAACTCAGACAAGGATATTCAATATGGATTATTTGAACAGGGTTATTCACAAGGTATGTGTTCTTTTAAAAAATAATCTTAACGATTCAGGGTATTACTATGAAAGTATTTCAAAAATACATCATAATATTCTTAAATTAAATTAAAATCTTCAATGTTGTGTTTCCCTATATCCATTTGAGATAAATAGTCATCATGAAAATTAATGAGGACCGATGAAATGGAAATAATTTAAATTGAATGTTTACATTCATTCTCAAAACTATAATTGATCATATTTTGATTTTTTATATGAAAATTTATTTCTGTATTCTATATACTTATAAGGGATATATGTAAAGATATTTAAATAATTTTAAAAAAACATCAAAATCAAAAATTAGAACATTAACAATTTTTTGACTGAGAAAGTTCTTACAAACATTAATATGTCTTCCCCAACTCTTGAGTGGAGAATAACAGTTCCCTAACATATATGATCCACTTCAACGATTGACATAGAATAAACCCTTCCTTATTCTAGTTGTTAACTCTTAGATTATGTCATTAATATTAATAGTGGATAAGTTACCCACACATATGGTATTGAACTATTTGGAGGTATCATAGGATGAAATTCATTTCATACTTTCAAAATTATTATTTCTAGGAACAAATTACATTATCTATGATATTACTTTTCATTCATAAAACATATTCGCTTCCATTGAGACATTTACCATTGGTATTGACCCTTCATTCATGTCATATATGACATTGAGTATTCTTCCCTCAGCAGTTATTATCTCTTAAACATTCATGAAATAACATTTTTTTGTTATTTGGAGAGTTAAAAAATATCGTATTTTAATAATTTTTATCATTAATTTAGATATATTATTAGAAATAATAGTAATATTTCACCTTAAATATGTTAATTTATTTGTCCTCACATGATGACCTTAATTTTTTTAGACATTATATTCATAAATTATTAAATTCCTAGGGGTTATAGAAATTGAATAAAATAAAAAATTCATCATATATGCATAATGTTATAATAACCAGAGTGTAGAGTAATAAAAAAATGAAAATCACTCTAAAAAAATCCAAAATGTTGAAATAGTATTTTCAATCTATGAGACTTTATTATTATACTTGTTTATCCATTTTATTTATCTATTTACTACTTTATAATTTTTCCTAAGGAAGATTCGAATTATCATAAATGTTTTTCCTAAGAGTGTTGAACACGGTGTTTAGTCTTAGGTCCACTCATCGTGCACTAATGGAGATTATGTTGAAACCTATTCTACCTCCAATTAAAGCTATAATCCATAGGTTAAACTATTACATAACCACATAAACACTCTAAAACAATGAAATAGATTATATTTCTAGGAAATTACTAAATATTTAATTTACCAAACATCAAGTAATTTTCCATATAGATATATTTTTTTTCTCATGGGTTTCACTATTGATTTATGATCGAAATTTCTAAAAATAAATAAAACCTTTTCTAATACATACCCCAGTTGCCCGCACATTATATATATAACTATCACATAATTTATAGATATGTAAAATATATATATAATAATAATATATTACCTAGAAACAAAATGTTTTATTTTATTTTGATACTAGAAATATAAATAAAATATTTTAGGAAATACATCTCCCACAAGGTTCTTCTTATATATCAATGTATATTAAAATACCTTACATAGAATCTTTATTTATAACCTTGGTAAAGGAAACTATAGAAAGTGTGATATTAGATGTCCAGTAAGGGTTATAGTGGAATATTTCATTCAATAATCATTTAAGAAATATCAATATCAAAAGTGTGTGGTAATATGATATTAATAATCGAAAATCATACTCATAAATTCATATCTCAAAATAGTTTAATGAGAATTTGGATATTAATAAGACACGATACATAAAAAATATCAAATATCATAATCCATTATATTATATTAACTCTATGTAAATGTTATAGATTCACTAATAAATTTCTTGGGAAAATAAAAAACATAGATTTATTATGTCACATATATCAACCAATACATTCATCATACATTAGGATTAAGATTTACATTGTTGTACATATTTCAAACATTCTATAACCTCCATTGTAGCCTATTTTCGACATGATCTTACTTGAAATGTACCATTTATTATTATAAAAAATTAAAAAATAGTTAATGTATTGTTTTTATTTAATGGAGCCTCTTATTACATAATAAAAATCTATTTATAGGTAATACATAAGACCATGAAAATATTTATCATTTAATTATATCTTAACCCAAAAAAATTCAATTAATTTCATCATAATATATAACCATGCAATGAAATTAAAAATATGGTATCATTTGATCATATACCTAGTGAAACATAGGTAAAATTAATGGATGTTTTCCTATATATAAAAACCATTATAAGATCTATGGAACATTTCTAGAGGAAAATACTATTTTTACTATTTAATAACATATTTAAAATTTATTTTTAAAGATAATTGTGAAATTTTTTATTTTAAAACAATAACATAAAATTATAAATGAAAATTCAATGAAAATATTACTCATCATGGCATAAAATGTATTTCATGTGTGATATATTAAAAACAAAAATATCATTGAAATATTTGTTAAAATGTACCTCACTCAGTAAATGAAAAGTATATTTCTATTAATTTTTTTTTAGAACATAAAACATGAATAAATTATATTTCAAAAAATTATTATATAGTATTAAAACATTTATTTAAATCATTTTAATGATTATATTGATATATAAGAAAACATTTATTAGTATAGGTGAGAAATAAAGTTAGTTTTCCTTAAAAACATTATTTAAAACTTCGCAGTCTGATGTTAGAGGAAAATAAATTAAAAACATTTAAAATAAAAATAAAACTAGATTATAAGGTATGTAATAATATTTTTTATATTTATTATCATAACTTGTTATTGAAACTTTTATGCACAAAATTTCTTAGTATACATTGAGATTGTAACACAAAAACCTTACCTGAAGTTTGAATTAATTCATAATAGCTCTTTTATGTTGTATTAAAAAACATATTATATTTATATTACATGAATATACTCATAATTATAATTCCATAATGATTTTACATATAATATATTATCACTCATTCATTAACAATCATTCTTTATTATCATCATTTCTTGGGTTACCTTATTGGTTTTTAGGTATGTTTTCTTTTGACATTTATAGCTCATGAAACATGATCATATATTGATTTCCTAAAAAGTATTAAAAATTATATAAATATATGATATATTATGTACATATATTAATATAATTATCCATTAGATGGATTTATAGAAAATAATTCACATTTCTATGTGGAGGTGACAGTCCCCAAATATTCCCAGGTGGTACATTTATCACACAATTGAAGGAAAAGAGATAGAACTATTTTGTTCTATAATAATAATGAAGTATAATATTATATAAAATACAATAATAATAATTTTAGGATGAAAAAATATATTTATTGTAGGTATAATAAGAATAAAACATTTAAAAACATGGGTATGATGATTACCTCTTCTTCGAGAGACTTATCATTTCTTACATCTTATTCCACTGTACAATGTAATTAGAGTAAGAATGTGAGTTGAAGAATAAAAATAAGTAATATGGTTTGGTTTTTGGTTAGGGATAAATTTTTATAGTGGGGTAATTATTGTGAATTCATTTTTATTAGAGGGTCTCATTGATATGTGAGGATAGGGACAGAAAAATAATTACAAAAATGATTTAAATAATATATATAGTCATTTTGGTGAATGTTACAAAAAAGGCCAATAAATTGTAATAAAGATAATATGTGGTCAAAAAATATTAAACCATTAATATTTTTAAAAATTTAGTGTTATTTTTACCCTTATAACTTAGTTTAAAACCCCTTGTAAACACATTTTAATCCAAATAGTTGTAACAAATTTTTAGTATTTTTACTATTCATTATGGGAAAAAAATTATGGCCTCATTATTTTTTTTATATGATTATTTATAATATATATTCCATTTTATCACATTAAATTTATATGAGTGGACTAAATTTACATTAATATATGTGTGCAAAATTCAATAATAACAGTTTTTAGAAACATTCATTTTTATGAATAAAATGAAATTTTCATTCAGTCCATTTATTTTTATAACTATTAGATGAAAGAGAGAATATTTTAGATGCATATATAATTTTAATCATTCAATATAAACATTTATAATTAATATTATATTTATTTTATTTTTTTATTTATGTCGTACGGACATGAAAACTGTTTCATAAAACATTACTCTTTTTTACATTTAAATGATTTTATCTTCATTTATAATAATCATATAACAAATATTTGAAATTTTTTATTTGGAAATAATAATTTTAATTATTAAATAATTTTATTAAAATTTTAATTAATATTTATTAGAAGTTAAACAATACATTTTAATTAAAGAAATAATTTATATATATATATATATATATTTCATAATGTTGTTAATCCCATTCGTACTAGTCTATCTCATGGCTAGCTAATAGTGATCATAAATTTTTAGTGTTCATATAATGATTGAATTAAATTTATATTGACCTCTCAATTACCCCAAATTTCAAAAAATTAATTAATATCAAATAAATGAGTGGTATAATAATATTCTTTGGAAACTCATAGTGATCTTTTGATGGGTTATTCAGCATATGGATAATAATACCTATAATCCCGAGGCATTTATTTCAGATTATACTAAATATTTACTTATCTAATATCCAACAATATTTTTATTGGAATAGTGGACCACATGGCATGAATGAATGAATTTAGGGAATCAAATGAATAATTTACTAGATTAGGACACTATTGAGGAGGAGGGTGAAACTGGATACTTATATACTGTAGGCCTCAAAATAATACTGGCTAGAAGATTTAGTTATATGTAGAATACATGAAACATTATCCTAGAAGGACATCTATTTTATTTTATTTTAGAATTTTCCCTATCAAATTATGGACATATTGATCATAAATGTTTATACTAATATATGAGTTTGATTTTTAAAATATGGACTATTATATGGAATTGAATATATTTTTCCATATTGATTATTAATTATAAGGAAATGGGGTAATGAGGTCATGAATTATCATGATTGGCCTACGGAATAAAGTTTCATTTTCTCATAGGAACATCAATTTAATAACCATAATAGAGGTGATAAACATGAACCTCTTCATTGAATGATATTTTTTAATGAAAAATAACCATGAATGAGGAATATTTTGATTTATCCCAATCTGAATCCTCTGATAATAAAAAGGAAATTTTTGGGTAATTTCATATGACTCTAGATATCATGTGGTAACATTATGGTTCATCTCATCCTTCATGATAAAGGAATATTTATATTAATATTGGTGTGTTTAGATAAAACACTTTAATAAGCAGTATGATAGAGAACTAACAGAGTGTCTCTATAATAGATAGATATGATATCTTCATAAATTTTATAGGTAATATCATTAGTATGATGTTGGATTTGGTTCATGATATTCATATTACTTTATAGAATTTTATTGTTGATATCCTCCTCAAGATACCAATGTATAAATTTTATGATCATTACATAGTTACATACTATGTTATTAGTGATATCTATAGATGTAGGTTGCAATAAATTTGTGAATTTATGAGTCTAGATAAAAAATAATAAATTAAAATTTCTAAATAACTATAGTTATATAAAAGATTAATGTTGACGATTTTGTAGAGTTTTATCTTGTATGATACTGGTTTCAACTACATTTGTTATAGTTTTATTAAAAACAATTTGGGAGAAAGGTTTTTATTGCTGGAACTAGTGTGATTTTGTGTTTAATGTTTATCCACACTAGTTTGATCAAACTGTTTTGAAGAATAGTTTTTTTACGATGCATATGAATTCATTTTTGAAGGTGGTGGTATTTTTTAGTGTTTTCCAAATCTTTTATGTTCCAAAATTGGAGGATAGTGAAAGTTGTTTTTTGGAAAAGGATTGTTTCACACATTAATAAAAAACATTTTTTGCAAGGGTAAAAAAAATTCACAACCCTGTGTGTAAGTGGTGTTTTGGTAATTCCACATAAATACATGGAAATGGATAAAGTTTCATGAATGATTTTTAACCACGTAAAAGAAAGGTTTTCATGACGCATAAAATTTTCATGAACATTGGAAGGTGCAGAAGGAAGATGACCTCTAAAGGAAATCTCAAAATGTTGTTTTCGAAATAGGAGGAACCTTTTGTGCATGGTGGAAGGTGCATATGGACCATAAACATTGGGTAATTAATGTGTATAAAGAGTTTTTTACCCCTTAATTCCATGTTAATTTTCAAAAGAAGATGTTTTTCCTCTTACAGACAAAATACTTTTGTCTTGTAATGTTCTATGAAGGGAAGAAGTTCATAGAATGTTCCTTGTATCTATGAAGGTAAAGTGAAACTACCATTTTTTTGAATGAATGGTAAAGTTATGATAATTTTAATGTTGTGTGAATAAACTGAAAATCCACATGCAAGTAGAGATATTGTGTAAAAGTTATCATGTTATGATTGGAGAGGGTTTTTACTATCAGATTTTAGTGATCAGTGCTTTAAAGTGCATCAGCATTAGAATATGATGTAGAACATTTCTCATTATAATTAGATACAATAAATTAAATTCCCATTCAACATAATCATCAATCAATTCATTAAATTGTGTAAGGAATCCTCAAAGGTAGTGAGTTAAGCGGAATCGATGGTAGTGTTCTGATAGAGTCATTGTGTTAAACCAAAAAGTCTTATAAATGTAGTGTTCTAGACATAGAGTGACTATGTTTGAACATTTTTTTCACAAAAAACTAGATAAGCTAAGTATATTTATCTATTACTGTGATAAGGCCTAAAAATACTCCTTGTACAAGCGTATAATGATAAACCAAGTAAAACTAAGGTGTTGTCCCTCTGTAGGTGAATGTTTAATTACTACATGATTTCATCTGATAGGGTTAACAAGTTTATACCAATGTGGGAATAAGATATGTTACATTAAAATAAGAATTTGACACCATGACTCACACATCCCCTCTCAGGGTGTTTCGGGGTCCTACATTTTGAATATAATATTCATTTATTTATGTGTACATGGTCAATGAATTTATATTTGTATAGAACTGTTCAATAGGGATATTTATCAATGATACAATATTGAGGAATATATTAGGGGTATTAATTAATTTAGAATATATATTATTGTAGTTTAACACTATAATAATCTTTTATATTTATATTTGTTAGTAATTTTTGGTTATAATATTATCTTTCTAACACCCTAAGATTTGGTGAAATATTATTTTGAACATAATTTAATCATATTTATATTTTCCATTTCAGGAGACACTAAAATTACAGTTTTATATTAAATTACAATGTCAAGATTGTGGTATAGGAAATATCAAGTCAAACATTCACTACATGTAACATAAAATTTATATTTCACTCTAAATAACACTGTGGAAATATTACATTACATGCAAGATAGACATTCCTCGTTGGCTTGCCTAACCCGTAATACGAAGTGTTACCATAAAATAATTCATTATTAAAATATTATAATTTAATAGTATTTACATTGAAATTAAATTTAATATTACAGTGTTAACAAACATAGGAATATATATAGTTAAATTCATTGGTTACCTATTAATTAGAAAGGAATATAAAAAATATATGAATATAAAGAGAATAATTTTATAGAAGTCTATTATTAAGTGAAAATTATGATTTATATTAAAAATAAAATGTAATTTTTAATAGTGAACAATATGTATAAAAAATATATGTTAAATGTTGAAGAAAATATTTTTGATTAACATCCAACAGATTAGAAAGATGTAATATAAGAATAAACCCAATGTTATTCTTTACAACCTATATTTTTATATAACGGTGGTTTTACTACCTTTTAATTCAGAACCCATTTTAAATCCCATTTTTTCACATTAATAGATTTAATATTCCAATATAAACATAAAATTTGAAATAAAATCATAAAAATAAAGTTTGGGTTAATTTATTGGAATTTTTCTATGAGGTATCAATTATTAATGAATAGTCATATACTGAATTTTAATTCCAAAGTGCATTTTCATAAAATCCATTTATAAGGTCAAATTATATTTTATATTAATTTTAAAGTTTAATAAAATTATAATGTTCTAATTTAATCCAATTTATCCCATTGGTATCAATTTTATTTTTAAATTTGGTATAATACCTCAGAAAACTTTTGGATGTTTTTACTTTAGAACTCATAGTCTTTTCCCATCAATAAGATTATATTTTAATTCAATTTTACTAATTTTGTATTAGAATTTGAGAAAATTTATTCCATATTTGGAATTATAAAAATATATAATTTAAAATAAGTTCATATTTTTTTTTTAAAAAAAAATTATTATTGAATGTGATTAATGTTAATTATAACATATAAAAGAAAAAGTTGGTTAAAAATGTAATATACCATATATTTATTACCCAAAATGACATAGACACATTTCTAACACATATTAGCTATCCTTGACTCATCTATTAACCTTTAATTAATATGTTTGTATAGTTTGGTATGAATTTAATTATGTAAAAATGATGGTACACCTAACTTTTATTAAAAAATTTCAATTGTTTCATTTCCATTGAAAATAAACAGCCACCATCTCTCCCTCTTTCCCACACCTCTTAAAAAACATAGGATAGACCAAGATATACCAAATACACATCTCAAAATCCAACCCTTTATCTTATTAAACTCTAATTTTTGATAAATAAATCCAAGGACGACATTTTTAACAAACCAAAATTAGTTACCCGTTATAGAGGTGGTTTGAACAAGTTTGACAAGGGTCAAGACACTAGGTAAGGTGATTTTATCTCAATTTTGTTTTTGTGAGATACAAGCATTATTCACCAAAAATAAATTTTGTGTGGTCTTTATAATACCCATAGATGTTTGATATTGTTTGATACTAAAAATTATGGGTATTTACATGTCCATTCTATGATATTTATTTTAAGGGGTTTAGGATTCAAAAGTTGCCAAATCGGTAAAATAGTTTTGTGACAATTTGACTTCTTTGAGACTCATGTTTTTTATTAACCTAAATTTTTTTAGGTGTATATAATTATATTTTATATGTTATATCATGTATCTCATTTTTCATGTTGTTTTAGGCTTTATTTAATTTAAATTTCATACATATAGTGTATGATCCCATGTTATCATGTTTTAAGTGTTTATTGAAACAATATCATCCACTTTCAAGATTGTTTTTTATTATGATTCTATTGATGAATTATTATTATCCATCTCTCAATACTATTGATGAATTTTTTTCTCCAATTGTTTCTCAATATATATTCATGGATCAGAACCAAATTTCTTCTCCTTCATATATAAAATAATCAATAAGGTATTTTAAAGAAAAATAGACTTTCCCCTCTCTTCTGTTAAAAATATTTGTTTTTTCAAAACCATGATTTCTAAAAATATTTTCAAAATGTTTTCAAGAGTTAATTATAATCATTCAATGTATTTTTAAATAAAATTGTTTTAAAATATTTTGATGATTACATTATTATTTTTCATGGATAATGTTTTTCAAAACATTTTCAAGATCTCTTCTTATGTTTCCATGGAAAAAGGATTCCAATTTTTTTAAATATTTCTTTACTAGTCTTCATGTTTATTTACAAAAATGGTTTTAAAAATGTTTTATGTTTTTAATATCATTTTTCAAAAAAATTATGCTATTTAACAAAATATGTATCCTTCCATGTTATTTTCTATCAAAGATAACATAATATCCAGTTACTTCTTCCCTTATAAAAAATTATTTAATGGGTCTATTCATATTATTTATTGAATGATTTATGTTTTGATGGAATTATGATTATGAAAGCCACTTATTTACAAGGTTTATGACTTGATTATATGGATATGAAACCTATATATTTCACATAGTTTATGATGTGATAAAATTTCAATGTCCCCTATTTTATTTGGTTCGTAATTAATTGATGTTTATAAATACCATCTCTTGTTTTGGACATGATATGACAGAATTTAATTATCTTTGTTTCACATGTTTGAAAGATTTTATTATTAAATGGGTGAGAACTATATCTCCCTCCAATATATTGGGTAATGATAAATGATTTATGATCTCAAAGGGCACACATGAAGGAATTCCAATCCCCACAAAAGAGGGTACAAGGGAGGATATCCCATGAACAAAATAAGAGGGTACATGGGAGGACATCTGAAACCTGAAAAAGAGGGTACACTGGAGGACATCCCAAGCTGAAAACAAGTGGGTACATGAGAGGGTATCAAAATAATAATGCCGGTACTTGGGTGATTAACCCATTCATAACATGTTACAATGGACTGAATAGATATCCCTGAAAGAGGGTTTTTATATTCTTTTCTATATTTCACAATTTTATGTCTTATTCTTATATTAATATTTCACGAATCATGTACTATAATTATTTTTGAATCATTCTGTATAATTTAAAAATATTTATTCCATGATTCTTGTTTATGATGTTTTGAATGAAGAGTGTGATCTTCTAAAAAACATGATCATGTTCCCATACCCTTGTGTTCATGATATTCATACACATTTTACATATTAACCCTTAATGAGAATATTTGGAAACATTGAAGATATTCTCCACAGTTAGAATATTTTTGGTCCAAGTTTCCAAAGGAAATAAACTATTACAGTCTATGGGAATCAGTTTTTTTACCAATTTTTGCATTCATCAAATGTGATGTAATGTGTATACACTTTAAGACGGGGTCATTATAGTTTCTATTAGAGGAAAGGTTTAGTTATCCATTTGTATCCATGATAATAAAACATTAGTGAGATCTCTATGTATATTTCTAAGGATATGTCTAGGGATGTCTCCAAGGATAATTATATGTATGAGTTAACATTTAGGAAATTGTCCTGTAATTTTGGTAAATTATAGAGTAAGTTGTGTACTGGAAACTCATAATTGTATAGATACTACAAGTGGATGTGGATCTATAACATATATATCAAGGGGTACAAACTCCAACATGATGTATCTGGATAGACTTAGGGCATTCTGGTACATGAAAACTAGCTAAGAAACACACTTGGTTTGACACTCATAATGGATATTCATCAGAAATTAATAAGCTAATCACAAATCATAATGAAGGATTTAAATATATGTTTACTACAAATAACCTTGGATGAACCTAGATTGTATTATATTAACTTGTCTTGATTTAGACACCATATAAGTAATTATTTTCATGACTATGTGGTTTGTTTCTATGATATGTAATTCTCACATTATGCTTGTGGTTTTAGTCAATGGAGGTGACATGATAAAACTGGAATAACATTGAATATGATGGATTTTTTTATGATGAAATGTAAACTGGGATAATCAATGGAGTGAATGATGTTAGAACATGATTAAAAATGTGTACAAAAAGAAACTGTTGGACACACTCTGGAAAAGAATGATGGAGTTAGATTAGAGGTTAGGTAATGTAAACCATGGAGGAAAGAATATTTTGTATCCATTATGTCAATAATGTTGAATGAATCACCAATTTTAATATTTTAGATTAACAAGAGTTGTTTTTGACTACGGAAAATATGCACACATAGAAAGTTACTGCAAGGAAAAAATAAAGAGTCCAGGTAATTTAATGGATGTGAATATTGTCCTACCAAAGTTATCATCAAAGGTTATGTGTCTTAATTGTGGAATTAATGGTCATTATGTATCTCAATTCCCAAATAAGAAATCTCAAGAATATTATCAATCAAGATGGTACATGTAATAGTTAAAATGCTGCTTAATAAGAGACTACAAATGAAATGAGAATGAAAAGAAGTATTCTGTAGTATGAGGAGGTAGCCTTCTCATGGATTATATATTAAGTAGATTAATCAAATTTTTAGGTGTTATATATTTATTAATTATGTTTTAATAGTTTTTAAATAAAAAAGGATTGTCATATTTATATTTTTTTCTAAGGATTTACAATATTTTTTTGAATTTTTCTAATGGACTTGAAAATTATTTTAATAACATGTTGATATTTTGAATATGGTGTGATTACCCATAATATGTTTCTTATGTAAGATAATATTATATGGATTAATATATGTGGGATATGAATAAGTAAATTGGATAGAACTGAGTACCTTGGAAAAATTAATGAACTGTTGACAAGTAGTTCATGCTATCATGGATTAAGTTTTCAACTTCTTAGATTTATCAAATATATCCTATAATATATAGAATTTGTAAGTATTCATGTTTTCCAAAAGGAGTTATTATAATTTGGTTTGTAACCATGTTCTATTGTAATTTACAATGAGGTTATTCACATGTTTGGAATGTAACATCCAAGAGCTACTTTGGGATGTATAGGGGATCAATGTTAAGACAATTTCATGGATTTCATTCAATGGTTTTGGATTTCCATCTTTTAGAAGGGTTAGAAGGTTAACCATTTGAGAAATGTATATGTTAAACATAGAATTACATATTTATTAATTGATACTATATTAAAAACCTTTGTTAGAAGGTTATTTAGTGATTAACTTTATTTAAAGGATGTCCAACATGTTTGTTTTGTAAATGATATTAATGCGGTTTTAGAAAATTACATCATGTATGTATGGTGAAAACTAGTCTATTTTGGAAAGGATACAAGTCTTGAACAAATAACCAAAGTATGAAAATTATTTCATTCTTACCACTACCCTATATGATGTCTAAGTCAACGTGTAATTATTATATTTTAATAATTATTAATGATGAACCATTAGAGATAAATTTTATTCTTCATGATTAATGTATTATAAATATTGATTTATAGTTAGATTAAAATATTCATACATTACATTCTTTTATGGTCCTTAAGATCTTCTAAAAGTGTATTTTAGTACCATAGAAATCTATATTAATTTATGGACACACATTTCATGATGTAATGGATTAATTAGAAATATATAAAATCATAAACAATGACTTAAATATAGGTTATAGAATCATAAAAAGTAAGTATAATCCATTACATTGTTTAAAAATAAACTAATTACTCAAATATAGGATAAAAATAAAAAATATGAGTTTTCCTAATACCATAATGTTAGTTAAACCAATATCCTCTGAAATTATCATAGAATTATGAACTTGAGTCCCAAAACAATTATTGATATTTTACTTATTTATGATTTATGACCACCATAACTACATATAAATATTTATGATTTTCATCTATTCCCCTATTTTCACATTCCACCTATGTTCATTGATGTAGAACCCATGTTATATGTTAATTTGGGTAACTGTTATAGTTCAAAAATTCCCCTTTTTTGGGATTCATTAGTATTAATTCTTATGATATGGGTATCTTAGAAGGAAAAATTAAAATATTAATCCTTTTATAGCCTATAAATATTTTTAGCGTGAACATTATTTTAAGCGGGATAGATTTTAACTCCCTAATATCTTTTCAAATATATTTTTTCACGTAAATTTATTCATTTTGATATTTTTCAATTCATGCAACATAGAAAATAATTTTTTATATTAAATCATTATTTTGAGTTCTCATTATACACAACAATAAGTAAATCATGCACTAAAATGAACATAAATTTTAGCTTTATCTTCACAGAACAATGATGATAGATAATGTTACAAAAAATACTGCCTTTCCATGATAGCTTGGGTAATATGAAAGGAGGAGTTTTACATAACAATAATTCATTATTAAAATATTGATATGACATAACAGTTACAATAAATTGAAAATTGTACAATTAACTAACTTATTAATATATATATTTTAATTAATTTTTTACATTTTAAATAGAAAATAATATAGAAAACAAATGAATATAATGGGGATGATTTTATAAAGGTCAATTTTGATGTGAAAAAAGATGATTTATATCAATAAGATAAATTACATTAAAATAGTGAAAGACATTGATAATATTATATGTTATATATTCATGAAAATTTATTTAATAATCATCCAATATATTTGATATATATAAGATATGAAAAAGCACTATTTTATGAATAAAAATTATATTTTAATATATAAGTTGTTTCAATGCCTTTTAATAGTAAACCCATTTTAAATCCATATTTGGAAGTTTTATAGATATAGAATGTTAATATAAACTTTCTATCTGAATCTAAAATAACAAAATTAGGTTAGGATGCTTTTTTAGTAATTTTTTATAAGGTATCATGTTTTAATTAATATTCCAAAATATAAAATTTTGATTCAAAACTTCTTTTACATCTAATCCATG
This sequence comes from Viscum album, assembly GCA_963277665.1. Classification (NCBI taxonomy): domain Eukaryota; kingdom Viridiplantae; phylum Streptophyta; class Magnoliopsida; order Santalales; family Viscaceae; genus Viscum; species Viscum album. The sequence continues at coordinate 1,472,171,362 of OY728161.1, forward strand.
TATAAGGTTAAATTATATTTTATGTTGGTTTTTATGGTTTATTAGTTAATTATTAAATAAATTAATAATATTTAGGTAATTGGAATCAATTTTACTTTAAAATTTTGTATAAAAACATTGATAACTTTAGAATGTTTTTACATTAATAACCCACAGTTTCATCCCATTACATGGATTATTTTAAAACTAATTTATACAGTTTCTGTCATTAGAATTTGAAAAAATGGATCTCAAATTTCAAAAAAAATGTATTATAACATATAATATGTTCAAAAAAAATTTTCTAATAAATCTATTCATGAATGTGATATAATTTTATTACCAAAAATAAGAGAAACATTAGGTTGAAAAACACTAAACCATAAATTTAAAACCCAAAATGACCTAAAATCTTATCCAAACACCATTTTTTGGATATGATTCAACCATTAACCTTACATTATTGAATTTTTTTTATTTTTTATGAATTTTTTTAGTATCAAATTTGGCTACATGTATACTTTTTAAAAATGACATTTGGGTCATTTCCCTTCCCTATAAAAGGCCACAACCTCTCCCACTTCCGCACACCTATCAAACCGCTTAGGTTTATCCAATATCCTCCCAGTCTACATCCCAAAATCCATCCATTATAACTAGAAGATTCTATTTAGGAATATTTAATTCCAAATAATTCATTTGGTCTTTTCTAATATGAGTTACATGATTAATAATTGGATTTAATGTGTATGACGAGAGGCAAGACATAAGATAAAGGAATTTCATCCCACTTTTTATTTCCATTAGATACATGATTTATTCCCCGGACATTACTTTTATATATGGTTTATACTAACCCTAGTTGTATTCTATTTTTTTTATAATGAAATTTATTTATATTTACATCTCCATTATATGATCATTATTTCATGACGTTATGGTTTTAAAATATACCAAATCAGAAAAATTGTTTTTTCTCAATTTTTCTTATTTGTGACTAATGATTTGTTATGTACCTAAATACTTGTAGTGATGTATATAATTAAATTTTAGAATTTATATCATGAAACCCATTATATTCATGATAATTTTAATATTCATATTATTTTATTTTCATACATAGGGAGTATGATCTCATGTTACTAATTGAAAAGAAATTATTGAAATGACCTCATCAATTTTCAAGATTGTTTATGTTTATTCTCCATTTGATGTAATTTTATGACCCATATCTGGAGAAAACTAATGAATTTTCTTATACTCTAGATATTGATAATATATTAATTAATAAGTACCATTTCTCCACTCATTGATACATTAGATAGTTATGAAAGTGTTTTTAAGAAATCCCACATTTACCCTCTCTTCGGTTGAAAATTGAGGATCTTTAAAAAAATTATAAAATGGGTTCCCAAAAATTTTAAATAATTGTTTTAAAAAATCAACTTTGTTTCAAATGAATTTATTTTTAAATTGTTTAGAAGCTTATTTTATATGTTTTCATGGAAAACTGTTTTCAAAAAAATTTTGAAATATCATTATTTGAATTCATAGAAAAAAGTTTTCAAATTGTTTTCAATGCATTATTTATATGATTTTATGTTTTTCAAAAATAAAATGGGTTTCAAAAGGTTTTATGTTCTTAAGATCCTTTTTTAATGAATAGAGGATATTTACCTAATGAAATATCCTTCAAAGTTATTTTCTAACTAAGATAACAGCATTTCATATTACTTCTACGCTTATTGGAAATTATTAAAATCTTTAATTAATATTATTTCCTAAACAGTTAAATTTTTTATTAAATTATTATTATGTAACTCATTTATAATCCATGGGTTTTATTAATTTTAAACCCACCTCTTTTCATGTGTTATTATTTCCCTAAATGATTAATAAACATCTCCATTTCCCATTGATTATGATGTAATGAAATGTAAATGATCCCCAATTCATTTAATTTTAATTTTTTGTTCATAAAAACCATATATTTTTCTGGACCACGATATGATTGAAGTATTATAATCTTTTGTAACATGTATGAATTATTTTATTATTATTAGGTTGGGACCTATATTTATCTTCAATGAATTTGTTAATGATAAATTCTTTATGAGCTCAAAGGGTATAAAGGAGTAAATCCCAATCCTGAAACAACATGTTAAACCAAAGGACATCCTAACCCTGAAAGAATAGGGCACATGGGATGAAGTCCTAAGAATAAATCAAGAGGGTACATAGGAGGAAATCCCAAGACTAAAACAAAAGGGTACATGAGAGGGAATCTTAATTCAAAAGCAGGTACATGGGTGATTTACCCAATACTAACATGTTACAATGGAATTCGTAGGCCACCTTGACATAGGGATTTTATATTCTTATTTTTCTATCATAATTCATAATCGTATTATTATATTATTCTTTAACAGATCATGTTATTTTATTCAATATGATTAATGGCTCATGATCCTAAAAATATTTATTCCATGATTCATGTTTATGGTTTTTGATATGTATATCATGATCTTATAATGATCATGATCATGTTAGCATACCCTTATGTTCATGATATTCTTACAAATTTCATTTATTAACCCTTACTAAGCATTTGAGATCACCCATTTCTTTAGTTTACCTTCCCCAGTCTATAAATAAAGGTTTTTAAGAAAAAATAATAAGGGAAAGATGTTTCTTGGAAATATTACTGATATTTCACTAAGTTATAGGATATTTGAACAAAGTTTCCAAAGGCACAATACTAATATGGTCTTTGAGAATCTATTTTTGTAATGTTCTATGTATTCATCAAAAGTGATGTAATGTGTATATATGTTAATAATGTTTCATTATAATCAATAACCTTTAATAGGTGACTAAATTCTAGGAACATAGTGCCTTTTTTGGCGGTTATTATCATTTATATAAATTACATAGGCTATTAATAGTTCTGTTAGGGAACAATATTTGTAAGAAGGTCACATTTTTAACTCATTTTTTTATTTTGGGATAATTAAATTAAAAACAAAAGGTGTTATTCAAGAATATAACGATATGATAGGGTATATTATATTTAAATTTATTTTGGATTTATTCTAAGATTATATTTATTATTATTACTCTTTATTATTGTAATATAACTATTATCTCATTGGTGAGAAATTATTTATTAATACATAATAAGAAATTATTTTAAATAAAATTTCATTCAATTTCTTAGATCATATAAAGATTATATGTGTTGGGTAGTTATAAGGATTTTATTTTGAGATGGAATATATTACCTAGTATGGAGACTTACTGTTTGGATAACATAATAGAATATTATAGGAACATGTGGCATAATTATAGATGAAAATAAAATATTATGATCCCCTTGTTTTATATGTATTTGTATGGAAAAAATGGATTATGGTGCGATGGTTTAAAAAAACTTATGATTACTACATCACAACCGAGAGGGGTGATATAGTTCTAGGAGATTGATTAAAATTAAAAATTGGTAAGGGATATATTATTGACTATGGAGTAGTAAGTGGAGTATATGTAGTTATATGATACAATCATATTCATTTGTGGAATATGGATGGTATTTAAATGCATAATAGATGAGAAAATGTAGGATTTACATGTTAGAGTATTGACAGTAGAATTCAGGATAATAGAGTAATATAGGGACATAAGACAGTGTTTCTTCTATCAATAGATGAATAGGGACATTATATAATATATTTCATGGAGATCACCTTATTAGTAGTTGGATTGCATGCACTATATTCATATGGAATTTTTATATTCACTTCCATTCCCAATATGAAAATTATATGATTCCAACATGGATTTCATGATAGGTGTCAAAATATCACCATATCGTCAAGACATAGTGTTGTTAATTATGGATAGGCTCAGTAAGGTTTCTCAAATTATTATTATCCTAAGGAAAAATTTAATTGAATATATAGGTATTTTTTACCAATCGTAGATGGTATGAATCTATGATGTCTTTACTCTATAGTATCTAATTGAGATAAATGTTTTATATCCTTTTTTATAGGACAAACTGTATGTATTAGCTACTCAAGTAAGGATATAAAAAATATATTACCCACTAACATATATGTATTCATATTTTTCATTTAGGATTTTAAATTACATGATTTGTGAATGTGTTTTATAATTTTTAAATTTTTATAAGGACTATATAATGCCACAAATAATATATAACTATTTGTAACATGTATCAATACTAATTGAACAATTTGATGTTATTTGTAGATAACTATTGCATTATCCATATTACATTTTTGGTTTTCTATGTAAATTTTACTATATTGTTTCTCATTTAAAAAAACAAGAGTATTTACTGATTATTAAATAGTGATTGGTGTCCACTTTGTGAAGACAAAAGTATAATGTTGTATTATAATAATAAAACCTATAGTTTAAAAAAGACAATAACTTTTTTAATTTCACAATCATCCTTAGGGTACCATTTCTTGTAGAAGTGGGGATAATATAGCTATAAATCATGTTGTTATTTTATATTTCATAGAATTTTTGTACAAGGTCATACCATTTATAACATCCTCTATGATATAGTGTGATGATTGATGAATTATATTTATACATGCATAAAAAATAATTATCTTCCCTCACTCAGATAGTCAAAATTGATGACATTGAGATCGGTGAAAAATAAAATTATTTAGGATGGGACACTATGTATAGTTGATTAGAGTGATATGATTATCGATAAAAGGCGGTTTCTATTGTTTGATAAAAATAATAGCATATCAATCCTCATTCACCTCCACTGAATAAAAATAGATATTTTATGTACTCTCAAAATGGCTTCCTATTCAAAATAAATTACAATTTACTGGTGAGGATTTGTGTAATTAGTGGTGAAAATATAATTGTCTTATATTATAATAAAAAATCATAATAGAAGAAATTGCAAAAAAATTAACAGAAATATGAAAAATTATAGACATAAAAAACATAGGATAGTGTTAAACTAGAATATTTATCAACCACCATGCCATAAATATGATCTATCATACTTTATACACAATCCATTGATGTATAAATAGAATCTTCAATGTACAAATCAGTTAAAAATGTGCACAAAAGGAGGAAAATGTAAGGGGGGTTTTAAAAATAGTAAAGAGTATATGCCTAACCCTATCCCACATCACTTCTACATCATCATGCCTAATACATCCAATATATGCCACTTTACATTATTGGAATAAAATAATTTTAAATATACTCAAGTACCATGAATTTGGGGAAGGGTGTGAGTAAAACAAAAAAAGGCCATCACCATCAGTGTCCTAAAAAATGCAAGTAAATATTAGTTCATGATTGATATGGAATGATAATGAAAAAAATAGATAAATAACACAAAATATCATGTGATTCCATTTCAAACCTGAATATCTTAATTTTTGATTAACTATAAATACTTCTATGTGTTTTAAAACATTCATCATTTATAACACTAAAGGTAATCTAAAGAGTGATATATATTAATAAAAATATTTTTCTATATTTCTAGTAAAAAATCACCATTGAACTCGAAGGAATGAATAACAGTAAAATCTTTATGAAATATATGTATATAAATGTAAGGATTCTTTTAATATTAAGGAAACACAATTAGTTTATCTAAAAGAAAATATAAGATCATTTAGTGTTTAGAAACATTTTTAGGATAATTTTATTTTTGTGTGATAATAATTCTATTTCAAGAAACATGTGATTATTGGTGATAACATTTATTTGATATGAATAATTATTTAATATTTATTAAACTAATGAAGAAGTGAAAATATTAATACGAATTGATAATATTCGAAAAATAAAATTTTCATTTAAAATTTGATTTTTATTTAAATGTTAATTTTCTAAAATTTTCATTTTTATTTTTATAAAATTAACATTATCATTGGATTCATCACACGAAAAATCTGTTAAGTTTAATTTCAGAAATATTTCTACAAATTGTGTTTCATGCATTGTAATGTAAGAATTAATTTACCCAAGAAATATTGTTTTTATTTGATAAAATTTATTTTATATTTATAATTAGTTTTTAAAAATTTAAATACTATTCTAATCATGTTTTTAGACATTGAAATTAAATAAGATATGGTAAATATTAATCACCATAAAAAAATTGTCTGATTTAAAATAATTAATTGTTATTATAAGAAATTAGATTAATATAATTTAAAATATCAATGTAATGTTATGTTTTCCTAAATATAAAATATATAAACTATACATAAAATAATACCTAAAATAAAATAATAATAATAATACCTACACTATAAAAAGTAATTTTTCTATTAAAATTGTTTCTCTAATATCTTATATATTAATTTAAATGTAAATTTTCTCGTTATTAGACAATAAATTATGTAAAATGGATAAACAATTCTGATTCGAAACATATATATTTTTTAAGAAATAAAATCTTATCTATTTAGTAAGGAAATAATATCAATAGTTAATTTTTAATTGTGATTAATAAGTGTAAAATGGTAAATTAGGTGTCTTGATTGTTTAATAATAAAAATGATATTTGTACTTTGTAGAAAGACTTTTTATGTATAAAAATAATATCCAAAAATCCCAAAAATCATTTTTTCTCCAAAAACACTTAACTGTCATGCAATTCCATTATTGTCCCTTACCTAACATTCATTTCCAATGATTCATCCATATTTTTTACTTATAAATGGTTCTCATATTCATCCACATCAATATAATTGTATAGTTTTGAACTCAAATGAATCACTTCATATGTCACTTGTTTTATAGCCCATATATATGTTTTTAGTCCCCAAGCCTAAAAACTTCTCACAAGTGTTACATTTTATAATGATAATTCAACCAAAGATCCAAACACTCAATATACATATTATGTAACATTTAACTTTAATTATATATCCTTCCCATATACCCACATTTATTCCCATTATAACCATATCCATATAATTACATTATTATATATAATATAATGTTATATAATTATATTTATGGTATAACCATTGTCTATTTCTTCTCCCTTTTAATCGAAATAATAAAATAATTTCTCATGTTCTTGTGCTTATTACCTCCTTGATGAATGTCACATTCCATTTTTTCATTACCACTAATCATTTATAGATATTAAAATTGCTTTAAAATATTTCTATGTTACATATTTCAAAATTTATATATATTATTTGAAATAATGAATTCAATAATTAAAATTAGAAATAAGAGATCATGGTAATAGTAATCGTCATAAAATGGCATATTAACAGGAAAATATTTCGTATTCATGATATGTTATATTTTATACAGATTACAAATTCATTGACATATTATAATTTTAATACATTAATATAATAAATACAAAATAATTTCATAATATTTCTTTCATAATGATATTAAAAATAAACCACCTTATAATCAATCGTTTATTATTGTATGTATATGATTGTGTCGGTTTAACTACCATCTTGAAAAATACTATGTATTAATCTCATATATTATTATGACAAATTATTTAATAGTAAAATATTTTATAAAAATGTATAATTTTTTTAAATAAACATTGAACTCATAAATTAAAAAATTAACCTCAGTTCATTACGAATCTCTGAAAAATGCCTATAATCGATTACAAACAGATGGATCATATATGAAGCTGACATAAAATGAGATTATATATTCAAAAAAGTATTTTGAGACAACTATTATAATTCCATATATGATCTATGATTTATGTAATTTGGGGAAATTGTCAAGACCCGTCCCCTGGGGCCGGTGTCATGACATACCTAAAGCCCACATCCCAAAGGCCAGGGTTGGGAAAACTGCATCATTGGTGTCAACCAGAAAGTGGGAGTCATTTTCCTAAATTCCTTCAAACATTCACACACAACCATGTCCTAAAGCTCAAAAAAGTAATATATAACGACACTAAAAATAACCACTGAGTACAAGTACAACTGAAATTTAAATGGTCCAGAATACAAACCTAACCAAAGACTAATTTGAAAACTAAAGAGTAAAAAAAGTAACTCCAGATAGACATCCATTGAAAACCCAACATGATGGGTTGTTACAGAGAAGATTTTGGAAGTCGTAGATGTATAACTCGTCTACCTGGTCTCACTGGACTCCATCAGCTCCTGGGCCACCAAATCCTCCATCAAGGCGGTGGTCATCTGCGCCAAAGACAACAAGTGCGGGAGATGCTCATGCATCGTTCAGTATAAAAATTCTCAGTAGGGACCCAAAAACAATAATGGAAGGACCAGAGAGTAATACACTACCAAACCACAATTCATGATCACCAACCATGATCACCAATCAAGATAGATCACAGTAGGAATATTCTTAGAGTATGAAAGTAGAATAATTAGTCACATCGTTGAACACCATGGGCTGCAAGATAACTCCTCTTAAATGAGTACAGTGGGCATACAAACTCACACAGATGTTGCATCACACTATCCTTAAGACTGTTGTGTTAATCATCCCTATAGAGTCCTGAGGGTATGCTGGGTCACACAGAAGCCTCTCCCCACCATGGTCATGGTGAGTCACACAAATGCCTCTTACCATTAATCTATGGTCATAGTGAGTTACTCCTCCTATCGAGTATCATGGTTCTTCCAAGTCATACACAATTTACTACCACCATGGTCCTTCCGGGTCAAATAGAAGTGGCTTCCCATTGGTGCGTAGTATTTGATCCATGCAGGGTCATGAATCAGTTTTCTTTAGGTCTCAACCAACTAATGGATTTATGTATGTAGCACACTAGATCTTAGGAGAATGAATCCCCAATCCATTCATCAAATTTCAACATCAATTAAATCCTCTATAGATTATACCATAAGACCTTCATTGTCATTAGGATTCCAATTCTGCAAACAGTTCGTCAATCAGATGCATGATTTGCATGATATTGACATTTATTCAAAAAAGAAGTGGGGTGGGGTCTTGGCATGGTCTTACCTGGCCAAAAAGTCTTAAACCATGTCTGATAACACAATCCGGTCAAGGCCCATCCTATGTATGGTCCATTTGGTTGCAGGCCTAGTATGTACTCCATTGGAGGACTTGCTCAATGCTCTCCTAGGTTGCGACATTCGGCCGTATTCGGCTCCCCATTACCCTGTGGGAAATATGTGAGGTTTTTCCCAACCACGGTTGGTTGGCCATGGATTCACTGCATGGTACGTGGTACAGTGATGCGCCCATGTTGCACTAACACAATCAGGTGCCCTTATCCACCTTCCACCAGCCGTCAGCCCAGCCAGCTCCTCTTCCTGCTGAGCTGTGGCCCGAGATGGTTGTGGTGGTCTTCTCCAAGGCGTTAGAAGAATTTTCTGTGGACCATAGGTTCTGCTCTGGTGGTTTGTTCTTCACACTGACTTCAACAACGGCCTCTGTAGGGTATTTCATTCTTTAATAAGGCCTCAAACATTCCTTATTGCAATTATGAAAATTATTCCACCATGGTCATAGATGTTGGAGGGGGTCAGGCCTTGTTCGTGTTGGTATGTGCCCTCAGCATTAGAGTTTTAAAACATGGGTGGATTAGTTATGATGTTCCATCAATAATGAATAAATACCAAAAAAAACAAGAAACATTACACTCTCACAAGAACAGATAATCCACGAAACAAATTATTCATCAGTTTATCCGTGTTCATAATTTAAGATGATGAAAAGGGAAATCATGAACAAAAAACCCCTATCTTGATCAATTTTTGTCATTGAAGCGGTCCTCCCATGAAGGTTCAAGAAGTCAAAGGTGTTATTCGCTTCCTGGATTGGTTCATTGAGGTGTATTGAAGTCGTTAACATTTTTCCAATGTTATTCATTTGTTTTTGGAGAGAAATTTTTCTGTACATTCTTTGTATGAAATTATATGGTTTAATTCCAAACACTCCAACATTTTATCTTAATAAATTGAAACACGTCACAACATTTAGGTTACACTGTGACATTGCGTCGTTTCACAAGTTTAAAACTGGTAATTACAAAGTTTCCATTAATTTTCCTCATCGCCACCCCATAGACTCATCATCATCCACTCAACGGTGAGAAAAATAAAACAAAATAACTTTTCAAGTTATTCTATTATTTCATAAAAATTCAAAAACTTATATTTTCAATATGAATCTTGATGGTCAATGTTGTGTCCATTCTTGGTGAATCATGATTTTCTGAGTTCAACGGTTCCCTCAGATTTTCAATCCGAGCACTGGTTCAAAAGTTAGAAAAACATGCTCGAAAAATTACTTATGTGAACATAATGTTATGTTCAAAATTCTGTTTCAGGCTCACCGGTCCTTGGAATCATGTTCTGTCAAATCATGTGGTCTTTAAATAATTATATATAATTTTAAAAAAATTATACTAATATTCTATGACATTACATTCTCCCCACCTAATGTATTTATGTCCCATAAAATCCAAAAAAAAGTATAATAAAAAATGGGGGTACTGAGAACGAATTTGGTTCTCCTGCACCCATGTGCTCTCCTAGAGATTCCCAAGTTTCCACTAAATACGAACAAGAGGAATTGACCATCCACGAAGTACCCACTCATGTTGATTCTATATCTCCACATAGAACTCCTCAAACGTCTCCCCATCGTCAATGTCTATCTCTCCCCAGTCTATAAAATGAGATGTCTCAGGAATGTACCTCCACAGTTGTGACATAGGAAAAATATTGTGCAATTGGTGAAACAATGGGGGAAGAGTTAGGTGGTACTCTACCTCACCAACTCTGCATAGAATCGTACAATGTCCGTTGAACCTCAACAGTATCTTTTATCCCCGTACAAATCATCACAATCCCCATCATGGTGAGACCCTAAGGAACACATGGTCTCCCTCGTCAAACTCCAAGGGTCTCCATCTTATTCCAACATATGATTTCTGCCTGCTCTATGCAGTCCTCATCTACTCCTAGATGATCTTCACCTTCTAAGTTGTATCTTGTACCATCATTGTACCCATGAGTTCTGACTCCCTTGGGTAATTCCATTATAGAGGTTATCTTCATTACCACTCGTACAAGGCCTCAAATGGTTCCTTGCAAATGGTGCTGTGATAACTGTAGTTTTATGGAAACTCCACTAGTGTTAGGTGGTCCTTCCAACTACAGCTGAAATCAAAGACACAAGAATAAAACATGTACTCTGTGGTCTGTATTGTCTGGTCTGTATGTCTATCTATCTGGGGTTGAAAATATGTGCTAAATGCTGCTATGTGATGAATTCCTCCTACAACCCATTCCACAATCAGGATGTGAAGCAGGCGTCAGGGTCTGAGATGATCATTAAAGGCACCCCATGAAGACAAAATATCTTTGGTATGTAGATAAATCTCTTTTCCCCTACCGATACCTACTCCCAGATGGGTTGGAAGTGAGGTGACTTGGTGAGTCAGAAAATGGTCACCCATATAGAATCATGGACCCTGGATGGTCTTGGTAACCCATTCACGATGTCCATGGAGATACCATCCAACATCGATTTCGGCACATCAATTAGTTGTGCTCATCCTACTGGGACATAATTCTCGGCCTCCACAGGGAGACAAGTGAGTCATAGTGATTCAAACTATGCCACCGCTTTATTCATCCATGGCCACCAGTACTGATGTCGGAGGTTCTGGTACTTCTTCACCACAATATGATGTACTGCTAGTGGGGATGTATGGAATTACTTGACACCTCCTCTCAAATCGTTTATGTTAATATATTGCATCCCTTGAAAAGTTTTATGTGATCCCCATCTATAAAAAATTCATCAGAAGCTTCTCCTAATGATAATTGAGCACGTTGGGACTCACAGTAAACATCCACAAGTTGTGGCTCCCTGATTCACTGTAAAAGTGGGGGAGTGATAGAAATTGACTAAATATAATATGCTCCATCATCATCAACAAGGATATCTACATCACAGCTATCTACTCTATCACCTCACTCATCACCTATTAACTAGACCTCCTGCTGAGCGCTTTTCCCACCATGTTCCCCTTCCCAATAGTATAGACTATCTCAAAGTCATAGTCTTGGAGGAACTCCAACCATCGTAATTTCCTCAATTATAGGTCCATCTGTAAGAAGATATACCTAATAATGATGTGTTCAGAGTATATGGTAAACCTTTTACCCATCAAGAAGATCCACTAGATCATCAATTCATAGTCCATCACTGCTAACTCTAGGTCAAGGGTTTCATATTTCATATCATGCTACCTCAACAGCTATGAGCCATGGGAAATCATCATGAAATCCTTCATCAAGACATAACCATGTACGAACCCTAATGCATTGTTGAAAACTACATACCCAACACCCTTGTATGGTAATCTCAAGATTGGGCCAGTCATCAGTCTCCTCCTTAGCTCATGTAATCTATGTTGGCCCTTATCAATCCATATGAAGTGTTTTCCCTTCTATTTCACGGCTGATAAAGGTGTTGTTACTTTGGAAAAGTTATCCACAACCATCTGGTAGTATCCGACCATCCCCAACAAACTCTGCACCTCAGTCGCATTTCTCTGTGCCTCCCAAGAAATCACTACCTCTATATTCACCAGATCCACTACAAGACAGCCTCCGAGATGACGTGTCCTAGAATATGGACCTCTATAATCCAGAACTATCACCTAGAGAGCATACCATAAAGCTACTGCTCTTTGACTGTATCCATAACTATCCACTGGATTTTAGCATGCTCCTCCTCTGACACCAAGAACACCAAGATGGCATCAATGAAGGCTACCGAGAGACGATTGAAGTAATACTGGAATATAATATTCATGATTCCCATTAACACTTCTGGTTAATTGGTCATGTCAAAGCCAATCTCCAAGAACTCATAGTTTCCATACCATCATCTGAAGGCTATATTCAGGAAATCTTAATCTAATAACCAAATATGATGATAACCAAATATAAGGTATATATTCAATAACCACCCCACCCCCTTCATCTAATCTAAGAGGCCATCGATCCTTGGTGTTGGATTCATTTTATATAAAATCACCTAGTTCAATCCCCATAAGTCAACACACAACCTAAAAAATCCCGAATTCCTTTACGGAAAACAATGTTGGGGCTTCCCATGGTTAAATGATGGGCCTTATGAATCCCTTCTCCTGAAATTAGTCCAGTTTTATCCTCAATTCAGAATGCTCCACTAGAGTCATCAGATATGATGGTGTGGATATCGGTATTGTCCTTGAGTATAGGCCAATGCTGATGTCTACCTCCCTACAGGGAGGTAGCCCTAGAACATCCTCAGGAAAGGAATCCGCATACTCATCCCCCATTAAAATAAATCTCAGAATCCTCTCATCCACCTAACTAAGGGTGTGGCTGGAAAACTATGGAGTGATCAGATTAACCCTCTATACAGAAAGTCCACCATGTGCTGAAAAGGTTCCATTCACTCTAGAGTAGAAAAAATTGGTCCCATCTTTGCAGAAACACTGCACTTTTGGCCTAAAACAGTTGATATAATCATGTATTGTGTATAGCCATTCCATATCCAAGATGACGTTGTAAGGTCTCGACCCTACTACTATGAGATCTCATCCGAAGCTATCTCCTCTTATATTAAGCTCAAAATTATGAGTCAATTGTTTAATCATCGAATCCCTTCCCATATGAGTCCCTAATTGTAAGTATTGAGCCAACTAGTCCACCAAAATCTCTGATCCTCAAATGAGGTCTGTGGAAAGGATATGGTGACTTTCACCTGTGTCTTTAAGAACTACAACAATGTTGGAGAAGACACATATCATACCTATAATCATATGCGGAAAATTGTGGTCATAGGCATCCATTTCCTAAATCATGCCTCACCACTATTCTCTATCTCCAAGAGACCATGGTGGACCACTTGGTGGTGGTGTTGGGTTCACCTTGAACCATAATCCAAGGCTAGCCACTCAGCCTACTTTCCTACAATGTCCGCCGCCCTTTGGACCTCTTCAGTTGAAGATCTTCCTCTACCTCGATAGTCCATCAACTGCATGTTGATCATAGGTATGGGGAGTCAAGAAGTTATGAGCCATGTGTCCCTGCCCACCGCATTTGAAGCATAGCCAAGTCCCCTACTGACTCCCTCTACTCTGGGAGCCCCACACTACTGAACCCAAGTCATGGGGTCACCAACTAAAATTCCTAGCCCTCATGGCCCCCCTTGTACGATGTCTATTTCAAACAAGTGATGTCTCTTCCATGTGAGTTCTGCTAATGGTTTCAGTTATCAGTGTTGGATCCTCATGGAAGCTCTCCACGGGATGGGATCTCTCTAACACTCTAACATGATTGGGGATGCTGAGAGACACCATAGATTCCCAAATATCCCATATGTGTCCCTGCACAATGGATTGGTCCCAGAAGAATGGGTCATTAACCATGTATGTGGAGTGGTGAGAAAGAACTATAAACCTCAAAGAGTACTCATACATTGATAGGATTCCCTTCTGTAGGTGAATCATCTCTTGTATGCGCACATAGAACAATGTTGCGGTGAAAAAATCCAATCGGAAAATCCTCTCAATGTCTATACAGATGAGGTTCATCTCATCATTAATCAGTATGATCATGCTCCACCATCTCCCTATGGTTACCTACATAAGGCTTATGATCAAGATCACCATCTAGACAAGTGGTGTCCTTGCTATGATAAAGAACCCTATCATAACCCTTAGACAGTCATCAGCAATCTGGGGATCTATTTCTCCCCTAAAATTGGGAGTTCTCTATCTCTTGGACTCGGTTAAAGCGCTATGAATGCACACATCCTCTAATGGTACCTCACGTAGTAACTATTGATCAAATGGTTGTGGCAACACCGGTGCACCACTCGGTGGGGTCATCTCTAGTAGCAGTCCGTAAACTGATGCCTCATCTTTAGGTAGGTTTTCCTCATGGTCACACATTAGAATCCAAGATGGATATCTACGTGGAGGCATGTTGATAGAGATCACGAAGTACCACAGTTAGATGATTATACCTTGTGAGTTGAATCTAATTCATGAAAATCATAAGAAGTCACTATGATGCCAATGTTTTCTTTCATAGAGCCAAATAAAAGAATTTAGGGTCCTAGTGTATGGATACGTTGGCTACCGCACTAACACTAGTCTCCCAAGATCTTAATGTCAATCATGAAACATTTAACTCTGATTCTCTAAAACAAAACAACCAACATTTAGTCTATGAGGTAGAACCAACAACCTCTTATACAAATTTTTCATGACCCTTTGCCAGGGCTAGTGCCATGACATACACCAAGACCACCTCATGAAGGCTAGGGGCTGGATAATAATGCCGAAGGTGCCAACCTGCAAGTGATAAAGTTTTCCTAAAGACTTGTACACATACACACACAACCACATCACAAATCTAGATAAAGTAAACAAGCATGCCACTACAAATAAACACCATGTAAAATAATATATTAAAGTAAAATGTGGAAGAATTCAACACTAAAATAAAACTAAAAGGAAAACATGAGAGTATAAGAAGAAACTTTGGATATCCATCTACTGAAAACCCTGCATGATGGTTCGATGCAGAGTAGCTTCTAGAGGATATAGAAGTATGTCTCGTCTTTCAGGTCTCACTTGGTAGCACTGGGTCCTTGGCCACCAAATCCTCTCTAAAGGCGGAATTCATTTGCACAACCCACAACAAGTTTGGGAGAAGCATGTGTAGGGGTGAGTAACAAAATACTTAGTAGGGACCGAAAAAAACAATGGAATGACCAAAAATAAATTCTCAATCAAACCAAAAATAATGATCACCAAGTATCATCATAAAGCAAGACAACTCACATGAAGTATATTCTTAGAGTTGTAATGTAGAACAATTATTCATATCATTGAACACCATGAGATACTAGAGAACCCCTCCTCAATAGGTATAGTGGTCCTACTAGGTCACACAGATGTTTCATCCCACTAACCTTAAGACTATTGTGGTACTCATCCAAAATGAGTGTCGTGGGTATGATGGGTCACACAAAAGCCTCTCCTCACCATAGGCATGTCAGGTCACATTGAATCTGATTCCTGCAAATCTATGGCCATACTAAGCTACTCATCTTATTGTGTACCATGGGTATGTCATGTCACACAAAATATGCTCCCCACTGTTGGCATATCGGGTCACACATAAGCCACTTCCCACTGTACATAGTATCTGATACACACATAGTTTCTCATGAGAAATCTTTAGGTCTCATCCAACCATAGGGTTTCTGTACATAGAATTCTTGATCTTGAGAGAATCGCTACTCAATCTATTTTTCAAATTTCAACATCCATGAAATCCTCCACAAAGTACTATAATATATCCTCCTCATTGTGAGATTTCCCACACCACAAATAGCTTATTTGATCGGATTTGAGTACTCAAGAGGGGGTGAATTGAGTATCTAAAAAAATATGGTTTAAAATGATTACTTTAAAGGTTCTCCAATAAAAATATATACGACCTAGTTAATAAAAGTAATAAGGTTATGAAATTTTAACTATTCAAATAACTTCATAGATGATTGATTAATTCTCAATAATGTCAATATCAGTTATGGATATTACTTTTCCAGATATTCTAATAAATAAAATAAATTATAACTTCTATCCAAGATTAAATATCATTGTAAATGCAGTGATCTAGGAATTATGTAGTAAACTGAGAAAAATATATTAAACAACAAAACAAATAAAAACATGTGGTTCATTCTCAATTCGACACATAATCCACTCCACTTGGTGATCTCCTAAAAACAAGTAGTTTATATTAATAAACATGTTTGACACACTGGATTGGGGAAAACAATAGTTTACAGGACGGTCCTGGTCACATAACCTCTTCCATTGTTCTTCGTGGGTATAAACAACCTGGTCACACATGGACCTCATCCAAAATTATCTGTGATATTAGAAAAGTGTCAAAACATACGATAAGAAGGATATCTTGTATCCTTTAGTTTAGTGTAGGAGATAGTGTGTGTCTAATAAAAATACACCCACACTAATCGAAATCTAGAAAAATTACAAAATAGGGAATTGATGATGAGATTAGGTTAGAAGTGGTCTGAGTGTTATTCAATTTAGATTTGGTCTTCTTGGATGATGTAGATGCATGAAACAAGTCTTCTTGCGAGAAACAGAGTATATCAAGTCTGGTTCTCTGGTTTTTAGTAAGATATGTCTCCTGTTTTTCATTGATTTTTTATTGAAAATGTGTTCTTAACTATGATCTATGGTATCCCTGCTTTTTGATTCAGGAATGATTCTTGACTTCTTTAGATGTGTCTTGTTTCACGGGTCGGTTCTTTTTGTAGGAATACTCGCGCTTCTTCTGCTCTACCACTTGTATGTTTTATGGCCACACTTTTCTTATTATTCATTGAGTTCATGTGATAGAGCCGACATGATGCATGTATTCTACACCTCGTACCTCGTACAATCATGATACATGTCTAAAAATAAATATTACGCATGTTAGTTATTTTAAAAGACTTAAATATGACCATTAGAAATTTGAATTCAAATTGAAAAAATCGATTATAGAATGGTGTCACAATCTGTCTGGAAATGATGTCACTTGAAAAAAATGACTTCTTATTTCCGTTTGAGTGGTGAGAGAGTCCTGATTCCATAGTTTAATAAAGATTAGGAACTAGTAACAAAAAAATTTTATTAGGGTCATGTTGTCTGGTCCTTTTCCATACATCGAATTGTTTCTAATCACGGAACTGGTCTCACATACATCAACATATTTGAAACTAGTTATAGAGTCTGGGTCATTGTGTCTTGTCACTAGGTATGGGTCATGGTGTTTGGTCACACTGCCTAGTCATGGTGACGGGGTCACGGTGTCTAGGTCACGGTGTCTAATCATGGTGTCTTACACATAGCCAAATATCTGTTTATAGACATAAGCATTAATAATCACATATTTAATTAGACTAAATCATTCAAAAATGAAATAATTAAACACAAAAGTTAAATATAGTTTAGAATAATGAAATATGATTTATAACTATTATGATATTGAAAAAATATTTTAAATCATAATGAAACCAACCATCATTACACATGACTTGAAATAGATTAATCATGATGTATAGGATTTAAATTCATTAAAACAAGAATGAAACAAGAGGAGTCAAAAACTCTCCCCCTTTTTGATGATCACAAGTCATATGAGTGAGATATTTGTTCTTATAGTTACATTTTTTCCTTAGTGTATGTTTCTCTCCGCCGTTTAGGATGATAAAAACGAGTACAAAAGTAAATAAGATAATAGTCGATAATAGTTTAGTGCATCAGATGATGAATGATGTGTCATTACAAACAATAGGAAAAAAAATTAAAAAACCCCTATAAAAACATAGTGTTCACTATTGTTTACCTCTGTATGTATTGTCTTTTCCCTAGGTAGTGGAATCAGAAGAAAACACAAGAGTAGTGGAAGAAGTTAAAGAAGGGAGCGAACTAACAATCAGAGAAGGATGAGGAACTCCTTCAAAAATAGAAGGGGACAAGGTAGGTTTGGTTGAAATGTTAGGTAATTGTTTGTAAAGGATAATAGGTCTGATCTGTCTTAGAGAATGAGAGATAGAAACAGAGGTATGGGAAAAGGAATTGAATGAGCAAGGTGGAAAACCATGCCATAAGGGTGCAGCTGTAGGAGCCACAAAAGTAGTGCTCCGCAAATGAATATGAGGCCTAAAAAATTGATTAAGTGAGCAATAATATCACCACCATACTGCATTGCTTTCTCAATGTCATCATTGTTATTCATGAACTTTTCAATAAAAGTAGTGAAATATTCCATCTTTTCAACATGATTTTTGAAATCTTCAGTGACATAAGGGATTTTCATATTGATTACAACGTACTTGAAAATGTTTTTCATATCATGCATAGTGAAAATCCTATTAATGTATAAATCGACCTTCTTTTTTATTTATTCCTATGTATGATTTTCAATCATTGAATGAATTCTTTCTAAATAAAGAACTCTATCACTATTATTGACCACCACTTATAGATAATCTTTGTTAAATCCAAAAATAACTATTTGATGTTCTTCCTTTACAACCGTTCTGAGCAGATCAATGTCCAAGGAAGGTTGAGATGATTTTCTTGAGTTACTAGAAGCTGTAACAGCAGATGTATGGGATATTAGTTGATTCAGAACATTTTGTAGATTTCCCTTATAATCATTAGTCAATTTTTTTGTGACCAATGACAAGATCATGAATTTATTGAACTATTTTATTCTTTCATTCTACCACCTTGGCAGCTATTGACGTTAGGTTAGGCGGATGTAGAGGGACAAGTTACTCAAGAATCTGCCCACTAATATCCTCAACATGATGAGCAGCAGGATCTAGTGTTGATTTCAACACTCTCTGCATATGGTCAACTATATGTCATAGATTCTTCACATTATAACTCTGTTGTTTGTTCTCAATTATGACCTCTTGAATTTCATGAATCATTATTGTATAATTTTCAATATGATCTTTTCTAACAAAATTACAACTACTCATTTACTAAGGTTTGTTACCGAAAGAGGTTGAGTGTTCATGATCTTTTAAATTCCATCCAATAAAGTTACTCTAAAGTATTTCAAATCATCCATACTCACTAAGGTAGAAGGTTCTTGTGATGTTTCATAAACATGACCTGAGACATGCATATGTTTTTTGTAAAAATAACTTCTAGAGCAGAGATCAGATTCAATTGAAAAAGAGTGGATAGATCTAAACCATAAAATAGTCTTATTGTGAATCATTCACATCAAAATATCTGTGTAATTTATACCATGTATCCATAGTTCTTTGATCAAGTGGATAATGAACTTCAACACTTTCCAAATTATGGTGCTTCTCCCCTTCAACAAGTGTATCTCTCACAAGACTAAGAGATTTAGTTAATTGATTTATTTCCAAAATATGATCCCCATAAGCCTCACCAATTTCATTTCTAGATAATTGAAGCGATTTCTCTATTATTTCTTTAGCATATAGGAAAATCTCAGGAAAAACATGTTCCTCTATGTGTTCCAAAAAACAGCTTATTTCTCAATAGAAATTCTTCTTCTTAATGGTCTTCCAAAACATCCTTTTTCGTTAAAATGACAATAGTTTATTTTTTAGAAGTAGGTTCTTCTTTAAAATCCTAAACTTCTTTAGGAACAAGTACTTTCTTCTTCAATTATTAATTGAGGAATTGGTCCAAAAACATCGTTACCCAAGAATGTTTCTCATAAAGGTCTAATAACCACTTCTTCGTCCGCAACAAGATAGTTAGAAATTTCATCTCGTTCCAAACCTGGATCAAAGATGTCCTTAGGTCTCGAAGAATGATCAAATGGTTTGAAAATTTCATAAATTCCATCATTATACTCCACCCACTCTTTTCTCCATGGATTCCTACCGATTTTCAATCTTTTAAATGCATCATTTGAGTTAAAAAATTCATAGTCTTTGATGACATCTTCATCTAGTCTAACCAACCCTTTAGCATGAATCATAGCAGAGATTAACCTTGAGTAGAACAAGTAGGTTGACATTGATGTTTTCTTTATAAACTCACGAATATGAAGTATAAAATACTTTTGTAGGTTCATATCATGTCCATTATTCATTAGTTGTATAAAAAATACGTCCAGATACATGAGTGTAGAAAAATATCATTTTCTTGGACTAATCAGATTTTGAAAAATATTAATCAATTGTCTTGATTTACCTTCTAGCTCAGTAGGAATAGCTCTTCTATTTGTTTTGTTTCCATTCATGCTCCCAAAGGCTTCTTATAATACAATTATATCAGTGGGAGGAGTAGAACCTCTATAGTTCTCCGAAAAAATTCCCTCATGAGGTATCCTTAGGGAGGCAGCCCATAACATTGATGGAAAGGTACATCTTTTACCATTGATCCAACTTGTCAAAAAAATCCACCGTTGGTATCAAATGATAATTGAACGAACTGATAAAATTGAGCAACTAGATTATGTTATATCGGCCTAGTATCCTTTGTAAACCAATCCAATCGTCCCTATTCTTTTAGTACATTCCATACTAAAGACATACTTGATAGCAGCAACTTGTGGAAAATTTCCTTTTCTAGCACTACTATTCTGTCTAAAAGGATCAGATTCATGGGACCTTTAGGAAATATATTAGATTCTATTTTCATCTTCTTCTTTGATCTACGCTTCTAAAGAGTTGATTATGTAGGGTGTTTCCTTATAGCCATTAAACAATGGTTCGAGATAGAGAGATAGAGATAAAGGGTTGAAGGAGGACTTGAGGTTTCAGAGAAGAGAGTTGGGGTGAAGAAAAGAGTGAAAATTATTACATGTTTATAATTTAGGGATATCGAGTGTCGCAAATTCCAAATCACAAGAATGTAAAAGAATAAAATAATCAATTACAACAATACGGGTTATATTATATAAAATAAAAATAAATAGTTACTTTATAGTATGACTAGAATAGACATTCACGGTGAGACCATAGTGGGTTTCCCTGGTGAGACTATAAGAGGTATTAGCATTGTCATATCTACTATGTGACATCACAATTGTGTGTCTGTAAACATGAAATAGTTAGTGCTAGACAGTAACTGAGAGATTGTAACTGTGAGACCATACACATGAATGAAAATTCATATAGTAAACTATATAATAGTAAGTGTTAGATAGTATTCATAAGATAGTGACTTGTGAAACTATAAATTGTGAAGCATTATTTTATGAAACAATACACATACTACTTAATATTTATCATTCCAAATTCATTTAGGATGCAATATATTCTTTTATAATTTACTAGTTTGTTGAATATATCAGCGAGACGATACTCAGTTCCATTTAATTCAAAAGTAATATCACCTTTATTATATTGTTCCCTAAAATATTTATATGTTACATCTATATGTTTTTTCCTAGAGTGTGAAATATTATTTTTATATGTTAATATAACTTGTCTTTTCACTATTTATAGTTATATGCCTGCATTTATTTCCATTATCTTGTAAAGTGTGTTTCATACACAAAATTTGTGCATAAAAACTACCATCAACTATGTACTAAACTTCTGTAGAAGATAATACATCAAAGGATTGTTTCTTACTGCACCATGATACTAGTGACTTTCCTAAAAAAGGAACTTGTTCCAGATGTTATAATTCAATCTAACTTACATCCACCTAATTTAGAATCATAATAACTAACTAACTCATATTATTGTCCTCTAGGATAGAACAATTCTAAATTAGGTGTATACTTGAGTTATTTAAAAATTTTCATAACATCAGCTAAATAAGATTCCTTAGGGTTTTATTGAAAACAGTCCCACAAAAATACGCTAAACATAATATAAGGACAACTTGCAGTAATGTAGAGTATGTTTCCAATCATTCTTCTGTAACTGGTTTGATCAACAGAGTTTCCATCTTCATCAATATCCAACTTACAAGTAGTACTCATTAAGGTGTCAGTTCTTTCAGTGTTATCCATGCCCAAAAGTTCTAAAAGATATCTTTTATATTTTCTTTGATATAAAATAATACCCTAATTATTTTGAATGATTTTAAATGCAAGAATGAATTTTAGTTCACCCATTAAACTCATTTCAATTAATTTTTTCATCATTTTAGAAACAGTAGTATATAAAAATGTTTTTGATGATCCAAATATAATATCATCTACATAAATTTGAACTACTAGAAAATCATTAGAAATTAGTTTTATAAAAATAGTAGGATCAGCTATTCCTTTTGTAAATCCTTTCGAAATAAGAAAAGTACGTAATCTATCATTCCAAGCTCATGGAGCTTGTTTTAAACTCTATATTGATTTTGATAATTTTAAAACATTATTTATAAAATGAAGAATTTTAAAACTAATGGGTTTCTAAAAACATACATCCTTGGCTATATAAACATTTTGGAATGTACTCTTAACATATATTTGATATAGTTTGAAATATAGATGTTCGACATAAGAAAGTGTGATTCTGATGGCTTCAAATCTAGCTACTGGTGCAATGATTTTCTCATATCCAATTACTTATTCTTGAATATAGCCTTTTGAAACCAATGTAGACTTGTTTCTAACTATTTTATCATCTTCATCTACCTTATTTTTAAACACACACTTAGTGCCTATGGTAAATGTGACTTTAGGACTGTCAATAAGATTCCAGACATTGTTCCTTTCAAACATATTTTAATTTTCTTGCATATACATCACCCAAAATTCATCATTGATAGAATAATTAGGGTTTTCAGGTTCATGTTGTAACAAGAAGACTTGATGTTCAACATGATATGTATGGGAGACTCTAGTCTGTGTTCATTTATCTGAATGACCTATAAATTCATCTAATGGATGGTTCTTAAGAGTTATAACTACTCTAGAAAAAGAAAGGCTTGTGAATTCAGGTACATAAAATGGTTTTGGATCATTATGACTTCAATTTGAAGAATTTAAAGAACTAGAAGTTTTCATAGATTACTTTATAGTATGGTAATAAGATTGTGAATAAATGTCCATATTTGACCCGTCATCTTATAGGTTCTCTAGAGTGGTCTTAGGCTCATGTCGACCTATATAATCAAATTTGACATGGGTACACTCTTCCACACATTTATTTCTTCTTTCAAGCAGTATATAGGATTTACTAGAGATTTAATAACCTAGAACGGTTCGTTCATCACTTTTGGATGCAATTTTTTCAATATTCTCCTTAGTATTAAGGATGTATAATTTGAAACCTGAAACATTGATGTGGCTTTCTTTTGGTTTACTATTATTCCAATAACTCATATAAAGTTCTTTTAAGAACAGGTCTAATCAAAACTTTATTAATAATATATAATGTTTTATTTACACCTTACTCCAAAAAATAAATAGGCATGTCATATTCACTAAGCATGGTTCTTGAAATCTCTTACAGGGATCTATTTCTTCTTTATTGATCTCCATTTTGTTGAGGTGTTCTGTGGTATGTAAACTACGCCTATAGCCATTTTTTTTAAAAAAAGGACTGAATATATTGATTTTTAAACTCATGGCCATGATCACTTCTTAAGTATTTAATTCTAAGTCCACTATGATTCTCTACAGTTTTAGTATATTTGATGAAATGAGAGTAGGCTTCAATTTTTTGAGCCAAAAAGAATGTCCAGGCATATCAAGAAAATACTTTTATAAAAACATAGACATAGTTCATACCATTAAAACTATAATATCTAGATGGTCTAAACAAATCCATGTAAACCAATTCTATAGGTTGGGATGTTGACACTTCTTTCTTTGGGTTGAAATAAAATTTGCGTTGCTTTCCATTTTGATAATGATTACACAGTTTATCATTTGGAAACACAAGTTTGGGTATATCTTTGACTAAGATATTTCTAGTCATATTTATATGATATTGAATATTATATAGTCCAAGTATTATATTCCAAATCCAAGAGTCTTTGTAAAATACAAATAAACATTAAGCATTTTGAGAAACTGATGACTCTAAGATAACATAGTATACATTTTCATTTCATAATGCCGAAAACATAAATTCATTTTTAGAATTAAAAAAATATTACAAGAATAGTTTTCCAATTTTACATTAAATACATCATCCCATCGTTTTGAAATAGTATGTAGATTATATTTCAATCCATCAACAGAAATTATTTTGGAAATTAAAACTCAATTAGAGTTTCTGATTTAGCCCTAGAAAATGATTTTTCCTTTGGAATTTCCACCAAAGGTGACATGTCCACCATCAATTATTATTATGTCCTTGAAGAATGAATAGTATCCTATCATATGTCTTAAACACCCACTATCTAAGTACCATAAATATTTACAAGAGAACTTTATGAAAATTTCCTTAAAAATAGTAAGATAAAAATAGACATTGGTACCCATATATGTTTGGGTCTAGTTATATTAGTGACTATTGATTTAGGAACCCACATATGCATCATCGGTTTCCTATAACTATTTTAAAATGTTTATGAAAAATAAACTCTATATGGTCCTGAAAATGATATAAGAGAGTGTATCATAATTTTAATTACCTAATTGTTTTCATGAACTATGAGTAATGTTGTATGTCCTAGATTTCTATTTAAATTTGTTCTTCCAAAATTTCTTTTACCAGGATGATTGCCAATACCAATAGTATATTTCAAAGTAAAATGTTTACCTAACATTTTTACAAAAGTATCTTTAGCATTAGTGAACCTTTCAAGGACCTCTTTCAATTTCTCATTAGATAGATTTAGTGCATTGTTTTATTTGAGAATTTGAACATTTGATTTCCATATATACACTATGAACATATTAAAAAGTTGAGGTAAGAGCATAATATTTCTTTAAATTCATGTATTAATAATTTAGTTCATTACATGTCTCTTTAATACTGTTAAAGTACTCTAACATTTCTTCTTTTGACATTTTTTTAGAATCGATATCATCTTTCAAATAATAATAATTGTGTACAGGTGATTCAAATGTTACCTCTGATGTATTTGTCAGAAAAATCATTTTGGATTTGTTAGCATGTTCATCATGTGAAGATTCTATATCACTTGAACTGTGCTTAGAAGCACTCTACATTGCTTTCATTGCCTTTTTATTAAGTCTATATTTGTCCTAATATTTCTTTTTGTACTTGAGCTTGGTATAGTCACCATTTATATGTCCCTTTCACTTACATTCATATCATACTATCTCATCATACATGTCACATATTTTCTAATCTTCTTTTCTAGCTTTCCTTTTGATTATATGATCATTTTATATTAGGATTTTTTAAAATTTTCTTCTTCTTGTGAAATATCTCAATACTTCTAGATAATTTAGCCATCCAGTCATCACTATCAGGTGATGATTTTTCACTGCTATAATATTCTACAATGAATTAAAAATTCCCTATTTCATTGTCTTTAGAGGTGTTAGTATTAAATTAGAATGATTTTCTTTTGGGTCAGTTCTACACTTCCATGTTGACATTTAGCATATCATCATACATCATTAATTTCATGATGAGTTCATTTACAGGTAACTTGTTGATGTTGAATAAATATATAATACTGTCAGACGTTTCTCTGCATCTATCAGTTAGGAATCTGAGAATACTCATGATTTGATCTTTGTAGGTGACTTCCCTTCTAAGAGAAATAATGTTGTTGAATCTTTCGTTGAACCTGAGATACATGTCCAAAATATGCTCATCAGGAATCATTTTAAAGTTATCCTATTTAATTGTATATGTATTAAGTCTAATTTCATTAACACTAGATGTTACATCATTTGAAATAGAAAAAGTGTCCCTAATTTCATTGGCAGTTTTACATGCATAAATTTAGTTAAATTACTTGTCTCATAATGAAAAATATCAAGCATTCATGGATTTAAAATTGTTATTATAGGCAGTCTTGGTTGGGTCATCCCATATGATTCTATCATTTATTGGAATATTATACTCATCTATAATTGAAAACTAAATTTCAAAACCCATACTTTCTAAATGCATTTTCATTTTAATTTTCTATTGGGTATAATTGGTTCCATTAAATAATGGTAGTTTGTTTATTGTAGCGCCTTCCATTATATTATCTATTATAAATAAATACTTTGAAAGAGTTAGAAATTTAATGATCATTAATGTACAAATAAAATCAAAGATGGATTTTTTCAAAAACATATTCTTAATAGGAATAACAAACTCCGCTGGTACCAAAAGATGGTTGGAGTAGAGTACTAAATTTGGGGGTGAATTGAGTATCGATAAATATTTCTGTTTGAAAATTTTTTCGTAAAAGGTTTCCCAATGAGTATAATTACATCCTAGTTAATCAATGTAATACAGTTATGAATGTTTGACTTTTCAAACAACATCCTAGAATAATTATTAATTCTCAATAATGTCATAACCAGTTATTGATATTACATTTGAAACTATTATAATAAGGAAAAACAATTCTATCTTCTTTCCAATATTAACTATCAAAGTAAATCTACTGATTTCTGAACTATACAGTAAAATAGAGAAAAATTAAATTAAATAACAAAACAGATAAAAAAAGTGGTTCAGTCTCAATAAAAGACCTCATCCACTCCACATAGTGATCACCTACCACAATGTATATTATATTATAAAACGTAATCAACACTCTTGATCATGGTAAACAAAAGTGGACAGGATAATCCTGGTCACATGCCATTTTCCATAGTTATTTATTGGTATAAACTACCAGGTCACACTGGGACCTGGTCCACAATTATCTATGGGAGTAAAAAAGTGTAAAAATATATTAGAGGAACGCTATCTTGCATCCTATAGTTTAGTGAAGGAGACCGTGTTTATTTTAATATAGATACACACACACTACATGAATGCTAAAAACATTACACAATAGAGAAAATATGATGAGATAAGGTTAGAAGTGCACTGAGTGTTATTCTATGTAGCTCTGGTCTTCCAGGATGAAGAAGATGCAAGAATCATGTCCTCTTGCAAGTAACAGAATATTGAAAGTATAGTGCACGAGTTTCTAGTTAGATCTGGCTCATTTTCATCGTGGAATTTTTATTTAGAAGATGTTATTGACTCAAATCTATGGTATCCCATATTATTTATTCTTGAATTCTTACTAAGTTCTTCATATGTATCGTGTTGCATGTGATGGTTTTTTTCATGAATACTCACGATTTTGCTGCTCTACAACTTTTATATTTTTGGGCTTCACTTTTCTTCTTCTTATTTTAGTGCATGTGTCGGAGCCAACATGATAAATTTTTTCTGCTCCTCGTACCTCGTACTATTAGGAGACATGTCTAAAAAGAAATAATAATTATGTCAGTGCATATAAAAGACAAAAATATTACCGTTGTAAATTTAAATTAAAAACTATAGAATAGATTAATTAATGGGGTCATAGTCTTTCTAGAAATTGTGTCACTTGGAAAAAATGTCATCCTCTTTTCCTTTTAGTGGTGAGAAAATCATGATGGCATAGTTGTTTAGAGATCAGGAACCGGTAGCATAGATGAGGTGTTAGGATCACAGTGTCTTGTTCATTGCCATACTTCAAACTGTGTGCTAGCAAGGAACCAGGGTCACCGACTTCAATAGATCTGAAATTGGTTGTGGTGTATGGGTTACAGTGTCTGGGCACAGTGTCAAGGACATGGTGTCTAGTCACTTTTTCTAGCCACGTTGTTGGGTCATGGTGTATGGGTCACGGTGTATATTCACGGTGTCCCAGGCTTAGCCAAATATTTATATATATAATTAATCAGTAATATTCACAAAATCAATTAGACTTAATAATTAATAAAATAAATCCTTATAGACCAAATATAAGTAAATTTTAATACAATCATTAATGATTTATAGAAATTAATATCTTGAACAAATTTATTTAATGCATTAAGAAACCAACCGTCTTTACACATTACTGGAAATTCGTTATACATGATGTATAATATTTTTGATCATTAAAACTTTATTCAAACATGATGAGTCAAACATGCTCGTCAATCGAAAACCTAATATTCAATATATTGGATTTTTCCACAAAATGGGCAGATTAGGTCTAAGCCTAGTTCGACCCAGTCTAACGCAAATGACCCAGACCCGGACTAGACTTCGTTCAGTCTGTTGGGCCACAGGTCTAGCCCACTGGCCAACCCAGCTAGCTAGAGGCAGACTGGTTCATCGCCTGACCAGGACATGGAAGGATGACACCTCCATCTCCCCATTTCTATGTGGGTCATTTGTGGGGTCGTCTCCAACCCACAAACTTTTTATCGTTTCATCGCCACTTGAGATGGCTTGAGGTGTTGCATCAGTGGTGTACTGATGAATTCGAGCGGCAATGCCCACCACTATGGATCGTCCAACTACACAGTGGCCAAATCAAGCCATAGTGGTCTTCTCGGGCGCACTGTCATGGCACACTGCCGAATGTGCCTATGACCTCTGTGGGGTTTCTCCTTCCTTACGATGGTGTCAATCATTCCTTACCATTGTTTCTTAAATTATTTTACCCAGAACGCATAATGTGGAGGAGGGTTAGCCATTGTACTTCTCTACCCGCACCCTCCCTATTATATGTTTAAAACATGAGAGGATTTGGTATGTTGCTACATCAATAAAAAATCTATCCTGAAAAGAAAACCCCTGAAACATCACCCTCCCGTAAGAACAGACGATCGACGGATCAACTTGTTTGTGTGTTTATCAGTGTTCATCATTTAAAATAAGTTATTAGCAATCATAAACCAATGCAAACCCCTATCTTGATCGATGTTCATCGTTGAAGTGGTCCCCCTGTGAGGGTTCTAGAAGTCTACGACATTCGTCGCTTCTTGGATCCATTCTTTGAGGTGCATCTATGCCATTAACATTCTCCCAACATTCATCGTTCGTTGTTGGAGAGGAATTTCTCCATAGGATCATCATATAAAATTCCACGGTTTAATTCTTTACTCTCAAATGCATTATTTTAACGCATGGAATCATGTAGCAACATTTCTGTTACACTACGACGTTGCATCATTATGATGATTCATTTCGGAAACTGCGTAGAGGTTACGCTCCAAAAAAACAGTTCATCAAAGATATTACATTAATGTGCCACATCGCCGCACCACAACAACGTTGTGCACTACACAATATAGAGGAAAATAAAATAAAATAACTTTTTATGATATTTTGTTATTTCTCGAAATGTCCTAAAATTTTATTTTCTATATGACCATTCTCGGGCAATGTTATGTCCATTCATGGTGAGTCCTGGTGTTATGAGATCAACATTTCCTTCAGATTTTAAATCGGATCACTAGTTAAAAAGTTAGAAACACCTGATTGAATTTTAACATAAGTGAACATAAAATTATTCAAAATTTTATTCTGGGCTCACTAGGTCATAGAAACATCTGTCGTCAAAGTGTGTGGTCTCAAAATAATTCCATATAATTAAAAACAATATACAAAAATACTAGGATATTACAAAAATATTATATAACAACACCACTTGTATGAAACTAGTTCAAAGGGATAAATATTACTTACAATTGGTGTTGAAAACATCTAAAAAATAACTAATACTCACAAGTAGATAATGGTTGTGAATAAATAGTATAAATGGTTATAATTAGGAATTTCTAAATTGGTTATGTATTTATAGAAAATTATTTAATTATTCATTATATTCACTGCATGTTCAGAATGATCCAAAACCAAGGTATGGTTTTTCTTCTCAAATTCCCCTCATTACGACATGATTCTTGTCATACAGTTAATTTCAATTTTTTATTCATTATACCTCTTGTTTTTTACATAATAAATTGAATTATATTTTGATATATGTATTTTATTTTAAATTGTAAGACCAAATTTTCAATGTGGTTGTATAAATGTCTTTATATTGTTGAAAATGACTCTCTAGTCATTTTTCTAATTCGTTGAGACAAGTTACCTATTATGGACCATGTTTCCATTGTATAGTTTTCAATTTATATATAATACCCTGAATTTTATAATCATTTTTATATTTTAATTAATTGGATGAAATAATAGAATTCATTTTCATTTATTCAAATGTATTTTTAATTGATTGATACCCCAGTCGTAGGTGATTTTGGTAAAATAATTTTCATCAATTGAGTTATGATCGTTCACCTGAAAATATTTCATATATATTAGGTAAATTATACTTATATATGGAATCATGTTTTATTTTCATTTTTTTCTTTTTTACCATTAAATAAACTTTTAAATTTCTCCATAACTCATTAAATATGTTTCTGTTAATGGAAATTGATTACACAATTCTCATTACCTAGACTTGTTTGGTATCATAATGATCTTATTTCTATAATTATTAGGTTTTACCAATATAATTTTTTATTACATATTATTTTTATTCATCTTTGTGTAAGTGATTTTTTTATTAAAAAAAATTATTACTCTTCATACAATGGGATCTAATGAGGTAATATCTTGACAATAAAAAACGGGTTCTTCCATTCAAATTCACTTCTGTTTCCTACCTCTCATAATTAAAAAATATGCATTTTCAAGGATCCATTATTGGATATTCTTATTCAATTATATGGTTTTTAATTTCCTTTAAGTCACCTTCACAACCTTTACAATTGAAATTAAAATATATATTTTTATTTCACATTAATGTGAAAAATGATTTATAAATGATCTTTTATTCTCTCACATCCATTACCTATATAATTCTAAATATGATTTACCCAAATATTTTTTCTGTTTTATAATTTCTCCAATAATATTTATATTATAATTTGGGGCAATGAACTTGTATTATTAAAAAAATTTGAATCAAGATCCCTTATTTTATGATATCACTGAAATCATTATTTTTGTGGTGGTGTTTTTCATTTTTACATACAATCTTCTATGTTTCCTTTATAACACTAGGATTTTGTTCATTTGAAAATATCCAACTTTTTTATCTATATATCTTATGACAATGTCCTTCTAGTATTGGATGATCTATATACTCATTGATTTATACGATTTGGAAAAATCATTTTATATAATTCAGATTTGATAATTTTCATCTATAATGAATAATATTCTATTAACATGGGAAAATTAAAAGGTGTACCATATGTTTTTATCTTGATATGAATGATTATTTATCAAGTTTATTATGTATTTTTTTCTATCCACATTCTTTTATAGGATATGTTATGATCATGAAATGTCATTAATTTTCATGAAGAAAAATATTAAAATTATTAATAATTATTGACATCTAATGAATGATGATCATTTTTTATCATTCTATATTATTGATTATACAAAGAAAAATGTCTTTATCCATCCAATGGTTTACTAGGGAATGGTTTGAAATTTATTATATAAAATAAAGATAATATATTAGGAAAAAATTTGATGTTTTTGGTTAGAAAATTATATATCCCCGTAATTAATAGACATATCTGATGAGACAAACATTTCAGTTATTTAGTAGTTAATAACCTAATTTAAAATAAATTCATCACTACAATCTTGATGAAAAGGAAATGAAATTTCACATGGATATATCATGATATAAATAATTGGTTGATTATGGATTCATGATGTTTATTTATTTATTCATAGATATATATATTTCTTATTTATTCCCTAATTGATCCATTAATATTTTTTATCTTTCTATGTGTTTGAAAACTCCCCTTATTATGTTTCTATTTCCCTAGGTAATGAAGACATATATTACATGCGACATGTTTAAAATTATATCACATGTGAATGAATTTAGAAGATATGTTTGAAAATTACTATGGAATAAGTAGCATTATATATGATTCAAAAATATTCACAAGATAGAGAATAAAGATGCCTTTGTTATATATATTTTTGACCAAATTATATAAATTTATTAACCTAAAAACATATTTGGGATGTTATATATGTATTCAATGATATTTACTTTGTAATTATTTTCTATTGAATCAAGGATTATAATTCTGTTATGAAACCTAGTATTCATAGTATGTGTTTTTTTGATCTGATCTAGGAACATGGGTCTCGTGCATTGTAGTTGGTATCAATGGAATAATTTTTAAATAATTAGATATTTGAATATTTTTATAATATAATAAGTATTTATATGTTAGGGTTTAATAATAATTTCAATGGTATAGATATCCATTTTAAAGATATTACAATCTATCATTAAACTAATAATAATAATTTTGTTTTGGAGATGGTATAATATAACCATAATCAAAATATATGTTATAATTATAAATATAAGGCCCCGGCCTTAAACCTTACTTAATATTGAATTAAATGAATAATTCACGTTGAGGATCTTTTCAGGTTTAGAGTTTTATAGAATTAGAACATAACTATTACATCTCAAAAGATTACAAAGTAGACATTTCTACTAAGTTTCCATAGAATAATAAAAAAAACTCTTAAAAAGAAACATGTCTAGTTCCATGTTTTATAAAGCATGACTTTCCCTTGATCCCATCCTTGACCCTATTCCACATTAAGTCCTGTGAAAAACATTTCAAAAAAACTTGGGGTGAGCATAAAAAGCTCAGTAAGGGATACACAAAGAATGAAAATTGTTAGTTTATCAGAACAACAAGTAAACCATGTATACTTTATCATGGTAATACTTTTCAGATTTATGAAGTAATAAAAACTCTTCACTGAATAAAGTATCATTACTTACCTTTTTGTAACCAAAGGATTACCATAAAACCCATATAATGAACACATAAAATATATAAAGGTAACTTGGGACATAAACATACTTAAGTGGAATAACCATACGGTTGACTTCCACACATATCACTTAATGGAATAGCCATACGGCCAATTTCCATACATACTTAATGGAATAGCAATACGGCCGACTTCCATACCCAATGCATTGGAGTTTATAACGTAACCACCCGTCCTGGTATTCACGGCACCAGCCGTCATATGGTTTATAACGTAACCACCCGTTAAAATGTCCAAGTACCAGTATAAAATCATAAAACATAAAACCAATATAAAGGAATGATAACATTTCCACATTTCAATCACAATATATCATAAATATATTGACATAATAGAATCCTTTTTCAAAACCATTTTCAATACCAAAATACATAAAAGAGTATATGGTATTTATTTTATTCTAAAAACATTACGGCTTGTTGAGAAAGCCAAAGATAAAATAATACTCGCGGCGGTGGAAAAGGTCGTTGTCACTGCGTATGTTAAAAAAATATTCCTTTTTGTTGTTTAGTAAAACGCTTCATAGAAAAAGATTCCTTTTGTATAAAAGTAAAAGTCAAAGGGGTTTATACACCGTATAAAAGAAAGTTGTGTATAAAATGAAATATGCCTCAATGAAAGGAGATTGAGACGAAGTCCCTTACCTCGGGTCCGACATGACTCGATCGTTCTTTAACGTCCTGAATAATAAACTTGAGTAAATTTATACTTGATTAAGAACCTTTTTAAAGTTCATTATTCCTTTTATATCACTTATTTCCATGTTATGTAACCATTTAAGTTAATAATGTTTGTTTTGTCAATATTTGGTTCTTAAGTCGAAAGTGGACTTCTTACAATTACATGTTGTTCGTGTGGTCAAAGGTTATTTATATCCAGAATGAAATTCCTGATTTGGATATAATATGTATCATATATATCCAGCATATACATGTATTTATAATATTACATAATCATTTAGAGGTAAGAAATGAAATGCACCGTTCATGGAGACGGTAAGCCGTACGTACGCATGAACACTACTTTCATTCCTTTGTCATATTAATGGAATTAAAACTAAATGAGAGGTATGTATATTTTAATTCCAGAATTATATTAATAATTTAGATATATCATTCATTATATATATCCATTATATACATGTACTTTTAATAGTACATTACATTTGGGGATAAGAAATGAAATGCACCGTTCATGGAGACGGTAAGCCGTACGTACGCATGAACGCTACTTTCAATTCTATCTCATACTTTAATGGAATGAAATAATAATGATATAGAGGTATATTATAATTCCAGTATAACATCATATATAATAACTTTAAATCCATCCTTTACACGTCCCACATATGGCATTAATGAATCACATCACTTTGAGGGGGCGGTAGTCCGCACTTCCTTAAATGAGGATATCGTGTTTACCCATAATGGAAACCATAATGGTATGTCAAAAATGAAAAATACAGAAGCTTAAAGAAAACATAAACATATTATATATCATATATAAAAATAGTGACATCATAATGGCCACCTTTGAAGGTGTTAAATGAGTATTGAACAATCATCGTTTCAGGAGGCAGAATTTCGCCATCCACGGAAACGGTATGTTCTTTAACCATTTGATGTAGTTGTGTGAGAGTGTAGCTCAAATAAATATTATAAAAACATCCTATTATATTGAAGATACTGGTTTTATTACAAAATAAGTAAATAAAAAGAGTTTAGAGGGTTGGAGAAGCAAAATAAAACAAATGAACAAGAGAGAATGAATTACCTTTAAAAGTGTAACTCCCTTTTGATTTGAGCCTAAAGGCTTCCTTTGAAAGGATTATTACCAAAGTTAATCCTCTAGGATGAGTAGAGGGATTTGGAGAGAGTAATTGGTCAGGGGTTGGCCGAGCCAAAGGCTTGAGAAGTGTGTGAAATGATGTAGAGGTGGGGGCCTTTTATAAGAAGAGAGGAGGGGCACTTTTGGAAAGTAAAGAGATATTACTTTATTTGAAAATGTGTTTCGGTTTTAAAAGTTCCCACATTGATATAATTCGTTTATAAGGTGATAAGGGTTCGAAATACACTCATCCAATTGGTTTTGGCCATGTGTAGGTTTTATATTTTTCATTATCTTTCCATTTTATTTAAATCGTCAAATAATGATGTCATCGCTTTATCATTATTATGTCATATATAATTTAATTTATTTAATGTATAAAAATTATAAAAAAACTACTATGATTTATGACATATTTTTAGCTTTCCAATGACTATTTATAATCAAAATTTGGACTTGTATAACCCCACTAAAAAATTATTTTAGTAAAACAATTTATGTTAGTGTCATTTTCACTTTACCATTAAATAAAAATATATTAATGACATTTTCCAACTAAAGTGGCTCCATGGGGTCCCCAAGTTGTCCCATGGCTTTTCTTGGTCGTCCATGACTCACCCAATATGTGTAGGACAAGTGTCATGGTGTTTCCACATTCTTATAATACCATTTTTACCTTAAACTACACTAATTACCTCTAATCGCGATTAATGAAAAAAAATTACTATTCACCAAAAAATTATTTTAATCTCATTGAACCACATTTTACTTCTTAATGACAACCATGTATGTTGGATTTTCAAAATTCAATACACATTAGTGGTAAACATTCATTTAACTGAAAAATCAGTTTGCTTGATTACCACTTAGTGGTTTCACTATTCATCAAAAATTGAAGTTTTTCAGAAAATTACCAAAAATTCACCCTAAGCTATATTTGATATTCCGAATTCAAAAATTAAGTCCATTTTACAAAATTCAAAACATATAATTCAAATTAATTAATATAATAATTAATTCCCGTTGTCATGATAAATAGCGTGTTTTTGTGAAACAATAAGTATCAAAAGATTGACACCAGTTTAAGTCCAATTTCAAAGTGAAATTGATTCCAATGACCACCATTGGATTAACTGGTAAAAATATTTTCTAATTTCACTTTAAAACCAAATAAAATAATAATCTTATCATATAAATAATTTAGATTAAAAAGAGGTTTTGAATTAAAACACAACATTTTACAATATTCATAAAAAAAATGAACTTTATCAAAAAGGTACCAAAAATTTACACAAAGTAAATTTTGATGTCCCGATTCTAAAGAAGAGTTATATTTGGTCCAAAATAAATTATAAGAGTGATCATTACTATATTTAATAACGGTTCACCATTAAAAGGTGATAAGTGAACCTTTAGTGAAAATTAGATTATATATGCCCTAAAATTGAACTCTTTCCGTATTTTAAGCCTTTATCTTTTATTGGGTAAATGTATAAACATTTAAAAACATATCTAATAATATTATAGTTATTTCTATCCATTCCCGCCAGTACAACCGCTACTTGTTAACTAACATTTAAAATAATATTATTTTATTACTAGTGTGCTACGTAAGTTTCAAAGAAACTCATCGTTGCGTATCGGGTACGCTATCGAACATAGAAACCCCTTTAAAATAAAATTAACATTTAATTCGTAAATATTAATAAATATGAAAATTATTTATTCTTTATTTACCTGGGATGTTACATCCTTCCCCCTTTTGATAATTGTGTCCTCGCAATTTTATTCACTTATCAAAATAAGTGGGGGTATTTATCTCTCATAGCATTTTCAGATTCCCACGTTGCCTCTTCAATCCCATGGGTTTTCCACAAAACCTTTACCTAATGAATCACCTTATTCCGTAACACCTGCTCCCTATGGTCAAGAATCTGGACCGGTTGTTCCTCATAAGATAGGTTCTCTTCCAGCTGAACTACCTCTGGGCTCAAAACATGAGATGGATCTGGCATATACTTTCTCAACATTGAAACATGAAAAACAATGTGTACCTCAGTTAAACTCGGAGGTAAAGCCACTCGGTATGCAACTGATCCAACTCTCTCCATAATTTCATATGGTTCAATAAACCTTGGACTCAGCTTTCCTTTCTTACCAAATCTCATCACACTTTTCCAAGGAGAAACCTTGAGAAAAACATGATCACCTACCTCGAAAGATAGATCCTTCCTCCGGTTATCCGCATAACTCTTCTGCCTGCTCTGAGCTGTTCTCATGTGCTTCTGAATCAACTGAACTTTTTCTGCCATCTCTTCTACCAATTCTGGTCCCATTAACTTCCTTTCACCCACTTCATCCAAGAAAGCTGGAGTTCGACACCACTTCCCATATAATGCCTCAAATGGTGCCATCTGTATACTAGAATGAAAACTTTTATTATATGAAAAGTCAACCAAAGAATGATGTTGGTCCCATCTTCCCTGATAATCCATAGAACAAGCTCGTAGCATATCCTCCAATGTCTGGATTGTTCGTTCTGACTGCCCATCTGATTGAGGATGAAAAGCTGTACTAAAATTTAATTCAGTACCCAACGACTTCTGAAGGCCTTTCCAAAAGTTAGAAGTAAACCTGGGATCACGATCCGATACAATGGAGAGAGGAAGTCCATGTAACCTTACTATCTCTTTAAGATACAAACGGGAAAGTTGATCAAGAGAGAAAGTATCTCGTATAGTAAGGAAATGAGCAGATTTGGTCAAGCGATCAACAATAACCCAGATTGCATTATTACCTCGAGATGCCCTCGGTAATCCCACAACAAAGTCCATGGATATGTTTTCCCATTTCCACTATGGCACTGGTAAAGGCTGAAGCATCCCTTTCGGTAACTGCCACTCTGCTTTAACCTGTTGACATGTCAAACACTTCACAGTAAAATCAGCAATATCTCTTTTCATTCCATCCCACCAGTAGTACTCCCATAGATCTCTGTACATCTTAGTACTGCCAGGATAAATCGAAAACGGGGAACTATGAGCCTCACATAACAACTCATTCTTCAACTGTGAATCACAAGGCACACATAACCTCTTCCCAAACCCCAAAACAAAAACACAAACTTATCCAAGAACTCATGGAAAATTTTATTCATAAGGTCCATGAATACAGCAGGTGCATTGGTTAACCCAAAAGGCATAACTACAAATTCATAATGGCCATATCTAGTACGGAACGCAGTCTTCGGAACGTCTGCTTCTTTTACTTTCAACTGATGGTACCCCGACCTCAAGTCAATCTTCGAAAAATACTGAGCTCCCTGGAGCTGATACCACTTCATTCGATGGCCCAACATCTGCTGAAGTTGTTGCAAATGATTTTACCACCCCTTTCTGCTTGTAGTCTAGCTGTATTCCCCCAGTTGAGTTCTTCGTTGGACACTCGTTTGCATAATGACCCATTTCATTACACTTAAAACATCTTACCGTTGGCTTTTCATTTCCTGCTTGATCATCTTCCTTACAGTTATGAGCAATATGACCAGACTTACCACACCGAAAGCACTTACCAGACTTGGATAAACATTCTCCAGGATGCATTTTACCACACTTCTCATAGGATGGATATTTGGTTTTCTTACCTCCTTGCTTCTTTAATGAATTCTTCCCCTTTTCCTGCAACTAGATCTCTTATTCTGTTGTTTGTCATAGAACACCTGATCATCGGAAAACTCCATTTCCAACTTCTCCGTACATCGAACAATTTTTTCATAACTTTTGAACTCACGAGAAGCTAAAGCCCTTCGATACTTTGGCTTTAACCCTGAGTAAAAACGGTTTATTTTACTATCAAGATCTCGTATGAAGTTTGGAGCATACCTTGCCAATCGAGTGAACTTTTCTTCATAAGCAGCCACTGAATCATCCTCCTGCCTCAATTCTAGTAACTTTTTTTCCATCCTAAGATGAACCACCTTAGGAAAATATTTCTCAAGAAACATACCTTTGAATTCGTCCCAGTGAAGATCCTCAATCTCATCACTATCCCTTATATTTTTCACCATCGACCACCACTGATCAGCTTCACCTTCAAAATGGTAACCAGCAAGACTAAACTTTTGATGTTCTGAACACCCCATGACATCAAAAATCTTCTCCAGTGCTTTAATCCAACCTTTAGCTTGCACAGGGTCAGATGATCCACTAAATGATGGGGGATGTTGCCTCATGAAATGTTCCACAACTGACATGTTCTTCTGCGGTTGATCTAGATGATCTCGTGCATGGATACCACCACCATTTATAGCCTGAGTCAACTATGCCATCACTGCAACAAACTATTCAGTTCCAATTCCGACCATCTCAGGTTGCTGATTTGGAAGGTTATCTTTATCCTGATGTTGTCCCAATATAGCTGCTTTGTTTCCTCTGCGGAAAGCCATTCTGAACACAGAAATATCTTAGGCGAAGCAACATGGTAATCCGTAAAATCTATATCATTTCAATCATATTATAATTTAACACTTTTCTAACTCCTAAAGTTTCCTAAACCGACCTTTGATAACAACTATAAGGCCCCGACCTTAAACCTTACTTAATATTGAATTAAATGAATAATTCACGTTGAGGATCTTTTCAGGTTTAGAGTTTTAGAGAATTAGAACATAACTATTACATCTCAAAAGATTACAAAGTAGACATTTCTACTAAGTTTCCATAAAATAATAAAAAAAACTCTTAAAAAAGAAACATGTCTAGTTCCATGTTTTATAAAGCATGACTTTCCCTTGATCCCATCCTTGACCCTATTCCACATTAAGTCCTGTGAAAAACATTTCAAAAAAACTTGGGGTGAGCATAAAAAGCTCAGTAAGGGATACACAAAGAATGAAAATTGTTAGTTTATCAGAACAACAAGTAAACCATGTATACTTTATCAAAGTAATACTTTTCACCTTTATGAAGTAATAAAAACTCTTCACTGAATAAAGTATCATTACTTACCTTTTTGTAACCAAAGGATTACCATAAAACCCATATAAAGAACACATAGAATATATAAAGGTAACTTGGGACATAAACATACTGAAGTGGAATAACCATACGGTTGACTTCCACACATATCACTTAATGGAATAGCCATACGGTCAATTTCCATACATACATAATGGAATAGCCATACGGCCGACTTCCATACCCAATGCATTGGAGGTTATAACGTAACCACCCGTCCTGGTATTCACGGAACCACCCGTCATATGGTTTATAACGTAACCACCCATTAAAATGTCCAAGTACCAGTATAAAATCATAAAACATAAAACCAATATAAAGGAATGATAACATTTCCACATTTCAATCACAATATATCATAAATATATTGACATAATAGAATCCTTTTTCAAAACCATTTTCAATACCAAAATACATAAAAGAGTATATGGTATTTATTTTATTCTAAAAACATTACGGCTTGTTGAGAAATCCAAAGATCAAATAATACTCGCGGCGGCGGAAAAGGTCGTTGTCACCGTGTACGTTAAAAAAACATTCCTTTTTGTTGTTTAGTAAAACGCTTCATAGAAAAAGATTCCTTTTGTATAAAAGTAAAAGTCAAAGGGGTTTATACACCGTATAAAAGAATGTTGTGTATAAAACGAAATATGCCTCAATGAAAGGAGATTGAGACGAAGTCCCTTACCTCGGGTCCGACTTGACTCGATCGTTCTTTAACGTCCTGAATAATAAACTTGAGTTAATTTATACTTGATTAAGAACCTTTTTAAAGTTCATTATTCATTTTATATCACTTATTTCCATGTTATGTAACCATTTAAGTTAATAATGTTTGTTTTGTCAATATTTGGTTCTTAAGTCGAAAGTGGACTTCTTACAATTACATGTTCTTCGTGTGGTCAAAGGTTATTTATATCCAGAATGAAATTCCTGATTTGGATATAATATGTATCATATATATCCAGAATATACATGTATTTATGATATTACATAATCATTTAGTGGTAAGAAATGAAATGCACCGTTCATGGAGACGGAAAGCCGTACGTACGCATGAACGCTACTTTCATTCCTTTGTCATATTAATGGAATTAAAACTAAATGAGAGGTATGTATATTTTAATTCCAGAATTATATTCATCATTTAGATATATCATTCATTATATATATCCATTATATACATGTACTTTTAATAGTACACTACATTTGGGGATAAGAAATGAAATGCACCGTTCATGGAGACGGTAAGCTGTACGTACGCATGAACGCTACTTTCATTTCTATCTCATACTTTAATGGAATGAAATAATAATAATATAGAGGTATATTATAATTCCAGTATAACATCATATATAATAACTTTAAATCCATCCTTTACACGTACCACATATGGCATTAACGAATCACATCACTTTGAGGGGGCGGTAGTCCGCACTTCCTTAAATGAGGATATCGTGTTTACCCATAATGGAAACCATAAAGGTATGTCAAAAATGAAAAATACATAATCTTAAAGAAAACATAAACATATTATATATCATATATAAAAATAGTGACATCATAATGGCCACCTTTGAAGGTGTTAAATGAGTATTGAACAATCATCGTTTCGGGAGGCAGAATTTCACCATCCACGGAAACCGTATGTTCTTTAACCATTTGATGTAGTTGTGTGAGAGTGTAGCTCAAATAAATATTATAACAACAT
The DNA here is from genome assembly GCA_963277665.1 of Viscum album. NCBI lineage: Eukaryota > Viridiplantae > Streptophyta > Magnoliopsida > Santalales > Viscaceae > Viscum > Viscum album. Next base: position 1,472,213,269 of record OY728161.1, read on the forward strand.
CCTAGTATATTGAAGATACTGTTGTTGTTACAGAAGAAGTAAATAAAAAGAGTTTAGAGGGTTGGAGAAGCAAAATAAAACAAATGAACAAGAGAGAATGAATTACCTTTAAAAGTGTAACTCCCTTTTGATTTGAGCCTAAAGGCTTACTTTGAAAGGATTATGCCCAAAGGGAATCCTCTAGAATGTGGAGAGGGATTTTGAGAGAGTAATTGGGCAGGTTTTGGCCGAGCCAAAGGCTTGAGAAGTGTGTGAAATGAGGTAGAGTTGGGGGCCTTTTATAAGAGGAGAGGAGGGGCACTTTTGGAAAGTAAAGAGATATTACTTTATTTGAAAATGTGTTTCGGTTTTAAAATGTCCCAAATTGATATAATTCGTGGATAAGGTGATAAGGGTTCGAAATACACTCATCCAATTGGTTTTGGCCATGTGTAGGTTTTTTATTTTTCATTATCTTTCCATTTTATTTAAATCGTCAAATAATGATGCCATCGCTGCATCATTATTATGTCATATATAATTTATTTTATTTAATGTCTAAAAATTATAAAAAAACTACTATGATGTAGGAAATCTTTTTATATTTCCAATGACTATTTATAATCAAAATTTGGACTTGTATAACCCAACTAAAAAATTATTTTAGTAAAACAATTTATGTTAGTGTCATTTTCACTTTAACATTAAATAAAAATATATTAATGTCATTTTCCAACTAAAGTGGCTCCATGGGGTCCCCAAGTTGGCCCATGGCTTGTCTTGGTCGGCCATGACTCACCCAATAGGTGTAGGACAAGTTTCATGGTGTTTTCACATTCTTATAATACCATTTTTACCTTAAACTACACTAATTACCTCTAATCGCGATTAATGAAAAAAAATTACTATTCACCAAAAAATTATTTTAATCTCATTGAACAAAATTTTACTTCTTAATGACAACCATGTATGTAGGATTTTCAAAATTCAATACACATTACTGGTAAAGTTTCATTTAACTGAAAAATCAGTTTGCTTGATTACCACTTAGTGGTTTCACTATTCATCAAAAATTGAAGTTTTTCAAAAAATTACCACAAATTCACCCTAAGCTATATTTGATATTCCGAATTCAAAAATGAAGTCCATTTTACAAAATTAAAAACATATAAGTAAAATTAATTAATTTAATAATTAATTCCCGCTGTTATGACAAATAGCGTGTTTTTGTGAAACAATAAGTATCAAAAGATTGACACCAGTTTAAGTCCAATTTCAAAGTGAAATTGATTCCAATGACCACCATTGGATTAACTGGTAAAAATATTTTCTAATTTTACTTTAAAACCAAATAAAATAATAATCTAATCATATAAATAATTTATATTAAAAAGAGGTTTTGAATTAAAACACAACATTTTACACTATTCATAAAAAAATGAACTTTATCAGAAAGGTACCAAAAAATTACACAATGTTAATTTTGATGTCCCGATTATAATGAAGAGTTATATTTGGTCCAAAATAAAGTATAAGAGTGATCAAAACTATATTTAATGACGGTTCACCATTAAAAGGTGATAAGTGAACCTTTAGTGTAAATTAGAGTATATATGCCCTAAAATTGAACTCTTTCCATATTTTAAGCCTTTATCTTTTATTGGGTAAATGTATAAACATTTAAAAACATATCTAATCATATTTTAGTTATTTCTATCCATTCCCACCAGTACAACGGCTTCTTGTTAACTAACATTTAAAATAATATTATTTTATTACTAGTGTGCTACGTAAGTTTCAAAGAAACTCATCGTTGCGTATCGGGTACGCTATCGAACATAACAACCCCTTTAAAATAAAATTAATATTTAATTCGTAAATATTAATAAATATGAAAATTCTTTATTCTTTATTTACCTGGGATGTTACACTAAATGAGAATTGCATGTAAATGATATCATCTGGAATACATTGATATAGAAGTTTTTTTGTAATTATCAAAAAAATTACAACCCAATATAGATTATACAACTGGATAATATCTCTAGAACAAATGTATCTTACTGTAATAAGACTAAAAGGGAATATTGGGAATTAACTCAATCGTCGCATCGTTCATGATAAGGAGGCCTGACAGTACACCTTAGTTTACACTCTTAGGGTATATATTTTTTTTGGTTTTGCCACATTTTATATAATGATCCATTGTGAAGGATTTTTAAATAAAGTTAATTATCAGATTAGAGAACCTCCTAAAAAATTAACAAGGAGAACCACGGAATTAACCAGTAGTATTATATGTTAATATGAATGTATAATATATTAATAATTGTGTCATATGGGAATATATATTTGGATTGATGTTTTCAAATTCATATTTTCAATTTTTTCATAATTTTTATGGTTTTTTTAGTTGAAACAATATCCCGAATTTGATGCTAAGAAAGGTATGTATTTAGAAACAAATTGGTCTTATCTCCAAATTTTGGAGCATATATAAATGGTAAAAATTATTTCTACATGCCTATTATGATGGAATATTATATAATTTTAGTGTTACCTAAGTTAGTGAGGATTATATCTTAATATATATTAATTCTTGATACATTTATCAATTATCACTATTGATTAATATTTTTGATGAATATATGGCATAATCTAACAGTTATGGGAATTTTGGTATACATGTATGGGTTTTTCTATAATAAGTGTACTTTTAAATAATGGGTAGTATGAATATAATAAATCATAAAAAAATATTGAATAATGATCTTATGAGAAGGGTAAAATTGGGGGTAATAATTTCATAACATATGATTAAGGTATGAATTACTATGATGATTAATAAATTCATAATTGTGAGATAATAAAGGGTTGATTGACTATTAGAATATTGAGTTAGATAGTATTAATTACAATAAAATTTATTATTTATTCATTATAATAGTAAAAAAATCAAAACAATTTTTGGGATTATGATATATATTCACTCTTTCTTAACCTTATGAACTAGTAGATAATAAAATTTTAGGGATTAAAAGGGTTTAATTTTTTTTTTGTGGAATTTATAACTTCATTGTGGTTTTTTGAATTAAATATTAAAATGGTCTTTGGAATGTTATGTTATGGGGAGTATATTTTTAAGGTTTGTACATACCTAGGTTTACGACTGTATGGAAGGAAAATGTTGTTTAAAGAATTATAAGTTACATTATATAGTCCAAGAAAGAATGGTAGAAATCATATAACATGTCATACATAGAATGATGAATATGTGATGATTTCTGACACCTACTCTCATAAATTAGTAGTAAATTAAATTGATAATAGACAATTAATTTATGGTGGAAGTGTAACACCGTTATACCTATACATATTCTTACACTTAAATAAGTCAATGTGTTAGACAACATGATCTACAAAAAACATCGAACATAAATGAAATTGTGATATAATTAAATAAAACAAAAATATATAAGCTAAGGCATTAAAACCATTTTTTGAATCAGTGGGAATGAATAAGATAACCTATTTAATGAAATATATATATAAATGGAATAAGTGATTATTTTAATAATAATTAAATAAAACTATTTTCCTTAAAATTTCTAATATGAATTATTATTTTATAGAAAAATATTTTTATTAAAATTGAATTTTCATTCAATAAAAATTTACACTTCAAGACATTTGTGATTAATGATTATAAAATATATTTAGTATAAAAAATTTATCACTGCAAATTTAATAAGAAAATAACAATAAATATTAAAGGGTATTGATAATATTAAAAAAATATACATTCCCGTAATAATATTATCTGAATATATCTTAGAAGATTATATAAATATTTTCTTTCGAAAATATAATATTTGAGTTGATTAAAATGAATACTATTTCTAGAGTCATCGCTGTAATAATTTCTAAAGATAAATTGTTTATATTATTCAAAAAAATTGATTTTATATATGAAAGTGTTATATTAAAATTTCCATTGACATATTATTTTATTTTGATAAAATGGGATTAATTTTTTATAATCAGTAGTTATAAATTATGTTTTTTATATTATTTTTAGTCATGGAGAATAAATTTCATATGATATTGATTAATTACCATGGTAAAAGTAAATTTGTTGTTATCAAAGAAATATTTTTTATCTAAAAAAATTAAATTAATATATTTTAATACATGCATCTAATATGATTTCTAAACACTGAAAAAATTATATTAATACACTTTAACCTAATAATTAATAGAAACCATGAATAAAAAACTCAGAACATTTAAATATATATTTTGTTATAAAAATATTTTTTCTTGTATTCTATGTTTATATTTAAATGTTAGTTTAATTATTTATAGAAAATGAAATAAGATTGATGGATCCCTATATCATATTAACCACATAAGAAATTATAATAAGGGAGATTCAATATATTAAATAATAATATAATTATTACGGTTTATATTAAATCAATATTAATAAGGGTAAAATAGGTAAATGAGGAATCTAAAAATTTTAATAATTTAATGGCCTCCAACACCATCCAAAAGGCCTTATTATGTATAAATGTAATAACTAGATGTCTCACCTATCATTCTTTCACATATCTCACCAATCTCTCATGAAATTATATTCTAATAACTTACCAAATGTTGTTTTGAAAATATTTATCACTCTTTTTCAACTATACAAGGATCTTGATTCCACCCAAAAACATCCACTCATATAGTTCAAAATTATCATAAATCTCTAGAAAATTTACATATTTTAGATCTCCTATAAATATTTTCTAGCCCTGACCTCAAAAAAGGTCCTCAATCTGAACATTTACAAAGAATTATTTAAGAGAAGATCCATACTTTCAATGTAATTATTAAATAATCTTTTCATTTTATTATTTATCCTTCCTATACACCCTCATACAAACCCACTCTAACAACATATATAATGAAATATATATAAAAAATATACAAAACTAATATTATATTAATTGAATAACCATTATATATTTTCCCCTCCATTTAATATAAAAATATATAAAATGTCGGTTATGAACATGTGCAGACTACCACCTCCATCAAGGTTACTTTTCATTTTTTGATAATAACCATTCAAGGGTGGTTCTAAAATTTTGTTTAGTGAATATATATGTCACTTATTTCATTATTTGTATTTTTAATATTAATGAGAAATTATATATGTCACGACCCGCCCTCGGGGTCCGTGCCGTGACTACCCCAAGCCCGCCTTCCATAGGCCAGGGGCTGGCGACTAGCACCAAGGCGTAAATCCCGGTAAAAAGGGAAGGCATTGCCTTTGTAAAGTAAACAAACACCACAGAGTAAGCAAGCGGAAAGTAACACTAAGCAAAACAGAGTACAACTAAAAGTGCGGAGAGTAAAAAGGGGCCAGAAATACAAGCCCAACTGTAAAGTACAACTCGAAAGGGAAAACAGCAACTGAAAAGTAAAGCAGCTACGCCGAGCTGTCCACTGGAAATCCCACCTGAAGGGTGGGTACAGATAGCTCCTCTGCTCCTCGGGTCCCGCCGTCTGCTCCAAGTATGTCCCGCTCAGTGGTCTGTCTCTGGGTACCGCCTCGTCGTATAGTCCACCTCCAGGTACCGTCCAGTCCTCGAACACTCGGCCTCTGCCAGTACTGGCCGTCGTCTGCAACCAACACAACGAGGTGCTGGCATAGCCCGTGCAGGGGTGAGTATAACGATACTCAGTAGGGACCCCGAGACCCTCAAGGTCTCACTAAAACCAACAAGGATAACCACAAGAAGATCACAACAGATAAACTCTACTTAGGTATATGCCCATACATATACCTAAGTTATCAAGTAACCCATCTCAGTCATGAGGAAACACAAGGATCATGAGATCAACGGATAACCACAACCCAGGTATATGCCCATACATATACCTAAGTTATCAAGTGACCCATCTCAATCATGAGGTAAACACAAGGTCAAAAAGTCTCAGCTCAAACCAGGATTTTCATTATCGAAACCGTATCTGCTGAAGAGCTCCGTCTCTAGAGTGTACAGTGGTCCTGTCACGACTCCGAGGCTGCCGCTCACTAACCTAGGACTGCTGAAGTACTCCTCCTGTCGAGTACTGCGGGTTTGCGGCCAACTACCTGGCGCTCCGTCCGCTGAGGGTCTGTCGCCAAATATCGGGCGCTACCCAGATAGCCTACTGAGGTACTCCTCCTGTCGAGTACCGCGGGTCTGCTGCCAACTACCAGGCGCTCCGTCCGCCGTGGGTCTGCCGCCAAGTACCGGGCGCTCCGTCCACTGGGCTAGTCGACTCACTCCAAGTCGAGTCGGTCAAACAGTCGTCAGGTCTCAGCCGGCTACACGGTCTCCGTACTCTGCACGCTCGTCTCCGGGAGGGTCCACTCCACGAGCTACTGGTCGATACTCCAAGTATCACAAAGTCCCACGAAGAAGTATCTCAAATGACCGTCTCGTCACAGGGGTCACAACGCAACAGACGGCGCGTCGATCGGACGCCCGGTCTATGAGTTATTAGCCTTTTCGTCCCAGGGGCCCGGTTGGTTTCGAGAGCGAAACCAATCCCGGCCGTATCTCAACTGTACCCCGAACTCCCATAGGGTAAACTCAAAGGGACCGTTACTCAACGTAACCACCAACGCCGCTGACGGCTCGTCAAGCGGTCGTCCTGTCTGTAAGATAATCAGCTTTTCCGTTCCAGGGGCCCGGTTGGATTTCGGGTACAATCCAACCCGGCCATACTCCGACTGCATCCAAAACTCGGGCGGAGTATGTCAAAAGTTCCGTATCATCAAGAGGAAGTCAACGAAACAGACGGCGCGTCAATCGGACGCCCGGTCTGTGAGTTATTGGCTTTTTCGTCTCCGGGGTCCGGTTGGTTTTTAAGGCAAAACCAACCCGACCGTACTCCACCTGCGTCCAAACCTCGGGCGGAGTATGCCAAAAGATCCGTATCTCTAAGAGGAACACAACGCGGCTGACGGCACGTCAATCGGACGTCCGTAGCACAAGATATGAGTGTTTCCGCTCCGAAGGCCCGGTTGGTTTCGTGAACGAACCAACTCGGACGAACTCAAAGTAACCCGAAACCTTGAGTGCGATATACCGAAACGACCGTCTCGATCCAAGGATCTCGTTGCCGCTGACGGTTCGTCGATCGGAGGTCCGAGGCTCAAGTTATGGGCCAAAAACCAAATCTGGTTCGAAACGGGGGGGGGGTCCGGGTCCGGGCCGACCCGGCCCGACCCCCCCCCCCCCCCCCCTGGGGTGGCGCGGCGGCCGGCGGCGGCGGCCGGCGGCGGGCCGCGGCGGCGGCGGCGGCGGGCCGCGGCGGCGGGCGCCTGGCGCCGCACGTGGGTGTCACGCGGGGGCTAAGCCCCCGCTTCTTTGGAGCGGCGCGGCCTTGTGCCGCGCCTTTTTCAACAATCGGCCCCCACGTGGGGGCCGGTTTGATTTCAAGGAACCGGGGGGCTGCTGCCCCCCTTTCATGGAACCGCCCCCCTCATTAAGAGGGGGGTTTTGCTGAACGGTCCGGGGGATTTATTCCCCCGGTTTTCAGTCATCCGGCCGGCCAGCTGGCCGGCCGGTTTTTACCAACGGGACCGGAAATTCCGGTCCCGCCTTCGTCTTCCGACGCCGGCGGCCCGGCCGCCGGTCTTCTCTTCCACCGCGGCCCGGAACCGGCCGCGGTCTCCTCGTCCCGCCGCGGCCCGGAACCGGCCGCGGCGTTCGTCATCCGGCGCGGTGCGACGGCACCGCGCCCCCTTTGCCGTGCTTTGAAGTTCACTCAACGCGGCGCGACGACGTCGCGTTCTTGTTGTTTCTTCCAAGGTGCGCGCGCGACGGCATCGCGTAAGTTGAACGTACAATTATCCGCGTGGTGCGACGGCACCACGCCACCTTGCTTCCGCCCGCAAGATTAAACAACATGAACGATGGAGGGGGTTCGGCCGTGTTCATGCGGTCCGGCCCCCTCACGTTAAACAATAACGCATCTTAAAATTAATCAACATCCCCACGTTAGTTATACGATCCACGAGCAAGAATGAGATAATTAAATATTAAATCAACGTCCCCTACCTTGGTATAAGGTTCGAAGATTGTTCTACGTTCCGCGGAAGACGACGTCGCGGAGGTCGGGCGACGCGGTCGTCGTTCGTCAAATTCAACGACGAAGAGGCGCGTCCGAAGAGGCACGTCGTTGGCGAATCCTTGTACGCCAACGAAGGTTGTCCGAGGAAGGTGGCGTCCCCTTCGTTGTCACGGTGAACGAAGAAAGGAGGTGCGGCGTTCTTCGTCGGAAAAAGAGCGTTCCTCGTCAAGTCTTGAAGAAAGTCAAATTATAAAGAAAACAACGAACTCAAGAACCTCTACCTCGATAGTCGCACGTTGACGTAGTCGTGAAATATCGGTGTCGCAGAGGAAGGGTCGTTGTCGATGGCGTTCGTCGCGGAAAACCGTCGCGGAAGAGATGACGCGGAAGAAGTACGTCGCGTCGCGGATACGGCGTCGCGGATGAACCGTGATCTTCGGCGGAGAAGTTCTTCGTTGAAGAACGACGTTCTTCGCGTTCTTCGTTGAGTTTGAAGAAGAAGAAGAGGAGCTCTCCACCTCTCAAGAAGACAACCGATCAACCCAAAATAAAATAAGCTACACCTTATTTTATTTTCACTTTGCCAACCTTTCAAAAATTCAAAAGTTGAATTCAAATCATTAATTAAATCTAGAGTTGAAAAAATTAAATGAAGAGATAGGTTGGCAAGAAATAAAGTAGGGAAGAGTTACGTAATTAAGAGGGGGTTTAGAGGGGTTAGGGAATTTGAAAAGAACTAGGGGTTCGTGTGGGCCCCACCACACTTAATCCTTCCAAGGGAGGTTAAGTGGGTGTGGGTCCCACTTCCAACCTCCTTTGGTAGGTTTTTAATAAGTCAAAATAAAATTTGTCTTACACAAATTTTATTTAACTCAACTGAAAACCCCAAAACTAACTTTCAACTCGCAACAAACGCAACTCCCGAAAAGGTCTCTTTAAGCGAATATCGGCGCTGCGAGTTCATCGGTGCCCTCGGATTTCAACTCCGAGCACCGGATCAAAAGTTAGGAATTCCCGCTCGTTCGTTCACTGAACGTACCCGAGCCAAACTTCGGAAATTAATTCCGGGCACTCCGGGCCTCGGAATCAGGTGCCGTCTGAAACCGCGCTCTTTTAAAATTCTATAGAAAATTAAGAAAAAAAATTTCCCTTGAATTTTACGGGTCTTTACATTACTCCCACCTCAGGGCTTTACGTCCCCGTAAAGATACACCAAAAACTAGGGAAACAAAAGAGGGTACTGAGCACGCATCTGAGCCTCCCGCTCCCATGTGCTCTCCTGGAGATTCCCGTGCCGCCATCTGTTGCGCACAAGAGGAATCGATCGCCCATGTAGGACCCGCTCCTGTCGATCCTCTATCTCCACCGGGACCTCCGTAAAAGTCGCTCCATCGTCAACGTCAAGCTCCCCATGGTCAAAGATGTGCGTCGGGTCGTGCACGTATCTCCTCAGCTGAGACACGTGGAAGACGTCGTGCACCCGGTGCAACTGAGGTGGTAGAGCCAGGCGATAAGCCACCTTACCAACCCTGCTGAGGACCTGGAAGGGTCCGATGAAGCGCGGAGATAACTTGTCGCCTCGGCCAAATCTCCGAAAACCACGTCGAGGTGAGACCCGCAAGAAGACGTGGTCACCATCCTCGAACTCTAGTGGCCTCCGCCTCCTGTCAGCGTATGACTTCTGCCGGCTCTGTGTTGTCCTCATCCGCTCCTGGATGACATGGACCTCCTCCGACGTGGCCCGGACCATCTCTGGTCCCACAAGAGCTGCAAGATTTCTTCTTTGCCGATAAGAGAAACCTGGTCTCATCCCCTGGATGAACCACATTCTTTGCCTAAAACAGTCAATCCTAACATGGATGATACTAATCCATACCAAGGATGACGTCGTAAGGCCTCGACGCTACTACTAAGATATCCAACCGTTACTCTCGCCTCCAAGGGTTGAGTCACACTGTCGGCATCAGTGTGTGGTAACTGGGTCTCCTCCAGTAGATGTCTCACAAGTGAGGTTCAAGTCAACAGTCAACTGGAACCTCTTAGTAACATCACAAAAGAGGACAGAAAAGAAAACATCACAAAGGTATGCGTCATTTATTATTGCAGCTCATATTACAAGACGCTACACAAAAGCAACATCAACATGGAACTAGAAGTACAAAAGACGTATCCACTAGTTCCTCCCCTGTCCACCTGCTCCCAGAGCTCCAGCATTTGTCGCTGCCTCAACCTCGGTGGCTCCCTCCAAGCCTGCGGATCGAGGAGTCGGACAGTCACGTGCCAGGTGACCCTTTCCGCCACAGGAGTAACATTGTCCGTTTCTGGCACGCCTGGCTCTGACCCCACCTCGGGTGCCCCGCACCACCGGTCCTAAAACCCGAGATCGCCCAACTGCTGGTCTGGTCCTCCTGGACCTCTGCATCATCTGTCTACTGCCCACAGATGACTCGGCTTCTGATCGAAAAACAGGCGGCAAAGGCAGAATCTCCTGTACACGCTCGGGGTGTAGAGATACTGGCACAAACTCCACCCTGAAGAAGGTCTCGAAGTCTTCCCATGCGAAGTTCATCTCATCGCAAAACTGAAACAAGTGGCTCCACCACCTACCTGCTCCTGCCTGAAGGAGGCTGGTAGCAAAGATCACCATGAAGTCTGCCGGCGTCCCCACTAGCCTGAAGACTCTCACCACAGCCTCCAGCCAAACCTCAGCCGCCTGCGGGTCCGTCTCTCCCCGGAACCTGGGTGGCCTCTGGCGCTGGAACTCGTGCAGCGCGCTCAAGCGTCGTGCATCGCCTACTGCTGGGGTTGGTGGCATCGGTGGCCCAACGTATGGTAGTACCGCTGGTGCCTCTGTTGGTGCCTCAACTGCAAGAGGGCCCTGTACCGAAGCATCGTCGCTCGACAGACTGTCATCACGCTCATCCCTCCGGGCTCTAGCTGGTCGTCTGAGAAAAGACATCCCGAAAGAAACAACGTAACACGATCAAACGATTATACCTGGTGAGCTGACCTGGTTTGAGCTGTTTTAAGGGGAAAAACCTTTGAAAACACACACGCAATCAGTGTTTTCGTGCACAAAGTCGGAAATCAGTTGTCAGGGTCCTGGTGTATGGATACGTCGGCCGCCCGCACCAACACTGGACTCCCTGAACTGAAAACCACACTCGGTACTCTCAACACTATTGCTTCACAGAAAGAAACATCAGAGTTATAAGTTCTGCGGTAGAACCGAACTCCTCTGATACCAATTTGTCACGACCCGCCCTCGGGGTCCGTGCCGTGACTACCCCAAGCCCGCCTTCCATAGGCCAGGGGCTGGCGACTAGCACCAAGGCGTAAATCCCGGTAAAAAGGGAAGGCATTGCCTTTGTAAAGTAAACAAACACCACAGAGTAAGCAAGCGGAAAGTAACACTAAGCAAAACAGAGTACAACTAAAAGTGCGGAGAGTAAAAAGGGGCCGGAAATACAAGCCCAACTGTAAAGTACAACTCGAAAGGGAAAACAGCAACTGAAAAGTAAAGCAGCTACACCGAGCTGTCCACTGGAAATCCCACCTGAAGGGTGGGTACAGATAGCTCCTCTGCTCCTCGGGTCCCGCCGTCTGCTCCAAGTATGTCCCGCTCAGTGGTCTGTCTCTGGGTACCGCCTCGTCGTATAGTCCACCTCCAGGTACCGTCCAGTCCTCGAACACTCAGCCTCTGCCAGTACTGGCCGTCGTCTGCAACCAACACAACGAGGTGCGGGCATAGCCCGTGCAGGGGTGAGTATAACGATACTCAGTAGGGACCCCGAGACCCTCAAGGTCTCACTAAAACCAACAAGGATAACCACAAGAAGATCACAACAGATAAACTCTACTTAGGTATATGCCCATACATATACCTAAGTTATCAAGTAACCCATCTCAGTCATGAGGAAATACAAGGATCATGAGATCAACGGATAACCACAACCCAGGTATATGCCCATACATATACCTAAGTTATCAAGTGACCCATCTCAATCATGAGGTAAACACAAGGTCAAAAAGTCTCAGCTCAAACCAGGATTTTCATTATCGAAACTGTATCTGCTGAAGAGCTCCGTCTCTAGAGTGTACAGTGGTCCTGTCACGACTCCGAGGCTGCCGCTCACTAACCTAGGACTGCTGAAGTACTCCTCCTGTCGAGTACTGCGGGTTTGCGGCCAACTACCTGGCGCTCCGTCCGCTGAGGGTCTGTCGCCAAATACCGGGCGCTACCCAGATAGCCTACTGAGGTACTCCTCCTGTCGAGTACCGCGGGTCTGCTGCCAACTACCAGGCGCTCCGTCCACCGTGGGTCTGCCGCCAAGTACCGGGCGCTCCGTCCACTGGGCTAGTCGACTCACTCCAAGTCGAGTCGGTCAAGCAGTCGTCAGGTCTCAGCCGGCTACACGGTCTCCGTACTCTGCACGCTCGTCTCCGGGAGGGTCCGCTCCACGAGCTACTGGTCGATACTCCAAGTATCACAAAGTCCCACGAAGAAGTATCTCAAAGGACCGTCTCGTCACAGGGGTCACAACGCAACAGACGGCGCGTCGATCGGACGCCCGGTCTGTGAGTTATTAGCCTTTTCGTCCCAGGGGCCCGGTTGGTTTCGAGAGCGAAACCAATCCCGGCCGTATCTCAACTGTACCCCGAACTCCCATAGGGTAAACTCAAAGGGACCGTTACTCAACGTAACCACCAACGCCGCTGACGGCTCGTCAAGCGGTCGTCCTGTCTGTAAGATAATCAGCTTTTCTGTTCCAGGGGCCCGGTTGGATTTCGGGTACAATCCAACCCGGCCATACTCCGACTGCATCCAAAACTCGGGCGGAGTATGTCAAAAGTTCCGTATCATCAAGAGGAAGTCAACGAAACAGACAGCGCGTCAATCGGACGCCCGGTCTGTGAGTTATTGGCTTTTTCGTCTCCGGGGTCCGGTTGGTTTTTAAGGCAAAACCAACCCGACCGTACTCCACCTGCGTCCAAACCTCGGGCGGAGTATGCCAAAAGATCTTTCTCTCTAAGAGGAACACAACGCGGCTGACGGCACGTCAATCGGACGTCCGTAGCACAAGATATGAGTGTTTCCGCTCCGAAGGCCCGGTTGGTTTCGTGAACGAACCAACCCAGCCGAACTCAAAGTAACCCGAAACCTTGAGTGCGATATACCGAAACGACTGTCTCGATCCAAGGATCGCGTTTCCGCTGACGGTTCGTCGATCGGAGGTCCGAGGCTCAAGTTATGGGCCAAAAACCAAATCTGGTTCGAAACGGGGGGGGTCCGGGTCCGGGCCGACCCGGCCCGACCCCCCCCCCCCCCTGGGGCGGCGCGGCGGCGGCGGGCGGCGCGGCGGCGGCGGCGGCGGGCCGCGGCGGCGGCGGCAGCGGCGGGCCGCGGCGGCGGCGGCGGGCTGCGGCGGGCCGCGGCGGCGGGCGCCGGGCGCCGCACGTGGGTGTCACGCGGGGGCTAAGCCCCCGCTTCTTTGGAGCGGCGCGGCCTTGTGCCGCGCCTTTTTCAACAATCGGCCCCCACGTGGGGGCCGGTTTGATTTCAAGGAACCGGGGGGCTGCTGCCCCCCTTTCATGGAACCGCCCCCCTCATTAAGAGGGGGGTTTTGCTGAACGGTCCGGGGGATTTATTCCCCCGGTTTTCAGTCATCCGGCCGGCCAGCTGGCCGGCCGGTTTTTACCAACGGGACCGGAAATTCCGGTCCCGCCTTCGTCTTCCGACGCCGGCGGCCCGGCCGCCGGTCTTCTCTTCCGCCGCGGCCCGGAACCGGCCGCAGTCTCCTCGTCCCGCCGCGGCCCGGAACTGGCCGCGGCGTTCGTCATCCGGCGCGGTGCGACGGCACCGCGCCCCCTTTGCCGTGCTTTGAAGTTCACTCAACGCGGCGCGATGGCGTCGCGTTCTTGTTGTTTCTTCCAAGGTGCGCGCGCGACGGCATCGCGTAAGTTGAACGTACAATTATCCGCGTGGTGCGACGGCACCACGCCACCTTGCTTCCGCCCGCAAGATTAAACAACATGAACTATGGAGGGGGTTCGGCCGTGTTCATGCGGTCCGGCCCCCTCACGTTAAACAATAACGCATCTTAAAATTAATCAGCATCCCCACGTTAGTTATACGATCCACGAGCAAGAATGAGATAATTAAATATTAAATCAACGTCCCCTACCTTGGTATAAGGTTCGAAGATTGTTCTACGTTCCGCGGAAGACGACGTCGCGGAGGTCGGGCGACGCGGTCGTCGTTCGTCAAATTCAACGACGAAGAGGCGCGTCCGAAGAGGCACGTCGTTGGCGAATCCTTGTACGCCGATGAAGGTTGTCCGAGGAAGGTGGCGTCCCCTTCGTTGTCACGGTGAACGAAGAAAGGAGGTGCGGCGTTCTTCGTCGGAAAAAGAGCGTTCCTCGTCAAGTCTTGAGGAAAGTCAAATTATAAAGAAAACAACGAACTCAAGAACCTCTACCTCGATAGTCGCACGTTGACGTAGTCGTGAAATATCGGTGTCGCGGAGGAAGGGTCGTTGTCGATGGCGTTCGTCGCGGAAAACCGTCGCGGAAGAGATGACGCGGAAGAAGTACGTCGCGTCGCGGATACGGCGTCGCGGATGAACCGTGATCTTCGGCGGAGAAGTTCTTCGTTGAAGAACGACGTTCTTCGCGTTCTTCGTTGAGTTTGAAGAAGAAGAAGAGGAGCTCTCCACCTCTCAAGAAGACAAACGATCAACCCAAAATAAAATAAGCTACACCTTATTTTATTTTCACTTTGCCAACCTTTCAAAAATTCAAAAGTTGAATTCAAATCATTAATTAAATCTAGAGTTGACAAAATTAAATGAAGAGATAGGTTGGCAAGAAATAAAGTAGGGAAGAGTTACGTAATTAAGAGGGGGTTTAGAGGGGTTAGGGAATTTGAAAAGAACTAGGGGTTCGTGTGGGCCCCACCACACTTAATCCTTCCAAGGGAGGTTAAGTGGGTGTGGGTCCCACTTCCAACCTCCTTTGGTAGGTTTTTAATAAGTTAAAATAAAATTTGTCTTACACAAATTTTATTTAACTCAACTGAAAACCCCAAAACTAACTTTCAACTCGCAACAAACGCAACTCCCGAAAAGGTCTCTTTAAGCGAATATCGGCGCTGCGAGTTCATCGGTGCCCTCGGATTTCAACTCCGAGCACCGGATCAAAAGTTAGGAATTCCCGCTCGTTCGTTCACTAAACGTACCCGAGCCAAACTTCGGAAATTAATTCCGGGCACTCCGGGCCTCGGAATCAGGTGCCGTCTGAAACCGCGCTCTTGTAAAATTCTAATGAAAATTAAGAAAAAAAATTTCCCTTGAATTTTACGGGTCTTTACAATATAACTATTATTTCAAATACGAATTACTGATAACATTAATTGTTGTAAATAAGAATACTATGAGGAAAATAATTATATTCATAGAACGTAATATTTTCATATCCATTAATTCATATTTTAAATTATTTAAATTTTAATATATCACTCTAATATAAAATATATTATAGTTAGGCTTCTTATATAATGATATTATAACTAATCTTCCTCATAATGATCCATTAATCAAAGCAGGTTCATTATGGTTTGACATAACTACACACATGAGATATACTACACATTTATATCATGGATGACTATGAGAATTTTTGACTACAATAATATTATATAAATATATAAATATTGTTTTTTTATTTTACTAATGGTTATATAAACGTTTATGTCATTATTTAAGAAATCACCGTATGTTCGTTTACAGTCATTGTACCATGCATGTCACTGATTTCAATAAAATGTATAACAACCAAAGATGAAGGTATGAGGGTATCAATTAGAATTATAAGGGTATAAGATTTAAATTTTATCACTAGGGTCAATAAAATGATATTACCACTACTGATGTGTATCCCCTACAAAGTCCTATGGACCCCACGTGAGGAATTATAAGTACATTATTAAATAAAAAATAATAAATTTTAATTTGATGCCGCACAAAAAATATTCCCATAATCTTTTTTCACTTGTAAAACAATATAAAGTAAAAGACATATAGATCATCCACTAGAGCATTAATAAATTCACTGGAACATTGATAAAAAACATTTGGTGTTAGTGTAAACTTCATATGATGCCTTCTATGTCCTGATGATCATTTTAAGGATTGTCCATCGATTCATTAAATAGAGATTCGATAAATTTATTGGATAAGATACTCGTCTCTCAAGAAAGGAGATTAGTGTGAGGATATCACTAACTTGTTATAAATTGGTCCCATATTAGTAAATCCTCATACATAATATATTGAGTTAATAAAATAACTGGAATTATCTCCCCATCGTTTGGATATTTATTTATCACTAAATATTCTAAAAATTTTGTGTTATGATTAACTAACTAGTTCATAGATGTAATTTATATTTTTTTCACTTATCTACAAGATAATAGTTATTTTATTAGATCATATATAGTCATAAAATCTACTTGTAATTCCAGATAATATAAATCAAACAATGAATATTAAAAATATATTCATTCATTACATAATTTCCATGTCTTTTATTTATCAAATGTAAATAAATAATAATAAATAAATTCAAATCAAAATATTCTATATTTTAATAAAATTAACATACTTATAACATGGATAATGTAAACAATTGAGCATCACTCAGAACCAAGCGGTGGGTACAACCATTCCCTAAAAATCTATTCTTCCATATGTGATAGAAGTTGGAATATGATATGTGTGGGAACCTCTAACCACTTATCTCAGTAGTAGTCAATACTATTCAATGACCAGAAAGGGAGTTTACAAATCCCTCAATTATCTTAATGGTAGAAGGAAGAGCCATTGTAATGGAACCCTTTATACGAAAACAAAACATATAATATAATCATTTTGTCCCACTATATCTCATAATGAAGGATGGAAACATAGTTTCACCATCCCATCTTTATTTACTATTCATTAATCAAACTAGATGGACAAATCATATTCTAACATGGGCATAGAAATATTGAATCTACTACAATATTAATAAACATTCGTAGAGATATAAACTATAATAAGAACTGAAAAATTATTTCTTAATTTTCTAATCAATATCTTACCACAAATGATGAAAACAATGCAGGATACCTCACCATGAAATAAATTTTAGTCTATTACATGAATTAATTCATGTGATCAGATAATATACAGTTATAATTATTTCTATTCAATAGAAAATTATACATGTTCATAGATAAGAAAAAAATAATGGAACCTGAAACATGTGGTGCTTCCATCAGCAGTTTACTATTTCAGATCTATTATACATTAGACAACCAAGTGTGAACTACATGTGTAGAAGTATTAATGCTTATGATCACCCAACACAGGACTGTCAGAAATCATGTGTCTAGTAAAAATGATATATCTAGGAAATTTGATATATAATTAAGATTATTATAATATAATCTCAATGTTCTCATTATAGATAGTGATTTTATATAACATTTTGATATGGAAAAAAATATGACGAAATTATCATCTAAATAGTGGGGGTAAAAACATTAATATCGTTAAAATATGTATGAATCATTCATAACACACTATAAACATGATATAGTAATTATAATTAACTATTAAAATGGGCTCTAGGGATCCCACATTAACAACAATCTGACATACAGTAGATCCAACATGATAACTATCCATGTTAGCTCGCAAATGATAAGATCAAACTTCTACTCATTTATGGAATTTTTCTTTGGTCTACCCTATCTCCATTGCATTTTTATTTTGTTACCTATGAAATTTTCTCCTTCAGTTATTTCCCTCAATATATAGTCTCCCCGAGTGTATTCATGTTTCAAACTATATAGATATGTCATCATGGGCCATACCATTAATTGGATTATCATAATTTCTAACATCGTAAAACATCATATACTACATTTTATTCCATGATCTTGAACAAATATTTTCAAATTTTACACTACTTCTATATCTACATAAGAGTTCTCAAGGCACTTAGTATTTTTAGATATAGATACTAATACCTTGAGAGATATTCACATTCTCATTAACTTTTTGTGTCTGTAATATTAGATATAATTTTTCTAAACTAATACTCGTATATTTTCCCTTCATACTTTGGTCATCCCCCCCAAGTACCTTTAACATATTATTTATACCACCGAAAGTACAATTGGATTGTTTTGATGAATTCTTGTGTATCTCTACTAGAAATAAATAATATATTTTCTTGCACTTAAGTATATTTTATTAATATAATATTTATAGTTCAAAACATGGAATATGTGATTGAACCCTATTTTTACGTTACAAAATTCTAATCAACTCTTTAATCTCTTCCAATTTCCTTTTCAAGTCTTCTTTGAATTAATTTTTCTATGCGACATTGGCAAAAATTCTCTCTCATATTATTCCAACATGTATTTTTCCATAACAAATCAGTATATGTAATTTTTTACTTAGTTTTAGAAATCGGTATAACTACCAAAATAGATCTCATTACATATAATATATGTTACTACATTTAATCAAAATTTGGAGAGTTTTTTTTTCTGTTTTTAATTAATAGTAAGACCCATAGTGGTTTTCCATATGTAATCAATGGTGGTATCACAATCCTCTTATAAACATATATAAAAATTTTCTTCTTATGAATAATATGTGTTACTATTCATAACATCTATCCAAATTATTATTGTAGTAACTTGTAATCTTTATTGGAATTCAATGGTGTCCCAAACCCTTTATGGTTTCATCATAAGGACACCTTCCATGATTTTTAGTCTAGAATCCAATGAAAAATAAAAATATAATTTAATATAGAATTAACATGTACAAATATCATAGATAATCGCTTGATGAATTTGTATAACCCATTTTTAATTTTTAGAACCATGCTTATTCCACTAGTTAATATTATCACTTGAATACACACCAAAAAAATCAAAATAATAACCCCATGTACATTGAAATATGGAATACATAATTTAATTTTAGTTGATATTTTATTTCTAATCATGTCTTCATTTACTTTTTCATTTTTTGGATTAATTATTATAAAACTATAATGTATCATTGGATATGGTTAATATTAACAACCACTATGGTTTCATCCTTCCTAGGTAGTATATGTCTCTTGAAAATTAATTTTCCTCATGCTCGTGTGGAACTTGTTCATATTCCAAATAATTGTGAATATCCATGATGGATTAAATATTAGTAAATATTACCCTTAGTATCTCAATTAGAGATGTGTTCTCTTAAATATATTTATATTCTAACACATGACTATAAGTTTTCAATCATATGTATTTGTATAATATCCTTAGAAAACCATAGAATAATTAATTTATATGCATATTTAATTTTTCTTGATGAAACATTGTATACATTTTAACAAATATTTTTTCAGTTAAAAACATATTCTTCTTAAATAATGAATTTATATGACATTATAACGCATATGAAATACAATTTCCAGAATAGGTATCATATTTTCATGGGATAATAACATTATTTATGAATCATTTATCAAAAATAATTATTGTTTTTAGTGAGTATGAATATAATATATTACCCCTTTATATACATCATGAGTATAATTTGTCAAAAGAAATATTTGATTAAGAATTTAACAATGGAAAATTTTATTAATCAAGGCTTTCCTATAAGACCAATCATCTACCCTATATACTAATATCATATATTAGATGTGTTTAGTTATATTTTCATTTATGAATAACTCCAAAAAACATAATAATGATCAATTATTTTTTAAGTATATTCTTCATCTCATGGGATCTATGAAACTAATATCTTCTAACCATGAATATTTCTTAATTTATGTCTACACTCTTTAAAAATGTTAAAGGAATGTTATGAAGTAAATTTACCAGTATCATAACCTATGATTTCTTTATTTCCTCCTACTGAACTAATTTTGAAATCTTTCTACCATACTATTATTTCTAATGGTTTGTTATTCAAAAACTATCAATGTAGACATGTCGATTAAAACTATGGCCTTTAACTCTCTCAAGTCAAAATACAATACATAGAATATCCATGATAATTAATTTTATTTTTAATATAAAAATAAGTATCTTACCAAAACATGTTATTAATTAGTCTTATATTTTAAATTCAGTAGTTATTACAATTAATTCAAGTATATATGAACTATTTTTGGAGTATTAGACACAACAATCTACAATTATTCAAGAAATAGAATAATTTATCTTCATGCCCAATAGAAATGTCATATATATTTTGTTTATATTAATTAAAAGTTTATCAAGATTCATTAATCTATGAAATTGTATATTTTTTACGTCTCCTCATTGAATTAAGAATCACATATCTTCCACAGCATTTAGAATTCACCATACTTATTGTGAACTTTAAATGCCTATTTTTTATTATATTTTAATACGTATATGTGACAGAAATATTTTATTTAATATTTAAGAATTATAATCGAAACATTACATCCAATGGATTAATATACCTAAATATTAAATGAAAACAGGATTTTTAATTCAGTTCATTGCATTTTGTCTTCCATAGACATATCTCATGTCACAAAGAGAAAATATTATCCTATATGATGATCTAACATAAATATTTATGTATTTTGAGAAGATTCCATTTTCATTGGCTTTGTCACATTTTCTTCGGTGTTTTCCACCATAAGAACAAAATATTAATCACCCTTTATGTTTTTATTTTCTTTATTGAATATCACCAAAAAGATAATGGAAACATATCTCTGCACTATTCATTAAGTGATCTTAAATGATAATGGAGAGTGTTCTTTATAATGACATTTGAATTAAGGTTATTGAAATAAAGTATTTCATATATCAATTTACATATATTTGATGTAGTCTTCACCTCATTCATATCTTTCGTCACTATATCATCACATATATTTAGATGTCATGAAAAAATTTTATATAATACATGCCATGATGAGTTATCCACAACTCATTAGAAATTAGTGTTACAATTATGATGTAAACATAAAATTCATCATACATTAGTCTACTATAAGAAAATATTATGACATCACTTTCTGAGGCTGATCAATAAGTATTCGGGACCCCACCTTATTGAATTACTTATATTTCAGTACGTTGTACAGGTACCTATATAAGCATATAAAAACTCATACAAGGGAGGATATTCTATTTATCCAATTTGAATCATAGTGATATTTTGGTATTAATTTTCTTTTTTTTTATAAAAAATGAATCACTAGCCTATTAGTAT